>CM052722.1:54357018-54396742 GCA_028551405.1 Uromys caudimaculatus | reverse complement strand
AATAAAAAATAAAATAAAATAAAATCCCCATGCCCTTGAGTTCATGATAGTCTTTCCACATTGAGCTCAGAGACCCTTCCTACCTAGCAACAAAAGATTCTAAACCTTGAATGAGATGTTTGAAGTAAACACTTCAAATTGGGGAGAGCTCTTCTATCCAAACTGCCTAAGTTCCTCAGCCTGGACAGGTAGACAGCAGCCTTTGTGAGGAAAGCTCTTTACTAATAATTAACAGAAATGTCTGCAATCAAACCAGGAAACCCCTCAAAGCTCCTGTGTCACTGAAGGGCTATTTTGGCACTCTTTTTCCTAGTAGATTAATGAAATGGGAATTTGCAGGTTATAAGATTGGCATTACTTTAAGTGGACCCTAGATTGTTTGGTTTACAAAAGTGATTTTATGAGCCTTTTCTCCTTGCTATTTCTCGCTAAATTTGGACGATCCGATTAGGGTAAGAGGAATGAGCAACATTTAAAGAACCTTTAGAGGTGAGGACACTTGCTAAGTTCTTTGGTTTTCTCAATGGGTTGAACATGAAATATGACCTTTTGATTAATAAAAGCATTGTTGGTACAAATATCTAGTTTTAGAAATTTCTGAAGCAGGTTTAGCATTAACAAAATTGGGAATAGAAGACTTTTGTTTTTCATGTTTTCTGTTTTATCTTTCAATGCCTTGGTTTACTTTCCCCAGACCCTATCCACCTAACCAACATGAACTGAAAGACTTCATTCTGACTTCCTGGGGCTCAGTTCTTATCATGGCCCATCTCACAGAACTCAATCCTTTTAACTAATTGATGCATATTTCACTTCTCTTATTTATCCTGCAAGCAAATTCCATCTGTTCTTTCTAATCTTGTATCTTCCAGCTAATTCAATAAATGTATTGATTACTGAATGACACTACCATAGGTAGCAAATAAAATATTAGAATTAAATCAGGTTCTTATAGAGACCAAATATTTTAGACATGTGAACATTTAAACAGAAAACTAACTGGGTATTTAACAGGAAAAAATACTCAATTGTCACCTTTAAATTACATATGTAAACAAAGATTCACATAGTACTATGTCATAATCATTTAGCATCCTATTTCTAGTATCTTAAAGATAAAATTTATATTTGTGATGATTTGTATCTGCTCAATGTAGGGAGTGGCACTATTAGAAGGTGTGGCACTGTTGGAGTAGGTGTGGCCCTGTTGGAGTACTTGTGGCCTTGTTGGAGTAGATGTGTCACTGAGGGTACGGGCTTTAAGTCCTTCATACTATCTGCCTGGAAGCCAGTATTTGGCTAGCAGTCTTCAGATAAAGATGTAGAACTCGAAGCTCAGTCTGTACCATCTCTATCTGGACACTGCCATGCTCCTTCATTGATGACAATGGATTGAACCTCTGAACCTGTAAGCCAGCCCCAATTATATGTTGTCCATTATAAAACTTTCCTTGGCCATGGTGTCTGTACACAGCAGTAAAAACCCTAACTAAGACAGAAGTTGGTTTCAGGGACTGGGCTATTGCTGTGATGGGCTTAATCATGCTTTTTTTTGGAAGAACTTGGATTTGGAAAGCAATGAAATGCTATAAATTGGGCTTAATGGGCTATCCTAGTAGGAATATGGAAGACTTTGTTACTGAGAGTGATTTGAATTGTACAGACCTGGCCTAAGATGTAGCATGTAGTTTCTACTACCCTGCTTTAAGCTCCAGGGAGACCACACTACCAGTCACTGCCCTGGTTCCCTTGGATCCATAGATGAAAGACACACACACACACACACACACACACATACAGAGAGAGAGAGAGAGAGAGAGAGAGCTCATTTTTAACCTGCCTTACGGATCAGCGGCTCCGCTTTTCTAAGCTTCCATGGCTAGTATGCTCTTTCCTCCAGTACTCCTGACTAAACACCACTAAATCTGCCCTTAGCTTAGTTGCAGAGTTACTTTCTCCTTGCTCAACATGCTACATCTGCCCTCAGCTTGGTTGCTTTTCTAATCTCTCGCCCGGGGAAGCAGCCAATGTTCACTCTGCCAGAGATCTCACTTGGCTGGTGACTCTCTCTCCCACCAAAGCATGGCAAATTCTCTTTCCTGTTTCTGTGTCTCCAAGCCAGCATGCAGGAAGCTGGAAGTCCCACCTCTTCTGCCCAGGCATTGGCTGCTGTCATCTTCATTGATCGATCAAGAACCAATTGGGGAACAGGACCTTCAGAGTTAACATGCAGAATCCTGATCAAAGCATTAGAACCACCCACTACAGGTTTCAATATGTGGCCTAAAGGCTTTTTTGTGGTGTTTTGATGAAAACTGTGGCTACTGTTTTTCTCTTGTCTGAACAGTCTGCCTAAAGCTTAGGTAAAGAGTCTCAGATTAATTGCATTGACAAAGGAAGTCTCAGAAATATCAATCATAGACTTTGTTCTCTGGTTACATCTTCTGAAGAGCATTTTAAATAAGCATAGCAGGCTGAAAAAGGAAAAATACAAAATATATGGTTCAAGTATGAAAGGAGCACCAGGAAGTAAAATGGAGCTGAATCTTTTGCTCAAGGATATTAAATGAATTAAGGGAGTAGTGACCTTGGGGCAATATCCTACCCAGCGAAGTTTAGGTTCCAGCATGGTAGTACAAACCTTCAATTCCAGGAGGCAAAGACAAACAGATCTCTAAGTTCAAGGTTAGCCCAAAAGAGAGCAAGTTCTAGGACAGCCAAACTTAGGCATTGGAAGAGTTGGAAAACAGAAAGCTGGTGATAATATAATAGAACAAGAGGGACATGTTTCAGTCCCAGGAAGCAGCAGAACTCAGAAGGTTTGGTCACATGGCTTTGGCTTCAGAGTCAAGAATAGAAGGGACTATTCAGACAATGGATGCTGATAAGCTGGAGCTAAGAAATTAATGGTGATTAAGAAGATATCAGCATCACTGAGATGAAATGTTCTGAGATCTATTTTCTGAGAACAGAAAGAAGTTGTGTTCCAGGGATAGCCAAGGCTGTACCTTGTGCTGCAGCTGTACTTGGTAATGTCACCCAAGTGGTACTGGTTTTGAAAGCATGAAGGGGTCATGAAGATTAGCTAATGCTTGGCACTGTGAGAAGCCATGGAAGGCCATTGGTGAAGGTACAGCCTCAGATGCAGTTGATGGCTCAGGACTGAAGAGGTCATGCAAAGGAACTGAGGCTTGGCACTATGAAGAGAGCCTTTGAGAGGCTATTGGTGAAGCCTAGCTGCAGGGGAATAGTCCAGCATATTGGAGATGTCAGTACCATGGGATGATCGCCAAGAACAGTAGCAGCAGTCGATTGGATCAACCTAAGTTTTGAGTGCTACGGAGGGCAGAGCTGTAGAAGTGATTCTAGCCCTTTGGAGGAGCCCAGAAGATCATGTATGGATCTCAGATATTTAACCAAGAAGCTGTATCTCTTAAGTTGCCATGGAGACCCCAGGATGTTCAATATGCTGTGGTCTGTCTTCGGAGTAAAGCTGTTAATAGGAAGTGGAACTAGTCTAAGAGAAAGAAGTTTGTTGCAGTCAACAAAGATATAAAAGGAGTTCGAGATCTGAAGACTCCTTTGACATCAGACATAGAAATGCAAAGTTTGGAGTGAATATTCTCTCTTGCTTTGGGGATTACAGTTAAGTGATTGGCTGAATCTCAGAAGAGACTTTGAACTTTTAACATTGTTGAGACTGCTATAGACTATGGGGACTTTTGAAGTAGGACTAAATGTATTTTGCATTATTCTGTTTAGGTATGACTCCCACATTGACTCATAGGTTTGAACAAGCCTACAGGGCCAGGAAGTAGAATGTGATGGTTTGTATATGCTAGGCCTAGGGAGTGGCACTGTTAGAAGATGTGGCCATGTTGGAATAGGTATGTCACTGTGGGTGTGGGCTTTAAAATCCTCATCCTAGTTGCCTGGAAGCCAGTATTCTGCTAGCAGCCTTCAAATGAAGATGTATACCTCTTATCTCTGCCTGTATCATGCCTACCTGGATGCTGCCAAACTCCTGCCTTGATGATAATAGACTGAACCTCTGAACCTGTAAGCCAGCCCCAGTTAAATGTCCTTTATAAGACTTGCATTGGTCATAGTGTCTGTTCACAGCAGTACAACTCTAAGAAAATTTTATATAGTATGTTTATTTCAAAACCAAGAGAATTCTAATAAAAAGTTAGACTTATAGAAAATAAAAAACCAAAAAGAACAATTCAAGACTATTTTCTCAAAATATAAACTTTACTGAAAAAAAATTACTCTCTGCCCATATAGCTAAGTTCATTTGATCATCACAAGTGACCTATGATATATACATGTACTAAAAGCATTACATGATATGGTATAAATTTATATATTATGTATGCTTATATCTCAAAGAAATATAAATTCAAACAAAGAAATGACAGAGATTATTATATAATATTGAGGATGACAAAACTGAGTCTAGGAGATATTGATTTGATCTATATATTATAGAAAGCTAGTAGAACAAGTTTTCTAACTTACACTTGATATTCAATCCCATGTGAATAGATGCCTGTACACTTAAACTTTTCCAAGCCTGTTTCTTATCTTTATCCTTCCTTGTTAACTTTTCATTACTAGTTCTCCTTATATAAATGACAAAATCACAAACATTCAGACACATAGCTGTTTGTAATTTGTCTTAATAAGAATTTTGTATTGTTTCAAGGTTTTATATAGGTATAGGCCTCTCCAACTTTCCTACTGCATTATAGAATTGAAATCACTCGATATTTAATTGAATTAAATCACAGTTTTAACCATTTCCTGTATAACTTGTTTTTAAGTACTATGATAGTCACATCTCATGCTTCTTCATTATATGTTTCTTGACATTATCTTAGTAAAGATTACTTAAAATCACAAATGATGGTATTCATTCTAATATTATAACTTAATTTTAATAGTAATTTTAGATTCTATAGAAATATGTTCATATCTTATTGAAACCTTACATTTTCTATGACTGAGTTCAAATAAAAATGATTATTCATATCTAATTTGCCTTAATTTTGTGGCTTCTTGCCTTGATTAACATGTTTCTTTCTAGTCATATTTCCATACATAATTAGTTTTAACAAGAAAAATTCCCTATTTCATTTATAAGGTCAAAATTTCAAGATTAACTTCCATTTCCATTTTGATTATATTATCTGCTAAAAATATAACAGTGCCTATACCAGTTTAGAGGATAAAGATATATAGTTGTCTATAGTTTATCTGATACTTATTATGATGTTCATCTTAATTGTCAAGGTAACTTAATGTCTTGGATCGCCTAGGAGACAAAGCTTTGGTTATGCCTGTTGGAAATTATCCTGACTAGGTTAATTGAGGTAGGAAGACCTGACTACTGTGGATAACACAATTCCCAGGACTGAGATTCTGGATGGTATTAAAAGGAGAAAGTCAGCTGAATGCAAGTATTTGTTATTCTCTAATTCTTCTGACAGGAGGAATTCAGAGTAAAAGTATATGCTAGAGAATTAAAAACTGATAGCCTTACCATGATCAGTTTTTGAATAAGACTGCCTTTGAAAAATACATGTCATGTACAAAGATGATGGTGGGAACCAGCAATTACTGGGGAGATCTCAGGAAACAAGCTCAATAGCTTGAAAATGAACTTGACCTGAAACTAGTTTCCTTCAATAAACTGTGTACGAGTTACAGTCACAGCAGCACCCAGGATGGAGGACACCATAGGTATAGTTCTGACAGAACACTCCTATTAAATGGATCAAGCCAAGACAGAATGTTTGAGACAATGGCAATGGAAACTGAACAGCTTTTGGCAAGGCTCACAGGAGTAAATGACAAAATGGCAGAGTACACCCAGAGTACAAGTGTGCCCTCACTGAACACAGCCCTGATGTACATGCTGCAGTGACACAGAGACATTCTGCAGGATTATACACATGAATTCCATAAAACCAAACCAAACTTTATGGCAATACAGCGAAAGGAGAATCTCATGGAACCAGTACAAAAAGATATTGAATCATATAAAAGTGGGTTTGGAGTAAACAACAGGAGAACTAAACTATTTCTGAAAGAACATGGCCACCTTCGAAACTCTGATTGTCTGATAGAAAAAACAATAAGCATTGCTATTGTAACAAAAGAGAATATGACTTCTCAGAGAGGAACGCTCAAGTCAAGTCACAGCAAGATAAACACCCTGCCCAACCGCGGTCCTGCCATGAACAGCCTGATATAAAGGATCAACCTTAGGAAGCGGCATGACTGGCTTATCCTTGGGGGTGTCATTGGCATCTGTGCCATCCTGCTGCTGCCGTATGCAGTCCACTGAAAGGACAGCCCCAGGGCTCTCTGCCCACCACCTTCATGGTCTGATGTGGAGTGTGGAACCTATGAAGGAGAAAGACCGTCCTGGCCATGAGCCTGCCAGCAGATGAATTCTAAACTGCACCGGTGGCTCTGACCTGTTCGGACTGAGCTGAAGCCACAATTTTCCTGTGCTATCTTTTATAATACACATTACTCTGCTTTTAATTTTAAAAACAACAAAAGGCTTCAGTTGCTTGTGTCTCTCTAGGAGGTAAGCAAGCAGAAGTTGAGAACCTGGGCTTCAATGACTGGTGAAGCCAGATGACCAGTGGGCCTCATAGCTGGACTTCTCACAACACCAGGCTCTGTACATCCAAAGAAGGCTTCACTTTCAGCCACGAGATTGGATGTAAATAAAAATAATTCTGTCCTTTTATTTAACACTTATAATGAGAAATCAGCTGTTCTTTGCTGATACTCTGTGATCTATATTCTATTCTGTGTCCCTAACGCTTGGCACTCAAGAAAAAATCCATTTCCCATTGATTCTGTAAGATGATGATAGGCCAGCTTCATGTTTGAGACGATCTGAAACAGAAAGTGCTGTAGAAAGGGCATCTCTTTTCTGTTTCAGTTGTACGCGCTGGGTCAACTGTACTGTTTCCAACACATCAGAAAGGCAGGCCTTGCATAGGAGCTGGTCATTGCCTTATTATTTCTTCCATTGGGTTAATATTTGCTTGTACAAGATAAAATTGCATTTCCACTGACAGGCAGTCAGTGTCTGTCATTGCCCCTAGTGGTCTCATATCATGTGAAGCTTAATACTTGGAACTAGGGAGGGGACTTGGTTCTTAGTGAGTTCTGCTCATGAGCCACTGTGAGAAGACAGTGAGGGGTGGCTCTCTGGGCCTTCCCATCTGTCACTGTGGTGCAGCCTAGAGCAAAGATTAGCACTCTCAACTGATGTCATAGTACTCTTGGCCTGTGCAGACCTATCCCTTCCATCTCTGTTGGCTCCTTCCTACTCCCAGGCCACAGGATGACCACTGAGGGGGCCTGTGACTCCTACCTGCACCTATTACTTTGGGCAGTGACAGAATTGTGAATGCTTTTCAAGGTTAGCCATTTCTCAGCATCTGTATGTTGGTAACTTGTCTTACTGAACTAGCAGATATTTGTAAAGACTCCAACTCTGTGCTCACCAAGAGAGAAGGCTGCTGCCCCCCCCCCCCCAGAATGTCCTCTAGCACATTGTCCATGGCCAGTGAGAGGATATTAGAGTGTAGCTCTTCACCATTCTGTGGTGTGGGATGGCACCTCTGGACCAAATTGATACACTTACTGCTCATGGATAGACTGACACCAAGTCTGGGATTGACTGACAGGTTTGCCATTCTGCTGTTGAAGTGTTAGTACATTCTGGATATGAAAGGCATTTGATATATTTTTCTTAATTATGGGGTTTATTTTTCTAAATATGGGTTAATCAGCTTGTTGACTGGGCATACCCTTAAAAGAACCTATATGGACCTTAAAGAATCAGGGAAGTTTGCTTGTTAAATTCTCTTTTAGAAAACAGAACTTCTCTTCCCTGACACTTCATTATTTTTGATTCTTTTCAAAGGGCCTTGATTGGCAGTTGTGTCTCAGCTAGACTTTATGGAACTTTGGTTATTATATAGCGGGCATATATAAAATCTGAAGATTCATAAATAATGTTATTTATTTAAATATAAAAAAGAAAAAATACATGTGACTACTAAAAAAAGGTAGAACCTTGGGTTAACAACTAATAAAAATTCTTACATTTATCTATCTAGTGAGCTATTTCAATAAAGTATATACACATGTCTACTGTTGTTCCACTAGGTCTTCAGAATTTAATTCCTTCTGGAATCTATCATTATTATTATTTAACCTGGGGAGTGACTTTAAGTACTGCCTGTTGAAAATGTGTTTTAACAACACTGTCTATTAGCATGTAATTTATAATTGATGAGAGACAAATAAATAGATATTTTTCATTGAATATACTATATAAGAATTCAGTGATAAAGTTGTTGGGCTTAGACTTGAATAGTAGGAGAGGAGTTAAAACCTTGCTGAGAGTGGAAACTTCAAAGAAACAGAATGAAAAAATTTTCGTTTCAAGATCATATCCAAACAAAGACAAATGCATACTGTGAAATAATTACATAAAGAGAAAGGCTGTGATTAAATTTAGAATGAAATGTAATGATAATTATATAATATAAGGAAATGCTATGGGGCAATGATGACACAGAACTTGTGAGAGTGGTCAACCAATGTCTGGTTTAAACTGAGCCACACACCATGAGAGGGAACCCATACCCTGCACTGACTGACAGCCAGAAACCAGAAATGGGATAGCTCAGAGACTGGCCAAAAATCAATGAAATGATTCTATGATACCTAGCAATATTCTACTATACTTGTAGATCAGTACCTCATCTAGTTGTCATCAGAGAGGCTTCCTTTGGCAGCAGAGGTGAGTGGATGTAGAGACTCATCTCCATACATTATGCACAGAGAGAGACTAAATTGGAGGTCTCCACCTCCTTCCCATAAGAGCTCAGAAAACCCTATGAAAGATGAGGAGGAAAGATTGCAGGAGTCAGAGAGGATGGAGGACATCAGAAGAATATATGCTATTAAATCAACTAAGCATGGCTGATATGGGCTCACAGAAAGCCAACTGGCAAGCATTGGGCATGCAAAGGCATGCACCAGGGCGTCTGTATATATGGTATGTATGACTGTTAGCTTGGTTTTTTGAGGGACTCTTAACAGTGGGAGCAGATATGTCTCTGACATGGCAAGAATGCATTATATGAGAGAATAATCTACTTTGAATAAAATAAGAAAGCAATCAACACACACACACATAGAGATGCACATAAAAACAAAACACCAACAAAATCCCAAGAAAATATAATACTAATTCAGTGGGTTTTACCTTCAAAATAAAAAGAGATCAATAAAAGCTCAGCTTCACTCTACAGCTTTTATACTTTCTTGGAACAGGAACATAAGTAAGCCAGTACATCTTGTCATAGTTCAGGATCATTTGGTATCTCCAAAGAAGTGAATTTCTTCTCTTAGCCCTAATAATGCTTTATACAAAATAAAATAAAAACACGTTGTTAGTCACACAGTCTGTGTATTTCCCCCTTGGAGTAAAGCAATAAATGTTATCATGTTTGTATGTCCATAATCACCATGAAAACTCAGAATAGAAAGTTACATAATCCCAGGATATTTACCCAGCCTTCCCCTTTCTGATAGAGTTTCAAAGTTAAATAGAAAACAATAGCATCAGCAGTGGAAAAGGAAGGTGGGCTGAGAATTTTAGAGATGAGAAGAGAGAGACAGAGAGAGGGGAAGAAGGGAAGGAGAGGAAGAGATAAGATGGAACCTATAGAAGAGGAAGAGGAGCCAGACCACACAGTCCTGGGAGCCATAAATACTGGGGATTTCTTAGATATATGAATCAGTATTAATTGGGGTGCATTTACCCCATCTAGCTGTGTAGCTTTTGTTTATTTCAATTGGGATTTGAGTTCATTGTGTGGGCGTTTTGTGGGTTGAGAATTTACTAATATAAATCTGATAAATTACAAGCCTCTGGAGTTTTGATTTTACCGGGTTACTGGTATTTGTGATCACTAACCACAAGGGGTAGATGGTTTGGAATGTGCGCAGAATCTTCAGCAAGAAAGCTGTGAGATGGGAGGTCATTGCATGGTGTTACCCATGGAGGTGTTGAGGACGCCAGGGCCAGAGAATAGCCACACGATAGCGTGTGATGGTACCATTTTTTATTAATATTTCCCGCTACAGCCACTATTCTTAAAATTTCATGAATGGCATAAAACAACTTGGAAAAAATTTTTAAAATATATGTTTAATTTAAATAGTTATTACTTTCCTCATAGCCTGTTCTTCTCCCATCAGTCTGAGGTACCCTCCTCCAATCCCTCCTGTGTCTCTCCCTCTAACAAAATGATAGCCACATATTTTGATTATTATTGTTAAATACACACATATGTATGTATGTATGTATGTAGGTAGGTAGGTAGGTATGCATGTATAAGTATGCACAAGTGTATAAATACAACTTACTGAGTCCATGTGATGGTTTGAACAAAAATAGTTCCCATAGGCTGAGTGGGGGTAGCATTATTGGGAGATGTGGTCTGGTCTACTGAGCAAGTTCCAAGATAGCAAAGCTTAGTCAGTGAAGGAAACCATTGAAAACAGAAAGCTAGCCAAAAAATATTTGAAAAGGGGGGGGCTACATTCCAGCCCCAACAGCAGAACTTGGCAGTTTCAGCCATGTGGCTCTGACTTCAGAATCAAGGACACAAGAAAGGGGTTATGGAATCTACCTCTATGGCTAAGGAAAGCCATTGAGGTCAGGCATGTGGCAGGGGTGTGTATGCATGGAAGTCTGAAGAGGCTTTGCATGAAACTGTGAAGGTAAAGCTTAGATTGCCTTGGACACCCCAAGATGTTAGGGATGCCAGAGTTATGGAATACAAGCCAAAGGAAGTTCCTAACAGGGAGTGAAAACAGTCCAAGAGAAGTGCATTGCAACCAACAAAGTGAAAGGAGTTGGAGATATGAAGAGTGGATTTGATATCAGACATGGAGCTCAGGAGTCTAGAGTTTGCCCCGCTAGTTTTTGGTTGTGTTTTGTTCCAGTATTTCCTCACTATGCTCCCTTTCTTCCTCTTTGGAATGGTAATGTATATGCTATGCCATTATATGTTCAATGTATGTCATCTGCTTTTAGATTTTGCTTTTATACTACAGTTAACGGATTGCATGAATCTCAGAAGAGTCTTTGAACTTTGAACTTTTAAACAAGTTTGAGACTGTTATAAACTATGGTAACTTCTAAAGTTGGACTGAAATGTTTTGCTTTATGACATGGCTACAAACCTATAGGGGGAGGGGGAAGAATGGCATGTGGTGATCCAAATGATCATAGGGAATGATCACTCATCGAGAGTGGCATTATTAGTAGCTGTGGCCTTGTTGAAGGAAGTGTGTTACTGGGGGTTGGCTTTGGGATTTTAGAATCCCAAGCCAGACCCAGGGTTACTCTCCTTTCCTCCTTGCCAATCTGAATAAAGAACTCTCAGCTCCTCTCCAGTACTACATCTGCCTGTCTGTCTCCATGCTTCTCACCATGATGATAATAGACTAAACCTATAATCATGTAAACCAGCTCCTACTGAATGTTTTCCTTTATAAGTTGTCTTGGTCATGGTGTCTTTCACAGTGATAAAACCCTAAGTCAATGGGGACATTGAAATCACCTGCTATTAATTGATTGGTGTTAATCTGTGTGTTCAAATCAAGTAGTACATTTTTTAATGAGATTGGGTCCATAGGAAGGAGGAAAACTGGGTTTCAGGCTAGTTTTTGTGGAGTCCCCAGAAAATGGTCTTGGTTAAAAAAAAATAAATGTCCAAAGAATACATGAAATGTTGAATAATCTTAGACACCAGAAAAATGTAAAATGAAACAAAATTGATGTTTTATATGACTCAAAATACCTATCATTGAGAAAACAAACAAGAAGCATTGAAGAGAATACAGAACAAAATGAGCAACTTTCCACTGGTTATTGGACTACAAATTAACTGAGAAAATCAGATTGGAGTTTCTATAAATAAATAAATAAATAAATAAATAAATAAATAAATAAATAAATAAAAATTTCTAAGTAGAACTTTAACAGCACCTACGCCCAATACTTCTGGATATGCCACCAAATAATTCACGTTGAGTTACCATAGAGCTACGAGCCAAAATGTTTAAAGTGGCACCATCTATGGTAGGCAGATAATAGAATCAATATAGATGATAATCAATGGATGAATGGATAAAGAAACAGTGCTATTATATATAGTATAGTTACAATTATAAATATAATTAATTAATTAAATTTACAGAAAGATTGATGAAATCATGAATTATTATATTGATTGAAATAAAACAGTTCCACAAATATATTTTTCCTCATATTTGAAACCTAGGAGGGGAAAAAGAAATTAAAATAATAAGAAAAATACTAGAGGTGAATAAGGAAAAGGAGAAATGAATGAGAATAAGACAGATAATAAACACTAATAGAGTGAATGAATATAAATAGGTACACTGTGTGTGTATAAATATCAAAATAAAATCCTTATATACAATTAACATGCACTATTTTTTTTAAAAAGTATCTCTGACATTACAATGAGCTTTAGTTTAACAATGTGTACAATAGAGAGAGACAGACTGGAAACTTGAAGGAAGTGAGGTACAGCCTAATTTGAGTCGCTAGCTATACCACCTAAGGCCACAATGAGGTCTTGACCTATGCTGCCATCCTGTGTCCATGTGTCCATGGCCTTGCAGTAGCAGGAGTCTGTTACAACCAAAGGCCAGACACATATACCTAGACTATGCTGCCTCCTAGGGCCATGTTAACATCTGTTTGCTGTTCATAACTTGACCCACCCCCTCATTGGGAATTGTGGGAGAGCTGTCCCAGAAGGCATGAAAGCAAGAGAGCTGGCCCTACTCCTCGAGAGCTGCAATAATAAATAGAGTGAGTCCTGCACCTCACCCAGGAAGCACAAACGGAGTACAGCTGGTCCTGTTTGTGTGAGTTGCAAGTGAGCCAGTCCTGAGGGTGTGAATGTGGGAGATCTGGTCCTACCACTTGTCTACTAGGTGGTGGCATGGGTGAGGGAGAGATATCTCCCCCCTGCCACATGCTGCAAGAGGGAAAGCTGTCCCTGGGATCATGAAAGCAGGAGAGCTGGCACTGTCCCTCACCTGCAGCAGCACTAAGGAGAAAGGATACTTCATCTTACCTGGACAGCACAAGAGTGCTGGCCCTGGTGGGAGGGACACAGGTGACTTGACCTGAGGACATGAGTGTGGGAGACCTGGTACTGTCCTTTGCCAGCTGCACCATTGGATGAGCTAGCCAGGGCAGTGCTAGAGAGCTTGCCCTGGTGGTGTGGGCACTGGAGAACTGGTGAAATGATGATCTCAGATACCACCAAAGCCCAGATCCAGGCCTTTGAGTTGGCCATCACCAAGATCTATGAACTCCTGGAGGATACGAAGGGGCATGTCCTATAGATCCAAGGCTACAGGACCTCTATGAGATGGGGCAAAATAATATCTAAGTGGAGTTCCAGTTAACAAACAATATTGCTAGTGTAGCAGAAGCCAGAGCTCTTGAACAAGACCAGTGACTCATTGAAATAAACATTTGCAAGCAAAGATGTGTGGACAAAAGGGTACACTGTGTGACACTGTTACACACTACAGCTTCCACAATGAATATTTTTTCTTTTGGTGAGGAGGTTACTAGGGCAGAGGACAAATATAAAGGGACAGGGAGATGAGTGGGATATGGGTAGATGAAGTAAAATTCACAAAGAATCAATAAAAGATTAAATAAAATATCTTATAAAATTTTGCAAAACATTGGTACGTGTTACAGTAAGCTAAGTCCTTGTATGGCTTTGCTAATTAAATGAGGCTAAACACAGAATAAATATTGTATTATTACACTTTCAGTAAAGGTCAAATTGACAAAACCGTAAACGTATAAAAGATATCAGCTATTGTTCACAGATGGACAGTATGGTGTGGTAAAAGTAAAAGGTTTCCTGCAGTACTCATGAAATACTTTTTTAAGTTATAATACATATTTTCACCTTAAATTTTGGATGATAGTTGAAATAACTTGTGAAATACCATACAACATAAAGCAGTAATTAGATGTTATGAAAATTACACCTTCACAAATCTATTTTTAAAAAGAAACAATGCATCCCTGAGTATGTAGCTCATTAGTAGAATGATTGCCTTAGTTAAGTAGTATATGCCTGTGCCCTCACAGAACTGCAAATAAATGAACAAATGTTAAGAAAAGAATCAATTATGAAAGGTAAATTATTAAATACAAAGATAAGTCCATAAAATTATTAACTATAAAATTTGAATAGTCAGTGTCTGTGGATAGGATTCAATAATAAAGCATTTACCTTGCAAGCATAAGAAGTGGAGCATGGAGTCTTCACTGCCATGTTCTAGTCTCTTTAGTGTGAGAAGATACTCTGCAGGCTATAGAAAGACAAACCTAGATGTCAACCCAGCCATAAAACAATCTGCAAGATGCAATGGGTCAATGGTGACATTCAACTTGTGCCAATGGCCCAACAATTTGTGGTTTAATCTGTGGCTTACACCATGAGACTGAGCCCATGCCCTACACTGCCTCGGTGGCCAGAATCTGTAAACTGGGTAGCTCAGAGACTTAGGGTAGAACTAAATTCTACTGGCAAAAAATAATCAATGAAATGATTCTTAATCATACTCTGCTACACACAGCGATTGGTGACTTGGCCAATAGGTATCAGAGATGCTTCTTCTAGCAGTTGATGAGGTACAGTACAGAGACCCACAGACCAACATCATGTGGTGAGAGAATCTAAATTGAGGGCTCCATCCATTCCCTCCTGCCAGAGCTTGGGAAACCCTGGGAAGAGAGGGTAGAACAATACAAGGGTCAGAGGGGATAGAGTACCCCAGAATAATATGGCTTACCAAATCAGTTAAGTGGTGCTCATAGAAACTGAATGAGCAAATATGAGGCCTACGTGGGCCTGCCCCAGGTCATCTGCATATATGCTATGGCTGTTCACTTGATGTTCCTAGTGAGCCCTAATAGTGTGATTGTTTTGGCTGCTCTTGGAACTCTTTTCTTCTTACTGTGTTTCCTTGTCAGCCCCAATATGAGGGCTTTTGCTTGTCTTATTGTATCTTGCTTTGTCCATTTTCTCTGTCCTCTCTTGGAGGCCCACTCCTTTCTGAAGCCGAAATGGAGAGGGAGTGTATCTGGAGAGTAGGAGAGGTGAAAGGAGTTTGGAGGATTAGACAGAGGGAAAACTGTGGTCTGTATGCATTGTATGAGAGAAGAATCTATTAGCAATAAAATTTTTAAAAAGAAAAATGAAAAGGTGTCACAGATTGCAAATTAAACTACCTGTATAACAATGAAATTGGCTATTATACTAAACTTATATAACTCAAATATGGTGTATTTGAAACTTTTTTAATTGAAAACATTTTATTTTAGATGTTACATATTCATGTCATGAGATTTGTTAAAATTGTATTTGTGTGTATGGGTATGTGAAATATATGAATATGTATGTGTTCATGTGTGTTTGTGTGTGTGAGAGCTGGTGCTTATGCACATGTGTGCATATAATGTGTAGGTAAGAGTTTAATGTAGGGTATGCTGCTTAGTTGCTTTCCATCTATTTTTTGGGATAGTGTACTTTACTCTGTCTGTATTTGACTAGATTGAGGCCAATGAGCTACAGAGATCCGCCTTTCCACATGTACCCAGAATTAGAATGCTCTCTAATGGTCTCAATAAGAGTAGCAGCCCCAGACTGACATATTTGAAAGCTTGATCCCCAATTGTTAGACATGTTTAGGAAGGATGAAGAGGTGTGGCCTTGTTAGAGGATGTTTATCTTTCATTGAGAGTGAACTTTGAGGATTCAAAACCCACAGCATTCCAAGTTTGATCTCTTTACCTCATACTTATGTACAAAGATGTAATTTTTCAGCTATTGCTCCAGACCAACACTGCCTGATGCTGTAGTTCCCACCATTATAATTGTAGATTCTAACCTCTTAAAATCATGAGCTTAAAATTTAACATTTTCTTTTGGAAGATTGCCTTGTTCATAATTTTTATGAACACAGCAATAGAAAAATAACTAAGTTAGGGGTACATAATCATTCCTCATTTTTTCAAGTTATCTATTTAAGTTTTTTTAAGTGGAACTATTGAAAAATATTTTTTCACACTGTCTTAGTCAGGGTTTCTATTCTTGCACAAGCATCATGACCAAGAAGCAAGTTGGGGAAGAAAGGGTTTATTCAGCTTATACTTCCATACTGCTGTTCATCACCAAAGGAAGTCAGGACTGGAACTCAAGCATATCAGGAAGCACGAGCTGATGCAGAGGCCATGGAGGAATGTTTCTTACTGGCTTGCTTCTCATGAGTTGCTCAGCTTGCTTTCTTATAGAACCCAAGACCACCAGCCCTGGGATGGCACCACCCACAATGGGCCCTCCCCCCTTGATCACTAATTGAGAAAATGCCTTACCGCTGGATCTCATGGAGGCATTTCCACACCTGAATCTCCTTGATCTGTGATAACTCCAGCTTGTGTCCAGTTGACACACAAAACCAGCCATTACACACACTATATTCTAAACACAGTTCTCTTTCTCTTAACTCTTAGAATCTAGAACCTAGATCTTTCCAGACTCCCCTACTATTCATTTTTAATGTGAATGACAAGGATTCAAACTGAGGTCATCATGATTTTACAAAAGGAACTTTACTAACAGAACCATGACCCAAAGCCCCCTATAATACAATCCTCTTTGAGGTTGCATAACCTTCTTTTGTGTATGTACAACACCTTTTAAAAATCTATCTATTCATATACTTTATCAGTTTCTAATTTTTGGTTATTGTGAGAAATAGTGCCTTAGAACATTATATTACAAATACATGTTGCACCACCTGTATTCAGTTTTAATTTTATTTCCTTTTTTTCAGGAAGTTGTCTGAAGTGTTCAGATGCTATATTATATGGATTCTCCAAATTTTTAAACTGATACACAATTTTATATATAGATATATACATATAGATATCTTTAACAAATTGAAGTAATTATATTTTCCATTTTTCTATAGCTATTATTTGTCATATTATCATCTAAAATAACATTGATTCCTCCTACATAAAGCATCATAAACATCTTTATTTAACCACTTTTCATAAGATAAAACATGTACCCTCATTCCAAGAAATAACTTTTATCAGTCATAGGTATTTGAAGTTTGATATCTACTATCAACTCTAATGAAATAAAATTTGTTTAAAACATAAGAAGTCAGAATGGCGAAGATCAAAAATTCAGGAGACAGTAGATGCTGGCGAGGATGTGGAGAAAGAGGAACACTCCTCCATTGTTGGTGGGATTGCAAGCTGGTACAACAACTCTGGATATCAATTTGGCAGACCCTCAGAAAATTGGACATAATACTACCTGAAGACCCAGCTATACCACTCCTGGGCATATACCCAGAAGATGCTCCAACATGTGATAAAGACACATGCTCCACTATGTTTATAGTAGCCATATTTATAATAGCCAGAAGCTGGAAACAGCCCAGATCTCCCTCAACAGAGGAATGGATACAGAAAATGTGGTGCATTTACACAATGGAATACTACTCAGTTATAAAAAATAATGACTTCATAAAATTTGAAGGCAAATGGATAGAACTTGAAAATACCATCTTGAGTGAGGTAACTCAGTCACAAAAGAACAAATACAGTATGTACTCACTGATAAGCAGATATTAGCCTAAAAGTTCGGAACACCGATGATTCAATTCACAGCAGCTGTTGGACTGAGCGTGGGGTCCCAGGTGGAGGAGTTTGAGAAGTGACTGAAGGAGCTGAGGGAGTTTGCAGCCCCATGGGGAGGGAGTAACAGTGTCAACTGGTCAGGCCCCCCGGTGCTCCCAGAGACTGGACCACCAACCAAAGAATACACATGGAGGGACCCATGGTTCAGACCACATATGTGGCAAAGGAGGGCCTTGTTGTCCATCAGTGGAAGGAGAGGCCCTTGCATCTGAGAGTGTTAGATGCCCTAGTATAAGGGAATGCCAGGGAGGGAAGACAGGAGTGGATGAGTGGGTGGGGGGAATACCCTCATAGAGGCAGGGGAGATGAGATGGGATAGGGGATTTCCAAAGGGGAGACCTGGAAAGGGGAAAACATTTGAAATGTAAATAAAGTATCAAAAACAAAACAACAACAAAAAATAATTGTATGCTTGTTAATAGGAAAAAAAAAAGATGAACCATGATGTAATAATTTGGGAAAACATTAATTTAAATAAAAATTATTTTGTTTCTTTAAAATAACATAAGATGTTTTAAAAGCATTAAGTAAGAAAAAACAAGTAATAAATCATTTGATCCTACAAATAACAATAATAACCCACAAATAATAGTTAATTTTCTACTGTTTAAATGGGCCAAAAGTTGAAATTGAAAGCAGTGATTTTAGTACATTATTCAAGAAGAAACACTGCTATGAGTGAAAGCTTAGTTCATTCAATATATTTAACATGGTCTCAGCAGATGATAATGGACTGAACCTCAAAATCTGTAAGCCATTCCCAATTTATATGTATATATATATATATGTATGTGTGTGTGTGTGTCTGTGTGTGTGTGTGTGTCTGTGTGTAAATATATATATATATATCTCCTCTGAAGGTCATATGTTTATGTGTGTGTATGTATATATGTATGAATGTATGCTTGTGTACAAATACATGTATATGGATGTGTATGTTTGAGAATGGAATAATATTAAGAAAATGTATTTAAAAATTAGAGAAATTCATATCCTGTTGCTCTTCTGTATGCCCACTTCTTTTTACACTATTCTAATTTTACTATTGCTTCTTTCTATTTAATACAGATCTTTTTATTGAGTTTTTTATTTGAGAATGTCATAAGACACTATATAAATACATACACATCTGTATACATAGAGAAATAAATAGCAAGATAGTTTATCTCCACGGTATTTTAAACAGTGTGATACGATATCTTTTCTTTGCCCTATGTAAAATTTTAATAAAATAGAATAGATTCAACAAATTGTTAAATGATTAATGAAATTTTAAAAATGAATATATATAAAGGAGCAGACTTAATAAACTATATTTAACGTCACTCAAAATAAGAAAAATAAACGTGAACTTCACAAAAAAACAAAAAACAAAAAACAAACAAAAAAAGAACAAATGTTAACCCTAAGGTAGGGAAAAAAAGTATGCTAACATTTTCATTAGTATATAGTTAAAACAACTCAAATACTTTTGATAGAAATAAATGCATCTTCAACAGAGGATAGGTTGACAATGTTTATCAAAATAAAAAATAAAAATATTTTATTTCACAAATTTTACCTGACAAAGTTATAGTTCTTATTTGTGTGTATAGTGGCATTTATTATAATATAAAATAGACAAATACTTAAGATAGATGGTTAATTAAGTCAGTGGTGTATAATAAAAATATATGCCATACGTAGCATTTACAATTTAAACAATTTTTGTCGCCATTATCAAAGTATAAGGACAGAGTTAGATTCATGCAATTCACCCTGTGTGAAAAGTCAACTGCAAATGTATCAATGACCTTAATCTGAAGCCTGAAACTCAACTGAGAACTGTGATTGCCACTCTTCTAGAATATATCCATAGTCAGTAGTTCAGAGTCAAGGGATAGTCTAATGTGAAAACCTGCTCCTTTCTTGTCTAATTGACAATGAACCTGGTCTTCATTGAACCCAGTGTTGGTGCAAAAGTTGGTATGAAACAGTGATTACAGTAGCAGTAGAGAGTCTTTAGTATGTTGTTTCATAGCCTTAAACCCTATCCTCAGCTCTTATATATCCTGTTCCTTAATGTTCCTTGATCCTTAAAGGTTTTGGCATAAGTGACCTTTTCGAGATAATGCAATATTAATGGTTTATTTTCTGCATCTTGGTCATTCAGAGTCTCTCTCTGATTAATATCAAGAGACCCCTGAATGCATGGGTATAACCATGGGTATTTAGAAGGCAGTTTGGTTTCTATCACTTTAGTTAACCATCAAAGATACATTCCTGCATGAGCCTACTATATCCCCAGATCTAAGTTGTTAGAAAGCTTACAACACCAGATGTTGATCCACTTTTCCCCAAAGAAGTGGACCTTGGATCCATTCAATGGGCAATTGGTTAGTGCCCCCTGCCAAGGGTCAAGCCACCATTACACAGGTAAGCATATCTTTCCAAACAGCTTCTTCATACTTCCTTTATCTCAGTTCATCTTCCCCATTCCATACTCTCATCCCCCTAATTCCTCTGCCTCCTTCCCTCTATAATTTTTTGCACCCACAGTATACCTTCCTTACTTTTACTTTACATACGTTCTACTATTTTCCATCTCTTAAACCATTCTCCCTCTTCTCTTTATTATTTCCTGGTAGGCACAGACACTCCATGTTAGATATAACATTGATGTTAGGTTCTTAATATAAGAAAGAACACACACACACACACACACACACACACACATGCACATGCACACGCACACAAACACGCACACAAACACATCAGTGAATGTTATATTTGTATGTGTATATATGTGTTTCCTCTCTCTCTCTCTCTCTCTCTCTCTCTCTCTCTCTCTCTCTCTCTCTCTCTCTCTCGTGTGTGTGTGTGTGTGTATGTGTGTGTGTGTGTGTGTGTGCCAAAATAGACAGGAAAAAGCTCACGAGGTTCATATGTATACATCCAATTACTGAATAAAAGATCCTTAGATTTTTAAAGCAGGTAAGGATATGGAAGGGTTTAGAGGGATGGAATAATAATAATAAATGATGTATTATGTAATTATATATTTATTTATTTATTTATTTATTTTTCTCATTCTTTTTCTTTCCTTTTTTTTTTTTTTTTTTTTTTGTTTTGTTTGTCTTTTGAGACAAGGTTCTCTGTGTAGCTCTGGCTGTCCTGAAACTCACTATGTAGACAAGATTTCCCTCAGCCTCAAAGATCTGCCTGATTGCCTCCAAGAAATATTATTTTTAAAAGAAAAATAGATTTTTAGGAATTTGAGATAGAAGAAAAAAAGAATGAGTAACTAGGAGGGAAATATATATGCACTATTATATAGAAAGGGAGAGAGAGGGTGGGGAGGGGAAAGTATGTAGTGTTTTCTAACTTGTTGGTTAGAGTTGAGCAGAAATATATTTGTCATCTTACTCTGGATATCTGTAACAGGTATTTAGTTATTTCATGAAATATTTGTTAAACTGTCATGTATATAGACTACATATTACCAAGTTCACTTTCTCAGTCACAGCTAGAAATGGCAGAGCTGTGAAGAATTTTATAATATGAATTTACATTTTAAATCCCTGATTCTTTATAGCAGTGAATGCTATCAGCCGGAATTTAGGCTATGAAAAAAATATTTTAAATATATTTTCTTTTGAAAAATAAATGAATTTCAGTCAAGATCATAGATACTGCTGATAAAATGTTTGGCCACAAATGTATCATCAAAATTTTATGCTATTTATAGTATTTTGAGAACATTCCTATTCAAGTCAACATAATCTTTGACAGTTGTTTCTTTGGCAGAGGATGGAGAATCAGAAGAAACAAGTGAAATGATATTTGTAAGTTCAATTAAAACAAGAATATGTCTTAAACTTAGAAATATTGACCTGTGTATTTTTTTACATACAAACTCTGAAATCTGGTAATAGCCCACATTTATAGAAGAATTTGTTTCATATAATCCACACCACTGTTACTCAATAGACGCAGGTGATTAATAGATACTATCTGTACTGGAAAGCCAAGAAGACACTATACAAATATCTTATCAACAGAGAACTGTATCTTGTGGTGACTGTGCTATATCATAAACATCATAAATGTTTAAGAACATGTGCTACAATGTCATAATCTTTTGAAGAACAGTAAATCCACAAGTTTCAAGGCTTCAATATCAGCCATTTGTCAAATCATCATGCCTATCTTAGAACTCTAGCTGAGGCTAATGCAGGTTTTTTATCTCACTCTTAATTGCTAATATAAACTCTCATAGTATATACGACATAACACACATAAAATACATCTGTCTTTATCATATATATATATTCTATCACCAATCCAAAGATATGAGTTACAGTATGAACATAAGTTAAAGTGGCTGTAAGAGAGTTCACCAGGTTTAAGAACTGGATTAATAGACATGCATGCAGAGTCTGTATTAAGAAGATAATAAACCTTAAACCAGCTTCAGTGAAAGGCTACTACTGTTAAGTTAGGCCCTGGGAGATTGAAAACTGATAGTTAAGTTATATTCAAGTGCAAAGATGAAAGAACAGAACTGGATCAAGAGGAGAAAAGCAGGTCTAAGTCCAAGGGGCTAAGCAGATGAATGACCAGAGGGCAATCAAGAAGGTCATACCAATTACTGTAGAAATGACTCAGCAGTCAAGAACACTTGATGCTCTTGGAGAGGATCCAGGCTTAATTCCATGCATCATATCAGACATCCCATAAACTCCTCTGATTTCTATTCCAAGGAAGCAAACATGCTCTTATGTTCTCCAAGAGGATATATAGGCATGCAGCCATTCATATATACACATAAAAATAAAAACAAATAAATAAATTAAAATAAGCCTCATAAACAGTGGAGGCTGAGCTCACCTGAAGCCCAAAGGGATAATGTAATAATTCTGCACTTGACATGCATACACACCAGGTGTCAGGTGACAGGCAAGTGCTATGAGGGATATGAGTGCTAGGAAAGAGAGGTACAATTTTCAGACTGGCATATCAAAGAAGGTGATAGGCCTATATCCAGGATATAATATTAATATACCCATGTGGCTTTACAGTCTCAATTTATCTCAATAAAGTTACAACATGGTACACTTTCTACTTCCAGGAATAAATCATTTATCACTATTACATCATGGTACAAGACAGTTGATTTTGTCTACAGATGCATCTAGGTGCTCAATCATCTTCCACTCTCAGAATAGAGTTCAAAATCATCATATAGCATGGCACAGACTGGAAAACCATTGTTTTACACAGTAGTAATATCTCACAGCAGAAAATAGCCTGTTATTTACATTTTAAGCAATAAAAGTACACAAGAAGTGTTGTAGTGGACCTGGTTTTAGTCCCTAGCACTCACATAATGATCTACAACTATCTGCAATTCCATTACCAAGGAACTGATAGCCTTTTTCATTCCCTGATGGTGCATGAACAAACAGAAAACACACTCATACACATAAAATGTAATATATATGTATATATGTATGTATATATACATATATACATATACACACACACACACACACACACACACACACACACACATATATATATATATATATATATATATATATATATATATACACACACACACAAACACACACACACAAAAACACACAAACAGTAACTGCCTCCTTCTTTGGAGTATAAGATCTTAATGACTGAATCTCAGAGGATGGGAGAGAGTATCATTTCCTTTCTCCTTTAATTCTGAATTTTAATTATGACTACACTATTAATTTCAATAAAAGACAAATATAAGAACTGATTGTTTACCCAATGAAGGACCAATAAAATAAAACAAAATATCTAGTAAGAAAATGGATTTGAAATATGCATAGCTTTATAAAAGGTGTAGAGAACAGATGAATGACAGACCCATGATAGATGGTCAAAGTATCTCTCAGTTATTTGGTATTATACTTCTGGCCTTGTCCTGTAATAAAGTATTTTCTTTTTCTCTCAGAGAAAACAGATTATGTAGACAGAGTATACAATTTAAGAGAAACTTCTTACGCTAATGTGGCTAATATAGCCCGTTGTTTCAGGTAATTTTATTTCCATAAGCAGGTTAATCCTGCCAGCAAAAAGGTATAGAGTGGTTGCTGGTTGCATAGCAACTTAGATAATATATGCAAAATGCTATATGTTAAATAAATGTAAAGCATCATCGTAAACATGGACATAAGTGGTATACAACACCTCTTTCTCTCTCTAGCTAGTTATTTTCTCTATGTTCTTCTTTACCCTTTTATGAAACCTAACTTGTTTGCTAGTTTTTTTTATACATTAAAGAGGTTTTAACAGATTTTCAAATAACCTTTACTGAGGAAGAATTATTACCATGTGCAATTGAAGCTAATGTGTATTGCCTCTTTTTTGAGCTGTGTTTGTCTAGAGTGCATAGGCTATTTTCATTGTGAACACTGAAACCATGGAACTTTGTCAGGGAGTCTTAGAATAAAATAGGTGATGAGAATTTGGATGATTCACCCAGATGCCTCATGGTTGAATGATTATACATTTGTAAACAGTCGATCTATACATAAGTTCTCTGGTGTGTCTATTGTAAAATCAAATGATTTTTTTTGAGTTTCTAACTACAAATAGAAAGGGAATAAACAGGATTAGTTAACATACAATCATTTCTTTTTATAATTTAGGGTAAATTTAATTAGGTAGAAAAAAACATCTGTTTCTTATTATTAAATATTTGCAAAATCTTAGTGAACAAATTGTTTAGTATCTTAAGAATGTCCACTTCTGCACATTGATTTTATATTTCTTATTTTAGTATAATATTATGGTTTTGATATTTCTATCAGCATCTTTTCACTGCTCTCTGTTCGGGGAATTATTATTTCCTTACATTATCTTTCCATTCCATGCACACACACACACACCATTTTTTTCTAAAGATACCATTCCATTACTTGGAGAGCATTACTGTCTACTAAATTGTGAAAGTGGATTTCATTCAATTAATGAGCTGGAAACAGGGAGACATTCCATAGTAAATGAGGTTTATGTATGATAATGTTGGGTTTGTCATATAAGAGATTGCTTTCTTCCATTTCTCTTGGAAGACTAAATTTTGCTCTTATAGAGTCTGCTCTATGCTAATATAAATGAACTTGACAACTTTTACAACAAAATTCAAGTTTATAATAATACTAATGAACAGAAATTATTCTTAATTCATTATAAAATCAGGCCAGCACTAAAGGCTAATTATCTTAAAAGCCAACAAAAGGCAAGTATGATGGAATGAGTTCTGATCCAGCAGTGGTCCTATAATTATAACCATTTTCATCTTATCTAATCAAGAAGAAATAATTAACAAAATATGAAAATGCATGTGTAACACTAGTTATCTTTTCATATATGCCCATGGTATGGTGTTTCATTGTTTTTTTATTAAGAAGTCTAATACAACTATAGTAAAATCTATAGATGTAGATAATAAACTATCAATTAATTTCAGTAAAGGATATTTTAATGAAGCCCAGTTAATTAATACAAAATATATGCTAGTTTTTAATATTGTTGTTAAGAGATATTGGCTATATTGCTTAAGTAGCCCCATGGAAAGTTGAGAGGAAAATTTAAGGCTTCACTTTATAGCCCATCTCAGGGACTTAAGAAAGCAGGACAACACTATCAGAAATTTAGTGACTTTGGCATAAAATATGATCTTATAACATTTAAATTGTCTTGACATAATCAATTGCTAAAAATCTACACTAAAATATTCACTTACTAATTTTTTTTCACAGAAAGTTGTGATACACAACTTGATCAATAAAACATCAATTTCAACAGTGTTGGTAATTACTGATTAGAAACATGATTCTCCTAAATAAGACACTATTAGATTATTTGTGTATTTTCTTTAAATGCTAAAACGACTTTGCTAGACAAGATGGCAGACAGTTTTAATTCAAGAACTTGGGAGGCAGAGGGAAAAGAATCTTGAGATCAAAGCCAGATAGCACTATGATACACCCAATCTCAAAATTCACATTCATTTATGTATGCATGTGTGTGTATGTTGTGTATATAAATTTATGTATATATAATTTATTTTATAACATTATAAATATATTTATAAAAACATTGTATATTTGGCAATAAAGGTTCCCTAAATGAAAAAAAATAATGCAAAAAGTCATAAAAGTGAATTCTTCCTTCTAATTAATTTCCAAGAGAAGTACATGCAGGGCTCAACATTCCCTATGAGATTATTATAGCTCCTTATGACTTGGTATGACAGCAATAACAAGGATAAAAGATAGAGTACAAATAATCAAGCATTGGTTAATATACCTAATTGTAAATAATTGTTTAAAATAATTCTTGGTTGGGTTTTTTTTTTTTTTTTTTTTGAGACATACTCTCTTTGTGTAGCCGTGGCTATCCTGGAACTCACTCTGTAGACCAGTCTGGTCTTGAACTCAGAGATCTGCCTGCCTCTGCCTCCCAAGTGCTGGAATTAAAGGTATGCAACACCACCACCCAACTTAAAAGAAATTCTTAAAGACATTTCTGCTTTATGCCACCTTTTTCTTGAGCAATGAAGCACTGATAACTTTTCCCTTTTACCAAAATCTCCAAACAGATCTCTCCATGATTCTAGAGACTCACTTTTGATAAAAATATGCCATAAGAGTAACTATGTTTCACCTGAAATTGTTACTAAATACAGCATACATGAACACACAGACAACTTAACATGCCAGTGTTTCTCTCAAAATATGTGAAATTTATTGAAAGAGCTTTGGGGAGAGTCAAAGAATCTTAATGGTAATGTTTTAATACCTGAATTTCTGTTTTCATAATTGCTTGGATGTTACCTTCCTAGAAAGCTCACAAAGATACCAGTTTGTTAGGAAAAGAGTTTTATTCATATAGATGTATTGTAATTAGTCACATAATCATTTTAATATTTTATGATATCATATTGCAGGCTGGGTTTTATAAAGAAAAAATATTTCATATAGTTCTTCATGATACAAAGAAAAGGTGATGGCATGTATGAGGGAGTTTTTCTGCATAATAATAGGAAACACAAGCTCTTCATTTGTTAAATCCTTTCTGACACTAGTTATACACTAATAATCTATTTCCAAACACTACCAATATATGAATTTGAAGACTGGATTTCTAAACCATAAATTTTGGAAGAGAACACATTCAAAATATAGTGATTTCTAACCAAAATGCACAAATCATTTCAGATATTTAGCTACAGGCGTTTTTAGTTGTCCTAGGATTTTACTCCAATGATGTAATAACTTGGAATATAACAAGTACAGTGATAAATAAAATTTCTGGAAATAAACATAAACTATTCCCAACAAAGTATCTGTGAATGAAAGTATAAGAAAGATCCAAATCAGTGTTCCATTGTAATTTGTGATATCGTAAAAAGGTCTAGGAAAAAATTTTCCCAGGAAAAAATTCAATTTTCTAATGTACGTGACTTGAAAATATGTTAGCTTATATAATAAAGGGGCTTTGTATATCTAATAAAGTTAAGTATGCTAAGATGACAGTTTTATATATGATAATATGGATTACTTAATAAAATAAAATAGTCTAAAATGAAAGAAAATTGAACCTTTTAAAACTTATATCAAAATAAGATAAAGGAGAGAGAGACATACAACTTTGCAATCTTTGAGGATGAAAGAAAGAGGGAATGAGCTTTAATAAAATTCATTATATAAATGTGTGAGATTCCTGATTACTATAACCATTAAAATGAATAAAAACAATGTGCAAAATCTTTTGAAATAAACTAAAATTTTCTTAGAAATGTTAATTGCAAATCTATACATTAGAAATTAGTACCAGGTTTCAGGTGCAGGAAAGGATGTTCTGAATATCATCTCATTCTCCCAGGACCTCACTGAGCAAAAGAGCTCTGTACAGGAAATACAGCAATAAATTGAGCAAGGAGGAAAACCACAGATTGGGAGAAATACCTCTGCCACCTTGACATTAATAAAGGATTAATACCCAGAATATACAAAGAACATAAATAACAAAGAGTCAAGGATACAAACATACCAATTTAAAAAAGGGCTATGGATCTGAGCAGAGCTCTTTAAAAAAGAAGAAACAGAAATGGCTAAAAACACCTCGAAGAGTGTATAGCATCCTTAACAACTGGGGAAATACAAACGAAAAATATATTGAGATTTTTTTTAACCTTAGTCAAATTGCCTAAGATCAAGAAAACAACCCATAACAAAATTCTCTTGAAAACAATCCGACTGTTGGTAGGATTGTAAACTAGTCCAGTCACTCCAGAAATACGGGTGGGTACTTCAATAAGCTAAAAGTATACTATCTATATGATAATATTCCTTGGAATACACATTAAGTACTCAATGTTATAATATAGAAAAAGTTATTCAGGCATGTTCAGTGGCATTTTATTCACAATAACTAAAAAATGGAAACAACCTAAATGTCTTTCAAGTGATTAATGAAAATGTATATGCACAGTAGAATTCTATTTACTTGTGTGGGGGAAAATGAAATGGACAAACTTTACAGGTGAATAAATGGAACCAGAAAATAGCAATCAAGATGCTAAAGACAAATAATACATGTTCTCTCTCTTATTTCTGGGTCCACACTGCAGCCACACAAGGAGAAAAGGATCTTTCTGAGAGGAGAGAAGAAGCTCTAAAGATAGGAATAGTAAGACACAGGTGCAACAATGTAGGAAATGAGAAAAAAAATGGACAGAGGTTAACTAGGTGGGAAGATACCATAGAGATATATGAAAGAAGTGATAAGTAACAATAAGGATTTTAAACAGGCTGGGTAATTTTGTCATTCCCATGGGACTGCTTTGGTGAACTCAATTAGATATAACACATTCCCAGCACAGAAAGATTTATTTGGTAACAAGAAGTAGTCACTTGTGACTTTGTCTCCTACATTGTTTGGTGATTTCATTTAGATTGCCTTCAAATATGTATGTAATATATACATATGTGCTTGTGTGTGTGTGTGTGTGTGTGTGTGTGTGTGTGTGTGTGTGTGTGTTTGGATTATGTCTACTATATTAGATTTCCATACTAGCCCTCAAATAGCCATTTTAACTGTATTCTCCATATTCCTTCCCTCATCTTCCTCTTCCCTCCCCTTCACTGACAGGTTTGAGTCTCCTCCTCTCAATCCATCCATAATTATCTATTCTATCTCCTGTTCCTCATGAGATCTGTACATTATCTAGTCCCTTACTCTATACGTAACCTCTATAGTTCTTGGATTACACATTGGTTTTCATTGACTTAACAGGTAATAGCCACAAATAAGCAAAGACATAAAATATTTGTCTTTCTGGATTTGGGGTACCTCACTCAAGATGCTTTCCCCCCTAGTTCCATTTATCTCTGAGTTTTAGGATTTCATTTTTTTAATGGCTGAATCATAATCCATTGTTTATATGCACACTTTCTTATCCATTCATCTGCTGTGGGAACATCTCATTTTTTCTAGGTTCTGGCTATTATGAATATGGCAAGAATAAGCATGGTTGAGTAATTGTCCTTGTGATAGATTGAATTGCCCTTTGGATATATTCCCAAGAGTGGAATAGCTGTGTCTTGGGATACATTGATGCTAATCTTCCTGAGTAACTGCTATAGATTTCCATAATAGCTCTACAAGTCTGTGCTCCCACCAGTAATAGATGAGTAGCCTTCACATCCTCGCCAGCATGAGATGTCACTTGTTTTATTGATCTTTGCTATTCTCATGGATGTAAAGTAAAATCTCAAAGTAATTTTGATTTGAATTTCTCTGATGGCTAAGGTTGTTGCAATTTTTTGAGTGTTTCTCAGCCATTTATACTTGCTCTATTGATATTTATCTGTTTATCTCTGTACCCCATTTTCAATTGGATTATTTGTTTCCTTGACAGTTTTTTGGGTTCTTTAAATATTTTGTATATTACTCTTCTATGAAAAGTATCATTGATAATTTTCCCATTCTATTGATTGCTGCTTTGTCCTAATGATTGTCTCCTTGCTGTCTAGAAGCTTTTCTTTTTTTGAAGTCCCATTCATTTAGTGTCATAATAGTGCTTGTGCTCATGGTTTTCTGTTCACAAAGTCTTTTTCTGAACCAATGAATTCAAGGCTATTTCCCACCTTCTCTTCTATCATGTTCAGTGTAAACTGGTTTTATTTTGAGGTCTTTGATCTATTTGCAGTTGAGTTTTATGAAAGGTGATAATTATAGATCTATTTCGATTCCTCCACATACAACCATACAGTTTGACTAACACCATTTAGTTAAGATGTCTTTTTTTCCTTTGTGTGTTTCAGGTTTCTTTATTCAACAACAACAACAACAACAAAGAGATGAGCATATATGTTTGGGTTATGTGTGGGTATTTGATTTGATTTCATTGATCAACCTGTCTGGTTTTATGCCAATACTATGCTTTTATGACTATAGCTCTGTAGTATAATTTAAGATCGGGGATGGTAATACCTACAGCAGATTTTTTTTAAAAAAAACTTTATATCTTGCTCATTGCCTCCATCCCAGTCACCCCCTCCCACAATCCTTTTCCTACCCACTCTCCTTCTCCTCTAAGCAGGTAGGGTCATCCTGGATACCCTAGCATATTAAGTCTGTTAGACTAGGCACACCCTTTCCCACTGAGGCCAGATAAGGCAGCCCAGCTAGAAGAACACATCCCACATTCAGGCAACAGCTTTGGGATAGCCCCCACTCCAGATGTTTAAAATATACATGAAGGCCATGATGCATATCTGTTACATATGAGCAAGGAGACCTAGGTCTAGCCAGTGTATGTTCTTTGGTTGATGGTTCAGGCTCTGAGAGCCCCAGGGTCCAGGTTAGTTGACTCTATTGGTCTTCCTGTGGAGTTCCTATTCTCCTCAGGACCAGCATTCCATCTTACTGTTCTTCCATAAGAGTTCCCAGCTCCATCCATTGTTTGGCTGTAGGTGTATGCATCTGTCTGAATCAGCTGTCAAACAACTCTGTTATTATTAAGGATTGTATGAGCTACTCTGGTTTTTATTTGTGTTTCCATATGAAGCAGAAAATTGTGCTTTAAAGGTGTATGAAGAATTGTGTTGGAATCCTGATGGAGATTACAGTGACTCTGTAGATTGTTTTTGATAGGATGCCCATTTTTACTATGTTAATGCTACTGATCCATGAGCATGAGAGGTCTTTTTGTCTTCTGGCATCTTCAATTTCTTTCTTCAAAGATGTTAAGTATTTGTCATACAGGTCTTTCACTTGCTTGATTAGTCTGACACCAAGATATTTTAAATTATTTGAGGCTATTCTGGAGAGTGTTGTTTTCCCAATTTCTCTCTCAGTCAATTTATCGTATATATATGGGAGGACTACTCATTTTTTGAAGTTATTTTATATCTGGCTACTTTGCTGAAAGTATTTATCAGTTGCAAGAGTTTTCTGGTGGCATTTCAAGTGTCATTTATGTATATACTACCATATCCTTTGCAAATAAAGATAATTGACAATTTTCTTTCCTATTTCTATCCCCTTGATCTCTTTCAGTTGTGTTATTACTCTAGTTAAAAATTCAAGTACTATATTTAATAGGTATAGAGAGAGTTAACAATCTTGCCTTGTTCCTGATTTTAGTGGAATTGCTTTGAGAGTCTCTCAGTTTAGGTTAATGTTCGCTATATGCTAGCTGGAAACTACCTTTATGCTATTGAGATACGTCCCTCTTATCTAAACTCTTCAGGACATTCATCATGAAGCAGTGTTGGACTTTGTAGAAGGCTTTTTCAGCGTGTAATGAGATGATCATATGGTTTTTTTCCTTTCAGTTCATTTATTTGTTAGATTGCATTTATCAACTTACTGGAACCATTCCTATGTCTCTGGGATGAAGCCTACTTGATTATGGTACATGATCTTTTTGTTATGGTCTTAGATTACGATTGCAAATATTCTATTGAGAATATTTCTTCCATGCTCATTTCCAGATTTTCCTCAGTTTGGATTTGTTTTATTGATTCTCTTTCTACCTTCAAACCTTGAACTGTTTTATTCAGTTTCTTCCATTCCTTGTTTATATTTGCATAATTTCTTTAAAGGATTTTCTCTTTAAGAACATATAATTTTCATAAAGACTATTTTAATGTCTTTGTCTTGTGTTTCATCTACGTTGGAATATTGAGGGCCTGTTCTATTTTGGTTGCTGGGCTTTAGTAGAGACATATATTCCTGGCAGCTATTGATTGTGTATTTAGGCTTGTATCTAGCCATCTGGGTTTGGGAAGATTGTAAGGTACTGGTATCTAAACTTATCTTTGTTGGTTGGATGTTTTATTCCTTGCGTTCGCTCTCTTGTTCTCTCTCTCTCTCTCTCTCTCTCTCTCTCTCTCTCTCTCTCTCTCTCGTTCTCAGGAGTGTGTGATATATCTCTGTGATATATGGTATAGAATGCGTCTAGGAATCTGCTGGGTGCGGCCACTGTGTGTTCAGAGTAAAATATGTTTCTATGTATTGGGAATGGAACTTAGGAATGAAGATAGTCTAGGAGAGAGATTATTATGGGATGAAAGAAGAGTTTTCCACCAAGATCATCTTAGTTCCCAGAACATAGGCGCAGACAGAGGCTATAACAGCTAGCCTTCTACAGAGTTGGGGATGATATTAGTGGTTTGTCTGCTCATGGATAAAGGGAGAGTGAAGATCTGAAACTCTACTACCTGCTTCTCTGCCAGGATTGCCTGGTAGGTCCCCTTGGAATGTGTGCTGGAGTTAGAGAGTGGGATAATAGGATGAGTCAGGAGAAATAGTTGGAGGAGGGCTCTGTGATCCACTGGAAACAGGGAAGAGAAGGAGAGGCTAAAGCAGGTGATCTGCTACAGGGTTTGGGATGATAAAGGGCAGTTGGTTTTAAAGAAGGGGAAAAAGAGGGAAAGATTCATAATTAGGCTACTTATTTCCTTTGCTGGAGTGGACTGTAGGCTCCCTAGGAATATCTGCTGGACTTGGGGACAGGGATAAAGCAATGAGTAGGAGACAGTATGATTAATTTGGAGATGGAAAGAATGAGGGAGGGCAGCCACAACATCTGGTTTACTAAAGAGTTTGGCATGAGATTGGCAGATTGGATTTGGAGGAAATGATGAAGGAGGTGCAGACCTGAAATAGCCTGCCTGGTTCCTGGATGGAGTGGCCTGTGGGTTTCCAGGGAGTACCTGATGGAGTTGAGGTCTACAATAACGTTTTGAGTTGGATGAAGGAAGGATAAAGTGGAAGATCTCTATGATCCACTAGACATGGGTACAGAGGAGGGGAGGCAAAGCAGATGGTCTGAGAGCTGAGATGAGACTGAGAGATTGGATTTGCAGGAGAAGAATGAAAGAAGATGCGTAGCTAGCCTTCCAATTGCCTGGCTGCCTAGCCATGAGTTCCCAGGGAATGTCTGGTGGGTTTGGATTCAGATAATATGATAAGTTTGAGGAAGAAAGGTTGCCTGGAGAGGATCTACTTACTCCACTGGAGATGGGGTCAGAGAAGTAGGCTAGGCCACTCCAAGTGCTCTATTACAGAGTTGGGAATGAGTCCTGGAGATTGGATTTGGAGGAGAGAAGGGAGCGCTGAAGAGCTGGATTTAGTCTACCTGCTTCTTGGCTGGAGTACTGCTTTTCTTTTTCTTAGTAGAATGTATTTGTCTTGGAATTTGCCCATTTATTTGGGATTATAAAATGTGTTGTCATGTAGCTGTTTATAATAGCCTAATGAAATGTTCTGTTTCATTATTTTAAGATAATATCCTGCTAAATAACTCAGGAAGGCTTTTGACTTATTCTCCTGTCTCAACTTTTGAATTGCAAGGATTGCAATCTTGAGCTATAATGCCTGAATGAAGTTCTGTATATCTTTGCTGTTTAGTAGTTTCTCTCTCAATATCTCTAATTAAATTTATTTGAATCTTCACTGTTCTTTTCTTAGTTAGACCATCTGAGTATATATATTCTACATATGCTTCATTGATTTTTTTGCACTTTTTCTTTCTATTTTCATTTAGTTTCACTGTGATCTTTAACATTTCCTTCATTTAGCTAATTATAGGGTGGGTTTCTGTTTGTTTCAACAGTTTCTTTATATGCAGCAATAGGTTGCTAATTTATGGCTTCTTGTTTCTTTGAAGTAGGAGTTGACTGCTGTAAACCTCTCTCATTTATTTTACTCCTCTTTTTCTCCTTGACCACATTTTCATTTTTATTTCATTTTGCATTTTGAAGTATTATTCTTACAAGTGCATTTCATATATTCACTTGTTTTCTTCTTAGTGGCTTTCTTACAATATCATATATGTATTTATGCCTGAACCTAAATAAATAAAAATGTATAAAATCTTTTAGCTCTATATTGTCTGATTTCCAACCAGTTTCTTGTTCTACATTTCTAGCTTTGCTAAATATTGGCCAGAACATGTGCCTGATCTAATTTCAACCTAATACATATAAATTGATTTTAAAAGTCTGATTTATATTACTTTACTTAATATAAGCTGAATCTATTGTATTGTTCTTTGTAAACCTATTGCAACGTCTCATATACATGAACACACAGAGACAATTTTTAAAATCAATCCAATGGTTTCTATTACTTTGGTGCTATAAACACTGCTCTGGTAAACATGAATACGTAGTTATTTCTATGGTTAACTACTTTTGTTGTTTTGTATGAATAAAATGAAGTGATACAGTTCTGTTTTGTTGCTAACATCCACGATGATGTCCATACTGCATCCATTCATATAGTATGTATTTTTGTCAGTACTTTTACTTCCTCATCAGTATTTTTTATTATTTTGATAATTGTCATTCTAACAAAAATACATTACATTTCACTTTAGTTTTGGATTGTATTTCCCGCTTTGTCTAGTTTATTTGCCCATTTATAGAGCAAGTTTTGTTGTTGTTTTTTGTTTTGTTTTCATTTGGGTTTTGTTTTTTGGTATTTTGGTCTCTCTGTCTGTCTCTTTCTCTCTCTCTTTCACACACATACACATGTGTGTGTATGTGTGTGTGTGTGTATGTGTGTGTGTGTATGTGTGTGTGTGTGTATGTGTGTGTGTGTGTTTTGATGAAAATAAAACACAATTCAAGTCCCAGATGCCAGGGAAGTAAGAGGTTACCAGGACACAAGGGGTATGTCATTAGCTGAAATACATAACAGAGGGGAGATAGAACCTGTAGACACAGCCTCCAGTAGATAGACATGGCTCCCAGTGGGGTGATGGGGTCACCTACCCATCTCAAAAATTTTTAACCCAGAATTGCCCCTGTCTAAAGGAAACACAGGGACAAAACATGGAGCAGAGAATGAAGGAAAAACCAGCCAGAGACTGCCCCACCTTAGGAACTATCCCATCCACAGACACCAAACTCCAACCCTATTGCTGATGTCAAGACGTACTTGCAAACAGAAGTCTCATATAGCTGTCCCCTGAGAGGTTCTGCCAGCACCTGACTAAGACAAATACAGATACTCATAACCAACCATTGGACTGAGCCCAAAGGTTGATATCTTTGACCAACCCAAAAGGCAGAAATGGGGACAACATTTGAAATGGAAGAGTTAGGGGAAGAACTGAAGGAGCTGAAGGGGATTGTAACCCCATAGGAAGAACAACAATATCAACTAATCATCAACCAAAGAATATACATGTGCCAGTTCATGGTTCCTGCTACATTTGTAGCAGAGGACTGCTTCATATGGCATCAGTGAGAGAAGAGGTACTTGGTCCTGTGCTGCTTGGTGCCCCAGAGAAAAGGGATGCTAGAGGGGTGAGGCAGAATTGGGTGGTTGGGTAGGGCAGCACCCACTTAGAGGCAAAGAGGAGCAGGATGGGTTGGGTGGGATGTGAGGGGAAGACTGGAAAATGGGGCAACATTGGAATGCAAATAAATAAAATAACTAATAAAAACACAATTCTTACCTTAAGAGGAATAAAAGTTATTATATGGCAAATTTGAGCAATCATGGCCTGAGACCATGGATTTGGATTACCCTAAATCCCAAGTTCTCTGGCTGTTTATACTTTTATAGAACACAATAAGTCATAAACCAAGGCAATTTGAAATACATTGGTGGATGCACCATAGAGGCAGTTCCAGAGATATAGAACAGCTTTTCTCAGGTGTTGTCTCATGGCATTCTAGGTTTTAGGTTGGTCAAACATAGCAATTCGTTAAAAACATAGACTCCAAAAGGTTTAAAGATAACAGTCACAGGATGTTAGTTCCTACACAGAGTTGAGCAAGCTAAGGCTCACCAGAGATAAGGTACTTCTGGACCTGCTACATTCCCACCTCTCAACATCACTGCAGTTTGGATCACAGAGTCACACTCTCCAGATATCTTCTTTCCAGGAGTTCTCACTGACAAATATAATGCATATTTTATATATTAACCCCATGTCATGCTTTATTTCTCCTATTTAATAGGCTTTCTCTTGTTATTATTACTGGACACATGTGCATGGAATAAGCATATTATTAATTAACTTAAATTCACCAATTAGTGTTACATTAAGGAAAGAAATGAAGGCACTTCCCCTTGAAGTTACTTAACCAAGAGTAAGGCCAGATGTGAATTTCCTACTTCATGTTCCCTGTGCCATACATCCTTTATCTATCTGTTGTATGAGTCTGAAACTGTGTCTGCCTGAAAGCTGTCTTGTGCATCTGTCCTTGTGACTTTGTCTGTATGTCTGAGCATGTCTGTGTGTACGTGTATATATCTGCACAGAAAGAATCACATGAGGAAGGAATGGGATATGTTCTAGAAACCTTTAATAGAGTTTTGCAAGGGATTAAATTATGGGATACAACTAACCACAATTGATAAGACAACAAACAGTACTACAAATATCATTGCTTAGAAACCCATATCAAAATTTATGTTCAACATTCATGACAGATATTAATTTTAGAAAATTGCTTTCAATCTTTGTATTTTCTGCTTTCTGCAAAGGATACACATGTACTCTTTTGAGTCAGGGGTATGGAAGAGTTTACCACTTAGCATGGTAGTTATGGACTAGTTTAGGTTGTTAAAATTGACTACATAGAAAATCCCAGGCAAGTAAGGTTAATTGATACATTGTTTTCTTAAAAGAAGATTAAACAAACAGCCTGAGTACACTGTAGGATATCAGATTTTAGCCTTAGTTAACCACAGAGTGTATTATTAACTTTGTCTATGAGTTTTCTCAAACATTCCAGTCTCTTAACACGTAAAATATATTTTTATTATAGTGTACTGACACACAAGATTTGTAGTTTAATATAATTCCATTTGTAAATTTGAAACTCAGTCATACTTCTTGAGATTTTTTTGGTCCTAGTCACAAATTTATTGTCTATGTCTAGATCTTTAAGAGTTTCTTATAAAATTGCTTCTAGTAGCTTCAGAGTTTCAGATCTTTCACTAAGGCATTTAATTCATTTTTATTTGATTGGGATCTAAGCATTGTCAATGTATCTGTGCAGCAAAGGAATTTTACATCTATATGTATAGTTTTAGGTTAAAGGTCCAACACTGAAAAAACTTGTTATCAGTTTCTGTTTTCTTAACACCAAAAATCAAAGAGAAAATAAAGTTTTATAGCACCTTTGTCAAGAATTAGATGGTTTTACTTATATGTAATTTTTCTGCCTTTTATTTTATTCCATTGATTTTTGTATCTTTGTTTGTGTTTGCATATCCCTATATTAACCAAGTTGTTTGTGGAATAGCTCTGTAGCATAGTTTGAAGAATAATACTGCATTAGAGTTACTACAACCAGCATTGGTTTTCCTTCTCTTATGATTGTTTTGGTTATTATCCATCCTTCAACTTGCCATATAAATCATAGGATTGTTTTTCTTAGTTGTGCTGGTTTCAATACTCTTGGCCCATGGAAACTAGAACTATTAGGTAGTGTGGCTTTATTGGAGGATGTATAGCCTTGTTAGAGGACATGAGAAACTGTGAGATGGGGCTTTGAGGTCACATATATATGCTCATTTCTGGCCAGTGTGATCCTGGACCTTCTCCTGGCTTCCTGTGTAACACAGTCCCCTTTAAGATGCCTTCTAATTAAGATATACAACTCCTCAAGCACCATGTCTGCTTGTAGGCTGCTGTGCTTCCTGTCTCTTAAATGATAATCCAGCCCCAATTAAAGGTTTTACAGGAGTTGCCTTGGTCATATAGTTTGATAAAATGTGCGTTTTTTTCTACTGTAACTCTTCTGCCAATAGAATTTGTATTTAGCTAAACTTTCAACTGAGTTCGAGACTTGTGACATGTTTGGGCTTACTCAAAGGTAGAGAACAAACTTTTTCATTTGGATTACATTTTGGAAGGACATTCTGTTGTCACAACTTCTACCAGGGAACTATGCAGCTAATTTTATATTCAGGTTACTTTTGCATATTGCTTGTCTTCTCAGTTCACTTGTGATATCCTTCAATTTTTATAGTATATTTCAGATGATACACTTGTCTCTCTGCATTAGGAGTAGACAGATATGTATTTTCAACTTTTATTTTGATTCTTTTACTGGGTTATAGAGAGCTAGCCTTTAGTCTACCAATGTTAAATAATCCCTGTTAATTAGTCCTTTAATCACTGTAAGGAGCATGATTGATTTAAGAACAGATAAAACATAAAAAGTACTGCCAACACAAAATACTCTGGTAAATTTCAAACAGTGCTATCTAATATGTTGTGTCTTGCTATCCTCTCTACTTAGCAAGAGTGGTAGAGTACTTGTAGATACAGTATTACAATCCTACAATGTGATTTCAGAGGTTCAGTCTGTTGGTACTACTAACGTGAGGTAAGTATTGAGGGAACATGCTCAGCACAAAGATTTTCTATTGAGGACTTGGCATCAATCTAATGTCTGGAACTAATTGTACTTAGTCTTTCCCAATAAGAAAAAATTACTTTTCCAATTTTCTTGGGACTAAAAAACTGATGATATGGGTCAGTTTTTTCTTCCTATATTCTTCAATGTACTTTTTTTCTTCTTTCTTTATTAAAATTTTCTTTCATATATTATATTCTAACCACACTTTCCTCTCCCTTCCTTCCCTCCATTCTCCCTACCACCACCTTCCCTCTCCCCAGATTGACAACCCCTCTGCCTCCTATCTGAAAAGAGCATGCCTCTTGGGAACATCAACCAAACAGTGCTTAACAAGCAACAATAAATGCAGGCTTATACTATCACATCAAGGCTGGGCAAGGAAACCCAGTAGAGAGAAAAAGGTTTCATAAGTAGGCTAAAGAGTCAGGGACAGGGCCGGGAACCTCAGCTTGGGCCACAGGGCTCCAAAGCTAATCAGCGCTGGGACAAAGATCCCTCTCAGGAGATCGCAAGACCCAGGAGAGGGCCAAAGACACGCTCCACAGCTCACCAGGTACTGCCCCGAACCCGAGAGACACAGGGACCGAGATGAGACCTGGTGCCACAGCTCTCCAAACCCAAACACCTCTCAGAGAGAGCTGGTCTTCAAGGAGTACTGACACAGAGACCTGCAGGAGGGGCAAGCCACAACCAGACAGAGTAAGATCAGCTAACAACAGAGTCAACAAGATGGCAAAAGGCAAGGGCAAGAACATAAAGAACAGGAACCAGGAGTACTCTGCACCATCAGAACCCAGCTCTCCCACCACAGCAAGCCCTGGATACCCCAACACACCAGAAAAGCAAGACTCAGATTTAAAATCATTTCTCACGAGGATGATAGAAGACTTTA
>CM052722.1:54338607-54356518 GCA_028551405.1 Uromys caudimaculatus | reverse complement strand
CCTGGCCACTCCTTCATTCAAGGGGTTCTGGGTCTGCAAACTGGCTCAAGTCTGGAAATTGATTCACTGGCCGAGATTGCCTTTTGTCAGGATCCAATGTAGCCTTTCTTTCATTTGTTTGAGAATTTTTCTGCTTATACAGATCAAACAGATATGCAGTAGGTTTCCTATGTATTTCATACCTGGAAACACCATGACTAATTAGCCAGAACCAAATGTTTGAAGGAGTCATGCCATTATGAATTTCATTTCGCCTGTGCTGACCATCACGATATATGTCATTATAAATGTTGTTTTGTCTATGCTGTCCATTATAATAACTATGACCACCTTGTCTCTGGCGATTCAATGCTGCCACCTGGCCCTTATTACCTCGAGGCCCAATTAAACCCATTGCATTTAATTCATCTAATTGAGCAGCAGCATCTCCAACCGTAAGGTCTGGCACAAGGAAAAGGGCAAGAACAAAACTCTTCAAATGTGCTGGTGCTCCTCTCACCAGTTTGCGTCTTATAGGATTGGTGAAGGGCATATCTTCTGGACCATCCCATTGTGGAGAATTAGGTTTTACACAATGTATCCACTCTAGCATTGCAATTTCCCTGAGCCTTAAAATCCCTTCATCAACACCAAACCAAGGGATATCAGGAATCTCCAACTCCTTTTCAGTAGGCCATCTTTTGATAAATGCTTCAGCCAACCATTCAAACAAAACACCTGAAACTTGTGTCTTCCAGTCTCAAGATCCAGATCACAGGTGAACCTTCTAATTCTGGATTATAATTCACTCCAGATATAATCAAGTTGACAGTCAGAAATAGCCACTACATTAACAATCAAAAGGAATGCATTAATTGAATGGGTTAAGAAGTAAAATCTATTGTTTTGTTATCTAAAAGATAATCATCTTAACTTCAAAGATAGGTAGAATCAATGGATGGAAAATATGCCAAGGTAATGGGATAAAGAAACACATATGTGCTGTCATACTAATATCTGACAAAGTGGGCTTCCAACACAAATTAACTATGAAAGATAAAGGACACTTCATTCTGATCAAGGGAACAATTTGCAAACAGAAATTACAATTGGAAGCATGTGCGTACAAAACTATGGCAGACCTAATTTATCAAAAATCATTCTGCTGGACTTTAAGACATAGACTATTCTCAACTCAGTAATAGTAGGTGATTTTAATTTCCCACTTTCTCTAACACACATATCATATGAGGAAAAGGAAACAGAGATTCACTGAAATTAAATGATACTATTCATATAATTGATCTAAAATATCCACAGAATATTCCACCCAAACATTAAAGAATACACATCTACTTTATAGCTCATGGAAAAAATTTTAAAATAGACCACTTATTGTTACACAAAACATGTCTGAATGTATTAGTTACTTTTCTCTTGCTATCATAAAATATGACAAAGACAACTTATAAAAGAGAGTTTATTTAGGCTTATGTTTCCAGAGGAATGAGACTCTATCATGGCAAAAAAGCATGTCAGCAGGGGCAGGCATGCTGTCAGAGGTAAGAAGCTGAGAGCACACATCCTCAACCATGAAGATGAAGAAGACAGTCTACTGCAGTGGTACAAGCAAATCTCAAAGCCTGGCCTGAGTGATGCACTTTCTTCAACAAGACTGCATCACCTAAAGCATCCAAATACAGTTTAACATGAAGAGATAAAGAATTTCTAGAAATTACAAAAATCCATGGTAAATAAACAACATACTACTGAAAGAAGAAATTACAAACATTTAAAAATTCTTAGAAATAGAAGGATTGAAGGAGCTGAAGTGGATGGCAACCTTATAGGAAGACCAATAATGTCAACTAACCCAGACACCTCAGAGCTCCCAGAGATTAAGGCAGCAACAAAAGAAGATGGGCTGGTCCGTGGCCCCAAGCACATATGTAGCAGAGGTCTGTCTTGTCTGTCCTCAGTGAAAGGTGATGCACATCTAATCCTATAGAAACTTGATAAGAAGTTGGATAATGGCAGGGGTGAGGTGGGGCTCGGTGGAAGAGCACCCTTCAGATGCAAAGTGGAAGGGGATGGGGTGAAGAATTTGGGGATGGGAGACTAAGAAGTGGGGCAACATGTGTAATGTAAATAAATAAAATGATTTAATACAATTTAGAAAAATTAGAAATACTAGAAAAAACGAAATAATGAAACATTAATGAACCAAACCCCAAAACACTGAAACTTTTTGAAGAAAGCATAGGCAGTACCTAAGATGTGGGCAGAGGAAAGGACTTTCTAAATAGGATTGCATTTATTTAATAAAATTACATTCATGGGATCCACCAAAATAACTCAATATTCTACTAGGAAATATGTGTTTGATCATGCCCATGCTGTTTTACTCACAATAATTAGAAAATAGAAATTTTAAAAAGTGAAGCAAAAAGTCTATAAAAATGTCATTTAGTTTGGGTTTTGTTGACCAACTACTGCTTGGATTGGAGCCTGTTGTGAAGTCTTGTTGCTATATACAGGAGACTCCATTGGAGAAAACCAAATTTCCCTTTGTTAGTGGATGTCAACTTAAGAGAGGTGGGTGAGGTAGTACACTGAGTACATCCAGTATTATGAACACTAGCCAATAAGTGTGAAGCTTCCAGTTATTCACTAGCTCAATTTCTGTGTTTGATGAATGTAAGTGTTATCTGGAATAATAAGGTCTTGCCATCATTTTGTAGAAAATATCCAATAGTCTTGATAATAGCCTGTGATGTTTGGAGGTTTTCAAGTGAACTCTTTGGCTAATGACTCAACAATACGTCAGTAGCTCCTGGCACCAGAGATTTTACTTGGTAGCATAAGGTGCCTAGAGTGGGGCATTAGCGCCATTATTATTTGATTATTCTTTTTAGATATATTTCATTCATGTATATATTTTAAAAAGTTTCTAAAGTAATAGGTTTCCATATTTTTATTTTAAATGTTAGTTGTCCTGCCCGTTACACTCTCTTATACCCTATACCCTTCTCTCTCTTCCTCATCCCCATTCCTATTTAATCTTGCTATTCTAGTTTTCCCTTTGTCATTCTATAGCAGCACTATATTCTGTTTCCCCTTCTTTAGGATATCCTCTCTTAATCTCTTGTCCCTGTGTCTTACACACGGTATTTTTTTTTTTTTGGTTATTCAGACTGCAGAATACATTTATAAGACAAAAAGCTAATATCCTTGTATAAGAGCACAAAATTGATATTTGTCTTTAAATAATGGGTTAACTCACTCAGGATTATTATTTTTCTGGCTCCACTCCTTTATCTGTGAATTTCATAATTTTATTTCTAATAACAGCTAAATAATATTCTTTTTTCTAAATATACTACAGTTTCATTATCCATACATCATTTGATAGAAGTCTAGATTGCTTTCAATTTTTTACTATTATAAATAAGGTAGAAATGGACATGAATAATTGTATCTCTGTATTAGGATAAAGAGTTCTTTTGGTATATGCCCAAGAGTAGTCTAGGTGGATTTTGAGCTAAATCAATTCCTGCCTTCTTGAATAACCTCAACACTGATTTCCATAGTGGCTGTATGAGTTTGTCCTCCTACCAACAATAAATGAGTATTCCTTTACCTGCATTAGTATCACCATGGACTGTCACTTGTTTTATTGATCTTGGCCATTCTGAGGCTTAAAATAAGATCTAAAAGTAGTTTTAGTCTGAATTTCTCTGATGAGTAATAATGCTGAATATCACTTTAAATGTTTCTCACCCTTTGTGTTCTTCTTTAGATAACTCTAATTTCCTTGATATCCAGTTTGTTTGTTTGTTTTAATTCTTGATATATTGTAGATTTTAGCTAGCTGGATTTTCTCAGTATCACTACTGAGTTCTGGAGATTGAATATTTTCTTGTCTGTTCATGTTTGTGTTTTTGCACTCACATCTAGGCATCTGAAGTTACAGTGTTTAAGATAATTTTTTGATGTAGATATCTAACCTTGTCTTTGTTAGGTAGGTGGTTTGTTCTTTGGTTGCTGTTGTATGCTATGGACCTCCGAATTGGAGTGGTGTGCAGTCCATGATAAAAATTGTTTTGGAGGTGAGTGGGTGACACAAAGGAGTGAAATTAGGCAGGAAAGAGCTAGGGGACACAGATCTAAACAGGAAGCAGAGTCACCAGGTAGTGGAGACAGGGTGAGAGGAGGAACTTCATCAGGCTGCTGCATGACTAAGGGTAAGTCCAGAGAGGTTGAAGTAGAAAACACAGTAAAAAGTGAAAATCATTTACCTACGTCATAGCCCAGTGTACCACTGGGAGTTCCTGTGAGAAATTATCTATGTGGATCACCACCAACTGACACAAGAAAAGAAGCTGAGAGACGCTGGAGCAAGGCCCTAGTAAGATCCTAGATCTGGACCACGAGGTGGAAGTCCTCAGGAAATAGAGGTAGGGAGAGAGAAGGGACTCCTGAAGGCAGGCTGCAGTAGGACTAAGATTAAGTCTGAAGGGACTGGAATGAAACAGCTCTCTGTTTCATTTCATTTTTTTTTTTTCAGAAACAACAGTAACTCAGTCACTGGACACAACAACTAAAACTTAATCTCGTAAGCCATATTAAATCTGATTTATTTGGTGGTGAATCATGGCAGATTCACCATAAGCTGTGAAACTCTAGCAGCTGAATCTCACCCTTATGCTATCCTCATTCCAAAGGAACCCTCTCTCTCCTTGCCTCCACCTCTCTTCCCCTCACCAACCCTAAAGTCCCTCCTACATGCCTCCTTTATTGACTCCTTTATTCAATAGGGGATTAGTTCACAAGAAATTATCTGAGTATGTGACTCACACCTTGCCTGCAGCCCCTCCCAGGAGAGCAGAATTAGCATCAAAATACAAACAGCACCAGGCTCATCCACAAACTTCCCCCTTTCTGTTCTAAAAAAAAGAAAACCAAAAAAAACCTTTTCTCAAATATAAATAGAGCACAACTGTTACCATTTTGTGATTTATAAAATACAAGATAGACCTAACACCCAGTCCATCATTCATGTCATAAAGATAGAACATTGCCATCTATCCTAAATTAAAAGACTTATGACTCTACCTTGACTTATGTCCTGGCTTTAGATTGTATGCCTTCTGAAAATCATCCTCTCAACTCTGTTCTCTCAAAGTAAATAGCCTGGGTTGGCTATGAGACTATAAGTAGTTTGTCAACCCTGTCAGATATCTGAGAATGACCAACATATCTAAAGATATAGGAAGCCTAAAACAGCTTCCAGAACTTACATAAATTGTAAACACAACTGCTTACCTATATAACCCCAGTAAGTCAGGATGTTGGAACATCAGTCTTCAGCCCTCTGGCCCAGGATCATCTGACAGACCTTTGAGATACAAGAAAATTAAGGACTAGCCTATTCTGTCTTGGCAGAACTAAGCTTTTGTAATCTGTAAATTGTGTCCTTTCAAGAACAGTACAGTCTGCAAGAGAGATTGGCAATTTTCTGCCCAGTGGTGACCTAGGGACAAATGTATAGCCTCATCTGGAGGTAAAATGCCCAGTTGCTTCTTTGAATTCACAAATGCGAATCTGTTAGGAGCAGATTTGTTTCAACGAGTGAATAAATAATATTAAATATCACATTCTGTGGATTTCTGACGTTTTTGAAAACCAACTACCTAATTAAAGTAATCTGGACTCTCTTCCATTAACTACTTTCAGCTATTTCTAATTAAAATATCAGAAAACACCCTAACAATAAACTCAGAGCAATGAATTTTATACTTGGCCCTTAAATCACAGGATTAATCATCTCAGATCAGTTTGTAATAACAGTTATAGAAGGACTGAGCCTAAGTCCTGTACTTTTAAATTTTTTGTATCAACAGAAGAAATTAATACCAATGAAACCCTTGGGTTTGCATCAAAATAAATTCTGTACCAAAATAAAAGATTATGACTTCAACTTAGTAACAATTATAAAGCTTTCTACCAATTGAGATTATGGCTATACAGTCAATTCCAGCTGTTTCCTCCCTGTTCCAATTTTGACCATTTCTACATTCCCTAGAAAGACAACCTATAATACTCACCCCTAGCCCCAAAGCCAGGGAACTGGGATGACTACTCTTCGTAACTTCTTCAAGCAGAATATGGGCATTGAGATATTTTTTAAGGTGGTGAGAGTATGGAAAATAGAGGAGTTGGTTGGCCTTAAGAAGGCCACACCAATGACTGATTAAGTCTCTGATGCTTGTGTCCTGACTGGATCCGGCTGAAAGTCCAAGACATCAGAAGTTCAAGCAGGTCAGTCAAGCATGTCTGACCATGAGATTGACGAAGGCTGTTTATTCTGTAATATACAAATCTCAAAACAATATTTTAGTATCATCAAGATAACTTTTTTTTTTGTTTGATTCTCTTGAATCTAGTTCTCTGGGTGTCTACCTCTATCAAATCTGATTCATATTACTCTGGAAGGTGTATAGACACTAAACACATTTTCTAAAAATGCAAACACAAAACCTTTTTTGCCAAATCAGCATACTATTGAGCCAGTAATTAGAAAACCCTTTATTTAGATCTTTCTCCCGGAGGAAAAATATAACCACAAAAATCAAAATCATATCCATTTTGAAAATTAAAACAATCCAAAACAAATGAAGTAAACTAAAATACTGTATGTACCTATTATCAGGCCTTATCTATTTTGCCAAGATTCCCGTGAAGCCCATGTTAGACAGTATTTGAGCATCCTGTAAGGCATAATAGAGCAATATATCTTTCTTGTTATACCATCTATCTGTTGATCTCTTTACCTGGAGCCACAGACATTAATAATACCTGATCAAATCAGGCAATGATTACCACTGAATTCTCTACTTGGAGTCAGTGACTAATTTTCTCTATCCTAGTTCCAAACCTTAGGTGAAATTTCACATGTGATTCAGACAAAAATCTGTATACAACTCTTTCCTAAAAGCAAGTAATCCCAATTTTATAAATTTACAGTTCAATCCAACTCTGCCCTAAGAAGTAGGCAACTTCATTCTTCTTCTGGCTCAGAGCAGCCTGCAAATCCCCATGGCAGGGGACCTCACAGCCTGCTTTGTTTCAAGTCCTGTGCTTGAGTCCATGTGACTCAACAGCACTACCCAACTACTCTCTAGAAAAAATAAAATAAAACTCTCTCAGACTAATAAACTTAAATTTCTAGTGGGTTCTTGTACAACACATTGATTTACCACCTGCTGTGGGAAATATTAAAAAGGAGCCGGCACTTTCCTGTGCTTGTGCTGGCAATTCTCTGCCCCCGCAGCCTGGCCAGCCATGCACTGGTGGGCAATGGCTGACCTGCTTTTATCTCCTGGAGACTCTGACTCAGAACTCCAAAATTTCTCCACCCAGCTTACTGAGTTCTCGCTGGCAAGTTGTTACCACACCAGCCCCATGCTTCAATACACCCTAGGTCTCTGTGGTACACATCAGGCAAACCCATGTTTTGCTGTCGTACCTTTCTCTCTTGAACCCAGACAATCCGCCACATGAAGGAAAACGCAACACAAACTTAATTCAGAAACAACAGTAATTCAATCCCTGGGCACAACAACTATGACCTAATCTTGTAAGCCATATTAAATCCAATTTCTCTAGTGGCGAATCTGCCATGATTCACCATGAGCCTGGAAACTCTAGCAGCTGCACCTTGCCCTTATGCTTTCCCTATTCCAAAAGGCTTTGTTTTATTTCTTAATTGATGCCTTTTACTGCCTTCTCTGAGGTCACTTTTATGAATTAATTAATGCAGCTGTGAAGGAGAAATGGGAAAACCTGGGAAGAAACTTTAACAAGGGAGGGGAACCCAGGAAGAAAGAGAGGAGGGACAAATAAATAATAGTAAGAATGGTTAAAACTCCTAAGGGACCTCCTTTCCCTCAGGCTCTTCTCTATTTCTGTTCCTGCAGTTCTTTCAGACAGTAATAGTTCTAGGTCAGATCTTTTGACTGTGGGATGGCAACCCCATCCATCCACTTGATGCCCTATCTTTATTGGAGGTTCACTTTCCAAGTTCCCTCACCTCACTGTAGGGCATTTCACCTAAGGTCCCTTCCTTTGAGTCTTGAGAGCCTCTCACCTCCCAGATCTCTGGAACATTCTAGAGGGACCCCCCCCCATCTCCTACTTCATGGCAGGCACAAATTGGAATCCAGCTTAGGGGGAGGGTCCAAGCCTGACACTATTACTGTACTTACAAACAGGAGCCTATCATGATATTCCTTCTGAAAGACCCAACAAGAAACTGAAAGAATCAGATGTAGATATTTACACCCAACCAATGGGCAGAATCTGATGATCTCTGTGGTTGAATTAGGGAAGAGCTGGAAGAAGGAGAGGAAGAGGACGACCCTGTAGGAAGACCAGCAGTCTCAACTAACCTGGATCCCCTGGGATCTCTGACACTAAGCCACCAACCAGGCAGCACACATCAGTTGATATGAGGCGCTCAACACATATACAGCAGAGGACGGCCAGGTCTGTACTCAGTCAGAGAATATGCACCTAACACTTGAGAGACTGGTGGCCCCAGGGAATGGGGAGGTCTGGTGAGGTGGATGTGGGGGTGGGGACATCCTCTTGAAGATGGACAGAGGAAGTGTGGGATGTGGAACAGTTGGAGGATGGGCCAGGTGGGGGATAAAGTCTGGGCTGTAAAAAAAGATTAAAGACTAAATTTAAAAAATTAAAAAATAAATGAAAATCCCCAGAGAAACCTTATTTTATAATTTTACACAAAATGGAATTCTGTTTACATGCAAAGAAACATTATATCATGGTATTACCTGGAAATGGAAATAATTATACTAAGTATAATAAAATTCAGATAGACGCGTACATGTTTTCTTTTACACACGGTCCTAAAATGTATGTGTGTGTGTGTGTATGTGTGTGTGTGTGTGCATCACTAGTTGTATGTTTGTGTATAAGTCTTGAAACTAGAACAGTGACTGTGAGTATGAATAAAAGAGCTTTAATAAAGAGGAAGTAATAGTGCAATGCAATGAACCAGACAGGAAAGTTGAGTAGATGCTATCACGCACAGGAAGTAGGCCAGTATTGAGATGACAAGGTGGATAGGGGACATGAGTGGGAAAGGATGATTAATGTTAAATAAATATGTATGAAAATTCCATAATATAATCTATTAGTATGTGTACAAATTTAATTAAAAGTAATGTATCTTAAATACAACTATCACAGTATAAAGTCTTATTTTACTATGTCAATTCTTCTGATAGTTGATTCAATGACCTATAGAAGTAGGTAAACTTTTCATCATTGTATTTTGGCTTTGCATTTTGATCTCATTGAATGATTATTATTTTGTGATAGTCTCTTCACACTCATGCCCAATCCTATTCTCAGTATACCCTGGATAATTCCATTTGTCAGACTTGCTAACTCTGGAAATTGAAGATTGAGATAGTCTAGGCTCTGTCACTTCACATTATATATTAATATGAACAAATTTTTTCTTTTGTGAACTGTTTTCTGTAAAATTGAAAGTGTTGCTATCTGTTTCTATCAATCAATATCTAGAGTCTATTATTCTAGGATATTAATGATCCTGAAAACTATTATTATTTTATTTGTCCAGGTTTTCATTTGCTTAATAGGAGAGGGAAATCCTTATTCTACCATTTTCTTAAAACATTTGTCATTTTTTAAAAATTTAATTAACATTTTTATTTACTGGTTTATTATTTCTGAATATAAGTAATACAAATAGAAGACTAGAAGGGCCCCTCTTTAATAAAAGAAGGCAGGAAAGGAGATTTATTCAATGTGGCCACATTTTGACGTTTGACAGATTTTAGTGCATCTCCGAAGTCCTCTTCTGGATCCTGAAGTGAGATTAAAGTTTAAATAGAGGAACAGAGGTCCACTTCCAAACAGTCTATGAGAAGATGTGGTCTTGACCACCATTGATTCATAATTGCTTATCCTTTAGTCTTATCTTGTAAGATGACCTGACAACTAATTGGAACTGTAAGAGATAAAAAGATTTACATCAAGCTTCACCATATAGGAGTAAATGAACATGGCAGGGATGTATGGAATACTGGACTTTTGCAGGTTAGCTATCTTAGCTGAAAAAATTATCTCATAAGAAGATACTACTCTTCCATTTCTGTATTTGGAAGCTTCAGGGAGAGATCTTTGGATTTCCTTTTTCTTGGGATTCATTTTTTCCTGCCTGCTGAGACCTCAAATGAATAAGAATTTCTATAAGAATCTTATGATGGGAGAATGAAAACATCCCATTCAGAGAGGAAATTTGTCTCCTTGAAAAAGCTTTTATATGATCCGTATTTAGGATGTTTCTTCTCACCTAAAATGTTTTAATCGAGAGAATTTCTTACAGTTAACCAACACCAATACAGTAATACAGTAACCAATACTATATGCTTTCTCTTATGTATAGATGTTAACTTTTGAGCCTTTCATAGGCATACTACAATCTCTATAACCACAAAGCTTAGGTATAGAATTTTAAGGGACTAATGAGGAGGGGAGGATCTTCTAAGAAAGGGGAAATAGAATGTATAGTTTTGGAAAGATGATGTGAAGGGATTATAGTGGGAGAATTAACTTAGGATAGGGATGGAAGAGATGGGTAACAGATGGAATAGAGGGAAAGACAATTAACATTAAGAATAATTTCAAAAGTCAAACATAAATATATTTAAGCTTCTTAAAATGTATACATATATATTTAGTTCTATACTCCATTTTTTGATTGGGTTGTTTGGTTTTTTTTTTGGTGGTTAGCTTCTTGAGTTCTTTATGTATTCTGGATACTAGTCCTCTATCAGATGTGGGGTTAGTGAAGATTTTGTTCCCTATCTTTAGGTTGCCAATTTGTCTTATTGACTATGTGTTCTGCCTTACAGAAGCTTTCCAGTTCCATGAGGTCTCATTTATCAATTCATATCTTAGAGACTGAGCCATTGGAGTTCTGTTTATGAAACTCCCCCATGCCCATGAGTTTGGGACTCTTTCCCACTTTCTCTTCTATTAGATTCAGTGTATCTGATTTAATGTTGAGGCCTTTGATCCACTTGGACTTGAGCTTTGTGCAAGGTGACAAATATGGATCTAATTTTATCTTTCTAAATACAGACAGATACTCAGACGAGCACCATTTATTGAAAATGCTTTTTTTTTGTCCATTGTATATATCTGGCTTCTTTGTCAAAGATCAAGTGTCAGTAAATGTACGGTGTTATTTCTGGGTCTTCAATTCTATTCCATTGATCAATTTGTCTGTCTCTGTACCAATACCATACAGTTTTTAACACTATTGCTCTGTAGTATAGCTTGAGGACAGGGATGGTGATTCCCCCAGAAGTTCTTTATTGTTAAGAACTGTTTTCACTACTCTGGGTTTTTTTTTTGTTTTGTTTTTTTGTTTTTTTTTTTGTTTGTTTGGTTTTTCCAGATGAATTTGGGAATTGCTCTTTCCATGTCTTTGAAGAATTGTGTTGGGATTTTGATGGGTACTGCATTGAATCTGTAGATTGCTTTTGGTAGGATGGCCATGTTTAGTATGTTAATTCTAGCTATCCATGAGCATGGGAGATCTCTACATTTTCTGATGACTTCTTTGATTTCTTTCTTGAGAGACTTGAAGTTCTTGTCATACAGATCTTTCACTTGTTTGATTAGAGTTACCCCAAGATATTTTATATTATTTGTGATGATTGTGAAGGGTGTTGTTTCCCTAATTTCTTTCTCAGCTGATTTATCATTTGTATAAAGAAAGGCTACTGATTTATTTGAGTTAATTTTATATCCAGCCACTTTTCTGAAGGTGTTTATCAACTGTAGAAGTTCTCTGGTAGAATTTTTGGGGTTGCTTATGCATACTATCATATCATCTGCAAATCGTAATTCACAACAGAGGAATCTTGAACGGCCGAGCAGCACCTAAAGAAATGTTCAATGTCTTTAGTGATCAGGGATATGCAAATAAAAACGACCTTGAGTTTCCACCTTATACCAATCAGAACTCAGGTGACAGCACATGGATAAAGAATGTGGATAAAGAAGAACACTCCTTCATTGCTGGTGAGATTTCAAAGAGGTACAATCACTATGAAAATCAAATCTGTAGGTTCCTTAAAATATTGGAAATAGTTCTATCTGACGAACCAGGTAAAATACTCTTAGGCACATAACCAGAAGATACTCCTCCATGCCACAGTGGCATCTGTCCACTATGCTCATAGCAGCCTTATGTGTGATAGCCAGAAGCTGGAGACAATCCAGATGACCCACAAAAGAAGAATGGATACAGAAAAATGTGGTTCATTTACACAGTGGAATACTACTCAGCTATTACGAAGGAGGACATCCTGAGTTTTGCAGGCAAATGGATGGAACTAGAAAATATCATCCTGAGTGAGGTAACTCAGACCCAAAAATGACATGCAATGTGTGTACTAACTTATAAGTGGATATTAGCCAAAAAAAGTAGAAAATACCCAGGATTCAATCCACAGAATTCAAGAAGGTTAACAACCTGAAGGGCCCAAGCGAGAATGCTTCAATCCCTCTTGGCAGTGAGAAGAAAACAATTACTGGGGACAGAGGGAGGGAGGAACCTGGGTGGGAAAGGGGAGAGGGAGGAGAAGAGGGGAACATAAACAGGTATTGGGGGTAGGGCATGACTGAAGCCCTGAGGGCCAGCAGAAATGATAGAGCAGGCAACCTCAGGAGGTAAGCGTGGGGGGCCCTCTAGAATATACCAGAGACCCTGGAAGTGAGAGATTCTCAGAACTCAATGGAAGGGAACTTCGATGAAAAGCTCTACATTGGGGAGAGGGAACTTGTAGAGTCCACCTCCAGTTGAAAGACAGGACATTAATCTTAGGGGTGGAGTTGCCATTTCACAGTCAAAACCTCTGACCCAGAATTTGTCCTGTCTGAAAGAACTGCAAGGACAAAAATGTGGAAGAGCCTGAGGGAAAAGAAGTCCAGTGACAAGCCCAAATTGGGATCTAGCTCAAGGGGAGGCTCCAAGGCCTGACACTATTACTGATGCTATGGTGTGCTTACAGACAGGAGCCTAGCATGGCTGCCCTCTGAGAGGCCCAACAAGCAGGTGAAAGAGTCAGATGCAAGCACTTTTACTCAAACAATGAACAGAATCTGGGGTCCCCTGTGGTTGAATGAGGGAAAATCTGGAAGAAGATGAGGAGGAGGGCAACCCTATAGGAAGACCAGCAGTCTCAACTAATCTGGACCCCTGAGATATCTCAGACACTGAACTACCAACCAGGAAGCATGCGCCAGTTCATAAGAGGCCCCAATACCTACAAAGCAGAGGACTGCCTGGTCTGGCCTCAGTGAGAGTAGATGCACCTAAGCCATGAGAGACTTGAGGTCCCAGGGAGTTCGGAGGTCTGGTGGGTTGGTGGTGGCAGAGGGCATGGAGCCATCCTATTAGAGACAGGGGAGAAGTTATGGTATAAGCAACAGTCAGAAGGCATACCTGGAGGGGGATAACAATTGAACTGCAAAAAAAGATTAAAGAATATATATATATGAATTAAATCTAACTGTGGTCCTCAAATAACCAAAGAGACAGTTCCATAATTTGACAACCTTCTCTCCCAAGTAAAGTCTCCAGTGTCAGGAGTAAGTTATATTCAGTTGAGTCATTGACCAGAGGGGACCCATAGACACTTCTTAACACTACAAGCTATTATCACCTGTGGTTGTTCTTTACAACAGATAGTAAGGCCCTAATACTTATAATAATACTTACATACCTTACTGAACATGGAGAAGCAGAGCTGGCACCTAAGTATGGCCTTAATCCCTACTGACTAGTGGTCACTCTAGTGAAGGATACTCTTCACACTGTCAGAGGACTAAACCATCAACTGAGCCACAAATCCTGTGAGCTTAGTGAGGTATGCAGAAGAGGAAGCTGAAAGATTGTAACAGACAAAGGTGATAGATGATTCCAAAGAAACACTTGTCTCCCAGATGCCTTGCTGCTTGTGTTTAAGTTGATTTCAGACATAGTCAAGTTGAAAACCAAGATTTTCCATCACAGTCACCAAAGGGTGAGGATAAGATTTGCTTGGCTTACCAGGTCATACTTTATTATTAAGGGAAATTGAAATAGGAAATAAAGACAGAGATCTGGACGTAGGATGTGAATCAAAAGGCATTAAGGAAAGATACTTACTAGCTCAGTCCCCATGACTTAGCCTGCTTTCTTATACCACTTAGAACCATCATGATAGGGTTGGTACTCACAATGGGCTGAGTCTTCCCACATTAATATGGGCAATCAAAATAGAAATTTTGATGCAGGATTTTCTAAATTGAGGTTTCTCTACACAGAAAATTTTGCTTATGTGAAGTTGACAAAAATTTAGCATGGTAATAGTATATTATTTGATACATCATACCACATATTTTATACATCGTGTTTCTAAAAGAATTTAGGAGCTGAAAAGTCCAGTCAGTAGTTGAGAGCACTGACTAATTTTCCAAAGGATCTGGATTTGATTCCCAGCACCCCATATGGCAGATCACAACTGTATGGATCTCCAGTTCTAGGAGGCTAAATTTTATCTTGCAGAGGCGTGGCATGACCATGATTTCACATCCATGCGTATAGGCAGAACCTTCATATACTTTAAATTGCAAAATGAAAAATCTAAGAGGAAAAGTTTAAACATTTATTTGAATCGTGTGGATGTATATGAGAGTCTGTGTGTATAGGTTCCGTTCTCATAGAGGCCAGACAGGAACATCAGACCCTCTTGGATTCTGTATAACTGGAGCTCTTGGAAGTTGTAAGTATCCTTATGTGCGTGCTGGGAAACAGATCTGAGTCTTCTGCAAGGGTAGAAAGTGTTTTTGTGTAGTGAACCAACTCTTTAGTCCCAGAGATAAATTCTTTTATTGAATTCCAAATAGTACAAGTTTAATTTGATCTGTTATATCTTTAGTTCTCCTGATCAGCTGTCATCATATAATGTGATTTTCTCAATACATTTCTTTTCCTCCTGAATACTTTGATACCATCTTTATTTATCTTCCAAAATTTGAATGAGATTTTTATCTTATATTTTGGGAAGTACTAATTTTCTGAAAAACTGCAAACTCTGAAACAAGTTTGTACATACCATAGTTTCATGGTTTGGACATATTTTTATCAGAAATAATTTTATCCACATTTGGATGATTGTTCTCTCTTTCATATATTACTTCTAGTATAATCTTCAGATATCTATCATTCTTACTGTTTATTTTTTTTTTTTGTAAAATAATAATTTCATTTCCCAATGAGGGAATTCATTTAGTTTTCTCTCTATAAAAATGGTCAATATTATCTAATTTTTTCTTTTGACTGCTTTATTATTCTGTGTGAATATTAAGTGCATTTAACTAGAGAGTAATCTTTTGTAGTTTTTCAGTTTTTGGTGTCTATTTGTGTGTATGTGTTAGAAAGAATGAAAGCAAACTTTAGAATAAAATTGAGAGTGAGAGAATGTGCATACAAAAGAGAAGGGGAAGAGAGCTGCCTTTAATTAGTTGTTTTTATCCAGATACTTGGTGCTAGATGTTGTTGAGCTTTATGACTTTATAAACTGATAAAGTGATTATATTTATAATTCTATTTGTCTGTGCTTTTTTCCTTTCCATTCCACATTGCAGTGATGCCTATATTTTCAATGTCAATCCTTTTGTTTGTGTTTAATTTCAGCTATATCTATATATTTACATCTTCTAAGAGTGTGAATTTATCTGTGGATATAAAATTTTAATCAATATTTTCCTATTATAATCCAAATAATTATTTGCTGAATATATCTAAAATTTTATGTTTCAAATGTACTTTGATTTATTTATGAATGAGATAATTTATTAAAATATGTTAATATTAACTATGTAAGATATAAAAAAACAGTTATTTTTCAAAGAATATGAGCTTTCACAATTGCTGTCAGGTAACAGTAGAGGAATTAAAAATGTTTAGCTCACTATATACATTATGGTTATTGTGAAACTAAATTCCGGTAAAGTTATCACAGGAAAAGAAAATGCCAGAATGCTTTTTTTTTCATTAATATAAATGTTATTACAAAAATAAAACCCAACTGAATCTATAAGTGTGTGAAATGTTTGTAAACAACACATGTTAAGATTTATCTTTATAATTTAGATCAGTGCCAGAACTGACATTGAATTAATACAATTAATGTGATAAAATTACAACTTAAATGAATAAATGAATGAGGCAAATCAAGAGTATGGCTGAATACAATGATAACTAATAATCTCACATACTCATGAATTTGAATTGCTATGCATAAATGAAAGTTGCTTTCTACAAAAGTACAGTAGTCAGGCAGAGAAATCATGACTATAGGGATTCTATCTTATACTTGACAGAATGGCTAAGACCACAACTACAAATGACAGCTCATGCTGGTGAGAATGTGGAACAAGGGGAATACTCCTCTACTGTTGGTAGGAATGCCCAGCCATGTTGGAAGTCAAACTGGTTGTTTCTCAGGAAATTGGAAATAGATGTACCTCAAGACTCAACTATACCACTTCTGGGCATATACCCAAAGAATGCTCCATTATACTACAAGGACACTTGCTCAACTATGTTCATAGCAGCTGTATACATAATAGAAAGAATCTGGAAACAACCTAGATGTGCCTCAACTTAAAAATGGATAAAGAAAGTACAGTATATCTACACAATGGAATATTTATTACTCAGATGTTAAAAACAATGACACCATGAAATTTGCAAGCAAATGGATGAAACTAGAAAAATAATCACCACAACTGAGGTAACCCAGACCCAGAAAGACAAACATGTTATGTATTTACATTCATGTATAATTGGATATTAGCTATGAAGTAAAACACAAGAATGCTATAGTCCACAGACCCAGAGAAACTAAGTCAAAAGGAAGGCTTAGAGAGGGACACAAGAAACTCCCTGGAAAGAGGAAATAGAATAGAGTTTGCAGGTAGACTGGGTCCAGTTAGGGTTGTAAATAGGAAGAATCAGGTTGGGGAGAGTGAGGGAAAAAGTACCTGGAGAAGACTAGAATGTTTGTGTGTGTGTGTGTGTGTGTGTGTGTGTGTGTGTGTGTGTATGTGTTGCATTTCCATGTGAGGTAGAAAGCTATTGCAAAGGAAAGTCCATGGAATCTACAAGTGTAGCCCTTACAGGGACTCCTAGTAATTAGGGACATGAATCCTGAACTGGCTATCTTCTGTAACCAGGCAAGACCTCAAGTGGAGAGATTGGGATACCAATCCAGCTGCAAAACCTTCAAAACCTTACAGTTGTCCTGCCTTAAGTATTCTGGGACCAGAACCTAAAATGATGATCATCAAAGAGACCAGAGAGAATTCATCCAGTAACTAATGGGAGATGATACCGAGTACCACAGCCAAATATTAGATGGAGCTTAAGGAGGCCTGCTGAGGAAGAGTAGGAAGGATCTGAGAATCCAGAGGGATCAAGGTTGTACCATGAGGGCAAGGCCCACAAAATCAACTGATTGGGACTTATGAAAACTCACATAAATTAGGGCTCCTGTATAGGTCTGACTTAGGTCCTCTGCATATATATTATAGCTGATTAGCTTGCTGTTCTTTTGGAAACAATAACACTGGGTGCAGGGCATGGGGGTGGGGGCTGTCCCTGACTCTTTTTTTTTTTATTTAATTTTTATTTTTGATACTTTATTTACATTTCTGATGTTTCCCCTTTTCTGGGTCTCCTCTTTGGAAACCCTGTATCCCCTCCCCCTCCCCGCCTCTGTGAGGGAATTCCTCCTCCCACCTACCCGCCCACCCATTC
>CM052722.1:54287651-54338107 GCA_028551405.1 Uromys caudimaculatus | reverse complement strand
CACACACATATGGTCACTTGATTTTCGACAAAGGAGCTAAAACCACTCAGTGGAAAAAAGACAGCATTTTCAACAAATGGTGCTGGTTCAACTGGCGGTCTACATGTAGAAGAATGCAAATTGATCCATTCCTATCTCCCTGTACAAAGCTCAAGTCCAAGTGGATCAAGGACCTCCACATAAAACCAGATACACTGAAATGTTTTGTTTCCAGGAAATTCATATTCCAACATAATGTGCATGAAGAGTTGGTGGTAGGAATTGGTTTTCTCTACTCTTTGGTACTCTTTGGTACTCACACTGACTCATGATAATGACATGTACTTGGAGTTATACCATCAATGAGTCTGTCATACTGGCTATCATCCCTGAAATACAGTAGATTGTCCAGCAATAGAAAATAATGAAAATGGGCTGATGTGACTACTGGAAACCAACTCGAGGGCTATTATTCAATATCTTCTCAAGAAGCTTCTTTGATGCGGAGTGATAATTCTTATCTGCTTTTTATAGTTACTCCGTATTGTTTATTCACATCTGATATGTTTTTCTGGGTCCTAGTTACCTTTTTCTGTATAATCTTTCTTAGCTCCATCCATTTACCTACAAAATTTATGGTTTGCTTTTCATTAGAGCTAAATAGAATTTCTTTTGGATATGTACCACATTTCATTATGCATTCATATATCAATGTATATTTAAGTGTTTCCATTTCTTAGCTATTTTGACTAAGGTAGTACTGAACATTTTTGAGCAAGTATCTGTGGAGTATGTTATCCAGTCCTTATGCACATGCCCAAGACTACTATAGTTGGCTGCATTTAGAATTACCCAAGTATCTGTATCTTTGGGGCAGGTGTGGTGAATTAACCTCACAAATCCAACTTGACTCAAAACATAAATTGCAACTCCAGCATTTGAGTTTGTTTCCCCTTTTAATTTCAGAAAATCATGATGTCAGAGCAGAAGAATATAGAATACCTTCCTCAAGAAGTGATAGAACAAGGTGATTGTCTAATAAGGAAAAAATGAAGCCCAGAAACAAATAGACTCATGCCAATAACACAACAGTACTCAGGTACCAAACTGGCATTGATTGATCAAATAAAACTCCACTGCTAGAATTTTGTTAGTATTCTTTCATGCACACTTTCTTTTGCAAAGGAAGGTATTGTGCCAACCTATGAAATGAAAACAGACATTGATGGATGCTTTGCTTCTCTATCATGTTATACCAGAATCCATAGCATTGCAAGTTTTAGAATTCTCTCATGACAACTCACTTAAAAATGTGGCTATCTATAAAACAATTTCTTCTTTTACGTTTTTTTCAAATTTTGAGTGGAGGAGGAAATTTGTTCTGTGTGGTTCTTTTAGAGAATATTCTTAATCCTTCTCTGATTTTATTTATACATCATAACATGTAATTTAAGTCATCTTAAGCAAATATTCAAATGTTCAATTCCCTAGAAAAAGTAAAAAAACAAAACAAAACAAAACAAAACAGCTATGTGTCTCAGCTTTTCAACAGAAAAAGGGAAAGGAGTGCATTCTTATAATAATGATTATTTTCTCATGCTATCTGTCATTCATGAAAATTACTTGTTGGTATATTTGAACTCATATTTGTTCACATTTAATTGGACTTTTGTATTATTATTTGAGAGATCTTAGGAAAAATGAGCTTTAAGAGATGCAGCTATTTTAAGAGTTGCAACTATTTTCTCCAATATTGTAATTTAACTTCAGATTTGTTTTTATAGATAAAAAATAAGCAAACAGACTTTCTCATATTTCAAAATCATTTTTATAACTTGTAATATGTTTGAGTGAAATTAAATACTATTTGGTAGTGCTTGGTTTTAAACTGAGGTCTTAATGATTACTGAACATTTCCAATACCACAACATCTGAAGCATCTATATTAATCAATTTATACTGAGCATTGTACTAGCATTATTCATCCATATCTTATATAAATACTCTTCTCAGTTATAAATGTATTTTATCTCCACCAAAGTGGAATACAGAACCATTAGCCACTCATTTCCAATTTCTCACTCCAATCACTTCCTAGCAAACAATATTTTCTTTCTGTCTCTTTTAAGTATTCACTCATTCAGAATATTATGTATATCTATAACCATAAAGCAGGTAAAATGAGATGTACCAAGAAATGGGATAGTTCCTTCTCAATGAGCTATTGATGAGGGAGACCATAGAAGTCTTACAAATAAGACAGATTGTTTCTATTGTAGTTGGTTACCCACCATATTACTGAAGATAAATTACACATTGGCTATAGAATAGAGAAAAATCAGTCTCAAGTTGTCTTGGAAATGGCTACCCTGCTGAATACCTTTCATAGTGCCTAAAGGCACTATTCAGACTCCTTGAGAAGAAAAGACAACTATGGTTTTATCCAGAACTGGACAATATACATACAATGTTTTCTGCCAGGCAAGATTTACCTACTGTTGCAATAGTGGTATGATGATAAGTTTCATGTCTGGGGTTATAATCTTGGTCAAACACCAAGATTGGATGGTCTTGGGAGAGTTTAAGCCCTAGAGTACACTTTCGCTATTTTGCAAAGTAGCCTTATCAATTGTCTTCTAATATTTATGTTTCTACCTAAATACTTGAATGCTCTCAACCAAAAAACCCTCCTTTTTGCAGTTGGCCAAAGGGATGAAAATTAAAGCTTAAAGGCCAAGACCTGAATAAAATACCTATATTAGCATAACCTTGAAGGCTCATGAAGTATTGTGGAAGAGGATGCAAGGTAGAGGATATATAAGAATGCTCTGAAATAGTGCTTTTTGAACATGATGTGGCTATGGTATTCATAAGCTTACAGCAGCTGTGGTTACTTGTATACAACCTACACCAAGCCAAACTAGTCAAAGTTCCCATATAAATGTTGAAGATGATCTCCAGTACCTACTCTTCATTAAAGAAATTTTAGAAGTGACTAATTTCCAAAGAAGAGATGACATTTTTGGAGGTTATCACCTCCAGTAGGTTCTTTATGCTTCAGTGGATAGCAGTACATCCATCTACATATGAATAGTACTAAACAAACTTCATTATGAAACAAAATTATGTAACATTTGGAGGAAGATGTGGTAGGGCATATATGAGAAGTTGGAGATGGTAATTAGGTTACACATACTCTTTGTACACCTGTATAACATTCTCAAGTATACAGAAAAAAATCAAAAATACAATACAGATCATCCCCATTGAGTCCTGGGAGCCTCTCACATTCCAGATCTCTGTGACTTTCTAGAGATTCCCTCCACCCCCTCGCCCAGAGCTCCATATTTTCATTCATTCTCCTGGCCATCTGGGCTTCTCTCCTGTCCCTCCACTACCTGTCCTGCTCCCTTTTCCCCTCCCCTTTCCTACACATGTCCTTCCCTCTCTCTACTCCCCATGATTATTTTGATCACCCTTCTAAGTGTGAGTGAGACATCCTCACTTGGCCCTTCCTTCTTATTCAACTTCTTTGGGTCTGTTGGGTGTATCATGGGTATTCTCTAATTTGGGCTAATATCCAACTATAAGTAAGTACATAGCATGCAGACCCTTTGGGACTGAGTTACCGCACACAGGATGATATTTTCTATTTCTATCCATTTGCCTGCAAAATTTATGATGTCTTTGTTTTAATAGCTGAACAGTATTCCATTGTGAAAATTAACCAGATTTTGTGTCCATTCTTTGGTTGAGGAAGTGTTAGATGGTAAAACCATGCCAGGAAGCTTGGTAAAGTAGAGCAGGTTGAGACCAAGAGATTCAGTGGACACACACTTGCGACTCCCCACTCCCTGCCAGATTCCTAGCCTGGAACACTTGCCACACTCCTCACATAAGTGAACATGACCTGTGCTTATGTAGGCTCAGAACAGAGTTCTCCATGCTAATGAGGAACCTAGAGGCCCAAAGGTCTTTAGCCACTAAGCTTCCCTTCCCAGGCATTTCTCTCTGCTAAAGTATTTAATCTGAGGTCCACCCTGAGAAGTAGGTACGGTATTAAGCATACATACATTTTTCTGCCATGAACATTCAATAAACAGCTTAAAACCATGGACTATCTCTTTCATTAAGATCTGCCATGGGGAGCCATGGAGAAGGCATTTGACTGCAGCTTAATTCTCTCATAGAAGGCCTCTCTGCCCTTCCAGCCACAACCACCACCAAGCCTCCCTCTGCCAAGCTAAGGACAATCACTAATGGTACAAGCCTGAGTTCTACCCCTGGGATAGACAGTGTCCCCAGCCTCTGGACCCCTATACCATTCTTGGCTCTTCTGTGACTCCTAGTGGTGCCTGGAGGTCCAAAAGTCAGATTAACCCATGGCCCCTGACCTTATCACAGGCCCAGGAACCCCCAAACCGGCTCTGGGTTTTCCACATCTCAGACTGTGCTTTCCTACCCATTCATTGGTGTCTCAGTGCTTCCCTACAGCACGGCACCTGGCCCAGTTTACTGTCCCCCAAGAGGCAGGGCCTAGCAGCGGGACAGACACAGACCCACCAGGGACATCTGGGGTGTTCCCAGTTTCTAGCGGTTACAAATAAGGCTGCTGTGAACATAGTGGAGCATTTGTCCTTGTGGTGTAGTGGAGAATCTTTTGGGTTTATGCCCAGGGGCAGTATATCTGTGTCTTCAGGTAGAACTATTTCCAATAGTCTGAGGAGCCAGCAGAATGATTTCCAGAGTGATTGTACAAATTTTCAATCCCACAAGCAATGGAGGAGTGATCCCCTTTCTCCACATCCTAGCCATCATGTGCTGTTCCTTGAATTTTTGAGCTTAGCCATGTTGATTGGTGTAAAGTGGAATCTCAGGGTCTTTTTTATTTGCATTTCCCTGATGACCAAGAATGTTGAACATTTCTTTAAATGCTTCTTGGACATTCAATATTCTTCTGTTAAGAATTCTCTGCTGTTTATCTCTGCATCCAATTTTTAAATTAGGTTACTTGGTTATTTGGAGTTTAACTGCTTGAGTTCTTTATATATTTTGAATATTAGACCTCTCTCAGATGTAGGTTTGGTGAAGATTTTTCCCAATCTGTAGGTTTTGATCTATTAACAGTGTCCTTTGCCTTACAGAAGCTTTTCAGTTTCAAAAGGTCCCATTTGTCAATTGTTGATCTTAGAGTCTGAAACACTGATATTCTGTTCAGGAAAATTTCCCCTTGTGCCAATGCATTTGAGAATATTTGCCACTTTGTCTTCTCTTAGATTCAGTGTATCTAGATTCATGTTAAGGTCCTTGATCCCCTTGGATTGAGCTTTCTATAGGGTGATTAATATAGATCTTTTTGCATTTTTTCTACATGCAGAATGCTAGTCAGTTTAATACAATTTGTTAACTATACTTTATTATTTGCCACTGTATATTTTTGGCTTCTTTGTCAAAGATTAAGTGTCCATAGGTGTATGGATTTATTTCTGGATCTTCAGTTCTATTGCATTGATCTACCTATCTGTCTCTGTACTAATACTATGAATTTTTATCACTATTGTTCTGTAGTACAGTGTGAGGTCAGGGATGATAATTCCCCCAGAAGTTCTTTTATTGTTGAGAATAGTTTTTGATATTCTGGGATTTTTAATTTTCCATATGAAATTGAGAATTGATCTTTCCATGTCTGTGAAAAATTGTGGTAGAATTTTGATGGGGATTGCATTGAATCTGTAGATTGCTTTTGTGAGATGGCTATTTTTATTACGTTAATCTTACCAATTCATGAGCATGGGAGAACTTTCAAACTTCTGAGATCTTCTTTTATTTCTTTCTTCAGGGACTTGAAGTTCTTGTCAGGTCTTTCACTTGCTTGGTTAGAGTTACATCAAGATATTTTATATTATTTGTGGCTATTATGAAGGGTGTTGTTTCCTTTATTTCTTTCTCAGCTGTTTATCATTTGTATAAAGGAAGGCTACAGATTTGTTTAAATTAATTCTATATCTAGCCACCTTGCTTGCTCTAAGTTTTATTGATTCTTTGTATAGTTCTCTTGGTTTACTAATTTGTAAAGTTTGATTATTTCCTGCTGTCTATACCTCTTGGGTGTGTTTGGTTCTTTTTGTTCTAGGTTTTTCAGGTGTCCTGTTAAGTATAGGATCTCTCTAATTTCTTTACCAGTGCATGTAATTCTATGAATTTTCCTTATAGCACTGATTTCATTGTGTCCCATAAGTTTGGATATGTTGTGTCAAAAATTTTCATTGAATTCTAGGAAGTCTTTAATTTCTTTCTTTAATTCTTCCCTCGTCAAGTTATCATTGATATGAAAGTTGTTCAGTTTCCATGGGAATGTAGGCTGACTATTGTTTTTGTTGTTCTTGAAGTACAGTCTTAGTCCATGGTGATTTGATAGAATGTAAGGGACTATTTAAATCTTGTATCTGTTGAGATTTGTTTTGTGTCTGATTATATGGTCAGTTTGGAGAAGGTTCTGTGTTGTGCTGAGAAGAAAATACATTCTTTTGCTTTGGGATTAAATGTTCTGCAGATATCTGTTAAATGCATTTGGTTCATAACTTCTGTTATTTTCATTGTATCTCTGTTTAGTTTCTTCTTCAATGACCTGTCAGTTATGGAGATTGGTTTGTTGAAGTCTCCCACCATATTTTGTGGAGTTCAATGTGTGTTTTATGCTTTAGTACAGCTTCATTTATGAATGTGGGTGCCCTTGCATTTAGGGCATAAATGTTCACAATTGAGACTTTATGATGGTGGATTTTTTTCTTTGATGAGTATGAAGTGTCTTTCCCCATATCTTTTGATTACCTTTGATTGAAATTCTATTTTACTGGGTATTAGAATGCTACTCCAGCCTGTTTCTTGGGACTGTTTGCTTGGAAAACTTTTTTTCCAGTTCTTTACTCTGAGGTAGTGTCTATCTTTGTTGTTGAGGTGTGTATATTGTATGCAACAGAATGATGGTTCCTGTTTACATATTCATTCTGTTAGCTTGTTTCTTTTCATTGGGGAATTGAGTCCATTGATGTTGAGCAATATTAATGACTAATGACTGTTACTTCTTGTTACGTTGTTGTTGGAGGTAGTAGTATGTGTGTGTGTGTATGTGTGTGTGAGTGTGTGTGTGTGTTTGTGTGTGTGTGTGTGTGTGTGTGTGAGAGAGAGAGAGAGAGAGAGAGAGAGAGAGAGAGAGAGAGAGAGAGGGAGAGAGGGAGAGAGGGAGAGAGAGAGATTCTCTTCTTTTGGGTTTGTTTTGAGATGATTAATTACTTTTGTTTTCTTTTGTGTAGTTATCCTCCTTCTGTTAGGGTTTTCCCTTCTAGTAGGGCTAGATTAGTGGAAAGATATTTGGTTTTCTAATGGAATATATTGATTTCTCCATCTATGGTGATGAGAGTTTTGCTGGGTATAGTGGTGTGGCTGGTATCTGTGGTTTCTTTGTGTCTGTAAGAAATCCTTCAGGATCTTCTGGATTTTAGAGTCTGTATTGAGAAATCAGGTATAATTTTGGTAGGTCTGATAATTGCTACTTGGTCTTTTTCCTTACTGCTTTTAATATTCATTCTTTGTTCTGAATATTTAATGTTATAATTATGATGTGGTGGGAGGATTTTTTTCTGATCCAATCTATTTGGTTTTCTGTAAGTTTCTTGTACATTTATGGCTGTCTCTTTCTTTAGGTTAAGGAAGATATCTTCTATAATTTTTTGAATTTGTTTTCTGGCCCTTTACATTGGGAATCTACACTATACCTTCTTCTATTCCTATTATTCTTAGGTTTGGTCTTTTCATAGTGTACCAAATTTCATGAATGTTTTGAATCTGGAACTTTTTTACTCTTGTCAATTTCATTGAGTATTATATCAATATCTTCTATGGTGTCTTCTACACCTGAAATTCCCTCTTCCATCCCTTGTATTCTGTTGGTGATGCTTGTGTCTGTAGTTCCTGGTTTCTTTCCTGGGTTTCCCATCTCCAAGGTTGCCTCCATTTGTGATTTCTTTATTGTTCTACTTCCATTTTTAGGTCTTAGACTGTTTTCTTCAATTCCTTTAGCTGTATGATTGTATCTTCCTGTTTATCTTTAATATATTTATTTGTTTGTATTTTTCTATATTTTTTAAGGGAATTAAAGGGAGTTATTTATATCTTCCATTAAGGCATCTATCTTCTTTATGTGTTAGGATTTAAGGTCAAAATCTTGCTCTTTAGGTGTGTTAGCCTATCCACGTCTTGCTGTGGTAGGAGGGGTGTGTTTTGATGGTGCCATATTGTGTTGGCCTCTGTTGCTTGCCTGTTGTCATCTGGTTGTCTCTGATGTTTACTGGCCTGGGTATCTCAGATTGGAGCTGGCTTCCTCAGAGGCAGGTGGAACTTTGTGTCCAGGGTTAGAACAGGCCTGCTGGGAGGCAGGCAGGACTGTGTCTTTTGAGAGCAGGCCTCCTCTGTCTCTGGTTAGAGAAGTCATCCTGGGGAACAGGCAGTAGTAATGAGTGGGGAAGCAGGCATACTGATGTGCCCAATGTGCAGGTTGAGGTGCAGACTGGAAGGATGATGGGGCTCTTGCAGAGCAGGATAGATTCCAAGTCTTTTGGGTTCTGTGGGGGTCCCAGCTATTAAAGGTATTGTGGCTGGAGTCTCACCTGTGTCCCTGGTTGGGGCAGACCTCCTGGGAGATAGGCAGAGCTATGCGGTGGGGAAGCAGATATAGATCTGCCAAGGATGCAGATGGAGGTGCAGACTGGAACAGCAATCTATTCCCCTTTCCTTAACAAATTTTGTATGAAGAAACACTCTTATTTTAATAGTAATTCATAAAATCAATAATTTCTTGGAGTGTGTGTGTGTGTGTGTGTGTGTGTGTGTGTGTGTGTGTGTAGTGTTTATTTGTGTGCAAATATGTGTGGGACATGGTACATGAGGAGGAAAAATATATCTGGGTGTCTTCCTCTATTACTTTCTACCTTCTTATGCAATCATGGAAATTACTTTCTTTTATGGTTATGCACATAACTGACTTTTACAATCAAATCCAATGTACCATTTTATTCTCAATCTTTGTATATATTTATTACCTATTATTTGTATTTGGAAAACTTAATTTCACATTGGAGCTATGTTCTTAAAAGATTACAAGAGATAAGTAATACTCATTTTTATCAATGTGAAATAAAAGATTAATCAATTAACAATTAAATTAATACAATTTAGCAATGAATTCATTGATATTTGTGGTGGCTTGAACTTTCACCTGCTTCCAGTATTATTAATTTAGAGTTGGAAGACAAAGATGATATATATTTAAGTTATAATTTTTTTCTGGTGTACACATATGTAGTCTGTTTTTTCTTTGTGTTCCCATATTTGGAGAATCATATATGTACACATGTGTGAATGTGCATATGGTAGCTCAAGGCCGACTTTGAGAGTCATCCTTTATTGCTTTCCACTTATTCCTTAAGGAAGAATGCTTCAGCTGAACCCTAAACTTACTTAAATGAGCTTGGTGGGGATTCCTATACCTCTGCTCTTGGAGTGTAAGTTTTACAGGAAGGTCATCAAAGTCAGGATGCATTTACATGGGTGCTAGATATGTGAACTCCAATTCTCATACATGTCCAGTTCTGCTTTTATGGACCGAGACCTCTCTCTACTCCTGAAGTTTTAATAAACGACTGTTAAGTAGCTATGCAGCCAATTAATGTAGATGTATACGTATTTCCTCGGAGATGTTATTTTACTTTTTAAGATTATTTTTAGCTTATTCTAGTTAAGACTATATGTTTTATTTCCATTTGAAATGATAATAATGGTTAGACTAAGTTTTATATATATAATCTCTCAAAATTATTGTTTCTTTTGGTACAGAACATTTAAAATACAATCATAGTAATTTTTAATATACTTTATAATTTATTCATCTTGCTAGCAGTAAATAAACAGAATGCATTCTTTCCATTTAATAGAAAGTTTGGAGACCCAAATAGTAACAGGAAAGAGCTAGCCTCCCGAGAGTGTGGACAAGTCTGAGAGCAGAGGTAAGATCAGCACTTCTACTCAAAGTGACCCTCCTGGAACCATCAGGACAAAGGGACCTAGGAGCAGCCTGGGACATGAGCCTTCCGGTTTCCATCTGTGGCCAGGGACCTGAGCCTGTGCCACAAGGCTCCATTACCAAATAATGCTGGGAGAAAGCTAGCCTCCCAGGACTGTGGACAAGCCTGTGAACAGAGGTAAGACAAGTACTTTTGCTCAGAGGAACCTCTCTGGGAACCCTCAGGACAAAGGTACTGAGGAGCAGCTTAGGACAGGAGCCTTCTGGTTTCCTCCTGCAGCCTGTGCCACTAGACTCCATACCCAAATAGTGCCAGGAGAGAGCTGTTCTCTGAGAAGTGCTGACACACCTTTCAGCACAGGCAAGACCACCACGTCTGTTCAAAATCTTGGCTCAAGAGGGACCCTTGCAGAGCCATCAGGACACAGGAGCCAAAGAACAGCTGGGGACAGGATCCTTCTGGTTTCTGTCTGCAACCCGGAGCTGACCCTGTACCACAGCTCTCCAAACCCAAATTCCTCTGAGAGAGCTAGTCTCCAAGGAGTACTGACACAGAGGCTTGCAGAAGGGATAAGCCACAGTCAGAGACTGCAAGACGAGCTAATAACAGAGATAACCAGATGGCGAAAGGCAAGGGCAAGACTATAAGCAACAGAAATGAAGGCTACTTGGCATCATCAGAACCCAGTTCTCCCAGCACAGCGAGCCCTGGATACCCCAACACACCAGAAAAGCACGACTCAGATTTAAAATCACATCTCATGATGAAGATAGAAGACTTTAAGAAGGAAATAAATAACTCCCGTAAAGAAATACAAGAGAAAATATGTAAACAGCTAGAAGCCCTTAAATAGGAAGCACAAAAATCTCTTAAAGAATTAGAGGAAAACACAATCAAATGGGAAAAAGAAATGAACAAAACCACCCAGTATCTAAAAATAGAAATAGAAACAATAAGAAATTGCAAAGGGAGACAACCCTGAAGATAGAAAACCTAGGAAAGAGATCAGGAGTCAAAGAGACTCTCAGAAGCAGAAGATACATAGAAAACACTGACACAACAGTCAAAGAAAATGCAAAATGCAACAAGCTCCTAACCCAAAACATCCAGAAAATCCAGGACACAGAGAAGACTGAACCTAACGATAATAGGTATAGAAGAGAGTGAAGATTCCAAACTTAAAGGGCCAGTAAATATCTTCAACAAAATTATAGAAGAAAACTTCCCTAACCTAAAGAAAGAAATGAACATAAATATTCAAGAAGTCTACAGAAGTCCAAATACATTGGACCAGAAAAGAAATCCCTCTCAATACATAATAGTGAAAACACCAAATGCACAAAACAAGGAAAGAATATTAAAAGCAGTAAGGGTCAAGTAGAATATAAAGGCAGACCAATCAGAAATACACCAGAGTTCTCACAAGAGACTATGAAAGCTAAAAGATCCTGGGCAGATCTCATAAAGACCCTAAGAGAACAAAACTGCCAGCCCAGGCTGCTATACCCAGCACCATCTCAATTACTATAGGTGGTGAAACCAAGATATTCTACTACAAAACCAAATTTACAAAATATTTTTCCACAAACCCAGCCCTACAAAGTATAATAGATGGAAAATTCCAATAGAAGGAGGGAAACTACACCCTAGGTAAAGCAATAAAGTAATCTTCTTTCAACAAACCCAAAAGAAGATAACCACACAAACATAAAAATAGCATCAAAAATAACAGGAATCAACCATCACTATTCCTTAATAGCTCTTAACATCAATGGACTCAATTCTCCAATAAAAAGACATAGACTAATAGACTGGATACATAAACAGGACCCATCATTTTTCTGCATACAGGAAATGCATCTCAGTGTTAAAGACAAACACTACCTCAGAGTAAAGGGCTGTAAAACAATTTTCCAATTAAATGGTCCCAAGAACAAAGCCGAGGTAGCCATTCTAATATCGGATAAAATTGACTTTCAACCAAATGTCATCAAAAAAGATAAGGAATTAAACTTCAAACTCATCTAAGAAAAAATCTACCAGAAAAACTCTCAATTTTGAACAACTATGATCCAAATAGAAGTGCTCCCACATTCAGAAAAGAAACTTTACTAAAGCTCAAAGTACACATTGCACCTCACACAATAATGGTGGGGGACTTCAACTCCCCACTCCCATCCATGGACAAATCTTGGAAACACAAACTAATCAGAGACACAGTTAAACTACCAGAAGTTATGGACCAAATGGATTTAACAGGTATCTATAGAACATTTCATCCTAAATCAAAAGAATATACCTTCTTCTTGTACCTCATGGTACCTTCTCCAAAATTGACCATATAATTGGTCACAAAACAAACCTCAACAGATATAGGAAGATTGAATGAATCCCCTGCCTCCTAACAGATCATTAGAGATTAAGGCTGGTCTTCAATAGCAACAAAAACAACAGAAAGCCTACATACACATGGAAGCTGAACAACACTCCACTCAGTGATAACTTAGTCAAGAAAGAAATAAAGAAAGAAATTAAAGACTTCCTATAATTTAATAAAAATGAAAGTATAACATAACTAAACTTGTGGGACACAATGAAAGCAGTGCTAAGAGGAAAAATCATAGTTCTGAGTGCCTCCAAAAAGAAACCGGAGAGAGCATGCACTAGTAACTTAACAGCACACCTGAAACCTCTAGAATTAAAAGAAATTAATACACCCAAGAGGAGTAGACTGTGGGAAATAATCAAACTCAGGGCTGAAAACGAACAAGTAGAAACAAAAAGAATTATACAAAGAATCAACAAAACAGTAGCTGGTTCTTTGAGAAAGTCAACAAGATAGATAAACCCTTAGCCAGACTAACCAGAGGGTACTGAGACAGTATCCAAAATAACAAAAGCAGAAATGAAAAGGGAGATATAACAACAGAAAATGAGGAAATTTCAAAAATAATCAGATCCTACTACAAAAGCCTACACTCAACAAAATTCAAAATCTTGATGAAATGAACAATTTTCTAGACACATACCAAATACCAAAGTTAAGTCAGGATCAGATAAGCCATCTAAACACTCCCATAACCCCTAAAGAAATAGAAGCAGTCATTAAAATCTCCCAACCAAAAAAAGCCCAGAACCAGATGGGTTTAGTTCAGAATTGTATCAAACCTTCAAAGAAAACCTAATACCAATACTCTCCAAACTATTCCACAAAATAAAAATAGAAGCAACACTACCTAATTCATTCCATGAAGCCACAGTTACACTGATACCAAACCCTCACAAAGATCCACCAAGAAAGAAAACTTCAGACCAATTTCCCTTATGAATATTAATGCAAAAATATTCAATAAAACTCTTGCAAACTGAAATCCAAGCACACATCTGATAGATGGCTAATATCCAATATATGCAAAGAACTCAAGAATTTAGACTCCAGAAAACCAAATAACCCTATTAAAAAATGGAGAACAGAGCTAAAAAGAATTTTCAGCTGAGGAAACTTGAAGGGCTGAGAAGTACATAAAGAAATGTTCAACATCCTTAGTCATCCGGGAAATGCAAATCAAAACAACTCTGAGCTTCCACCTCACACCAGTCAGAATGGCTAAGATCAAAAACTCAGGTGACAGCAGATGCTGGCAAGGATATGGAGAGAGAGGAACATTCCTCCATTGCTGGTGGGATTGCAAGCTGGTATAACCACTCTGAAAATCAGTTTGGTGCATCCTCAGAAAATTGGAGATAGTACTAACTGAGGACCCAGCTATACCACTCCTGGGCATATACCCAGAAGATGCTCCAACATGTAATAAGGACACATACTCCACTAGGTTCATAGCAGCCATATTTATAATAGCCAGAAGCTGGAAACAACCCAGATGTCCCTCAACAGAGGAATGGCTATAGAAAACGTGGTACATTTACACAATGGAACACTACTCAGCTATTAAAAAATGACTTCATGATATTCTCAGGCAAATGAATGGAACTTGAAAATATAATCCTGATTGAGATAACTCAGTCACAAAAGAACAAACATGGTATGTACTCCCTGATAAGTGGATATTAGCCCAAAAGTTCAAAATACCAAAAGTTTGGAATACCCAAGATTCAATTCACGGAGCATATGAATCCTAAGAAGAAGGAAGACCAAAATGTGGATGCTTTAGTGTTTTTTAGAAGAGTGAACAAAATACTCACAGGAGGAAATATTGAGACAAAGTGTGGAGCAGAAACTCAAGGAAAGGCCATCCAGAGACTGCCCCATCTGGGGATACATCACACATATAGCCACCAAACGTGGACATTTTTATGGATTCTGGGAAGTGTTTGCTTATGGGAGCATGTAAAGTTGTCTCCAGAGAGGCTCAGGCGGCATAGCCTGACAAATACAGAGGTGGATGCTAGCAGCCAACCATTGGACTGAGCTTGTGGTCCTGGATGGAGCAGTTGGAGAAGGGACTGAAGGAGCTGAGGGTGTTACAGTCCCATGGAGGGAACAACAGAGTCAACTCGTCAAAATTCCTGGAGCTCCTGGAGACTGGACCACCAACCAAAGAATACACATGGAGGTGCTGGCCACATAGGTGGCAGAGGAGGGCCTTGTTGGTCATCTGTGGGAGGAGAGGCCCTTGGGTCTGAGTGTGTTAGATGCCCCAGTGTAGGGGAATGCAAAGGAGGGAAGATGGAAGTGGGTGTTTAGGTGGGGGGATCACCCTCATAGAGGCAGGTGGTGGGGGGATGGGATAGGGGGCTTCCAAAGGGGAAAACATTTGAAATGTAAATAAAGTAAATAACAAAAAAAAAATAAAATAAAATAAAGAGAAAAGAAAAAAGTAAGTTTGTACCTTTTCATTTATTTATTTTTTTTAAAGACAGGGTCTTTTTATATAGTTCTGCCTGTACTGAAATTTGCTATGTAGTCCAGAGTGACCTCATATTCAAATACATCTTCCTGTATCAGCCTCTTGAATGCAGGGATTAAGGGTGTGCTCACTACACCCACTTAGGAATTTTGTATTCTTTGATGAACATTTCTTCTTTCCTTTTGTGTACACTCTCCCAACTGTAGTTAAAATAAGTCTCTCTATATTTTTCCCATTTTTTGAGTTTGAAATTTTGAATACACATAGATGTGGGATCATGAGATACTTTAATTTTTTCTGTGCCTGGATCATTTTATTTACTATAATATCACCTACACTCATTTGTCATAATCAGATAATAGCTAGATATTGGAATATTACATTATTTAGAATATCGAGTGTCAGTAACTTTACTTGGCAGGCCATTATGCTTTGAAAATGAGTTCGACATAAAGATAGAAATAAATGATATTCTAATAAAAATAGTGGGAATTAAAAGAAAAATTTAATTTTAATTTAAATACAAGAAAGATGTTGTCATGGCTATTTTGAGATGTCAACTAGCCCAAATTTTGGGTACACATGTGATAGACTTTATCTTAATTAAATCATTTAAATTGGGAAGATATACTTTTAATCCAGATCTTTTGAGGTAGGAAGATCCACCTTTAATCTGGGCCACAACTACTGCTGCCAGACTATATAAAGAACGTGGAGCAAGAAATTTTTCACTGCTCTTGGCTTGTTTGCTTTTGCTGGCAATTTCAGTCTTTCACTGAAATCTTTGGGATTCTGCCATATACTGAAGATAAGCTGAGTCACTCAGACTCACAGACTGAAAATCTCTTGGATTCATAGACATGTTGCTTGTAGACAACCGTTGTTGGACTAGCTGTACCATATCCCATAAGTCATTCTAATAAATACTCTTCATTGCGTTAGAGAACCCTGACTAATGAAGGTGTGTTAAAGTTATTAGATAACATATCTGATCACATAAAATTAAAATAGACTATGAGAGTTCTATACCTTATGCTAGATTTGGTACCATAGTGCACAGTGTTTTAATAACCTTTTGAAAACCACTGATTTAATTTGAGATTTAACACATATGCTAACTGAATTTTAAATCATTTAGATGTTTTAGAAAAATAATTTGGGTGTTATTTGTATGTTTCTTTAGATTATTTTTATCACATAGGATAAGTATTTGGAGATGTTATTTTTGTAAGATATATAAGTTAAGACCTATATTTTTACTTTGCTATCATCTGAATAACTACTTTTATATCTCTGTAATTCAATTGCAATTATGGAAATATAATAATATGATTCAATATCAGAGGAGATCCATAGATAATTTTTTATTGTGAACATCTGAAAAGTGAAACACAAATTGTGGTAGAAAAATAGGTTCCTATACTAAAAACAGGAGGATTGAACTCTCTCTCTCTCTCTCTCTCTCTCTCTCTCTCTGTGTGTGTGTGTGTGTGTATGTGTGTGTGAATGTGTATATATATATATATATATATATACACATAAATATATATATATGCATAACTGCATGAATGTATGCATTTCCTGGGATAATATTAAATTATGCAGGACTACATAGCCAACCTGCCATGGAAGGCACATGTTGGTCTTTGTGCCATACACTAGAAATTAAAAGCCAGTTTATATGCTTGTACACAGATGATATTTATGGAATTAAGACTTTATAGGGGAAAGACCATAGTGAATAATAACACAATGTTGGCTTTGCAGAATTCTGTATTTTGGATGTTTTCTTATGTTTCAATATGAGATGAGTATGAAAGAAACAGACAGTTGCAGTAGTATTGGAAGAGAAGAAAACTATATCTGCAAAGTTGTTTAAATGGTGTTGAATAAACCAAATGCTGGACAAAGGCAAACATGCATTGTTATCATTGCCAGGACTGCATTCTATGAGCAAAGCCAGGAACCACAGCATGCAGTAGAAACAACATTTGATGATTTCAAGAAAGTTGGCTTATAATTCATTTCACTATTCCTTTCATTTTTCTTTCTAAATTTCAAGTAACAAATTTGACCCTTGAGGGCATGGGGACTGAATCATAATTCATGCCAAACTATGGCTGAGATCCAAAAAGTTTAGGCATATGACAGAAGTGGTGGTGACAAGCATTTGCTCTTTGGAAACTGAGCACCACTCCCTGGTAGGAGTGTTTAGTATACTGCATGTGGGAGCAATCAGAGACAGACAAAGCAGACACAGACCTCAAGGGGAAGTAGCAGTAAGAATTGGGTCAAATTGGAAGTCTTTGCCAAGAATTTGGTTGAAAACATGGCATTGATGGAAATTTTTCTCTGAAAGAACAAGCAGGAGGTTGGGAAAATAGGTGGATAAGGTCCAGTTTTGGGTGCAGAAAATCATGATGGAGTACCTGGAAGTAATTACAAGTTTTCCTTTTTGCCAGGAAAGTAGACTGGGAAGATTGTTTCAGCCTGTTTTCACATTGTGTTAAGTGTCTTATAAACATATGTATGCTGTTGCATGTTCAGAGGATGTAGAAATAATTAATTTATTGACTTGTTCAACATTTGTTTAGTGGTTTTTCATGTCAGTCAGCAATTAAAATATTAAGAGCTTACGCTGAACATTACACTGTGACAAGAAAATAAGTTTTTAAGTGGAATTTGATATGGTTCTTGCATACAGGGACTTAAGCACTAATTAAAGCCACAAGAAAGCATGCATATACTACAAGCATGTTGAGCCTGGGTTTCAGGACAGAAATACAAATAATAGGTGCTACAGAATTTCTGAGAGAGAATAAAGAACAAATATAGATAAAAGACTATGAATCTATGAACAAAATGGATAAATTAGACCAAGAACTCTGTGGAAATGAGAAGAGATGTAAATAGGATATGAGATTTAATACACAGAGAAAATGATTCATTGATACATCGAACATGAAGACTTTGTGCACTTGAATTTTACTGTGGCAATATTATCAGAAAAGTTTTATGATAGAACATACAATGGAACAAAGAAGTAAACAAGAAAGTTAGAGACATTATTTGGTAATAGTTCAGTGGGTTGGGCATATGAACTATGGCCTAGCCCACAGACATGATAGAAGTGTTAGAATCAATGTGACTTACATTGTGTGATAATCCTAATTTTAACCTGGACATTTGGAAACAAAGACCTTGTACTTTAAAGTAATGTGTAAATCATGTAAATATGAGAGCATATTGGAATTCCTGAGCAACAATTTTATCAGTTGAAAAATAAAGATTAATAGAGCAGCTTCAAATATTTTCTTTTTGCTGTAAAATTCTATTATTTTACTATTATAGTGCACTTGCATTGAGAAAATTAAGGGAACAAAATATTATTTATAATGGTTGCTAAATGCTTAATAATTTAAAGATTTAATACATCCCTAAACAATACACAGTTTACTAGTTAATTATGTAGAAAAATGGTATGCTACAACTTGAGTAGAACAAGTAAATTGACATTTTATTACTTATTAGATAAGGAATAGGAAATACAGGCATTTTTTATTGGATATTTTACTTATTTATATGTCAAATGTTATTCCTTTTCCTGGTTTTCCCTCTGGAAATCCCCTATCCCATTCCCCCTCCCCATGCTTCTATGAAGCTGCTCCCCCACCCACCCACTCCCACTTTACCACCCTGCCATTCCCCTACACGGGGGCATCTAGCCTTCACAGGACCAAGGGCCTCTCCTCCCATTGATGCCTGACAAGGCCATCCTCTGCTACATATGCGGCTGTAGCCATGGATCCCTCCATGTGTACTCTTTGGTTGGTGGTTTAGTCCCTGGGAGCTCTGGGGGTTCTTGTTGGTTGTTAATTTTTGTTCTTTCTATTGGGTTGCAAACCCCTTAAGCTCCTTCAGTCCTTTCTCTAACTCCTCCATTTGCGACCTTGTGCTCACTCCAATGGTTGGCTGCGAGTATCCACCTTTTTATTTGTCAGGCTCTGGCAGAGCCTCTCAGATGCCAGAAATAAAAATCAATACAAGCAGTTTTTTATTTGATTTCTGGGATATGATACAACAATAATATTCATGTAAATTAGAGCCAGGCAAAAATATTCTTACCAATCAATAGAGTACAATTCCATAATCTTTAAAAATGAGTATTGTAACTCAGGCCTAGAAAGACAAATGTCAGCCGGGCAGTAGTGGCACACGCCTTTAATCCCAGCACTTGGGAGGCAGAGGCAGGTGTATTTCTGAGTTCGAGGCCAGCCTGGTCTACAGAGTGAGTTCCAGGACAGCCAGGGCTATACAGAGAAACCCTGTCTCAACCCCCCCCCCCAAAAAAAAGACAAATGTTACATGCTACCTCATATGTGCATCCTAGCTCTGAATCTTGAGACTGGAGTATATAACTTCAAGTAATTACAGATGTTATAAATATAGAAATGGAGCATGGGTACACAGTGGAGAAAGAGCTCTAGGGAGAATAACAGGAGGGCACAGGTGCTATGAAGGGGTAATTGAGAAAAATGAGGATGAGACTTTAACTGGACAGGGGAAGGGTGGGTAATATAATGGTAGAGGAAAGGAGAGATTAAACACATTAAGGATATTTGAAACCAGTACCTCACACTACTGCATCCATGATTTCTTTGCCATAATTTACTATACACTTAGAGCATAAACCAAAAGGAGAGATACTGAACTGGGAATTTCACTGAAGGTGTTCCCTCTAAGAAAACAACAGCCTAGAGATAGGTTTTCTCAAGTTTAGTCACCATTAGTGCACTAAAAAGAAGCCACTAGAGCTGTAGTAGAAGGAGTCCAGACTACATCACAAAATGTCAACAGAACTTGTTATTGTCACTCATATAATATTAGTTTTATAGGTATGTAAAAGAGTTATGTGGTCATGAAGATTATTATCAAAGTTTCAGAAATCAACTGGGGATGGTTCTCCTACAAGAAGGCTGAGATAATTTTATATTACATGATACTACCTAGAATCATCTGGGAAGAAAGTCTTAAGGGGAAACTATATCAGGTTGGGCCTGTGGGTATGTCTCTAGAGGAATGTCTTAGTATTGACACACAAAGTCTCAGCCTATTATTAGTATTATTCCCTAAGCAGGGATCTCCATGTGGTGATTTGACTCAGAATATTCCCCATAGCCTCATATGTTTGAAAACTTGGCTCCCAGTTGTTGGAACAATTTGGTAACAATTAGATATGGTCTTGTAGGAGTAGGAGGTGGTATGTTACTCTGGGCTGGATTTAAAGTTCCAAAAGACTAGTGCAATTCCCAATCTCTCTATCTCTCTCTCTCTCTCTCTCTCTCTCTCTCTCTCTCTCTCTCTCTCTCTCTTTCTGTCTCCCTACCGTTTGGGAATGAGGACGTAAGTTCTAAGCTACTGATTCAGTGCCATGCCTCCCCACTTGCTACTCCCTAGCTACTCTGCTTTCCCCATGAGCGGCACAGGCTCTAACCCTTTGAAACTGTAAGCCACCATTTGATGTTTCCTTCCCTAAGTTTTCTTGGTCATGGTGTCTTATCACACCAACAGAACAGTAAATATGATAGTGTAGAACAGTATAAAGAAGAAAAAGATAGATAAAAGCAAGCAATCAAGGTCTGCATCTTTATTCTCTCTCTGCTCTTGTGGCTCTACTTTTTGATGCTGGGATCATGGGCATGCATAGCATGGCATAGTTTTTATATAGGTACTGATAATTTGAACTCATGTACTCAAGTTTATAGAATAAATACTCTACCCTCTAAGCCATCTACACAGCCCAAGATTCTTACTTTTGTTAACTGAATATATATTTTTCTTTGGATATTTATTTATGCTGACAAATATTAGTAATTGTAAATAGTATTTTAGAGAACACAAAAGTTCAGCTCTCTTTATGAAGTAATGATTTCATGTCTTTTATTTGTTACCCAGAAGCAGAATTTTTGGGTCAAATGCCAGTGCTTTCCTTAATATTTTATATAATATCCATAATGTTTTATTTAATGGTGTGATTATTCATATTTTTGTCAATACTTTTATCTCTTATGCTTTGTACAATAAGCATCATTGTGTTATTTGATATATGATTTTTCTTTGGTTTACATTTTCCTTACTTGGAAGGTTGAGAATCATTTCATATAACTCTTTGCCATTATTATTTTAGTTTTTAAAATATAATACAATTACATAATTTTTTTCTTCTCTTTCCTCCATCCAATCCTTGTCATATTTCTCTCCTTGCTCTTTTTAAAGTTTATGGACTATTTTTGCATTAATTGTTGCTACATGCACATATATGTATGTATACTTTCATAAAATAAGCTCCTCAGTATGTATAATATTATTTACATGTATGTTTTAAAGACTGACTATTTGTATTGGATAACAGATAGATGTACTTTTCCCTGGGGAAGACTATTTCTCAACTCTGAGAATTCTTCAATTGCCTGTTGTTCTTTGTGTAGGATTAAGTCCTTGTGGGTTTTCTCAGTCCTCTTTAGCATGTCTATTGTTGTTCTTGTTTAGCTCATGGTTATTCATTCATATTTGTGAGACTTTATGTACCCATAAATATATTGTGACATTACAAGAGACAAAATCACACAACAAATGCCCCCATCCTCTGGTTCTTACAATCTTTCTGTACTGCTTCATCGATGTTCTCCAAGCCTTCATTGCAGGAGTTCTCTCTTGTAGATATATACATTGGGATTTGGCTCCACGACTCTGCCTTTTTGGTTGACTGTTATTTTCTGTAACAGTCTATGTCTAATACAGAGAATAGTTTCTTGATGATGAGTGAGGACTACACTTGTCTGTGGCTATAAAGACATATATTTACAATATATTCAGGCCTTATATTAGTTTAATAAATTCGCAGTTGTAGGTGCTTCTTCAAGATCCATGACTTCACTAGCCCTAGGTAGTTGTCTAGGTTTCTAATACCAGTTATGAAAAGAAATTTTTGTTGAGAGTCTATAAGTCCAATTTGAGATTTATTGGTTACCATCAAAGTCTGTGTCACAATAGTCTACCATTAGTGTTACCATGTGTGCTAGTCATTGATGTGGTTCACAGATGTCACAGCTGGATAGGACTTTTGTTTACTTCCCTCCTTTGGAAGCTTGCATAATGCCTTCTGATAGCATTAAAATTAGTCTGCAGAGAGTAGACATTAATTTCAGTTCCATGTCAAGGCCCTCTAAATTCTGTGCATGTGATACCTGGTTTCTTTATCAATACCTGAAGTCTTTAGCTTCAACCTCTGGGAATAACCAAGGAAAATAGTAACAACCTATATGTCTGGGGGAGTCTCTTGAACAACCCTGTTCAACAACTCAAAGGTGCTCATTTAACCTGGCATTGGTGGGGATGTTTTTATTTATTTATTTATTTATTTATTTATTTATTTATTTATTTATTTATTTATTTATTTATTTTAGGTTTTCTTTAGTTCTTGGAGGAAGCATTGGCATCCCAGTTGAAAAAATTTCATTTAAACTATACATGCATGTTTATTCACATATTATGTGTACTATAGGCTCTTTTTTTAGGTGGTTAATTAATAGTAAGATTCCTTACAACTTTACATATGTTCTTAATGTTATTTTAGGCTCCTCTTTCCTTCTTCTGTATTATTGCTAACTATTCTCATTAGAGCCACCCTCCCATTTCTCCAGTCAGATAACGTGTGCCTTGTTATTTACTGCTCTATTGCTCCTCACTCTCCTAGGCTGGAAATGGTCATTTGTTTTGTTTTCATGGTTTCTGTAGTTACTCTAAGATATATACTCACATCTGAAGATTTGGAGTTAGCGGTCTCATATAAAATAGAAAATGTAATGTTTGTCTTTCTGAGTCTGGATTACCTCACTAAATATATTTTTCTAGTTGAATTTACTTCTCTGCAAATTTAATGATTCATTTTGATGTTAGACCATTTAGATGTTCATTTAGTGTTAGATAGCAAAAAGATACCAATGCACAGAAATGATGCCATTGGGGACTGGGTGTGGCAAATCAGAAGATACCATTAAAAATAAATGGAATGGAATATTGTATAATCATTTAAAAAATACTTTCAAATTTCAGACTAAAATTTTTAAGTGACATTAGTTTAGATTGTTTCCATTTTGTGTTTTGAATAGTGGTAAGTAATTTTCAGATACTGAGTTTATTTGATAAAAGGATCAGTGGAAGGGAAACCTTGCTATTGTCTGTTTTAATAATCTGAAATCAATTTAGAGGGAGCTATAATTAGGGCACAGTACTAAAACTGGTAAATAATGGCTACATATGACAGGTGAAACCAAATAAATAATTACAAATTTATGACTAATTATTTATCCAAAATAATTCATATTTTCAAACCATACATATTGGTGCATCATGAGAATTACATATTTGTATTGATAGCAACAATTATGAATTGTTGGGAAATAAAAGTTTTAGATGGGAAAATCTTTTAAGTCTCTATTTTGTTTTCTTAAAGAAATATATTTTATATTATTAGAAACATGTTCTATCTTTTTCTCTTTGCATTTAGTGTTTTCATTCATACAATATTCACAATAAACCTCAAAACTGTAGCTACTTCCTATATGTAGACTTTAGAATATGAATTTCATTAGTATCATCATAAATCTAAGGTTACTAATACTAGTATCAATTCTATGAAATTTATTTCAGTAGCATTAAGTATCAGCTATAATATATACCTATTTAGGTATGAGTTTTATTCATTTCCTTCATGTCACTTCTTATAATGTAAAAGTCAAGCACAGGGTCCAAGAGTGGTTTCACTTGTGTCAACATTTTCAACAGCTGTGCCAGGTTTTCCTCCCATTCCTGTAACTGAAAATATCAAAGTCTCATTGCATCTGAGCCCTTCTTCAGCTACACACATTTCAAGCTCCTTTAGTACTCTTTTAGAAGCTAGTATTTTCATGTGTTCAGGTAGTGAACCAGAACTGATTGAACATGAATCTTTCATTTTTGAGTTTTAAATATTTTCCTCAGAGAAAAACTGGAGATATTGAGAGAGACATAAAAACGTTATGACAATGAAAATAGAATATTTTATCTAAATTCCCAGAAAACTTGAGACTAAGGTCCTGTTGAAAGCTTAAGGTTATACCACATGCCTTCAGGTTGTATCACATGCCAGGCCTAACAATTCTTACGTTCTTCACAGTTGTAACTTATTGACACAGGGAACAGAGAATCAGCAAGTTTGTTTTTTCCTGTCCTATGGTTCATATTTTCTTTGTGTATCTAGGGCTAACGGTAATGGGAAAGCACCAAGGGATTTACAAAAGGCAAACAGTTGTCTAAATACCTGCATAAAACTCTCTCTGTTGCTTTGGAAACATTTAATTAATTAATTAATTATTACACTTCAGATTTTATTTCCCACCACCTGTCCACCCTCCAACTGTTCAACATCCCATACCTCCTCCCCACCCCCTGTCTCCATGTGGATGTCCCCGCCCCACCCCCACCCCACCAGACCTCTAAAATCCCTGGGGCCTCCAGTCTCTTGAGGGTTAGATGCATCATCTCTGATTGAACACAGACCCGGCAGTCCTCTGCTGTATATGTGTTGGAGGCCTCATATCAGCGGTATATGCTGCCTGGTTGGTAATTCAGTGTTTGACTGATCTCTGGGGGCCTCACATTAATTGAGACTGCTGTCCTCCTACAGGGTCTCCTTCCTCCTCAGCTTCTTCCAGCCTTTCCCTAATTCAACTGCATGGGTCAGCAGCTTCTGACCATTGTTTGGGTGCAAATATCTGTATCTGACTCTTTCAGCTGCTTGTTGAGTCTTCCGGAGTGTGGTCATGCTAGGTCCCTTTTTGTGAGAACTCCATAGCCTCAGAAATAGTGTCAGGCCTTAGCACCTCCCCTTGAGCTGGATCCCACTTTGGGCCTGTCCCTGGATCTTCTTTTCCTTGGGCTCCTCTCCATTTCCATCCCTGCAGTTCTTTCAGACTGGAACAATTATGGGGCTGAGTTTTGACTACGAGATGAAAACCCCCTCCCTCATTTGATGCCCTGTCTTTCTTCTAGGGGTGGGCTCTATAGGTTCCCTCTCCCTACTGCCAGGCATTTCATCTAAGGTCCCTCTAAAAGGTGGTTCATTTATACAATGGAATACCACTCAGCTATTAAGAATGAGGATATCCTGAGTTTTGCAGGCAAATGGATGGAAGTAGAAAATATCATCCTGAGTGAGGTAACTCAGACACAAAAAAGATGTGCATGTTATGTACTCACTAATAAGTGGATATGCCAAAAAAGTACAAAATACCCAAGACACAGTCCACAGAACTCAAAATATTCAACAAGCTGAAGAGCCCAAGTGAAGATGCCTCAGTCCCACTTGGGAGAGAGAAGAAAAAAAATCACAAGTGGGGAGGGAGGGAGGCACCTGGGAGGGAAAGTCGACGAGGTGGTGGTGGGGGAGGGTGTTGGGGAGAGGGGAACCTGATCTGGTATTGGGCCAGGGAAAAAGACTGAAATCCCTGAGAGACAGCAGAAAGAATGGAAACCGGGAACCTTGGGAGATAGGAGGTTGTGGGGACCCTCCAGAATGTGTTGGAAACATTATGGCTAGCATCAACCCTATGTCTTTCATATAATTAGTATTCTCAATGGAAATAGAAAGTAAGATAGATATTTATAACATTTTAAGTGTCACAAAAATCTGAAAATCTGAAAAATTATAGATTTCTGCCAGGAGTCATCTAGAAAAGGCTAAGGCTAGCATGTGGCCTTCCTGGAGATGGCCCAATATCTTTGCATTATCTACAATGAATGAGCTCTGAGAGGCAAGGCACCAAGGGATTTCAACCCAGGATTGCTTCTTGTAGCTGATATGTCTTTTCTGTCACCATTACATACCCTAAACATTCCTAGGTGTTAGTCAATACTATTGAGCAGACTTCCTGCAGAACAAGATAAAGATGAACTTTCATGAATTAGAGCTGTTTAGATAAATTAATGATTTTATACAATTTCTGATTTGATTCAAATAAACTTAAGATGAATATTCTAAGAGATGGTTTTAGTTGTTTTACTAGAAAGATGTAGTAAAGTTAGAACGTGCTCACTCCTCATAATAGTAAGTAAAAGGTGCATAACAAGAAATACAGTGAGCTTTCATAATTACACTAAAATGAGAAATAGTTTGAGACAAATTTGTGTTTACAGAAAAATAATCAGGTCCAAGAATGAAATCACAGATGTGCAATATGACAAGGCAAGACCATGAAAAAACTGTTGCTTTGAAATTATAATGAGCTTACAGAATGAAATACTACTTTAAGAATTAGTTCTTGCTATCCTTCTGTTACTCCCTTTTAAGAAATATTTTATCTATTATATAATTCTTTTCAGAGAGAACTCTCCATCCAAAAAGTTATAAAAAGACTGAAAACAATAAAGAAAACAGTGTAGCTATTTTCTACTTCACCCAGTATATGTGTTATCTGTGCGAATGAATTTTTTCTTCTTCCTTTCTTTCCTCCCCTATACCCCCACCACAGGTTAAGAAAAAGCTAGCAAGCTCTGAGACTCTCATCTGGTTAGCAAGGGGCTCCTAGATGACTCACCAGAGAAAGTAGCACTAGCAATAAATGTTTTTGTAATTACACAGTACTTATTTAAGCAATAAGAATTAAGTTTTTAATAGTTGAGTAGAACTCCATTGTGTAAATGTACCACATTTTCTGTATCCATTCCTCTGTTAAGGGACATCTGGGTTGTTTCAAGCTTCTGGCTATTATAAATAAGGCTGCTATGTACATAGTGGAGCACCTGTCCTTGTTATATGTCGGAGAATCTTTTGAGTATATGCCCAGGAGTGGTATAGCTGGGTCCTCAGGTAGCATTATGTCTAATTTTCTGAGGAACCACTAGACTGATTTCCAGAGTGGTTGTACCATCTTGCAATCTCACCAGAAATGGAGGAGTGTTCCTCTTTCTCCACATCCTAGTCAGCGTCTGCTGTCACCTGAGTTTTTGATCTTAGCCATTCTAACTAGCGTGAGGTGGCAACTCAGGGTTTCTTTGAATTGCAATTCCCTGTTGACTAAGGATGCTGAACATTTCTTTAGGTACTTCTTGGCCATTGGAGATTCCTCAGGTGAGAATTCTTTGTTTAGCTCTGTACCCCATTTTGTGATAGGGTTATTTGGTTCTCTGCAGCCTAACTTCTTGAGTTCTTTGTATATGTTGGATATTAGCTTTCTCTCAAATGTAGGATTGGTAAAGATCTTTTCCCATTCCGTAGGTTGCTGTTTTGTCCTTATGACAGTGTCCTTTGTCTTACAGAAACTTTTCAATTTTATGAGATCACATTTGTCAATATTTGATATTAGAGCCTTGGCCATTGGTGTTCTGTTCAGGAAAATTTCCCCTGTGCCAATGTGTTTGATGCTTTTTCCCAATCTCTCTTCTAATGGATGGAACTAGAAAAATATCCTGAGTGAGGTAGCCCAGTCACAATAAAAAAGCACACATGGTATGTACTCACTGATAAGTGGATATTTGGAAAAGATCTTGGACTGCCTACGATACAACTTACACACCATATGAAGCTCAAAAAGAAGGAAGACCAAAGTGTGGATGTGTCAGTCCTACTTAGAAGGGGGAACAAAGTAATCACCGGAGGTAGAGGATGGGGGGACCTGGGAGGAAGAGAGGAGTGAGAGAGGAACAAAGGGAGGCAGGATCAGGTGTAGTAGGAGACTGGGGAGATGTACAGAGGGTCAGGAAATTGAATAGAGATATGTAGCAATGGGGGATGGGTAACTGGGGGGTAGCCACCAGAAAGTCTAAGATGCTAGGAAAGCAAGAGTCTCCTAGGACCCAACAGGGATGACATTAGCTGAAATATCAAACAAAGGGGATGGAGAACCTGTAGAGACCATATCTAGAGGTTAAGCAAGGCCTTCGGTTGAGGAATGAAGCTACCCACCCTTCTCAAAAGTTTTAACCCAGAATTGTTCCTGTCTAAAGGAAATACAGGGGCAAAGAGTGGAGCAGAGACTGCTCCACCTGAGGATTCATTCCATATGCAGCCTCCAAACCTGGTCACCATTGATGGTGCTAAAAAGTGCTTGCTGACAGGAGCCTGATATAGCTGTGTCCTGAGAGGTTCTGCGGATGCTTACAGCCAATCATCAGACTGAGAACAGGGAACCTAATGGACGAGCTAGGGGAAGGACTGAAGGAGCTAAAGGGGTTTGCAACCCCATAGAAGGAACAACAATATCAACCAACCAGACCCCCCAGAGCTCTTAGGAACTAAACCAGGAACCAAAGATTACACATGGAGGGACCATCAATGGGAGGGGAGGCCCTTGGTCCTGTGAAGGCTTGATTCCTCACCATAGAGGAATGCTAGGGTGGTGAGGCAGGAGTGGGTGGGTAGGGCAGCACCCTCATAGAAGCAGGGGGCGAGGGAGTGGGATAAGGGGTTTTCAAAGGGACAACCTGGAAGGGCAATAACATTTGAAATGTAAATAAATAAAATAATCAATGAAATATTAACAAGAATGAGTTAAGTATTGTAGCGCTTATTGAAACACTGAACAAAGAGTGAAGATTTCTGAGAACTTATTTAAACACAAAGAGTTATGCTTCCCCAGTGCTTATTTAAGCACAGAGTTAATTTTCTGCAGCACTTATTTAAGCACAGAGTTAAAGAGAAAAGAAGACAGCAGTCTTCCGCCACAGAAGGAGCAAGAGAGTGTTCAGTAGCCAGAAGCCCTCAGCTTCTAGTTCCCAGTAAAATAAAGAGAGTTACAAGGCCAGAGATTATCAGTGTTTTGGCTTTTGTATATCTCTGTGTTCCACCTCAACTCCAAACCCCAAAAGGCTAGGTCTGGCCCCCAGCAAATCTCTTCATTATATAAAGAGGCAAGTGCCCTGTTTTGACTTCACAACTAGAGTCAACAAAGTGAAGACTATTAATTGGAATGGCAAAGATCAACAAAACAATCAATATCAAATGTTGTGGAGGATGTGGGAAAATAGAACCCTCATTTACCGTTGGTGCAATTACAAACTGGAATAGACATGCTGGAAATCAGTTTGGAGAATTATTAACAGTCTAATGATAGACCTACAACATGAACCGATAGATCACTTCTTGGAATTTGCCCAAAGAATTCAGCATTCTACACTAGAGATACATAACCAGTCATGTACATTTCAACTATTCATAATAGTTAGAAAATAGAACTTAAATGTTATTTAACTCATGAAAATATGAACATATAAGCTATAGAATACTATTCAGCTGTAAAGAAAAAGGAAATCATGAACTTTGAATATAAATGCATAGAAATATAGAAAAGATTACATTGAGTGAGGTAGCTCAGATACAGAAAGGTAAATATAGCATGTTCTCTCTTTTCTGTGGCTCCTAATATGAAAATTTTAGAAGAAGGTATATAACATGCAGTAAATGCAGAATATAAGAAAGTAAAATGTGATCATGGTTAGAAATAAAGAGGGTAATTGCAGTGTACAAGTGATTTGAATGGGAAAATGGGAAAAGGAAGGGGAATTGATTTAGGAAGGAGGAAGGGAGGTCAGTACAGGTGGGGAGGGATGGAGAAGTAAAAAAACCATGGAATTCTTAAAATATCATAAGGAAATATTATTATATACCTAACTACAATAGCATATATGAGAACAGGTCTATGTATATACATATATAGTTTAAATTACAGTTTCAAACCTGATCTAAAAATGTCTTCCGAAGAACATAGACTAACAAAATCCTTAATACCAGACATAAAAAGCAACATAACAAGTTGTTCAGAGAAGTCTAAGAAATTATACATATATGTATAATTTATATTTTAATCACATAATCTATTATTTCTATTAATATATTTATATTATACTTTATAACATTTATTTATAAAATGTACATTATTAAAATAGAGACTATGAATTTTAGAGAGAGCAAGATAGGGGAATTACATAGTAAGGATTGAAGGGATGAATTGGAAGGGGGAAATGCTGCAATTATATTTTATTTCAAAAAACAGAAATATTTTATAAAGAAGGACAAGTGGACTATACAACAAATTTATTCCAATTAATATGGAGGAGGAAATTATGGCATCATATAAATTCACAAAAGCTCAATAATACTATGCTTTAAAAGTTAAAAGGGTCTCAAAAATAAGCAAATGAATTTAAAGGTAGGAAGTGAATAGGAAATGTGAGAGTGGCTAAATTGACTAATGATAATGTGTGATGTTTACATAGTATTAAGATTAGAGGTGTCAAACACCTCTGGCTATTGTGACACCAGCATTCCCATGTACATATTCATACACACACACACACATATGTAATTAAAATAACAAAATTATTTTTAAAAATTATAGTAGCTGTAGAAACTATAGTATTATTTGAAGAGGTAGTACTACACATGCTAATTATTTGAAGAGTCTGTGACTCACAAGACATCTCCAATAAATGAGATAAGGCAGTTTACTTATGTGTTCAGAGAGGTCTATCTTTATCCTTTACTAAAAACCTATAGAGATTCAGTTAGAACCTTTTATAGCAGATAGTATATAACCCATTATAACACTGTTGAATGAATTGAGAAACTTTCAATGTATAATGGAATTTCTTTCTTTTATTTTCTTAATTGAGGGTCCCTCCTCTCACATGGCTTTGGCTTCTGTCAAGTTTATATCCAGCACACATCTGTTGGAATTTTTGCTTTTTAAGCATTTGGGCACATATGCAGAATTAGAATTGCTGGGTAATATGATAAACCAACTTTTAATTTCTTCCTCCAATTTTTAATATCTTCTTAATTTTAAAAAATTTATGTGTATGTGTGTGCATGCCTGATAGTCTGAATGAGCACCACATGCATGTGTAATTTTTTAACGATATTATTTATTTATTTTATATATATGACTAGTACACTGTAGCTGTCTTCAGATACACCAGAAGAGGGCATCAGATCCCATTACAGATGGTTGTGAGCCACCATGTGGTTGTTGGGAATTGAACTCAGGACCTCTGGAAGAACAGTCAGTGGACCTTACTGCTAAGCCATCTATCCAGCTCATGTGTAATTTTTTACTTGGATATATACTTTATTTACATTTCGAATGTTTTCCCCTTTCCAGGTCTCTCCTTTGGAAACCCTCTATCCCATCCACCCTCTCCCTGCCTCTATGAGGGTGCTCCCCTTTCCACCCACCCACTCCCGTCTTCCCTCCCTGGCATTCCCCTATACTGAGGCATCTAACACCCTCAGGCCCAAGGGCCTCTCCTCCCACTGATGGCCAACAAGGCCCTCCTCTGCCACATATGTAGGCAGCACCATGGGTTCCTCCATGTGTATTCTTTGGTTGGTGTTCTAGTCTCTGGGAACTCCAGGGTGTCTGGCCAGTTGACACTGTTGCTCCCTCCATGGCAAACCCCCTCAGCTCCTTCAGTTTCTTCTCCAACTCCTCCATCCAGGACCCCATCATCAGTCCAAGGGTTGGCTGCAAACATCTGCCTCTGTATTTGTCAGGTTCTGCCTGAGCCTCAAGGGAGACAGCTTATCGTGCTTGTATCAGCAAGCATGTCCCAGCATTCACAATAACATCAAGGTTTGTTGGCTATATATGGGATGTATATATATATATATATATATGGGATGTATCCCCAAGTGGGGCAGTCTCTGGATGGCCTTTCCTTGAGTTTCTGTTCCACACTTTGTCTCAGTATTTCCTCCTGTGAGTATTTTGTTCACCCTTCTAAGAAACACTGAAGCATCCACATTTTGGTCTTCCTTCTTCTTAGGTTTCATATGCTCTGTGAATTAAATACTGGGTATTCCGAACTTTTGAGCTAATATCCACTTAACCAGTGAGTACATACCGTGTTTGTTCTTTTGTGACTGAGTTGCCTCACTCAGGATGATATTTTCAAGTTCCATCCATTTGCCTGCAAATTTCATTAAGTGATTGTTTTTAATAGCTGAGTAGTATTCCATAGTGTAAATGTACCACATTTTCTGTATCCATTCCTCTATTGAGGGACATCTGGGTTGTTTCCACCTTCTGGCTATTATAAATATGGCTTCTATGAACATTTGTCCTTATTAGATGTTGGAGTATCTTCTGGGTATATGCCCAGGAGTGGTATAACTGGGTCCTCAGGTAGTACTATGTCCAATTTTCTGAGGATCTGCCAAACTGATTTCCAGAGTGGTTGTACCAGCTTGCAATCCCATCAGCAATGGAGGAGTGTTTATCTTTCTCCACATCCTCACCAGCATCTGCTGTCACCTGAGTTTTTGATCTTAGCCATTCTGACTGGTGTGAGGTGGAATCTCAGGGTTGTTTTGATTTGCATTTCCCTGTTAACTAAGGATGTTGAACATTTCTTTAGGTGCTTCTTAGCCCTTAGAGTTTCTTCAGTTGAGAATTATCTGTTTAGTTCTCTACCCCACTTTATTTGGTTATCTAGATTCTAATTTCTTGAGTTCTTTGTATATATTGGTTATTAGCCCTCTATCAGATGTAGGATTGGTAAAGATCTTTTCCAAATCTGTTGGTTGCTGTTTTGTCCTATTGACAGCGTCCTTTGCCTTACAGAAGCTTTGCAATTTTATGAGATCCTATTTGTGGATTCTTGATCTTAGAGCATGAGCCATTGATGTTCTCTTCAAGAACTTTTCCCTGTGCCCATGCGTTCGAGACTTTTCTGCACTTTCTCTTCTATTAGATTCAGTGTATCTGGTTTTGAATTTCTGAATTTTGAATCTGGCTTGAATTTCTTTCTAATGGTAGAATTCGGTTACCACTATGTGTAAAATGAATTATATTGACCAGAGCTCTTGATAAACCTAACATATGGTATGTAGCCAGTACACGAACTAAATTTTGCATGCTTTTAAACTTCTCTGTATATGCTTTCAACACTGTGGAGTGGATGCAAGATCTCATTATAGAAGTTCTCTATCACTGATAAAAGTCCTTACCTCTGAAGTTTTGTATTAATTTTACTATTAGTACATATTTATTGTGTCAACTGATAATTTTTATAATATTTTAATAAGCATATTTTTCGAACATCTCAATAACCACATTACCCTTTTTTGGCACTTGTTCTTACCTGATGATTTATTTCACAAAGAGTCTGCCATCTACTTTCATTTGATTTATGCATACATCAATATATAATACCACATACTAAAATATTAATTAATTAAACTGATACATTTATAAAATCTAGATTCTGAATACAGATAATCTCTGATATACTCATCTTCATGAATTTGGCGTGTTCCACTTATTGTGGTAGTATTAGGTTTTATAAATTTTCCTGAAATTATCTCATTTTACATTTCTCTGGTAGTTAAGAACAGCAGACGTACTAAATACATTTGCTGCATATTTGTGATTTTTTTCTGTGTGATCTAATTAATATGCCTGTTTATTGAATCAATAATATTTTAGTGCTTCTATTTTTGCATATGATGAATATTCCTTCCTTTTCCAACTGATAGTTAATAAAGATTTTTCTCTCTTTCTATAGGAGAGCTTTTTATTCTATTGATTGTTTCATTTATTCTACAGAGACTTTTATATTTCATGTATTGCTATTTGTAAATTCTTCAGGTTTACTGGATATTGAAATTCTAGTCAATAACTTCTTGTTCATGCAAATAATTCCAATTAATTTTCTATGTTTTTCTCTAGTAGTTTCAATGTTTTGAGTCTTAAATTAAAGCTACATTATCTTTTTTGAGTTGATTTTTGTACAAGGTGTAACATGACCCTTCAATTTATTGTAAATATCCAATTTTCACAGCATCACAGCCATGGAGGGGTGCTGCTTTCTGGCTCGTTCTCATGGTTTCCTCAGCTTGCCTTTTACAGGACACAGCACCACCTGCCCAGTGATGGGGTCCCTCACAATGGGCTTACACCTTCCCAATCAACCACCAATTAAGAAAATGTCTTATAGTTGGAGCTTAAGAGGACATTTTCTCTACTGAATTTCCCTCCATTCATATTACTCTAGCTTGTGTCAAGTTGACATAAAAGTAGCCTCCATACTGCTTCTATTAATTTGCTGTATTATGTTATTGATTTGTATAAAAACAATGCAAAAATCATATAAAAACAGACTTGGTAATTCACAGTCTTAAATATATAGTTAAATTTTGCTTATGAATATTTAAGTACAAATTTCTGCATCTCTTTTTATCAGGGAAATAGATATATATTTTTGTGTGGGTTTTTTCTGCATCTGAATTTTATAACAGGGTGATACTAACTTCACAGAATGAATGTAAGTGAATACTTTTCTACTGTATTTTTTGAGGAACATTGTTGTGAAGTATGAATATCTGGAAGAATCCAGAAGAGAATCTGTCTGGACCCCAGCTTTTCTTTGTTGGGAAACATGAGCCTTTCAATAATCTTCTCATATCTCTCATATCTGTTTACACTGATTATGTCCTCATGTCTTAATGTATGTTACATGTTTCTTATTCAAGTTTCCATGTTCAAAATTATTGAAAAAATGTTTTAAAAATATTTGCTAATGATGCTTGTGTTTTGTTTTTATTATTTGCTATGTCCAGTTAGTTATCTCTCATTTTATTAAGTAAGGTCTACTTTCTTTCTGATTGCTAGCTTGGTGAAATATTGCACAATATTGTTTATCTTTTAAAATACCCAGTCCACTTTTACTTAGTTTATGTATTGTTGTTTCAGTCTCCATCTCATTAACTTCTGCCTAGATCTTTAATATTTCCCCTCTGATGATATGAGATTTGGAGTGCTGACTTTCTCAGATATCTTAAGATATTTATTTTATTCTGTCTGATTTTGTAATTTAAGTTCTCATAGCGCTAATCCTTCCTTTTAGAGGTGTATAATAAAAGTTCTAATGGATTGCATTTTTTTTTTGTTTGGGAGAAATTTTAACTATTCTCACTAATTTCATCAATATTCTACTGATCATTGAATTATTTATTGTTCTTGATGGACTTTTCTTTAGTTACACATAGTAATTGTTAAGTGAAAAAAAAGTTGGCAGCAGCAGTCAGTCCAGAATAGAAGTTTCAGATATTTCCATTTAATAAGGATTATCAGAATGAAAAGATCTCAAGGCTATGAAGGAGACTCAATGTGGGAAAGAGAGCATTTAACAGAAACAATGCAATATATGGACATTTCAAAATGTTTGAGTCCTAAAAGAAGGGAATGGTTCCATTTAAAGCCTAGGTAGAGACATTATCAAGAGTGAGAATGGAGAGGGAGAGACAGAGAGCAAGAGGGAAACAAATACACAGAGACAGAGACAGAAGAAAAAAGAAACAGAAAGACAGAAGTTATGAAAGGAGGGTGAGTGGAAGGCCAGACGTGTCTTTTCAGAGAACATGCTTCAGAGAAATATTCCCAACAATTGTCCTAAGGCGTTTTGGATCATTCCTCGGAACAATGGAAAGATCTTAGTTTTCATAAACTGTTAGAGTTGTTAAGATGTTTCACATCACATGATTTACTTCAAAATATCACACACAACAAAGAGCATGAATGGAGAAATTCGGTAGCATAAATCATGAGCTACTGTTAGGCAACAACATAGGTAGCTTCTTATTCTCTGTGCTATGGAGGTCTTCAGGGAGGTGTGACCTGATGTTTTTAGTCTGGGAAGAGGTTAATGGTGTAGGTCAGTATTCTAATAGTGAGCAAAATCTACCTTAAAATCCCATTTGTCATACATGTTTGTAGTTACTGCTTTTTCTCTGACATTGTATTGTCAAATATCACTTTCCATGCTTTCACATTAGGGGTGTGTGTGTGTGTGTGTGTGTGTGTGTGTGTGTGTATGTTTCTATCAGAAAGTTTTATAACTTTACAGATAACTATGAATTGAATTTTGTCTTTAAATTAATTCATCTAATTGTGATTTCAGTTGCAATACCACTCTCTCGTGTAGTTGCTGATTTCCTTATTCCTTTTGTTCTCTTGATTAGTTTGATTGTTATTTGTACTTTTCTTTATTTGTTTGTTTACTGAGTTTTCTATGTATAATTCTTTTCTAGATCTCATTTGCTCATGTATTTTTCTCATGAAGTTTATGCTTTCCCAAACTTTGGTGTAAATGTGACTGTCTTTGTCCTCTGTGGTGAGGATTCTTCTTTTTTTTTTTTTTTTTCCATTGTAAAAGTAAGAGGTTAATTTTCCTGTGCATCAGGATCAACCCTCAAACTGTCCTTTTAGACGAGTGGTGAGACAGTGACCCCGAATGGTTATTACAAGCAGTTTTTATACTTTTTAACGGAAAGGGTTACTTCAGCAAGATTACAGTTCAAACTTATTGGCTAAGCATACTTACCTTTAAATCTATTGGCTAGCAAGAATGACACACATTTGAACTCTACCTGGGACTTTCCAGAGGGACAGGTAACTATCACTCAGTACATTCTGACAATGCTTTGCTCAAGGATGTTCCTGTGGGTGGAGAATGGTACTTGGCCTAGCCTTGACCCCAGGTGGGAGGGGAAAGTTGTAAGGAGGGTGTAAGACTGGAAAAAGCCCTTAGGGTCCCTCATTCCCCCCTCTTTCTTGTATGTGCTTCAATACTAGAGCTATGCTCAGGGATCTTAGGTAACTAACTCATATTCTTCAAGTTCTGTCCTCAGGGTCTCATATTGTTGGCGCAGGACTATCAGCTGCATTGCTCCTATTCTCTCTTTTATGAAGGCTATAAGCTTTTTCAATATGCAGGGTCCAAAGGTGAACAATAGCAGGAGAACAATTAGAGGTCCTAACAAGGTGGATATGACAGTGACTAACCAAGGGGAGGAGTTAAACCAAGACTTGAACCATCCCTGACTCTGTTCTTTTTCTCTATTCTGCTTGGCTGGCTCTTCTTTCACCTTGGCTATTAAATCCTTAACTAGCCCCAGAATGTTCTCCAGTATGTGCTTTCTGATGTTTCATACCCTCAGGTAGCATAGAAAAAGTGGTTGGCCTCCCAACACTGATGGGCCTGCTGCTGGCTTCTCCCATCTCGGGGGCACACATATATGGGGGTTTCTTACAGGGCACTCCTCAACTTTGGGTGTCCGAACCCTATGACCCACACTCCAAGGACACTTCTGGGACACAGTTTAGATCTACAAGTTCCTTGTCCCCCAACATTTGGGTATTTCCTTCCCCTGTGCCTCTAGGATGGGGGTATCCCAGTAGTCAAGGCTCACCTCTAACTTACAGAGATCAAAGACAAGGTCCAGCCACCAGATATAAGGTGTGTATTCCTCTGTAATGGACCAAGCTACATCCCCAGTGGCTGAGAGTACTTGCCAAGTCACTTTGGTAGTGTTGTGGAGGTTGCTGAGTCTCAGTGCTAAAAGATACACCATAGCCACCTCATGATTTCTCTGGCCTTGCAGAAGGAGGTTGCTTGGGTGTCTGGTTGCTATCCAGGTGGCATCAAGCACAGGTGCTAGTCTGACATTAGTTATGTGAACCCAGGCAGTTATTTCATACACTTTAACCAAAGTCAGGATGGTCTACAATACCAGGAATGGCCCTTTCCACTTTGCTTCCAAGTTTTCAGCATGATATCTCTTAACATATACCCAATCTCCAACTTGGTATTCATGTGGAACCTCTGGGGTACCTGCGTTATACAGGGCACTAAGTTTAGGCCACAATTCCTGGTGGCTGACCTGGAAAGCTTGCAATCAAGCCATAAGATTCTTGTCAGCCTGAAAAGTAATTTGGGGTGTGTGTGTCAAGAGCCAGGGTCCCATACAGGATCTAAAAAGGGGTCAGGTTAAAATGGTAAGGGGTGTTCTGGGCTTGGAACAAGGCCAGGGGAAGGAGCACCACCCAGTCAGAACCAGTTTCCAAGGACAATTTAGGTAAGGTCTCTCTTAGGGTTTTGTTCATTCTCTCTACCTGCCCTGAGCTCTGGGAAGGGTATGCACAATGGAGCTTCCAATTAGTCCCCAATATCTCTGCCAATCCCTGACTTACCCTAAAGACAGAAGCAGGACCACTGTATGATCCAATGACTTGTGCACTCCTAACTGTGGGAAAATTTCCTCTGATATCTTCTTGGCTATCATGGTAGCTGTTTCCTGCTTGGTGGGGAAAGCCTCAACCCATCCAGAGAAAGTATCTACAAACACTAGAAGGTATTTGTAACCATACTTTCTAGGCTTAACTTCTGTAAAAATCGAACTACCAATATACTTCAGGCTATTCTCCCCTAGGTCTTTCACCGTGTTTACTCTTGGCTGCATAAGCATTGACTTGCTGGCATACCTTACACTGTTCTACTATCTCTCTGGCCCAAAACCTGAGGTCCATTATATATACTTTAGATCCCTTAATGACTTGGACAAGCTTTTTATCCCCTAAATGAATCCATTCATGCATTTGGCCTAGTAAATCTTTTGCTTGCTTTCTGGGGAGTATAGTTCTCCTTTCTTGTGTGCACCATTGCCCTTCCTTTTCTAGGTAATAGTTGGTAGGGTGGCTAGCAATCTGAGTCTTTTCTTCTTCCGTATATTTTAAGTGAAGCCATTTCTTACTCCAGTCCCATTCCCCAGTGGGTGTCTCTTGTTAGGCCCATAACTTGGATAGACTCCTGCATAGCCACTTCTCGAGCCACTTGATCTGCCTGGTTATTACCTTGGGTTACTGAGTCTCTTCCCTTCTGATGTCTTAAGTAATGAATACTCATAATTGCTGGCTCTATCAGATCCAAGACTTCCTGCTTGTGTTTCTTTATTTCTTTTCCCTCTGATGTGAACAGTACTCTCTCTTGGTATATAGCACCATGGATGTGAGCTGTGGCAAAGGCATACCTGCTATCCGTGTAGTTGTTAATTTTCTTGCAGACTCCAAGTTCCAAAGAGTTGGTGAGGGCAATTAGCTCCACTATCTGCTCTGACATGCTGGGGGGGGGGGGGGAGCAGTAGAGGTTCAACCCAGATGACATTTGTGCAGTCTAGCACCCGCTGGTCTCCAACCTTCATGGAGAAAACTGCTCCTGTCTGTAAACCAGGTAGCCTCAGCTCCTGGCAGAGGTCAGTCAGAGAGGTCTTTCCTCCATCCTTAGGCTCTCTTTTTGTACCAGTTAGTTGTGGCCCATTGGGCAGGAAGTGTATCTGGGACCCCATCTTGGAGCATAAGTCTCACCCCAACAGAGGGTAGGGACAGTCTGGGATGACCATAAATGAATGGGATACCTGGCCCATCCCTAGGTCCACTGTTCTTTGGGTAGTCCATGAATACATTTTGGTACCAGTGGTACCTTGGACCCGAGATTTTTTCTTGGAAATAGGACCATCGACTCGGAGAAGGAACAAGTGTTGAGCCCCAGTGTCCACAAAGAAGTGAGTGAGTTTCCCCTCCACTCTCAGTGTTACCCTGGGTTCAGGGAGGGGGTCTGAACCCCATCCTTTCTAGTCACTGTCTTCACCCAGGGCTAAAACCTTCACTGTTTGGGGGCACTATTCCCAAGGCTTGGGATTTCCTGCCCCCGGCTTCCATTTGTTAGGGCACTGTTGGGCCCAGTGACCCTTCTCCTTGCAATATGTGCACTGGTCCTTTTCAAGTGGTTTTCTGTCTCTGGTTGGAGTCTCTCTTCTCTGCTTTCCCTGACTACTGTAGCCAAGATTCTCTGTAAATTTCTTTCCTGTCTCTTTTCATTTTTTTTATCTCTCTTTCATCTTCTTCCTTTCTCTTTCTTTGCTCCTTCTCTTCCTCTGTTTCTCTGTTATGGTAGACTTTCTCAGTAAGCTGCACTAAATCCCTAAATGACTTATCCTGTAGTCCCTCTAGCATCTGAAGCTTTTTACTGATATCTCTACAAGCCTGGACTATAAAAGCCATACTCACAGTAGCTTTGTGCTACTTGCTGCTGGGGTTATAGGGTGTATACTGATGGAATGCCTCCATGAGCCAGTCTAGAAAGGCTGCAAGCGATTTATCTGGTCCCTGCTTAACCTCATGTACCTTGTTCAAATTGGTGGGTTGCCGTGCAGCCCTCTTGAGACCTGCCAAGGGAGCCTGGTGGTTGACCTTCAGATGCCCCTTACCTTCTGCCATATTAAAGTCCCTGTCAGGTCTAATCAGGGAAAAACCCGCTGTCAATGACAGCCTGGTCAATCAATGGTGCTCCTGTGTCTGAGGAGACATTCTTTCTGGCTTCCTGCATTATCCTCTCTTGCTTTTCAGTCGTGAAGAGAACTCTTATGAGTTGTTGGATATCATCACAGGTGGGCTGATAAGTAAATAAAACAGTCTCAAAGAGATTAATCAGCCCCTTGGGGTTATCTGAAAGGGAAGGGAGGTTGTTGGGCCTTACAGTTATACAAGTCAGCCAAAGAAGAGGGTCAATATTGGATAGCCTGATTGCCCTTATCTAGAGGCCCATATGTCCTCAGCAGGAGAGCCACCATGGTATCAGAGGAGATGGCTCCCATACTCCAGGTGCCCATTTTGGGACTAGAAAGTTGGGGGTCTCCTCCTTCTCCTCCCTCTGGTAAAGGGGGTACAATGGCCCCTGTCCCATATGGGCTGAGGATCCTAGAGCTGATGCTGGCATTGGTGGGGTCAGGGGAGCAAGGGTAGGGGGATATGGAGGAGGAAGGTCTTAGAGCAACAGGTCTACTATTGAAGGTTCTTGGAGGATCGACTTCTTCTCAGGTCTGGATCCCTCCTCCCGTATTTCCTTTTCCCTGATAGCCAGAACCTGTGAGGTGGTTCTTGGGGGAAAGAAAGACTTTTATCCATGGGGATGGGGGTTCTCCACTAGATTCTTCCAGGTAACTATACAGGGCACTTGGTTTGAGTGCCTGAGGGATCCTGGCTTAAAGACTCTTTCCTCTACTGCTTTGATCAACTGGAAGTCGAAGGTCCCTACAGCTGGCAACCCTACTCCGAAGATGGGCCATTTGGAGAAGCAGAATGCAACTAACTTCTTGTTTACTAGTACTGACAAGTTTTCTAGTCTTTCCCTAACTTCCCTCCAGTGGTTAACTAGGATGTTTAATGGGGTAGATTCAGTCTGTCCCATGTCCAAAACCAAACCAAACCAAACCAAACCAAACCAAACCAAACCAAACCAAACCAAACCAAACCAAACCAGAACAACCCATAAGTCTATGTGCAAGAATATAGAGAAAGACAATCAACACACAGACAGCTCACCCCTGACATGGGTGCAGAAACCAGGTTATACAGACAGTTCGCCCCTGACACAGGCAAAGAATCCAGGTTATAGCAAGACTTGGATCCCGCCAATACTGTGTCTTGACATTTCCAAAAGGAGCAGCGTCCTCTCAACTCCCTTCAGGGGGGCTGAAGTGTCCTCCAGACTCCCCACAGTGGTCACAGCATTAAGGCACACCTGCCCACCACAATTGACCGCACCAGACCAGAAGCTATCCAGTCAACATTGTGCTCTCGAGCCAAAACTGAAAGGAGAAGACAGAGACACAAGCACTTACTTAGGCGCCTATTGCTGCTGCTGAGCTTGGTCTTTTTCCCTCTGATCAACCTAGTCGGTGGTCGCTCTGGAGTAACCACAAATCCAGGATGAGCTGCCAAATGTAAGACCCCAACACTCTCTCAGTGGTACTTACTTTGAGATGCCCTGGAGTGAGATCCTGGGTACAGATCGATGCAAAAGCAAGAGTTTTATTATCTGGTGCATGAGGGTCAATCTACAAACAGTCACTCTCAACGAGTGATGAGAAGGTGACCATGGTGAGGATTCTTTTAGGAATCTTCTGCAGTGCTGGCTTAGTGGTCATGGAACTTATCTTGGAAAGTCCTTAGTTATCCAGTAATTTTAAATGATAACTTTCCAGAATGTTATTTTTTGTTCACGTACAGGTATTTATTTTCAAGTCTTGCAATATAATTTTCCATGCTTTCCATGGGATATAGAGTTTGAATGTGCAGCTGTAGGTTATTCTGATGAGTTTATCTTTTAGTTGAGTCAGTGAGCTTTCCTTGCTACATTTAGTATTGTTTCCTTAATTAATTTAAGTGATTTTTGAATAATATTTGAGGTAATTTTAAAAAGTAGATCCTTGGATATTTTGACAATTCAACTATTTAAGTATCTTCAGATTCAGATATTGAAGAATTGTGATTCTTTTAGAGGAGTCATATTAGCGTGACTTTCATGATTCTAATGTTTTTAAGTTGGGAATTGTTCATTTCTTGGACAGATATTACTACTGATTTTATTTTGGGACCTGTTTCTAATACCTTATTATCCTGTATTACTCAGATGGGAAAAAACAAATGACTTTCACTGTAGCAAGCAAACAAGTCTAGACAACATAGTACTCTACTAGAACAACATTATCTAGATGAAAAGTGGCAAAATTAATGTATAATATACTGTGAAGATAAATTTTAAGATAAAATCAGTAATAACAATTGAAATAAAGTTAGGATGTGTTCTGGCTAGTTTTATGTCAACTTTACAGAAGCTAGAATCATCAGAGAGAATGCACCTTTAGTTGAGAAATGCTCCATAAGATCAGGATTTAGGTGAGCCTGTAAAACATAGGCTCCAATGACATAGGCTCCTGCTTCAAGGTCCCTGCCCAGTTTGAGTTCCTGTACTGACTTCCTTCAGGAATGAACAGTGATGTCTAAGTATAGGCCAAAAATCTCTTTTCTCCACAAATTGCTTTGGTCATGGCATTTCATCATAGCAGCGGTAACCTTAAGTAAGAAAGTTCAGAAAGATGAGGAAAGAGACAGGTTTAAAATGAATGTGGATGAAACAAATGAAAAGGAGAAACTGGTAAAATATAACTGTTCAGCAATGAATGACAAAATTACACAAAGGTAATAGGCTACATTTATGTATGAAAATTATTTTAACAACTAAAACAATACAAATATATGAAAAAGTAAAACACAAAGAAGCAGGAAAGAAAAAGTGAAAATTTCTCTTATATTTATAAAAAATTGAAGAAATGTATACATATTCTCTAATATTAGAATCTGCCAAGTGGAGAGGGTATTGCACTAAAGCTGGGGACTTCTGTCATTTCTAATGTTCAGGGTAGAGAAATAAATGGGCTGAGGTCAGCTCAAGGGTCAGTTGTTCATCTCAGGGCCACCATGTTAATTTCAGAAGGTTCCATTCTTTGCATACTTAGAGCCATTCTTCACTGATGTGAATTTTTTATTCTGTGTGCCAAACAGGTTCTTACTAATTCCAAGATGAGTTTTGCCTTTTGGTTGCATTGGAAATAGGAGAAAGTTGACAGAGCACTAAAATATATGTTGCATAAAAAATAGAAAAACAAAAGAACATATCAATCTGTTTCTAGACTACCTAGTGGTAAGTCACATTGAAGGAAGATGGAGGCTTTAGAAATTGAGGGGTTTTTTGGGTGTAGGGTGAATACTAATACTACCACCTAGAGCAAACTACACACAATAGGGAGGCATCTCTGGATTCCATGCTATTTATTGCACATAGATACAGGGTGATACTGCTATGTTGAAAAGATCACAGTTTGATCCCCTACCTAAAAAATAGGACCATGAACCAGCATGCAACTATACATGCAAATTCCTATACATCCAAATTCTTTCGCTGCCTGAACTTCTCAGTGTGTTCATGCTCTCCTGTTCAACCCTCTCCATTTCTAGTAACCTCTTGTACTTAGCTTACCATTCCATAGCAGAATGTCTTCAAGCTATCTGATTTATGATTGTTAGTTTTACTTAGGTCCTGTCAGTAGCTCAACATCAAGAAATAAACCCCTTCTCAAGATGCTAATTGAGTATAACATTACATATATGGAATGTTAAAATGGATTTCTTTTTGAACACTGGCCTAATCTGTAGGAATAACCACTGTCTTCAATTTCCTTATTTAATTTAAAGCTTGAAAAATGCTGATTTTTGTCTGTTCTTACTGCATCTGAATTGCTTTTCTTGTGGTGACTTCAGCTTCCCCTTTTACATTTGGAGATCTGTAACTAAAGTTGTGGGAAGTTTTTTGTTACATATCTGTCTTATTATCCTTTTAATGATATCTGAAGCTTTCCTCACTTCTCCACTTGGGAATAAATTATTTCTGTTGTCACCTTTACTTGTCTCTTTCACAGATTCATCTGGTAGCAGTTTCTAGTTTATCTCACACTGACATACCTATTTATATATGCATCTTTCTGTATATTTATACACATACACATGCATATACGTGTGTGTGTGTGTGTGTGTGTGTGTGTGTGTGTGTGCATATATCCTCTTTACCTCAATATTCTAAGTTTGTATCACCTAGAAATACTGGACGAAACAATGAAACATTGCTGACACAAAGTATGTATGTATCTCTATATTAAATCTTCCAGATTGCATAATAATTTCAGAAACTCAAGAGTGTTGCTTGCTTTTCTTTTCAATGGGATAAAACTAAGGTCATAAAGGTACTGGAATATGTTAAAATTAAGATGCCAATTCAAAAAGTGATATTTCTCATAGATTATATGATTCACTAATCAATTTTTCTTTGTGTCTCTGTGTCTCTCCTTTTCTCCCTCCCTCTGTCCATCCGTCCCTCTGTGTCCTGTCCTTTTTGTGAAGCGCTGGATAGTGATCCTAGACATTTTAGAATGCCAGGTAAGTGCTTTACCAAGGAATTGTACCCCTCAACTTAAAAAAAAAAAACAACTTAATTTTGAGACAGGATCTCAGTATTTTCGACAGATTCTAATCAATTTACATGTAAGCCTTAAACTTTTAATCCACCTATCTAAACATCTTGGGTAGATGACATTATGGGTTTGCATTAGCACACTTCCTTATATTTTATTTATACAAATGAAATTGTTTTTCAATTTTCTTAATAGTTTTTGTTCCAGAAATATTAACTTAATTGTACCTACAAGTCCAAAAGATAAATTTTTACTCTTTAGCAATGAAATCAGATTTTAAAAAGTGTAGAGATGATATAGTCACAATAGCCCAAATAAGAAATAGCCCTTGTATTTATCATTAGTATAAACACATTATAGTTGATTCAGGCAGTAGACACTTGCCCAACAATGAACAGGAATAAATGAATACATTTTACCCCATATATACATTTCAAAAGCATTATGAAATATATATAACACAAATGATACAAAAAAATTGATATCATTATAGTTGATAGAACTCATTCATGCAACTTTAAAATGCATTTAAAATAGACCAAGGAAAGTAAAATATGTAACAAAATATATCTAGCAAAATTCTACCTGAAATGTACATAGAATGGAGATTGATGAGTGTTCAGCATATAATCCCTTCAATTTTTTTATAATTGAAATTTTTAATAACATTTTTTAGACTGAAGTCACAATAATCAAAATCTTGAAACAATAATTTTTGTACAGTTATCACAGATTCTTATTCAGGTATTTAACAATCATATTTTTACTATTACTACACTAGAAAGAAGGAAGGAATATCTTTATTTTCATTGGGTTTTATGGTACCCAATATATTCTAATGTCTACCAATAAGGTCTGACTCTGTGTAGCCTGAACTATCCATGTAAAGAATCCTGCAAACCTGTAAAAAATGACATGTTTTTGAGGTACCCAATGTGTCTATATCTCAGATAATCACCTTCTTAAACTTATTGGTAGACTGTGAAATAATTCTTCCTGCTGAGATTTGGCACAATCAGCCAGAATCTTAAGAGCAGATGAATCAAAATGATTTGAGTGCATAATGACTTCAAGGAATGATTCATACGGTTGGCATATCATAGCTGTAAATGCATGCTGTGCACCATCCATTGCTGAGTAGAGTACAGAGAGAATTGAATATATCCATTTAAATGAGTAGGACTGAAATGTTAAAAAAAAAAAAACAAAAAAACCCACCCTCTAGTTAAACAATCTGTTTCTAATTGCTTCTGAATTATATTATTCTCCTGTTTCTTTAGTATTTTCCTATTTAGGCCAAACTTATCAACAACTAATTAGATCAGATAGCAAATTCTTCCCAGAAGTCATTCCTTTAAATATATACAAAACTACAGGAACTTGCAAGAACAGCTATTTTTGTTTTGTGATTCGTAATAGAAACTGAGAAAAACATCCATAGATCAAAAAAAAAATTGCCAAAGGGATCATTTTTTTGTGTAAGCCATCATGAATTCTCTATAAAATGTGCAAATTATATATACTGAACATGTTAAATTTGATGATATATACTATTTCATACTTGAAAATAAAATCCATGCCACATAGGGTGTGTTATCTGGAAATTATTTCTCTAAGCAAAATAATGATCCTTAAAAGAAATACCTGAAAGAAACTGATGCTTGATGGCTAGGGTCCAGGACATTGACGGGGCTTAAATTTCATGACCAAGTTCAAAGTTTTCTCAATTGAATATTTTCTTTTCAGGTGTCATGGGTGTCTACATTTCTCCTTGAGTATTTTTAGTACTTCTATTAAGTCTCAAAGTACTCTATCCACATATTTTCTTCCTGTCTAAGTACTCTATTTATAATTCATAATTAAACTGCTCTATTTGTGACAATATAATAAATAATATCTTCCAGATATTAAAAAATAATGATCTCTCATAACACAGTCTTAGCTAATTAATGGGTTAAGTTATAAATTATCATATTTGCAAAAGTTTTAATACTTTAGAATGTATTTTGAGACATAATTTCCTTTTGATTTTTATAACAACTGAAAAGAATAAATAGGTCAGTTACTATTCAATTATATACATCACAAATTCAGAATTATTAATATTATAATTTATTCCTATTATTACGATGATCAATAGATTTGTAAATGGAATTGAGACTTCTAGTATTTACTTTATGTCTTTTTATGTATGATATATTATCACAAGGAGAAGGAAAAATGAGTGGTCCGTTTATGATATGCATTAATTTATAAATGTACCAAAATTCTCTTTTAATTTTGCGTTTTACTTTTTCTATTTGGGAATCTAGACTACCTAAATCAGTAGAGAAAAATTTATGGTTTATGTGTATACATTGTTTTCATACTTATGTGAGAGCATGTGCATGATTCTGGAGGCTAAAGGTCTACACTAGGCATCTTCTTTAGTAGCTCTCTTCATTTTTATTACTATTTGTACATAATTTGTGCATGTATATTTGATGTGTGTGAATGTAGATTTGCATGGGAGATAGTTTTTTTCTTATAGAATGGTTCCTAGGAATATGTTGTGTAAGCCCTTTCTCCTAGATTGAAACATTCCATCCTGTAGGAAAGCTCCTTACATAGGAAGTAAACAATTCAAAATAGCTTCAGGAAGTCCCAGAAACAAGCCAGATTCACTAAACCCTCCCAGAGTACATAGAAACAGAAAAGACTCTCAGACTAGCAAAGCTTCAAAGACTCTGAGACCAGATCAGAAAGAAACAAATTTATTCTTTTTGCCTGACTCAAACAAAACAAAACAAAACACAATAGAAGTAGACTTAGCTCTCTTGAAAGAGGGTTAGACCCTAATCATTTGGAAAAAACACTCTCCAAACTATTGAGGTACCTGTGGGGTGTAAAGTGTGCTTCAGGTTCATGGCTTTTATGAACTCTCATCCGTGTTGGGGTGGGCTTTGGCATGTTCATCCAAAGCATAATAAATAACAGTGTAAAGCTAATAACAGAATGGCTGTAATATCTCCATCACATTCTCCTAATTATTTAGAATAAAGTATATTTATAGTATGTATCTATGAGAGATGCAGACTCTCTAGGTAGCCCCTAAACTATTTCATATAGTTTTTTTTATACCAAAGGCATACGTAGTGTCAACTGAAGGTTGTGGATTAATCAACTTAAAACAACTGGAATTATTCTACTGAAAACTTCCAAAAGCAATTCTTGAGCAACAATAAAAAGCTAGAAAACACAGTACTTCAGTTAGCATTGCTTTAAATTTCAGTCATATAAAATTTAACAATATTGCAAGCCAAAAATATATCTAAATCCAAAGTATTTCTTTGTTCTGGGCACTATGAAAGTCAGACTTCTGACTTATAGTTTTGTGTTTTCCATTTGTTTCTATCTTACAACTTTATTGTTAATGTATCACCAGTATAGAAATAGAAGAGAAACAGTTTTTTAGAAGCTAAATATTGGAGACAATTTGATTCATCCAAAGAGGGTAAATAAGTAAGTCTTAGTTTTTATTGTAGTGTCTTCAATGTTCAAACTCTTCCTTTGTCGATAATGAAAAATAATTATTTTTATTAATTTTCCCATATATTTTATTTCTTCTAGAAGACAAAACAACCACTATGAATATATTATTTTCTGTTTCTTTCAAGAAAAATTGGCAGAACATACTTGTTCCACGTTTTGTGATTCTTCCTAGTGATGGTATCGAAGAATTAAATTTAAAGAGTTCCTTGTGATTTCATTTCAAGGCATGGTATAAGCGACATGTCCAAGAATGTTGATAGTGAAGATGACCATTGTGAAAAGTTCATGTTGAAAGAAGCAGCCATAATCTGACCTAATTATGGGTTTCTAAACCTTTGTAAAATCTTAGAAGTTTACCTTGTCAGTTTGGCCTAACTGCAATTAGTTTCTTTTATTTGAGGCAAAATGTACTTAAAACCTGCACTTAAAAAGAATGTAAAACAGTCAAAGAAGCACAACACTTAACCTCCATTCATCTAAAATATATATTCCTTTGCAGAAAGAGCCTGGACAGTGTCAAATGAAACAAGCAATTAGTCGCTTTCGAACAGTGAGCAGTTCAGACTGTAACACCATGCCAGACGTGATTAAGAATGATACAGCACATCATCCTTGTCAACACCATTCAGCCAATGTAAACCTTAGTTAGAAATGTACTTGTCAGAGAAAAATGCGCCTTTGATTTCTATTGCACTTTCCCAGTAATTGCTGTCATCAGTGGCAGGTTATTATTACAGTTGAATAGAGTTTCAGTAATTACTTTTGCACAGATTCTAACAGCTTTTAGATTGAAGGATATTCTGACAGTTTGAATACTCTTGACAACAATTACCTTTTTCCTGGTTAACACTGATTCAGAAAAATTAAAAATTAAATCTGTTCAGAGGAAACACTTATGTATGTCACTAGTAAGTGCGTTGATATAAAAAATATGTAAATGGCAGAATGACTTAGATTTTTTTAAAGTTCTTTTTCACTCAAGTGTTTTTGAAAATCAGCATTTAGGGAGATACAGACCTTGTTCATTAGTTTAAAAGTAAATGATATGGAAAGTCTAAAACCAATCCTCAATCCAATTACTAACAGAAACCACTGTATGCAGTTGATGAAAAATAGATGTTCATGAGAAGAACAGAACATATATTATTTATATGTTCATCTATGTCTACCTTCCTTTGGCATCATAAATGGATGCCAAAGTACATTCACATTTCTCCATCTTTCAGAGAGCACATACATGCTTTTTCTAATTTTACATTTTATGCTATTAATATATCTGCTTTTAGGAAATAGAGGTTAAATGTGATTAACTGGAACATGAGGTTGAAATGACATTGATATGAGGTATTGACAACAAATAATTGAGGCCAGATAAATTGAAATTTAGGGATCCAATTCATCATTTTACTTTGTATTTAAGTGTACAGGGACATATATATTTAAAGTATTAAATATTTAAAACAATTTTTAAATATTTAAAAATTATTACTATGTAGATTGTCAAGTAGTTTTTGGGAATTAAGATAATAAAAACATTAGTAAGAATCTGAACAAATTTTTATAATTAATTTGGTTTAAAATGTCTGTTTCAAACTAAAGAGTAAAATATGTCATATATGTTCAGTATGGTAGCACATATCTGTAGCCCAAATATTTGAGAGGATTCAACAGGAGGATTGGAAATTTAAGGCAAATCTGAACTTCAAGGTAAAATACTATCTAAGATAAATTAATGGTTGAGGATATGATAAAGTGCGAACTAAGCTGCATGTATAAGACAATGCCATTTTTAGTCTTCAACAAAATAAAATGTAACATGAATAACACTGTATTGGGTATTGCATATTATGTTGTATGTTATATTGATTAGTTGTTTTAGATTAAATTGTTGGAAATTTAACATGCATGATAAAATTCAGTTAAAATTTCTGTTCTAACCTAACCAGAAAATGTAGTGGAAAGCCTTATCAGTAGAATAGACCAAGTAGAAATCAATATGAAAACTCAACGATAAAGTAGAGGAATTGAACTTCTCAGTCAAAAAATATGATATATTAAAAAAACTGGGCATATACCCAGAAGATGCCCCAACATGTAATAAAGACACATGCTCCACTATGTTCATAGCAGCCATATTTATAATAGCCAGAAGCTGGAAACAACCCAGATGTCCCTCATCAGAGGAATGGATACAGAAAATGTGGTACATTTACACAATGGAGTACTACTCAGCTATTAAAAACAATGACTTAATGAAATTTG
>CM052722.1:54186497-54287151 GCA_028551405.1 Uromys caudimaculatus | reverse complement strand
TCATCAGAGGAATGGATACAGAAAATGTGGTACATTTACACAATGGAGTACTACTCAGCTATTAAAAACAATGCCTTTATGAAATTTGCAGGCAAATGGATGGAACTTGAAAATATCATCCTGGGCGAGGTAACTCAGTCACAAAAGAACGAACATAGTATGTACTCACTGATAAGCGGATATTAGCCCAAAAGTTCAGAATGCCCAAGTTTCACTTAACAGTAACCGCTGGACTGAGAGTGAGGTCCCAGATGGAGGAGTTGGAGAAAGGACTGAAGGAGTTGAGGGAGTTTGCAGCCTCATGGAGGGAGCAACAGCACCAATGGGCCTGACTCCCTCCCCCCCTGGTCATCCTGAAGTTTGGACCACTTACCAAAGAATACACATCTATGGACCCATGGTTCGGACCACATATGAGGCAGAGGATGACCTCGATGGCCATCAGGGAGAGAGGAGAGGCCCTTGGGCCTGAGGGTGTTAGAGGCCTCAGTAAAGGGGAATGTCAAGGTGGGAATAGGGGGATGGGTGGGCAGGTGGATGGGAGGTGGAATTCCCTTATAGAGGTAGGGATGGGGAGGGGATAGTGGGCTTCCAAAGAGGAGACCCAGAAAAGGGGAAACATTGGAAATGTAAATAAAGTATCAAAAATAAAATAAAATAAAGTAATAGTCAAAAATTAAAAAAAAATGGATAAAGAAAGCATCTTCAACAAATGATGCTGTTCTAACTGGATGTCTGCATGTAGAACAATACAAATAGATCTATATTAATCGCCCTGCATAAAAGTCAATACCAGGTGGATCAAAGACCTCAATATATCACCAGATACACTAAATCTAATAGCAGAGAATGAGAGAAGTAGCCTTAAATACATTGCTACAGGAAACAACTTCCTGAACAGAACACCAATGGCACAGGTTCTAAGATCACCAATAGATCTCATGAGACTGAAAAGGTTCTGTAAGGTAAAGGATACAGTCAATATGCCAAAATACCACCCTACATGTTGGGAAAAGATCTTCACCAACACTGTATCCCACTGAGGGCTAATATCAAAAATACATAAAGAACTCAAGCAATTAGACACCAACAAACCAAATGACCCAATTTCAAAATGAGGTACAGAGATAAACTGATAATTGTCAACAGAGGAATTTCTAATGGGTAAGAAGAACTTAAATAAATGTACAATGTTCTTAGTTATCAGGGGAAAGCAAATCAAAATGACCTTACACCAATCAGAATGGCTAAGATCAAACATTCAAGTGACAGTACATGCTTGGGAGGATGTGGAGCAAACTGAATCCTCCTCCGTTGCAATGGGGGTACAAACTCGTACAACCACTCTGGAAATCAATTTGGCAGTTTCTCGAAAAAATAGGAATAGTTCTACCTCAAGATCCAGTTATACCACTCCTAGGCTACCCAACAGAGGCTCCACCTTGTGGTTAAAAGGACACTTGCTACAATATTTTCATAGCAGCTCTATTTGTAATAAACAGAAACTGGAAGCAACCCAGATATATGTCCCTCAACTGAAAATGGATGAAGAAAATGAGGTTCATTTACACAACTGAATTCTATTCAGCTGTTAAAAACAAGGACATAATGAAATTTTCAGGCAAATGGATGGAACTAGAAAATATCCTGATTGAGGTAATCCAGACCCCAAAGAATATGCATAGTATGTACTCACATATAAGTAGATATTAGCTGTAAAGTATAGGATATCCACTCTACAATCCACAGACTCATAGAAGCTAAATAACAAGGAGGAACCAAAGGAGGATGCTTGACTATCACTCAGAAAAGAAATAAAATAGTCATCAGAGGTGGAAGGAGAGAGGGAACTGGGTCAGAGAGGAGGTGGGGAGGGTTGTGGAGTGGAGCAGTGAGTATGGGAAGAGTCTGGGAAAGAGGGCTGGAAGGGAAAACACCAGAAGTCAGTAGAGTGCATCTCTAGAATTTGCCAGTGACCTGGAATGGGGGAGGCTCCAGAGGGTCTATGAGGGTGACTCTAGCTGAGACTCCTAGAAGTGGGGTATACCTAGACTGAAGTGGTCACCTCCTATAGCCAGACAGTGGAGGGATAAGGACACTAAACAGCCCACAAATCCTTTGACCTAAATATATCCTGTCTACAATGGGTACATGGACAAAGATGGAGTAGAGACTGAAGAGACTGAGGGAATGATCAACCAATGACTGACCCAAATTGAGATGCAAATATTATAGTGACCTCAGGAAGTCTTATGGAATAATTGGGGGAAGGATTAAAGGACACAGAGAGGATATGGACTCCACACAAAGTCCAACTGAGTCAACAAACCTGGATCCTTGGGAGCTCGCAGAGTCTGAACCATCAACCAAAGAGCATATGTGGGCTGGACCTAGGCCCCTGTACATATGTAGCAGATGGGCATCTTGGTCTTTGTGTGAGTCAAACAAAAAACTAGAGCTGGGGCTGCTCTTGACTCTGTTGCCTTCCTGTGGATCCTGTTCCCCTAACTGTGCTGTTTTGTCTGGCCTCAGAGGGAGAGGAGGTGCCTTGTACTGCATTGGCTTGCTTTCTGGGAGGTGCCTCCCCCTTCTCAGAGTAGAAACAGAGGGACTTATTGGAGGAGAGGCTATATGAAGGGGGGATTTCAAGGGAGGGGCTATGATCAGGATGTAATGTGAATAAATACATTAAAAGGTATAACATAGAAAACATATTCAGTGAACAAACAGAAGAAAATGTCTTAAAATATGGATTAAATACAGTCATCCATATAGGAAATTCACCCCCTACCCAAAGCAGCATGATCGGAAAACTTCTACACATCCTATTGTAATTCTATTTCTAAAAGAAATTTTGAAAAGAAAGGATCTTGAAAATTCTAAGAGAAAAGTGTCAAGTCATTTATGAAGGAAAACACTCCAGAAAAACAGAAAATACTTGATGAGCCAGGAGACAATGACATGACAGAATTCATTGTTGTGATAAAAATGCCTACCAACTTAGATTACATAGAAGTGCACATAGCTACAAAAGTAATACTTCAAATAAAAAAGTAAAATCTCATCAAGAAAAGCATTAACTGGTCCTTCTTGCTGGGACAGAGTGCTAGCTAGTCTGCTCCCTGGAAGACACCATATTCTGAGGCTTCCCAGAAGATCCACTGCATTCAGAGCATTTGGTAAGAACCCTCCTGAAGTCCTACAGCTACTGCTGGGAACCCAGTGGACTCCAGGACTCGTCACTGCCCAAAACTCCTCACCCCCTGCCAAATACCACTCACCTTATGCCTAGTACTTCCTGATTGGGACAGACTCCTAGCTAGTCTGCTCCCCTGAAGATACCACATCTTGAGACATCCCAGGAGATCCCTTGCACAGGGCGCAACTGAACAACTGATTGCCAGCTTGTCTGCTCCCCTAAGACACCACAGCTTGAAGGCATCCCAGGAGTTGCTCTGTGCAAAGGGCAACTGGGAAACAGACACCAGAGTCTGAAGACCTTCCGGGAGCTCTGAGGCATACAAGGTAATTGACTCGAAAGACTGAAAGCCTCCAGAGAGTTCTGCACACAGGGAAACAGAAACCACAGTCCATAGCTGCCCCACCACCCCCAGAGAACAGCTTCACACAGGATACCACCTTGGCTGCTCCTCTGAAGACCCAACAGTCTGAAGGCCTCTCAGAAGATCTACTGCAGCAGGGCAACAGATCAGCAGATTCTCTGCCTCGGTGATGATCTCCCAGTTGAAAGGCCCCACAGAAGTTCCACTACAACCAGGGACATGGGCCTACCAGGAGACCTGAAGTAACCTAGGGACAAAAGAGGCAGACTCCAGACAGAGTCACCCAGAGCAGCAAAAACCAGAAATAACCAGATGGCAAGAGGCAAGCACAAGACCATAAGCAACAGAACCCAATATACGTGATCATCATTATAACTCAGTGCTCTCATCACAGAAAGCCATGAATACACCAAGAAACCTGAAAATCAGGAAGCTGACCTAAAAACCTATCTCATGAAGATAATAGATTCCTTTAAGGAGGATATAAATAACTCACTGTAAGAAATACAGAAAAACACAGATAAACAGGTGAAGGAATTGAATAACGTAATCCAAGATGTAAAAGTGGAAGTAGAAACAATGAAGAAAACACAAATGGAGGCAAACCTGGAAATGGAAAACATAGGAAAGAGGTCAGAAATTATAGATGTATCACCAACAGAATAGAAGAGAGAGAAGAGAGAATCTCAGCTGTAGAAGATACCATAGAAGAGAGTAACACAACTGTCAAAGAAAATTTAAAATGTAATAAACTGCTAGCCCAAAGCATCCAGAAATTCAGGACACAATGAAAAGACCAAATCTCAGAATAAATGGAATAGATGAGAATGAAGATTCCCAGCTCAAAGGACCTGAAAATGTCTTCAACAAAATCATAGAAGAAAACGTCCCCAACCTAAAGAAAGACATGGCCATAAAGGTACAAGAAGCCTATAGAGCACCAAATAAATGGGATCAGAAAAGAAAATCCTCTAGTTACATAATAATCAAAACACTAAACACACAGAACAAACAAAGAATATAAAAAGCTGCAAAGGAAAAGGGCCAAGTATCATACAAAGGTAGACCTATCAGAATTACACCAGACTTCTCAACAGAGACTATGAGAGCCAGAAGTGCCTGGTCAGAGGTAATGCAGACTCTAAAAGAACACAAATGCCAACCCAAGCTACTGTACCCAGCAAAACTCTCAATCAACATAGATGGAGAAACCAAAATAGATCAGGACAAAAAAAAAAATTCAAACAGTATCTATCTATCAATCCAGCCCTACAGTGAATCCTAGAAGAAAAACTGCAACATAAGTAAGGTACATACACCACAAAAAAAAAGACAAGATATTAAGCATCTCACAACAAAGCCAAAAGGAGGGAACCACAAGCATATAAAGCCACCTACAGAAACAAACATATCAGGAATGAACAGCCATCTCTCTTTAATATCTCTCAATATTAATGGACTCAACTCACCTATAAAAAGACATAAGCTAACAGAATGGATATGAGAAAAAGATTGACCATTTTGCTGCATACAAGAAACACACCTCAGTAACAATGACAAACACTATCAGAGTAAAAGGATGGAAAAAGTTCTTTCAAGCAAATGGTCACCAAAAAAAGCTGGAGTTGCCATCCTAATATTCAATAAAATAGACTTTTAAACAAAAGATATCAAGAGTGATGAGGAAGGACAATTCATATTCATCAAAGAGAAAATCCATCAAAAGAATATCTCAGTTCTGAACATCTATTCCCCAAATGCAAGGGCACCCACATTCTTAAACAAACAAACAAACAAACAAAAACTTTACTAAGGCTCATACTAAGGCTCAAAATACACATTGAACCCCACACAATATAGTGAGAGACTTCAACACCCCACTCTCACCAATGGACAGGTCAGTGAAACAGAAACTAAACAGATACATAGTGGAACTAATAGAGGTTATGAAGCAAATGGAGTTAACAGATATCTACAGAACAGTTTACTCTAAAACAAAAGAGTACACCTTTTTCTCAGCATCTAATGGTACCTTCTCTAAAATTGATCATATAATTGATCAAAAAACAACCCTCAATCAATACAAGAAGATTGAAATAATCCCATGCATCCTATCAGATCATCATGGCCTAAGGCTAGTCTTCAATAACAGCAAAAACAACAAAAAGCCCACATACACATGGAAACTAAACAACTCTCTACTCAATGATAACTTGATCAGGGAAGAAATAAAGAAAGAAATTAAAGACATCTTGGAATTTAATGAAGATGTTGACACATGATACCCAAATTTATGGGACACAATGAAAGCAGTGCTAAGAGGAAAATTTATAGCAGTAAGTGTCCTGTTAAAGAATCTGGAGATATCTTACGCTAACAACTTGATAGCACACCCGAGAGCTCTAGAACAAAAAGAAGCAAACACACCCAAGAGGAATAGACAGCAGGAAATAGTCAAACTCAGGGTTGAAATTAACCAAATAGAAACAAAGAGAACAATACAAAGAATCAACAAAACCAAAAGCATTTTTTTTGAGAGAATCAACAAGATAGATAAACCCCTAGCCAAACTAATTAAAGGACCAAGAGGCAGTATCCAAATTAACAAAATCAGAAATGAAAAGGGAGACATAACATCAGAAATGGAAGAAATTCAAAAAAATTATCATATCCTACTACAAAACCATATACTCAACAATACTGGAATATCTAGATGAAATGGATGATTTTTTAGACAAATACCACATATCAAAGTTAAGTCAAGAGCAGGTAAACTATTTAAACAGGACTATGTCCCTCAAGGAAATAGAACAAGTCATTAACAACTTCCCAAACAAAAACAGCCCAGGGCTAGATAGATTTAGTGCAGAATTCTACCAGACTTTCAAAGAAGACCTGTTGCCAATATTCCTCAAACTATTCCATAAAATAGAAACAGAAGGAACACTACCTAATTTATTCTATGAAGCCACAATTACTCTGATACCTAAACCACACAAGGACCCAACCAAAAAATGAATATCATTTATGAATATTGATGAAAAATACTCAGTAAAATTCTTGCAAATCAAATCCAAGAACACATCAAAACCATAATTCACCACAATGCAAAACCATCACTCACCAAGGATGCAACTGTGGTTCAATATACGAACATCTATTAACGTAGTCCACTATATAAACAAATTCAAAGACGAAATCACATGATCAAAGGGGATACAAATTGGCAAAGAAGAAATAAAGGTATCACTATTTGCAGATGATATGATAGTATATATAAGTGACCCCAAAAACTCTACCAAAGTACTTCTTCAGCTGATAAACAACATCAGCAAAGTGACCCAATAAAAAATTAATTCAAATAAATCACTACCTTTCCTGTATACAAATGATAAACAGGCTGAGAAAGGACTTAGGGAAACAACACACTTAACAATAGCCACAAATAATATAAAATATCTTGGGATAACTCTAACCAAACAAGTGAAAGATCTGTATGACAATAACTTCAAGTCTCTCAAGAAAGAAATCGAAGAAAATCTCAGAAAATGGAGAGATGTCCCATGCTCATCTATTGGCAGAGTTAACATAGTAAAAATGGCCATCCTACCAAAGGCAATCTACAGATAAAATTCAATCCCCATAAAAATCCCAACACAATTCTTCACAAAAGGGTACAACCACTCTGGAAATCAATCTGGAGGTTCCTCAGAAAATTGGAAATAGATCTATCTGAATACCCAGCATTAGCACTCTTGGGAATACACCAAATAGTTGCTTCACCATGCTACGGGGGCATATGCTCCACTATATTCATAGCAGCATTAATTGTGATAGCCAGAAGCTGGAAACAACACAGATGCCCCACAACAGAAGAATGGATACAGAAAATGTGGCTCATTTATACAATGAAATACTACTCAGCTATTAAGAGGAGGATATCCTGAGTTTTGCAGGTAAATGGAAGGAACTAGAAAATATCATCCTGAGTGAGGTAACTCAGACCCAAAAGGACAAGTATGGTATGTACTTACTAATAAGTGGATATTAGCTAATAAAGGTACAAAATACACAAGATACAGCCCATAGAACTAACAAAGGTCAACAAGCTGAAGGGAACAAGTGAGGATGACTCAGTGACACTTGGGAAGGAGATGAAAGTAACAACAAGGGGGGACCAAGAGAGGATCTTGGGAGGGAAAGGGGATGGAGTGGGAGAAGGGAACATGATCTGGTATTGGGTGGAGGAAATGGACTAAAACCCTGAGGGCCAGCAGAAAGAACAGAAACAGGCAACCTTGGGAGGTAGGAGGTGGAGGGACCCTCCATAATGTACCAGAGACCTGGGAGGTGAGAGACTCTCAGGACTCAAAGGGAGGGACCTTAGATGAAATGCCCTACAGTGGGGAGAGGGAACTTGTAGAGCCCACCTCCAGCAGCAAAACAGGGCATCAAGTGAGGGAGGGGGTTGACATCCTACAGTCAAAACTCTGACCCATAATTGTTCCTGTCTGAAAGAATGGCAGGGATGGAAATGGAGAAGAGTCTGAGGAAAAGATGATCTAGTGTCAGTCCCAAAGTGGGATCCATCTCAAGGTGAGGCCCAAGGCCTAACACTATTACTGAGGCTATGGAGCACTCACAAAAAGGGGCCTAGCATGACTGCCCTCCTAAAGACCCAACAAGTAGCTGAAAGAGTCAGATGCAGATATTTGTCCCCAACCAATGAAGAGAACCTGTGGTTAAATTAGGGAAAGGCTGCAAGAAGCTGAGGAGGAGGGTGACCCTGTAGGAGGACCAGCAGTCCCAATTAACCTGGACCCCTGAGATCTCTCAGACAATGGATCACCAACCAGGTAGTATACACCAGATGATATGAGGCCCCCAACACATATACAGCAGAGGACTGCTGGGTCTGAGTTCAGTCAGAGAAGTTACACCTAAACCTCAAGAGAATAGAGGCTCCAGGGAGTTTAGAGGTCTGGTGGGTTGGGGGGTTTGGAGTGGCGACATCCTCGTGGTGACAAGGGGTCGGGGAGGAGATATGGGATGTTGAACAGTCGGAGGGTGGACCAGGAGGGGAATAAAATCTGGAGTGTAAAAAAGAGGAAATAAAAATAAATAATAGATAAAGAAAAAACAAAAACAAAAAACAAAAAAAGAAAAGCATAAACTGAAGAAATTTTTGAACACTAAGTCAGTATTGCTGAAGATAATTAAATCCTGTAAGAAAAGAGATGTGTACCTGTATGGAATGGGGGCAGAAATAATGGGGGAGGGGGAGGAAGGTAGGGTGAATTAAAATAACTATTGTATACAAAATCCATATGAAAGACTACTACTTTGTAAGTCAATTTAAAATATGAATTTAAAAAGATAAGAATTAGAAGAGAGAATATTTCTCTTCTGTGGGGCATTTTCATGATTAATGATTCATATAGGGAGTCCTAGACTACTGAGCAAGTGGTCCTGGGATGTATTAGAAAGCAAATTGAGGAAACCAGGGTTGATGGGACACAAGCCAGTAAGCAGCACTCCTCCATGGTTTCTACTTCAGGTCCTGCCTCCTGGTTTCTATCCATGCTTCACTTAGTGATGGACTTATCAGCTGTAAAATGAAATAAATCCTTTCCTCCCCTAATTGCTTCTGGTCATAATGTTTTATCACAGCAATAGAAACTATAACCAAGAAAATGGTCAATACAAGATTTGATTCTTAGAGTATGGTGTTTGCTTTAAGAGACATTCATTCTTCTGATTATGCCTCTGTGATACAACAAAGGATTTTTTGCATAATAGGCATAAATATCTCTGCATGAGCCACCTGAGAGGCAAGAAAAGTGGTCTTTGTCAAAGAATTACACACAGAAATGTAAACACTGCCCTAAGTAGAGCTAAGGACACCATTTTAAACACGAGTCTAGAAACACATGAATAATTTTTAAACCATTCTTGATCATAGTGCTGTGTTTTTTATGATAGCTAACTTCTAAGACTTCAGAAGTCAGAAGGAGAAATTTTCTTTCAATTTTAAGTCATGCTTCCAGAGGAATATTTAGAGGGCTTTTCATCCACAGTCAGGCAGCGCCGAAGTAGTTATTCATCTGAGAATTCACAGCACCACTGTAACTTCCAATTAGCAAAACATACATTAAAAGCTGCTGTAAACCACTCTAAGAAGCCAGATGATGGCTGTGATTAATGGCTATGCATCTACAACTATTGCACAAAGGTTTTAACAGAGCTATTTGTAAATTGTCAACACAAACTCATACAACCTCAGCTTATCAATCAAGAAAGTATGCACTGGAGTTGGTTAATTACAGCCCTCTTCTCTAGCATCAAAATGTGTGTAATATTTCTCAATGACTGAAAAATGCCAAAGACCAGAGAGAATGATAATTTGGAAGCAAAATCTTAAAATTGAAATATCCTTGTTTCTGCTTGTTAGGTCTCATGAATAGAAACATAGGTCTAATTTAAGCATATATACACTCTTCATTTCCAATTTTAATGGTCTTTCTTTTGTTATACATATCCTCATAAAATATGTTGTTGCTATAGCAATACTTTTCAATGTTTTAAAAAACAAAGCACATGAGAATGGAATTTGTAGAACTCACACTTACCTTGGGTTTCTTAACTCATCTTAAAAACAACTATCATGCAATTTTGGACTCACATGAGCGTGTGTTTTCCTCTAGGGGAAAACAAAAGATTCGTTATCTTTTGTAATCCTTGGCACACTATTTGCAGCCTCCACATAAAGAACATTCATTTTCTGTGGCATACTCTTACTAACTTGCCAATGCATCAGTATGCATTTTTCATATGATTTTATTCCACCATAGTAAGGTAGGTAAGGAAAACATGGCAATACACACAAAAAATAATAACAATATAACAGAAGAGTTTTTGTATTCTGATTAATATAGCCAGTCACTATGGAATATGGCTATAAAATACTTGTTTATAGTTTAGTAATATTTAAAAGCCTTGTTAAAACCAAAATATCAGTTAAAATTGAATCTTTTTTCAGAAATGAATCATGATTGTAATCAGTATCAATAAATTTCCATGAAATATCATATTTATAGGTATGTAAGATAGACACTTGAAAAAAGTCTAAAAACTTGTAAATGAATAGTCTTTCTTAATAAATTTGAAAAACTGAAATTGTTTTTACTAAAATTTGGCATACTTTTAAACTTAGAAATTTTAAGCAGTCATTTTAGTACCTATAACCTCATACACATATGATAATGGATTTAAATGATAAATGTTAAAGTGCTACAATTGCAGAAATTGTAAATGGTTTTAGAATAAAAAGAATAAATATAAGAAATATTTTCTATTTCACTTATCAAATTAACCTCAAAAAGACATATTTGAGACACTGTCAAAAAATATTTTAAATACAGCTTGTGCTGTCAAAACTAATGCTATTTATAGATGTAAGTTGAGATATACTCTTTCCATTCCTAGGCTCTCTAGCTACTATTTATGAAGGGATTTTGGGTTTTGTATTAGGACTTTTCTGCATATATTGATATATTCATGTGATCCCTGTCAATGAGACCATTTTGGGGATGAATTATGTAGGGGCTGTTAGCATTCAATAGTGGTTGGAAGGTGAAGTGTCATTTTCTTCAGTATTGTAGCCAATAATAAGATTCTCTTGTTCCAATAAATAACCCCTCACCCAAACTCAGGCAAGAAATTAAAATCAGTGAACAACACAAAGCAATATGAAAGTATAACTGCAGGAACTGTTGAGAAGAAAAGTTTTGGAAGTCAGTAGAAGATGGGAAAGATGGATAGTAGTCAAAATAATAACTAGAAATGTATTATAAAATATATAAAACTGTACAACAAGGAAGCATCAAAATACAAATCTAATCCCAGTGGAAAAAATAACACAATGAAAAGAAAGGAAAATGGCATCAAATAAATGGAGTGTTGCATTTGGGTGAAGAAGAGACAGCTCTAAACAAAATACATCTGTAACTTCATTTTGAACAATGTATCAGATCTGTTATGTTCCTGTTCCCTATGGGGGCTGAGTCATGGCCTGGCAACTCAGATGCAGTACTTTGTGGTCCCAAGTTATCATATTCTTACTTCTCCCATGAAAATTACTTGTCTCATTGGTAATGTGTTTTGTGTCTTGCCAGATCATATAGTTTAATAGAGTGCTTATGTGTTTCTCTGGTTCATATGTTTACATTTTCATGAAATAATTTTGAAGAGAATTCCCTAAAGAGATTATTCTAATAAGAAGAAATTTAGATTTGAGAGCTTTTTGCCCCATGAATCCTACCATCTGTCTATTTGACTACTTCACATAAGCCGTTGTTGACCCTCATAAGTCTCCATTGACTGAGATTGAAGTGTCTTTCCACTGGGTTAATAACAGAAGTCAAATAAAGCACAATTTGATTTTGGCATCCATTTAGAAACATGGTGTCAAACAATAAACAGATCATTAAAAACAAACAAACAGAGGTTGCTATTTAAAACAAAAGCTTAGCTCTTACTTTGCCAAGAAATGTCTTGCTAAGTCTGAAAAGTGATTATCTGAACTCTGAGCAGTTACTCCAGATGACCACAGACCCTTTTTCCTTAAATCACCAGTTAAATACCCAGGCTCTGCATAGCAACACTTAAGCAATTCATAATTTATTTGTTTGTCTAATGCAATCTGTCGTATCTTGCCATTTAGTCCAGCTGAGACAAGTTTCTCAGAGGCTTTTCTCAATACCTCCAAAATAAGTCACCACATCAAGGAACCTTTGAGATCTAATGTGACTTCACCTCTAGCAAATGTGTAGATGGCTGAGCTCTAAATGAGTTAAGACAAAGGTCTACCTTATAATTGACACACAGAACAATTTGTTAATGGATTCTAACTCCTGCCAATTTCTCCTGCTAAGCTATTCATGTGTATAAGAAATGTAAATTCTGAGAGGGCAAAAAGTAGCTAGAGTGCTAGAAAATTTTAAAAGCTAAAAGGAAAAAAAAAAAAACCTCTAAATTACCTTAGCATTATACTATAGGACTCCCAACTCAAGAACCACTAGTGCCCTCTCCTGGTCAAAAGAAAGACAACTTTATGCTATCAAGCTACTATCTGATATCACTCATGTATGATAATGTTAAACACTTTGTGACAATTTCTAAAAAGTAGCATCTATAGGACCAATGATAGGAAACACAGAAAACAGAGCATGATTTCTACTGATTCTGCATGAATAACAATATTCCAGTGTCTGGATGCACTAGCTTTTCTATGATTTCATCAGTAAGTTCCAGTACAGCAAAGTTGTCCAAGCACAATATATTGAATAATAATGTGTACATAAAATGGTTCATGTTATTCCCTATGTGCTTATGAGAAAATAGTTTATGGAATGAATAGGAATAAATTAAAATGTGGAAATCTAGTTAAAAGTAATTTTCTCATAACAGCTTTCATTCTTTCAACGAACAGTCACATTTCTTGAATGAATATATACATTGCTTCACTGCAATGGAGAACCCTACAAGAAGAGTATATGTTTATATAGGATCAATACAACCACACAAAAGAACAGACATTTACACATACACAGTGAAAGCAATTCTATCTTTTCCAAAATAATTGTTTTGAGAAGCTGCATTCATATCTTTGAGCCATTTGAAATTTTCCCTCTAGAAATGATAATAATATTACCCTCAAACACATTTTATTACTTTCTAGATACATCTCATTTGCTTAATTTTTACTGGAATATATTCATTGCACATAATGATGTTCTTCTTAAAGACATTTTCATGCAAGTATAACATATAATTTGATTATATTTCCTTCCTATACTATGCACTTTCTCCCCACTCCTGTCCTCCAAAATCCCATTTGTATCCACACACACACACATAAAAAAATCATTTGATAATGTCCTGAGTCTGCCTCATTCCCTGTATGATTATGTCCAGTTAAAAATAATTCTCCTGCAAATAACAAAGAATTATTCTTCTTTTTGACTAAGTGAAAATCTAGTATTTATGTATAATTATAAATATAATTTAGATTTCTAATTATTATTATATTTTATTGTGTGCAGATAACAGAATCTACTGTGTACCTATAGTGATCTGATGACAACTTGTGGAACTTGGATCTTTCAGTATTAGGTCCAGAGAATTAAATTCTGGTCATCAAACTGACAGCAAGCACCTTCGTCTGCTGGTTTATCTCATCGGTTATATACCACATTGTTTCATTTATTTATGACTTCATGGATACCTTGCTGATTTCATAAGTTGGCTACTATGAAGAGTGCTACAACAAATATATGGGTACAGTATCTCTGTGTATGTTGAATGAGACACATACACTGTGTATATGTGTCTATATCATGAGGCAGTTCTGTTTTTGCTATGTTGGTCTTGTTTGTGTGTGTTTATATGAATGAGTGTGTGTACAGGTGTGCTTGTAGCTTCCTGTGTATATAAGTGGAAGTACATATGTGTGCATATGTATGTATAGGATAGAAAGAAACTCTGCATGTCAATCTCAGGAATTTCATCTACCTCCTGTGATTCACGCTTTCATTGGCATGGAGCTCATTGATTATGCTTTGCTGACAGCAAGTCCCAGTGATAATTCTGCCTTCATCTCCCCGGCATTGGCATTGTAGGTGTGTACCACTACAACTAGTAGGGATTTTTTAAATTATTTTTGATTTTTTTAATTTTTATTCTTCTCTCATATGTTACATTCCGATTTCGGGTTCTCCTCCCTCCACTTCTCTCTGTCTATCCCACCACTGTTCCTCTCCCCTCTTCTGTTTCCCTTCAAGAAAAAAACAAATAACAACAAAAAACAAACAACAAAAAGAATAGACCTCCCAGAGTTACCCACCAAATACAGCATAACAAGTTACAGTAAGACTAGACACAAACTTAATATTTACAGACAGACTCACTGATAGATGAGGCAACCAGAAGAAGGAAATGGGTTCCAAGCATAAAAAAAGGAGTCAGAGACAACCCCACTCCCACTTTTGGAAGTCCCATATGAACATCAACTATAATGTCTATGCAGAGGACCTATCTCTGAACCATACATTGTCCATGTTTGTCTCTTCAGTTTCTGTGAGTCCTTATGAGCCCTGCATAATTGATTCTGTTGGCCATGATCTTGTGGTATGTTCAATTCCTCTGGCTCCCATAATACTTCCTCCACGCCTTCTGCTTGGTTCCTTTAACAATGCTATGGGTATCTCCATCTGTTCCCATTAGTTGCTTGGTGAAGCCTCTCTGATGATAAGTGGGCTAGGCTCTGATCTATGAGTATAGCAGAATATCGTTAGAGTCATTCCATTGACTTTTTAAAATGAGTTGTATTTAGTTCTATTCAGAGTCTCTGGATTGTCCTGCCTCATGTTCCTGGTCATCCAGACAATTTCAGGTGTGAGCTCCCTCTCAGAGTATGAGACACAAATTGGACCAGTCATGAGCTGGCCACTCTCACAAGTTCTCTGCTGCCATTTCTCCAGCATGTCCTTCAGGTAGAAAAAAAATTGTAGGTCAAAAATTTTGTGTCTGAGTTGATGTTCCAATCCCACCGCTAGGAATCCTGCCTGCTTACAGAGGATGTCCAGTTCATGATTTGTATCACCCATTACTAGAAGAATTTTGGTATGGTTATTCTTGTAGGATCCAGGGAGTTTCCACTTCACTAAGGTTTCTATATCGATTCCCAAAAGTCCCCTCCTGTCTTAGTCAGGGTTTCTATTCCTGCACAAACATCATGACCAAGATGAAAGTTGGGGAGGAAAGGGTTTATTGAGCTTATTCTTCCATGCTGCTGTTCATCACAAAAGGAAGTCAGGACTGGAACTCAAGCAGGTCAGGAAGCAGGAGCTGATGCAGAGGCCATGGAGGGAATATTTCTTACTGGCTTGCTTCTCCTGGCTTGCTCATCCTGCTTTCTTATAGAACCCAAGACTACCAGCCCACAGATGGTACTACCTGCAAGGGGCCCTCAGCCCTTGATCACTAATTGAGAAAATGCCTTACACCTGGATCTCATAGAGGCATTTTCTCAACTCCTTTCTTGGTGATAACTTCAGCTTGAGTCAAGTTGGCACACAAAACTAGCCAGTACACCTCTCATTCCAGTAATCTCACTCAGTACTCTCTCCGTCTATCTTTTCCACTCTACTCCCTACCTGATCCTCAAGTCCTAGCTATACCACTTTTGGGCACATATCCATAGGAAGCTCCATTCAACTACAAGTACACTTACTCAACCATGTTACAGCAGCTTTATTCATAATAGCCAGAAACTGCAAACAGCCTAGATGTCCTTCAACTGAAAAATTGATAAAGAAAATGTGCTACATTCACACTATAGATTATTAAAAACAATGATATCAAGAAATTTGCAGGCAAAAAAGATCAAACTAGAAAAATTAATCCTAAGTGAGGGAACCCAGACCCAGAAAGACAAACATTACATGTACTCACTTGAAAGTGGACATTAGCTGTAAATGGAAGGATAGTCATACTTCAGTCATGAGACCCAAAGAAGTTAAGTAACAAAGATACAATGTGGGAATAAATGGATCTCCCTGAGAGAGGGAAATAGAATAGATTTTGTGGGTAAACTGGCAGCAAGCTGATGGGGGAAAGAACAGTAGTTTTTAAAATTAATATATTTATTTTTTGAGAAATTCACACACCTATGTATTTTGATCATATCTACCCCATTCCCGTTTTCTATTTCCCATGGACACTCTTCTGATAAGTAGCCTTCTTTAATCCTCAGTTTCAAGTTCTCTTCGCTTTTAAGAAGCCATTGAATACAAATAGCGTTGCCCATATATGTATAGGTATTGGATTATCCACTTGAACATGGGAAATCTATGTGTGGCCACATTCTGAAAGAAAAATGGTTCTTTCTTCCCCAGCAACCATCAACTGCTAAATAACTCATCAAATGGATGTGGGACTCATGAGTTCCTTCCCCATCCATGCTTGATTTTGACTGGTTTCTTCTTGTGCAGGCAACCACAGATGATGTTAGTTCATGAATTTAACAGCCATGTCACATTCAGAAGGCAGCATTTTGTAACAATCATTTCCAGTATCTGGCCCTTACATTCTTTTTCCTTTTCTTTCATGATATTTCCTGAGACTTGTTACAAAAACCCTACATGGATCTGGGAACTCACTATCAGAATTCTCTGAAAGCTAAAAATATATCTACCATAAGACTCAGCTGTACCACTACTTGGGCTACGCCCAAAGAACATGATATTCTACTCTAGCTACTTGCTCAGTCATGTTCATTGATGTTGTAGTCAAAATAGCTAGAAAAATATCCTAAATGCCCTTCAACCAATGAATGAATAATGAAAATGTAGTATATAAACACAATGAAATCTTATCTAGCTGTAAAAAAAATGAAATCATGAACTTTGCAGGTAAGTGTGTGGAAATTGAAAAGATCATATGGAGTAAGGCAATACAGACCCAGAAGGTCAAAATTTACATGTTCTCTGTTACTGGAGGATACTCACTCCAAATCTTCAGATGTGAGTACATATCCTGGAGTAACAACAGAAGCCAAGAAAGTAAAATGGAACCATCACTGGGGTAGGGGTTTGAGGTGTTCTAGGGGGGTAATAGCAGGGTCCATGTGATCTGATCTGGAAAATTGGAGAAAAGGATGCTATCATATTGGAGGGGAATAAATACAGAAGGGGTGGATAAGCCAATATTAAGAGTATCTGGAAATGTCATGAAGAATCATACTATTAACTATTTACTTAAAACTAAAGCCTATAATATATGCAAAGTATTATAATATAATGTGTAATATAATACACTCTGTATAAATAAGCACAGTTTGAATGAACTTTTCTCATCTGGGCTAGCCTTGCATCCAAAAGCCAAAGACTACCTAACAAAAACCCCAACACCAAGTATGAGAAGTTCCTTTTTGAGCTACTATGCCCCAGCCAAGAAACTCACTAAACATTCAATCTGTTGCTATTCCCTAGGTTCCTGCGAGAGATGGAAGGTAAGTTCTTGTTGCTTAAAGGCATCATATACTTAAGACACTGGTCCCACAGAATGTGCCATGCAAGCTTCAAAAGGAGAAAGACAACCAAGAGTCCTTCCTAACTATGATGCCTATAAACCACATAAGTGACCAACACAGCACAATAACCCTAAGGATACAGTAGTTCCAGGAAAACCTTGGCTAGCACCAACAGCTCCCTAATTGGATTTAAGAGTAAATCAATAAGAGGGAAAACATGCCTCCTACTGGAAAAAGGCAACAACCCAGAACTAGTGAAATTATGTATTTTGGAGGAGACATGTAACCATAACATAACTATTTGACTAAACCGTCATTATCCCTAACTATATTGTAAACATCTGTCTTTATACCCAATGATAAGTGAAGTCCTTACTCCTTATTAAGGAAACTTCTTTTTGCAACAGATGGAAATCACTACAGAAAAACACAACCAATCAAAATGCAAAGATATTGGAGCACAGTCTCAATGCATACGTCTATGGAAAACATCTCCTGAACCTAAGGCTCGAGAAACATTACAGAAGAGTGGAAGGAGGGACTGTAAGAACCAGAGGATCAGGAAGTTTGCTGTGAGATTATGCATCCTAATATTGTTAGAGGCTTCACTCAGAAAGCTTCACCAACATGCCAAAGTGGATGGGAGAAAGCCCACAGGTCCTCAATCCTAACCAAAGAACTGCTAACAACTAAGGAATGCTGAGAGTAGGAGAAATAGTCTTCTTCATAGAAGAGCACATAAATTAGTTCCCCATTGCTAAGTAGTCAGCCCTGAAAACATGCACACTAGTAATATTAAACAGACTGAGCAGATATTATTTATGAATATATATGTATATACTTGTTCATACATGCATGTAACAGAAATTTCATTTTAAAAAGAGGCCATGAATATAAAAGAGAACAAGAAGTAGAATATGGGAGGGAGAGTTTTAATATAATTTATATTATAGATATATTCTATCATTTTTAGCTTTATTCTTTTCCTTTTTTGTTAGATTATAATACACTTAAATCATTTCTTTTTTTTTTCTCCTGCAAATCCCTCCCTTCTACCCTACCTTGCTCTCTTTTAAATATATAATGGTAAAAGTGCCATGGGATAAGCATGTCTCTTATAAATGAGAAGAGCAGGAAAATGGCAAGAAGGGATTGCACCAAGGGGATACATAAACTTTTGTGGGTGAATTCTAATTTATCATACAGCTTTACACTTTGTAGCTGAGATATATTGTGAAATGTACTGAGTCCCCAAATATGTGGCCAGTTCCTCCCCTATTGTTTTTCCTGGTTGTAGCTCATTCTTTCAACCTGGCTTTGCAGCTGACTACAGGTTAATTCACCAGAAATATTATAGTCCTGGAATATTAAGAGCAATGGAAACTGTCTTAGATTTGGTTTTTGTTGTTGTTGTTGTTTTATTTTGTTTTGTTTTGATCTAAGAGGCTAGGGTCCCTAAACCTCGGTGGCCACTAAAGCCATCCCAAGCCAAATGCATTCAGGTTTTGTCTTGTGAAATAGAAAAATAAAAATAATAGAAATTGTACATTTCAGAAAATGATTTTTAATATAGGAAGCTATAGGGGGAGAAAGAAGGCAGAACTATTGTATATCATGTGGAGCCCACAGGAGTAAGATGCTGTCGAATATCACTGTCATGGAATTAAGAAGACTTTAGTGGATGGTAGACAAGAGGGGAATGAGCTGTTCTGACCATTTTTCATTCCACATGCCATGGTCCTTATGGTTTTGTTCACATCCTCAGTATGTTTGCTAGGAAAAGGTATCACTTTAGGAAAAAAAGATAAGAGAAAACCAGAACCAGTTCATGGCATCTCAAGCCTCTTGCTCCTGCAAAACCAGGGATAGTCTTGACTTAGGCACTTCTGGCATCTCTGGCTTCTGATAAGGCTTAAGATATGGACATTTCCAAGAATATTCCTGGCTTTTAGCTAAGAAGGAAATTGACCACTTTTCTTTAGATTTTTGTTTTTACCCTGAGCTTCCTAATCAATTTTTACCACTTTCTCTAATCACTATTACCTCCAGCTTCCTTGCAAGTGCACCCAATGAAGGTTTACTGTTACAGCTTCATGGAATGCCCACTCAGGAGTGTAGGAATCATTTGATCAAGCTAAATAATTCCTGTCTACCCAGGCTTTATTTGCAAGTTTAAAAAAGGCATCCATAATATCTTCCTAAGCTTCTATTCTGCCTAAGCACAGAACTTTCTCAAAAATCACCATCATTTTAGCAGCTGCAAACCTTCCTAGGCTGTAGTTTCATAGGTGCTCTTTTCTTTCCAAACAACACATTTTCAAAAATGTTCACTCCCTTCTGTTTGCTTCTCAATCTCAGTGTAAATTTAGCTAAAAGCAACCAGAAACAAGCACAGCACTACCTGAGTGCTATGCTGCCATATTCCATGCTCTGTTGGATATCTCTTCTTTACCTTTACACTCAACCTGTGGCAGGTTTCAAGATATGGGAAAAATACATCCAAATATTTGCCATGGTGTAGCAATGATGAACCACTAAGATTTGCTGGTAATATTCTATGCTTTCTCTAATTTGCTCCTCTAATTATTTTTTGGAACATGTCCTGCAAGTCAACTTTGCAGGAGGCTTTTCCATCTTATTACATGGATACTAACAGAAAGAACTGCCAACTTTTAGTGTCAATTTTCTGGCTTACTCAGTTTTCCATCAATACGACAGCTATTGTAGATAAAAAATGCTAAAGAAAAAATATTTTAAATCACAATATTAGAGGGTCTAGTCAAGTATTGGTTTCCATCATTAATTCTGAGGTTGGGGTGAAACATAATATCGTGTTGTAAGTATGTTATGGAGTGAAGCTCTCATCCTCATGGTGTAAGGGAAACAAAAAAGACAGACAGGAAAGAAATCTCTGTACTTATCAAAGGACATAATTACAAGAACCAGAGAACTCCAATTAAGTCTCATGTTCAACAACTTAACATAGCCTTCCAAGAGCACCAAATTGAAGAATTAGCTTTTAACACATCCCTCTTCCCAGAACCAAACAACATTGTAGATAACCTAGATGAACTTAAGAATATCAAACAAAAGCTCCAAGTATCAACAGAATATTATTGAGTGAATGCATAAAAATAGAATGTGCACAGTGTGGTACAGTTTTAGATATGTATGCCAACATATGAAAGCAAAATATTTTAATTTAGTTCCTATAAATTAGTATATGTAGTTTGAAAATAGGTGTTTTAACAACAATGAAATCACTGACAGAGACAATACAAAATATTGTTCTCACATTTTTTTGCAATTATTTGTTAAGTGGGGATGGCTTCTCAAACTTTTGGCTAAGATCAAGTGTAGCATTTGTCAAGTGGGAAGAAAACAGTGTTATCTTTTAGAACACATCAACAATATATATCTATATATAAACACACACATATAAACATGAAAACACACACATATATATGTATATGTATATGAACCATCTATGCTTGCATGAATATAATGAAAGTTAAGCTAAAATTAAAATTTAATCTATAAAACTAAAATCATTCAAGGTTATTGCTAAATTTATTCTTATTGATAAATTGTATATTGTAATATCACATTTGGAAATCAAATAGAATCTTATGTTGATTTTAAGTAATTTGTTGTGAAATATCACCCCACTCTTTACCACATAAGAATTCTCTCCAAGTCGTCTTTTTTTTTTTTTCTGGTTTTTTCTTTATTTACATTTCAAATGTTATCCCCTTTCCTGGTTTCTCCTACAGAAACCCCTTATTCCATGCTCCCTTCCCCTACTTCTATGAGGGTGCTCCCCTCAACACATACCCACGCCCTCCCTCACTCCTTTCTGCCTTAGCATTCCCATTCACTGGAGCATCAAGTCTTCACAGAACCAAGGGCCTCTCCTCCCATTAGTGGCCAACAAGCCATCCTCTGCTACATATGCGGCTGGAGACATAGGTCCCTCCATGTTTACTCCTTAGTTGGTGGTTTAGACCCTGGAACTTCTGGGGGTTCTGGTTGGTTGATATTGTTGTTCTTCCTAAGGTTTGAAAACATCTTCAACTCTTTCAGTCCTTTCTCTAACTCCTCCATTGGGGACTTGATGCTCAGTCCCATAGTTGGTTGCTATCATTTGCATCTGTTTTGTCAGGCTCTGGCAGAGCCTCTCAGGAGACAGCTATAATAGGCTCCTGTCAGCAAGCACTTCCTAGCATCCACAATAGTGTCTGGGTTTGGTGACTGTATATGGGATGGATCCCCAGGTGTGGCAGTCTCTGGATGGCCTTTCCTTCAGGCTCTACTTTACACTTTGTCTCCATATTTACTCCCTTGAGTATTTTATTTCCCCTTCTAAAGAAGGAATGAAGCATAAACAGTTTGGTCTTCCTTCTTCTTGAGCTGCATGTGGTCTTTGAATTGTATCTTGTGTATTCTGAGCTTTTGGGCTAATATACGCTTATCAGTGAGTACGTATCATGTGAGTTCTTTTGTGACTGGGTTACCTCACTCAGGATGATATTTTCAAGTTCCATCCATTTGCCTGCAAATTTCATGAAGTCATTGTTTTTAATAGCTGAGTAGTACTCCTTTCTGTAAATGTACCACATTTTCTGTACCCATTCCTCAACTGAAGAACATCTGGGTTCTTTCCAGCTTCTGGCTATTATAAATAAGACTGCTATGAACGAAGTGTATAGCATGTGTTCTTGTTATATGTTGGAGAATCTTTTGGGTATATGCTGAGAATTGCTATAGCTGGGTCCTCAGGTAGTACTGTGTCCAATTTTCTGAGGAACCAACAGACTGATTTCCACTCTGTTTGTACCAGCTTGCAATCCCACCAATGGAGGAGTGTTCCTATTTCTCCACATCCTCATCAACATCTGCTGTCACCTGGGTTTTTGATCTTAGCCATTCTTTCTGGTATGAGGTGGAATCTCAGAGTTGTTTTTATTTTCATTTCCCTGATGACTAAGTATGTTGAATATTTTTTAGGTGCTTCTCAGCCATTCAATATTCCTCAGTTGAGAATTCTTTGTTAAGCTCTGTACCCCAATTTTATTAGGATTATTTGATTCCCTGGAGTCTAATTAACTTCTTCTTGAGTTCTTTGTATATATTAGATATTAGCCCTCTATCATATGTAGTATTGGAAAATATCTTTTCCCAATTTGTTGGTTGCCGTTTTGGCCTACTGACAGTGTACTTTGTACTTTGCAGTTTTATCAGATCCCATTTGTAGAGTCTTCCTCTTGCCTTTGCCCATATGCTCGAGACTCTTCCCCAATTTTCCTTCTATTTGTTTCAGTGTATTTGGTTTTATGTGGATGTCCTTGATCCACATAGACTTGATCTTTGTACAAAGAGACGAGAATGGATCAATTTACATTCTTCTACCTGCTGACCACCACCTGAACCAGCATCATTTGTTTGAAAATGTCTTTTTTCCACTGAACAGTTTTATCTACTTTGTCAAAGATCAAGTAACCATAGGTGTGTGGCTTCATTTCTGGGACTTCAATGCTATTTCATCAATCTACCTGCCTGTCACTGTACTAATACCATGTAGTTTTTAATCGCTATTGCTCTTTAATACCACTTGAGGTCAAGGAATGGTGATTCCCCCAGAAATTCTTTTATTGTTGAGAATAGTTTTCATTATTCTAAATGAACTTGCAAACAGCTCTTTTTAACTCTATGAAGAATTGAGTTAGAATTTTGATGGGGATTGCATTGAATCTGTAGATTGCTTTCAGAAGATGGCCATTTTTACTAAAATAATCCTGCCAATCCATGAGCATGGGAAATCTTTCCATCTTCTGAGGTCTTCTTTGATTTCTTTCTTCAGAGACTGGAAGTTCTTCTCATACAGATATTTCACTTGCTTGGTTAAAGTAACATCAAGTTATTTTATATTATTTGTGACTATTGTGAAGGGTGTTATTTCCCTAATTTCTTCTCAGCCTGTTTCTCCTTTGAGTATAGGAAGACTACTGATTTATTTGAGTTAATTTTATATCCAGCCACCTTACTGAAGTTATTTTTCAGATTTAGGAGTGCTCTGGTGGAATTTTTGTGATTACTTAAATATACCATCACATCATCTGCAAGTAGTGATATTTTATTTTCTTCTTTTCCAATTTGTATCACTTTGACCTCCTTTTGTTTTCTAATTGCTCTGGCTAAAACTTTGAGTACTATATTGAATATTTAGGAAGAGATTGAGCAGCCTTGTCTAGTCCCTGATTTTAGTGGAATTATTTCAAGTTTCTCTCCATTTAGGTTGATATTAGGTACTGGTTTGCTGTATATTGCTTTTACTATGTTTAGGTATGGGCCCTGAATTCCTAGTTTTTCCAAGATATTTATCATGAAGGGATGTTGAATACTATCAAATGTTTTCTCAGCATCCAATGAAATGATCATTTGTTTTTTTTTCTTTGAGTTTGTTTACATAGAGTTTTATGTTGATGGATTTCCATATTATAAACCATCCCTGCATCCCTGAGTTGAATCCTACTTGATCATGTTGGATGATCATTTTGATGTGTTCTTGGATTCAGTTTGCCAGAATTATACTGAGTTTTTCTCCATCAACATTCATAAGGGAAATTGGTCTGAAGTTGTCTTCATTTTTCAGGTCTTTCTGTGGTTTAGGTTTGAGTGTAATATTTGCTTCATAGAATGAATTGAGTAGTGTTCCTTCTGTTTCTATTTTGTGGAGTAGTTTGAAGGGTATTGATATTAGGTCTTCTTTGAAGGTCAGATAAAATTTTGCACTAACCCACCTTGTCCTGGGCTTTCTTTTGGTTGGGAGACTTTTAGTGATTGCTTCTATATCTTTAGGGTTTATAAGATAGTTTAGATGGTTTATCTGATCCTGATTTAACTTTGGTACCAGGTTTCTGTTTAGAAAATTTTCCATTTCATCCAGATATTCTAGTTTTGTTGATTATAGGCTTTTGTAATAGCATCTGATGAATTTTTTGATTTCCTTGATTTCTGTTGTTATATCTCCCTTTTCATTTCTCATTTTGTTAATTTTTATACTTTTTATACTCTCCCTGTCCTCTTTGGTGAGTCTGGTTAAGGGTTTATCTGTCTTGTTTTTTTCTCAAAGAACCAGCTCATGGTTTTGTGATTCTTTGTATAGTTCTCTTTGTTTCTACTTGGTTGATTTCAGCCCTAAGTTTGATTATTTCCTGCCGTCTACTCCTCTTGAGTGGATTTACTTCTTTTTGTTTTAGAGCTTTCAGATGTGTAGTCAAGCTGCAGTGTGTCCTCTCTCCAGTTTCATTTTGGAGGCACTCAGAGGTATGAGATTGCCTCTTAACACTGCTTTCATTGTGTCCCATAAATTTCATTTTCATTAAATTCTAAAAATTCTTCAATTTCTTTTATTATTTCTTTCTTGACCAGGTTATCATTGAGTAGAGCATTGTTTAGCTTCCATGTGCATGTGAGCTTTCTGTTGTATTTGTTTTTATTGAAGACCAACCTTAGTCCCTGTTGATCTGATAATATGAATGGGATAATTTCTATCTTTTTCTATCTGTTGAGCCTGTTTTGTTACCAATTATATGGTCAATTTTAGAGAAAGAATCATGAGATGCTGAGAAGAAGGTATATCCTTTTGTTTTAGGATGAAATGATCTATAGATAACTGTGAAATCCATTTGGTTCATAACTTCTGTTAGTTTCACTGTGTCTCTGTCTATGTTCTGTTTCCATTGATGAGAGTGGTGTGTTGAAGTCTCCCACTACTATTGTGTGAGGTGCGATGTGTGCTTTGAGCTTTAGTAAGGTTTCTTTTATGAATGTGGGTGCCCTTGTATTTGGAGCATAGATGTTCAGAATTGAGAGTTCATCTTGTTAGATTTTTCTTTTGATGAGTATGAGGGGTCCTTCCTTATCTTTTTTGATAACTTTTGGTTGAAACTCTATTTTATTTGGTATTAGAATGGCTACTGCAGCTTGTTTCTTGGGACCATTTGCTTGGAAAAAAATTTCCAGCATTTTACTCTGAGGTAGTTTCTTTGTCACTGCAGTCCATTTCCTATATGCAGAAAAATGCTGGATCCTGTTTATGTATCCAGTCTGTTTGTCGATGTCTTTCTATTGGGGAGTTGGGTCCATTGATGTTAAGAGATACTAAGGAAAAGTGATTGTTGCTTCCCATTATTTTTGTTGTTCAAGATGGAATTATGTTTGTACAGCTATCTTCTTTTGGATTTGTTGAAAGAAGATTGCTTTCTTGCTTTTTCAAGGGTATAGTTTCCCTCCTTGTGTTGGCGTTTTCCATCTATTATCCTTTGTAGGGCTGGATTTGTGTAAAGTTATTGAATAAATTTGGTTTTGTCATGGAATATCTTGTTTTCTCCATCTATGATAATTGAGAGTTTTGTTGGGTATAATAGCCTGGGCTGGCATTTGTGTTTTTGTAGGGTCTGTATGACATCTGCCCAGAATCTTCTGGCTTATATAGTCTCTGGTGAGAAGTCTGGTATAATTCTGATAGGTCTGCCTATATATGTTACTTAATCTTTTTCCCTGGCTGTTTTTAATATTCCTTCTTTGTTTTGTGCATTTGGTATTTTGACTATTATGTGATGGGAGGAATTTCTTTTCTGGTCCAGTCTATTTGGAGTTGTGTAGGCTTCTTGTATGGTTATGGACATCTCTTTCTTTAGGATAGGGAAGTTTTCTTCTATAATTCTGTTGAAGATATTTATTGGCCCTTTAAATTGGAAATTTTCACTCTCTTCTATACCTATTATCCTTCGGTTTGGTCTTCTCATTGTGTCCTGAATTTCCTGTATCTTTTGGGTTAGGAGCTTTTTGCATTTTGCAGCTTTTTTGACTGTTATGTCAATGTTTTCTATGGTATCTTCTGCCCCTGAGATTCTTTCTTCTATCTCTTGTATCCTGTTGGTGATGCTTGCATCTATGACTCCTGATCTCTTTCCTAGGTTTCCTATCTCCAGGGTTGTCTCCCTTTGTGATTTTTTTTTATTATTTGTATTTCCATTTTCAGATCCTGGATGATTCTGTCCAATTCCTTCACCTGTTTGGTTGTGTTTTCCTGTAATTTTTTAAGGGATTTTTGTGTTTCCTTGTTAAGGGCTTCTACCTGTTTACTTTTGTTCTGTATTTCTATAATGCGTTATTTATGTCCTTCTTAACATCTTCTATCATTATCATGAGACGTGATTTTAAATCAGAATCTTGCTTTCCCAGTGTGTTGGGGTATCAAGGGCTTGCTGTGGTGGGAGAACTGGGTTTTGATGATGCTAAGTAGTCTTGGTTTCTGTTGCTTATGTTTTTGTGCTTGCCTCTTGCCATCTTGTTTTCTCTGGTGTTAGTTGTTCTTGCTGTTTGACTAGAGCCTGTCCCTCCTGTGAGTCTTTGAGCCTGTGATCTTAGGTGTGTCAGCACTCCTGGGGAGTCTAGCTTTCTCCAGGCGGTAGGTATTTGGGTTCAGAGAGCCGTGCCACAGGTTTAACTCAGGAGTGCACAGATAGAGACTGGAAGGAGCCTGTCTTCAGCTGCTTCACGGTTCCTGAGCCCTGTGTTCTCCTGGCAGGTCCCTCTTTGGCCATTTATTGGTGCAAAAATGTTCTTCTCACCTGTGGACTTAGGAGTGGCAACACTCCCAGGTGACCAGCTCTCTCCAGGTGAGATTTGTGTCCAGATACAGCTGTGCCACAGGGTTAACTCCCCATATCATCTTAATAATGTAAATGATATCGATAAAAGGAAAAGTGATAGTGCTATTAAGAGCAATAACAGATTGTGATTCAAATGAAATGCGTAAGTATGAGAATTATATTTTTTCTTATATATCTCAATTTAGGGATTTCCTACATATTAGCTTATTTGATTGCCACAACATATTTTTGACATATAAATTATATTAAGCAATGCTGTAGCTTACGATAACTATCAAATGAGATAAGATGTTAGTCTTCTATCATCATGACAAAATATCTGAGAGAAAATTAAAAGAAGTAAAGATTTATTTTGGCTCAGGATTTCAGAAGTTTTAGTGCAAGGGTAGGTAGATATGCTGCCATTGTTCTCAAGTGAAACAGAGTAGGATGGGAGTGAGAACATCTGGCAATGGTAGCTATTAATTTCATAGCATCGAAGAAGCAAACTGTGGGTTTGACATGAGGAACTGGAGACAATATAAACTCTTCAAGGGTATGCCGACACTGCTTCCCTTCCATAAATACCATGATAATTTTAATATTTACTTTTCTGTTGCTGGGATAGAATACCCTGAGAAAATGACTTAAGGTATAAAGGACTTAGTTTACAGTTTATCAGTCTAATTCATCATGAATATGTGGGGGATCCTCACAGTAGCACCTTAAGGTGGCTGGTCACATCTCATCCATCAGGAAGCAGAGAGTACTTCAGACATATATTCATTCAGTTTGCTTTCACCTTTTTATTCAGTTTAAGATCCCAGCCCATGGGATAGTGCTACTGCTAATTAGGGTGGGATTTCCCACCTCAATTCATCCAATCAGAAAAGCCTCCTACAGACTTGTCAAATAAGCTAATCTAAGCAACATAATCCCTCACAAACATTCTCAGACACTTCTCTCTCCTACTTGACTTCAGATTGTCAAATAGTATTAGTATCACACACCATATGATGGTCTATTAAGCTATGAATTCATCAATGCATTAACCCATAGGTAAAGTCTTTATGTTCTAATCATATCTCAAGGCTTCCACTTTAAATCTACTATACTGAGGACTGTGCCTTCAAGAGAAGACTCATTGTGAAAATCAGATAATTTATATCTAAGCCAACAAATTATGCTGCAAATGTTTTTGGAGTCATAAAAGTTTGTAGATGTAAAGTAGACGATTATTGCAATGAATTTCATAGTTACTAAAATACCATTTTGATGTGGATATTCACACAATGAAAATCTATATACCTAAATGAAAAAAAGTTCAATAGTTAATTCTTATTAATTAAAATTAATTTGCTTTACAAAGTGGTTTTCATTACACACTTTTTTTGTAATACCATTTTTTCCTTTGTTTTGTTGTTTTGTTTCTTTGAAGCAGGTTTTCACAAGGTAATTGCAATGGCTAATCTTGGTTGTCACCTTGACTAAATACAGAATCAACTAAAATGCAAAGTATTGGAAATTCCTGTGAGAGATTTTTCTTAATTAGATTATTTGAAACAGGAAGATGTAGCCTAAATGTGAACTTTCTGGTGCAGCCCATATAAAAGAACATTGAAGAAAACTTTATTTTTTGACTGTTTGATTTGAGTTGTGCTAGCAAATTCATCTATCTTATTGCTGCAGTGAAAATCAATTACTATGAATTCCCCTCAGTATCAGGTTAGGACTGTTGATACATCCAGCCTCTAGAAAACACTAATAACAGTAATCCAAGATGACTTTGAAATCATGATCCTCCTCCCTCAACTAACATTATAGTCACGTACCACAATTCTAGCTAAGTTGTAGCATCATTTGGAATGTATTAATGTCTTCCATTTATTATATAAGGAAAAGTTTTAAATATTAGGAAAAATGAAGTTAGTTATATTACATTATTTTAGAATGCTGGCAAACAAGATAGTTCCTACTTGTTTTTGAAGAGTAAGGTTTCCTTCACTTTCTAGTTCATGAAACAGTTTGAGAATAATTGTTGTTGGTTTAATGATACAGTTAAAATTTCATCCTCTGATCTAAGGTTTCCTTCATTGAGACAGTATTACTCTTTCAATCTCAATGTCTATTATAGAAATGGTTAGGTTGTTTTTTTCATTATTTAACAATTTCATAAATGTATATATTTAATTTGGGTTATTTTCACCGCATTACCTTTTCTCATTACCCTCCTCTTATGCTAAAAGCTTCTTTCTTTCAAGAGGACCCCTTCATAGTTTGACATTTTTGTAACCTATGGAGTATAATTATGGCTGCTTGAATGAGCATGAGAGTATATGAGAAGCAGCATTTAATTGAACATGAACAACTTATCAGTGGTTACAACATTAAACAAAAGGATATTTCCCTCTATCAAGTATTAACTGTCCATAATCTCTAGTGTTGAATGAAGTCTCATGAGTCCCTACCTTTTACATGATAACATGGTTACAGTCCCAGTCTTGTGCAGATCTTACGTAGGTATCCACAATTGCTGTGAGTTTAAGAGTGTGATAGCCATGTCATGTCCAGAAGACAGAATTTCATAGCACTCCTTACCAATTTCTGGCTATTATATTTGTTTGTTTGTTTGTTTGTTTGTTTTCTGCAATGCTCCCTGAGCTTTGGAGGCGTTGAGATGACAGTGGTCTGATTTAGGGAAGATCAATGCACTCACTTACTTTCTGAACTTTGATTAAATTTGGGTCTCTGCATTAACTACTGCCCACTACACAAAGAAGCTTCTCTACTAAAACCTAAGAACATTCTCCTCTGTATGTTCTTGATGTCATCTGGTTCATAAACACACATACACACACACACACACACACACACACACACACACACACACACACACACACACTCTTTGTTCAATTTCAGTTGGTATTATGATTATGTGCTGGTATTATGTGACGTGAAACATCCATTTCTTTTAGATTTCCTAATTTATTTCAATGTATTTCAAAATGTTCCCTGGTTATCCAGTGAATTTAATTGGTGTCCATTTCAGTATTTGCTTTTTATCACTGATTTTTATTACTTTTTGGCTTCCTGTCATTTAGTTAATTTGACTAATGGGTTCTCAGTCCTCCTCATCTCTGTAAAGAATCAACACTTAGCTATGCTGATTCTTTATTGTTCATTTAATCTTTTTCCATTACATTTTACCGTGTTGTTTATTATTACTTATTTACATCTCATAATTTGGGGTCTGTCTTGTTATTTTCCTAAGACTTTGTCATGCAACATAAAGTTTTTTATTTGCGATTTTACTGATTCTTTAAGTTTCTCCTTAAATTCTTCCTTTGCTGTTATGTTGTATTTTCATTTTCATTATGTTTCAGAATGTACTCAAATTTCCCCTGGAAATGACACATTAAAAACTTTTTTTAAAAAGTATTATTCAATACTCATGTGCTGTGTGCTTTTCTGTAGTTCCTCTTGTTGTTAATTTCTTGCTTTATTCTGTTCTGAGCTGATAAGATCGAAGAAATCACTTAAGATTTTTACACTTATTATAAACTAAAATGTGATCTATTTTTAGAAAGTTTCATCAGCTACTGAGAAGTGTGTACATTTTGTCATGATTGGATGGAATTTAGGGAGTTCATCATGGGTAACCTCTAAAGCACCATGGAGAAGAGGCCATTTCATTATGAAGAAACAAAGACATCCAGATACTTCTGATAACTTCCATAGATCACTCAGAGAATGAGCTGCTTCTCAAGGTAGTTCCACATCAAGACATTTTCTAAATTGAACATGTTGGGAAATTTTACTGTGTAATATACAAATAAGGCAGCTCTACTATCTACTCAGGATGGATTTTTCTTGGCTAACAGATTCTGTCAACTTAGATAGAATAAGCTGGAATTCTATCTGCCTTCTAGGTGAGGTCATCCCATTCCCCACTGAGGTACCACATATTGGGTGCTAGTGCACGTTCTCACTATTTCCTATTATTCTAACATTTCATGTATTCAAATCACAGTTACTGCTTGAGTGTGTCCGTGTGTGTTTGTGTGTGTGTGTGTATGTATGTATGTATGTATGTGTGTATGTATGTATGTATGTATATGTCTAAGAGTGCTTGAATGAGTCATGGAGCATATTTGAGCATAAGGGGACAACATGCAGGAGTTATTTCTGTTCTTCCACTGTGTGGAATCGAGGGATATAACACAGATTCTCAGGCTTGGTGTCAAGTGCCTTCAATCATCAAGTAGTATCAACAGATCTATTTCTTATTATTCTAAATATCAGTGTTTCTGACTTTCAGGTGTTTTTAACTTTCAGATTATACTCCAAAATTTTTTTCTGAAAACCATCGTATGAAGCAGCATTCTTCTCAAATGAATTGAGTCTATCACCTACAAATATTTATAAATGTTACATGCCTCTAGACTGTAATCTTTATGTTGATCTTGTCATGTGTGCTTAATATCTTACATGTACTATAATATTGTGCTAAAGGTCTAAATGTATATTGCTCTTCTTTATGAATTTTTTCTCTCAAAGCTTCAATGATGCCTTGTATATTCTTACTATTGGATGGCAGCCAATATTTCTACAGGCTCAGTGGAAATATCCTAACACATATGTGATCCTGTAGAAAGAAAAATAACACTTTGTAAACTTTATGTCATAATGTAAATTTCAAGAAACTGAGTCTAAAACATAATTTGATAGAATAAAGAAAAAATATTCAATGAAGATTATGGGGAGAGTTTTGGACAGTTAACAGTTTAGTAGAATTAATATAGAAACTAGTTGTAAAAGTATACTGACTGATTAAGTGCTGAAGAAGGCACAATCAGATGCTACTCGTTTGTCAAAAAAAAAAAAGTGAGACACTTTGAATTGAGATTGTGGGCACTGTTGTGTTTGTGACAAATGGCAATGTGCAGCTTAGGTCTGTCAAAGAGAAATGTAATATGAACTAAATTAAACTCAAGTTTCTACATTACAAATTAAAAAGTAATAAATTAAATTTTGTTAATCAAATATCTTGAAAATATCATTTCAACATGAAATGACTACAAAATATTAATGAATAATAATATAAATATCATTTAGTATTAGATTTGTATTTAACACATGCATCTGATTTTTATTTAAACTAGCTACAATTCCAAAGCTTTGTGTAGCCTAGTGGCTGTCAGCATGACCTTCATAGATCTGAACTGTACTCTTGCAATGAATACATGGAAAAATGCAGGCTGAAGGAACAAATATTGGGAAGAAAAGAGGTAAGAGACCAATAGGGTCAGCATATTGATTAACATACCTGAATATTGAATTTCCAAAGAATTATGAAAGAGGAAATGATTGGCTTACTAACAAGTTGAATGGTGACATTTTCAAGGATTGTGAAAAAGAAGAAATTGGAAAGTTGGTAGATAACTGAAACATGCTTGGGTAATACATGATACTGTTTCATGACTTGAGATGGAAAGAGGAATTTTCTTATGGAGAAAGAGGGGAGGATTGGTTGTAGATAAAATAATGAGAAAAAATATGGGACATAGTATACTTTTTGGCTTTGTATTATAAGAGATACAAGAAGCTATTTGCATTCATAAAATTTATATAAAATTACATTTTTCCCTATGCTGTACATTATTATGAAAAATACCTTTTACACTCAAAAAGACTGGAACTTTTACAGGACCTTACATTCCAAAGTTAATATTACAAAATGATATTACTTAATACCTAAGATTTCTATCCTACTATGTACTCATACTGTTATTTTTATGTTGATTTTAAGAGAAAAAAATTCAACAATCAACCTTGCTTGCTTTTAACTTATCATGTAATAAGCTTTCACACCTTAGCTAATCCAGAGATTTAATCTTAAATTATGTACATTTCCATGCCCCTGACACAGAAATCAATGTATGTTTGTATGGATAAATGATATTGTGGTCATTTATTAAAAGTAAGAAATAATTTTAAAAGCAACATTACAAAACAAATATTACCAGAAGCATTAAAAGCAGCATACTGGTATTACTTAATAGGATATCCTTATTAGATATGGTCAATTGGAGTCAGTAAAGTTTCATCCTTTTAAAACCTTGCTAAACATTTCTATAAAGTATCTCTCATTCCTTCCCCATGTGATGTTTTTTATGACTTTCAATAAATACAGAGCAAAGGCTTCTTGTTAGGGACACAGACATAAGGACAGGGAAAGATAAATCCAAAGACACCATTCAAGTAGGCACAGTTTCAGATTCATACAAGAGTCAAAATGCAGAAAGAAGATAATGGATGATACAAAGAATAAAAAGTAAAGATTGCAAATCTAGGCTCAATCTTGGGAAAATTACTACAAGGGGGAAGTGCTTCTTTTCCTTTTTTCCTCCTCCCTTTCCTCCTCCTCCTCCTCCTCCTCCTCCTCCTCCTCCTCCTCCTCCTCCTCCTTTATATAACACTGGCATATTTTCAGTACTAAAATGTTATTTCTATTGTTTTTAAACTGAGCATTACTCTCAAACCTTCCCTTTACATTCTCCAACCTCTCCCGTCTCTCCTCCTTTGCCCCATGAGTACATGATGTCATTTCTTTGTTATATAAATAGTTCAGTGATTTTATTGTACTTGTATATAAATGATTTCTGATCTTAAAAAGTTATTTATTGAAAATTTGTTGGAAATAGTGTCTTAAGAACAGATCTATGTGCTAGAAATAGAAGGTAAATGTGTTACTATTTATTACTTTGTGATCATAGAGTTCTATTGAATGACCATGATTATAAAAATGAACAGTGAAAGGATTTCCAACTAATGAAGAATGGTTCACAGGATCCAGCAGAGAAATATTCAGGGAAGGAGATTAGACTCTTGGAGTTGAGAAATATTTTAAGAAACTAAAGCTTTGTGAACTAACTTACATAATCAAAGAGAAAAAATCATATTAAAATTCCAGAGTGATCCTTGATGGTTTAAATATAAAATTTTCTGCATAGTATCATGTGTTAAAGGACTGCACACCAGCAGGTGGTGCTATTTTGTGAGATACTGGAGCCTGAGGACAAAGGCCAGGTCATGAGGGTATGTCGTTGAAGAATACAGCGTCCTGGCCTCATTTCTGTTATTTCCTTTGTTCTGCTACACCCTTCTTCTGTCGTAATGCTGTGCCTCAACAAGGTCATATAGCAATGGTGCAAGCCAATTATGGAGGAAAATGACTGAAAATGTCCACCCAAATAATTCCTCCCATAAATTTTCTCCCTGCTTACTTAAAACAGTATTTAAAAAGCTGGTTAACAAATGCTGAATTAAACCTGATTTGTGAAGACAGAAGCCACTTACAAGAATATAATTGTAACAACATTTTTGTGAGTTTTCTACATGATAGCAAAATTAAATATAATGCCCACATTTTTACTGTCACAAAAATAAGTTAATTCAATAGGTCAATCCTACCTCTTTATCAACTTATTTTTCACATGGTGATCAACATTTATTATTTTAATTAACTGCATTCATTTAAAGAAATTAAAATCTAAGGATGATGTTTTCTTTTGCAAGTTTTATTTCCAAATGCGCCAATCAATTCTGAGCAATCAAAGCAAGAAATCTAACATGTTACATATGTTTACTGATTTTAATATAATATTAGCTTAGTGGAAAATTATCAGTGTCTACAAGTTTTGTCAAGAAATAAAAATAAGGACAAATACAAACTGAGAAACAATGGACATAAAACAGACTTCATTTGTTAACTTAGCTTATTGAGGGATGAGGATTTAGACAGGCACCCTGGTAAACAAACAGAGGGAGAGGGGCCACATGGCTAGGTAGTAAAGATTACAAATTTCTGAGATAGCCAACTTCTTTCTCACTTTCTGAGAGGTGAAGCTGAAGGGGGAAAGGGCATGAGGAGGGGACTGGAATAAGGGCAGTTGCAATCTGGATATAAAGTGAATAAATTAATTAATTAATGGTGATAAAGGAGAAAACAAAGGCCCTCATCAGAGACCCCCTGCTGATGGACTGGCTCATCAAGTTTAAGGCTTCATCAGGACAGGTTTCACAATAGTCATGGGCCAGTCAATCACTTTGTCTTCAAACTAACTAACCTTAAGCTAGGGGAGGAAAGCTTTTCAAAGGTCTCAAAATCTCTGACTCTAGGTAAAGGCTGGATATTGCAGCTTTGCAGAGGGTCGTCTTCTCTGTGTGGCTGCTGCATATGTGTGTTTCCTCAACCCCAGTAAATGCTTTTCTTCAGTTGCTGGTTTTGTCTACAGTGTTTAAGATTTCTCTGCTACTACCTATTGTGCTCTAGATATTTCCTGTCTTTGAATTCTTTAGCAAACCTGATCAAGACCTCCAGACTGTAACATCAGTAAAGTGAGAAACAGTTATTATGTCAAGAACATGGACACAACCTGGAAAATTAGAGTGAATGAAATGCATTTTAAACGTTGATTATATAGCTGTAATTAATAAGACCAAAACATACTCTGTTAATGACTAACTTAATAAGACCAGAAAATGCTCTGTTAATGACAAACTCCCTGGATATATATAAACAAACCAAAATAAACTGAATTTGTCAGTATTTTCAGAATTTCTTTCTACTTAGTCTAACACTTCCTTAGAATTTAACTATTATAAGATAATAAATCTTAAAAAAACTGGTCTTCTGCAAATATACTGTACTTGGAGTTCAGGAAGAAACAATTTTTCAGCCAAGAAGCTTTCCTTAAAAAATTCACATTTTCTTGAGTTAAAACTACACAAAGAATCTTTTGAAATGCTTCTTTGTCATCCACAGCTACAAAGGCGTAAAAATTTTTGTAGATAAAGTAGATTTAGCTAAATGATAATCATCATGGTCTATGAAACATTCTCTGAATTCCTCATCATCACCTTGAAAATGTTCAAGGATTGTATTATTGTGTTATAAATTATTTTTGAGAGTTTATTAGTGTTATGTCTTAGTAGGTTTTTATTATTGTGATAAAGTATCACAACCAAAAGCAACTTGCTCAGCAAAGTGTTTATTTAGTCTTACAGTATATATAGCCCATCATCCAGGAAGTCAGAGCAGGAACCTGGAAGGAGGAACTGATGCAGTGGCCATGAATCAGCATTTCTGAAAGGCTTGCACGTCATAGCTTGCTCAGCTTGCCTTCTCATAGCACTCAGGATCACCATCCCAGGAATGGAACCTCTCACAGGGAACTGGCCTTCTCATATCAATCATCAATCAAGAAAATGCACCAAAGTCCCATCTGCAGGGGATATTTCCTCAGTTAAGGTTCTATCTTCCAAAATGACTCTAGCTTCTGTCAAATTGACATAAAAATACCCAGTATATGTTGTTATTTTATTAAATTCATTGAAAACATTGTGTAAATTTAAAAAATAATCAACCCAAACACCCACGATATCTCAGAATATTTGCATCCTTAAGTCTAGAGACAAGCAATGCAATCACTTGAATATTCTAGATAGGAGAGACAAATATTTTCAGCTATTACAGATCTTGGGCACATTAAAATTAATTTGAATTCTTCCTAATTTATTCATGAGTCAGTCCCCAGTTAGATACATGCTCTATTTGAACTATTCCCACTTGAATAAGCACTTCTAGTTCCTTTTGCAACTGTCTTCCTGACTGACAGAGGCAGGTGTCATCGTTTCTGTTGTACTGTTTTAATCTCTTCATGTATTTTTAGCTCTTGCATAACCCTCTGGATAAAAACCAGACTTGTTTGTGATGCTTTCCTTTTGGAAATCTGTAAATGACAAAATGATAGGCAGGTGGGAGTTTACATACAAACTGAAACTGAAATACACAGCAATTCTGTTAGACTTTTTATAGACACTAACTCAAAAGTGGTAAAAAAAAAATAGTTGGTGAGTGCATGAAGAAGGAGGAGGAAGAGGAAGAGGAAGAGGAAGAGGAAGAAGAAGAAGAAGAAGAAGAAGAAGAAGAAGAAGAAGAAGAAGAAGAAGAAGAAGAAAAAGAAGAAGAAGAAAAAGAAGAAGATGATGATGAAGAAGAAAATGCAGTAGCAAGTGATTTGACAAATTGTGAAAGATGGAAACCTAATCTTATCATAACTTTCAGTCTCAATATTTCCCTCCTCACACAGACTTTCATGTTGAACTTGAGTAATACAGGCATACACCTTTGTTACAGTTTCACATGCTACTCTTTCACAGAGGAAATATGCAGTATTAATTAATTGCCATGGATATTGAATACAATGTCTTTTCATATAATCTGTCATATCTTTTCCTTTTTAAATGAAGATGTGTTTCTGATGCATAATTCACTAATGTTAGGACATTGGTTATCAAATCACATCACATTGCAAACATTCACTTAAACTTCAAACTAAAATCACATCTGACTATATCACTCCAAGAATGCTACAGCAGATTATTTAATTTTATTTAAAAGAAAACCGCAGATATGTATTTCATAAGAATAGGCTTACCTGTCCTTTTCCTTGTATTTCTATTCAGACTGGATATGGTTCAAAAAGTCCTGTTATTTTAATCATTTTTAATAAGAGAAATAGAGTTTCAATAAATATCTTTCTAGCAAAAATTAACTATACTAAAAGCATAACTTTATTATTTTTGGTTTTATTTATTTGTTCATGTTTTTTACAGGCTTTATTTTAATTGTTGTGGTTTTATTTTGATTTTTGTTTAAAATAGAAGATAGTATAATACTTCTGCTGCACGCTTTTTTTACATTATTAGAAAAAGTAATGCTACTTTGCTTTATAGATACATGATACAATTATTTTCCCTAGAAGACAAATGATGGACATTAATTAAGTGGCCCTTTATTCTGTGGGACAGTATTTAGTAGTCATTTCATGACCAAAGCCAAGTGGAGAACTGAGGCAATTATCTTCATCCTCTAGCCTCAAAACTCAATTACTGCTATCTGAATTATCCACATAATGGCTTTAATTCTACCTAGTGCTTTAGGCTATCACTGAAAGACAGTTTGCACTGCTAGGACAAGTCCATTTCTTTATTAAACACATATTAATCTGACTGTCAAGGTAATCATTACATTTTAGGCACTCATTCTGCAGTTTGCTTGTAATGAGATGTTTATAATGATGGAGTAGTTACTGTTTCAGAGAGTAAATTGTAAAGGTTTTGTACACTTTTAACAGAATAATGCCATATTTCAAAATGTTATTTACTTTATTTAGTCAAAGATTTTTCACACATGTCAATGAGTGTATAGAATTTCAATTTAATTCAGAAGCAGATCTATAGACTATTAATTGGAAATATGTCATCTGATACCTACAAGACTCAAAGAAAGGCGTTTTTATGGCCTTATGTGTTATTTTGGTTTTCAAAATCTCGAACTGTGGAATATCTATTTGAGAACAAAATATATCCAAACTGTTGTTTAGTTGGTTGGCATAGTCAGATGCAGCAATCAGTATGGAAGAGCTATTGATTGTAGACCACAGGCTAAAATTTCTGAATATTCTATAAGATGTTAAGCCTCTAATTCTGTTAGGATATTCAGAGGTAGTACTGATATTAGAGAGGTGTGGAAATTCTGCTAGATGAAGATAGGAGACCATAGGCATTCTTAATGTGTTCTCAAATAGTACAGGGAAAAATAAACATACAACATTTTCAGAATATGTATTCTTCAAAATAGCATGTGATACATTCTCCAGCATAGGAACTTGGGTAAATCAAAAGCCAGCAATTGCACATTTAAAAAAATGATAACTTTAATTAAAATCTTCCCTAGTCATAGGAAATTAGAAAAATATTATTGAAACATTTTTAAATGATTATTTAGTTAATAATTTAATCATAATTTAATATACAATATAATTATAAATTAATTTATTGTCAATTAATATTATTAATACTGGATTGAATTACTGTTATTATTGAACTATATTATTAAATTGATATAATGATATTGAAAATATTTTAAATGACACTAATGAAAATAGTAAAAGAACAGTCTAAACTTGCAAGACACAGCAAAAGCTCTGTTAAGAGGGACATTGATAGCAAGAAATGACTGTGTCACAAAAGCAGAAGGGTCTAAAATGAGCAATCCATTTTTTGCCCCTAACAAAAGTAGAAAATAAAGATAATCCAAATACAAAAATTAGAAGGGAATTTTTAAATTTTAGAGAAAAGATTAAATGAAATAGAAAAATCCTAAAAGGGAAAAATTAGCTTTATTTTTATTTTTTTCATTTTCTATTTATTTAATTTGTTTGTTTGTTTGTTTGTTTGTTTGTTTTTCGAGACAGGGTTTCTCTGTGTAGCCCTGGCTGTCCGGGAACTCACTCTGTAGCCCAGGCTGGCCTTGAACTCAGAAATCTGCCTGTCTCTGCCTCCCAAGTGCTGGGGAGCTTTATTTTTAAAAGATAAACAAAATAGACTCATTATCACATTAAACTATGAAAATAATATTCAAATATACAAAAGTAGAAATGAAAATTGAGGCTTTCCCATAGATAGCACAGAATACAAACTGACATTAGAGACTGTTGTATAACAATACAGTAAAAACTGATTATTTACCCTGGACATATTTATGTTATGAAGGAAGAATCTTTTTAAAATGGAGAAACTTAACAGACCAATCATAAGAAACCAGATTAAGTCAGTATTAAAATGTACCATTAAAGGATAGTAAAGACAGGTACAGCCAGGGATGTACACTTTAATCCAGCACTCAGGAGACAGGGGCAGGAGGATCTCTTTATATTCAAGGTCAGCCTCCTCAACAGAGAGTTCTTGGACAGCCAGGATTATGTTGAGAGTCCATCTCATAAAACCAAGAAAAGAATAGTGAGGGCCAGTTGACTTTATCACTGAGTTTTCTTCAAAGATATAAAGAAGAATTAATGATAATTTCTTCAAATTCTTATAAAAATGCAATAGTACTAAATTCTAACAACTTATTCCATTCTACAATGCCAATATTATACTGATGAAATAAAAGACAATTGAGGACCGAAAATAAAGGTACAAGCAAATATTCTCCAATAAATACAAGTGCAAAATTCCTCAACCAAATACTAGCCAACCAAAACCCAGTTCATACATTATAAAGATTATTCAGTCCCAAAGCTATAAAAATGGCACAATATACTCAAGTCAATAAGTGTAATGTAACGCATCAACAAAATAAAGAACAAAAACCATATGCTCATTTCTCAGTAGATTCAGTAAAAGCATTTTATTAAATTTAACATTGTGTCATGATGAAAATACTAAAAAGTTTTGGTTTGAAACAATGTATTTTCACATAATAAATATAATGTGCAGTAAGAAAATGGTTAAAAATAACTTTTAATAAGGAAAATTTGAAATCTTTCTAAGACATATAATAAGATAAAGATACCCAATTCATCATATTTATTCATTACAGTACTGGAAGGCTTACCTAGAAAAACCAAACATGAGAAAAAGGAAGTCATTCAAATTAGAAATAAGAAAGTCAAATTATCTTGATAGCTTATATGGAGTGATGGCATGATCTTATATGTAGAAAATTCTAACAGGCATAAGGTCCTGAATTTGTACTCCAACACATCTAAAAAATCTAGCAGAAAGAAAGTGAGGGACGGGGATGCCAACCCACAGTCAAAACTCTGACCCATAATTGTTCCTGTCTGAAAGAACTGCAGGGATGGAAATGGAGAGGAGCACAAGGTAAAAAAAGGTCCAGCAACAGGCCCAAAGTGGGATCCAGCTCATGGGGCGGCCCCAAGGCCTGACACTATTACTGATAGTATAGTGTGCTTACAGACAGGATCCTAGCATGGTTGTCCTGTGAGAGGCCCAACAAGCAGCTGAAAGAGTCAGATGCAGATATTTGCATCCAGTCAATGGACAGAAGCTGCTGACCCCTGTGGCTGAATTAGGGGAAAGCTGGAAGAAGCTGAGGAAGAGGGCAACCCTGTAGGAGGACCAGCAGTCTCAATTAACATGGACCCCTGAGAACTCTCAGACACTTGATCACCAACTAGGCAGCATATACCAGCTGATATGAGGCCCCCAACACATATACAACGGAGGACTGCCGGGTCTGGGTTTGGTCAGAGAAGATGCACCTAACTCTCAAGAGACTGGAGGCTCCAGAGAGTTTAGAGGTCTGGTGGGATGAGGGATGTGGGGGGGGGACATCCTCATGGAGACAGGGGGGGTGGGAAAGGTATGAAATGTGGAACAGTCAGAGGGTGGACAGGGAGGGAAATAAAATCTAGAGTTTAAAATAAACAAATAGATAGATAGATAGATAGATAGATAGATAGATACATACATACATACATACATACATACATACATACATACATACATACATACATACATAAATGATAAAAAATTCTAGGCAGAATCATGCATCTGTAACTTTAATACCTAGGAAAGGGGGAAGAGACAGGTGAATCTCAGGAGTTTGTTGACTAGACAATGTAGCCAAAATATCAAGCTTCAGGTTCAGTGATTGTATCAGAAAATTAGGTAGAGAATAATGCAAAAATATATTGGATGTGAACATCTGGCTTATACATGCACATGCAGAGATGAGCACATACATGCATATAATACATACCAAAAATATCTAATGTATCCACCCCAAAACAGTATATTAAAAACCTAAGAAAATTATAGCTGAGCCTTGTTCTATACATCTATAGTAAATTATCTGAAACAGAAATTAATAAAGCAGTACTAGTCATGATGACAAAATAAACATATGAATAAGTATAACTAATGCATTAACTCTACAATGAAATAATAAAACACAAAAAATGAAGAGGACACAACAAACATGAAATACTTCTAATTTTCATAAAATTGGAAGAATATTCTTGAAATATATATGCTATTCAAAATGATCTGCATATTCAATGCAGTCTCTATCCAAATACCACTGACACTCCTCACATAACTAAAATTTGTTATTTAATTAATGGGGAACAGAAATATACTCAGAAAAGAAAGTGTAATCTTGAAAAATGAAACAGCAATTCAGGAATCACTGCATTATATGACTTTTAAATATACTGCAAAACAATGCTAACCAAATTGTCATAGTTTGGGGACAGAAACATATTTAGAGCCATATTTACATAGATAGCCTAGACATAAACCCAAATGCATAAATCCAATTGATTTCCAAAAAAAAGCAGCAAGGAAACACATTGCAGAAAGGATAGGGTCTTGAATTAATGTAACGGAAGATTAGATATCCATGTGCACACTAAATAAACAAGAATCCTATTTTTCCCTGTTACAAAAATAAATTCAAATTGAGTTATACTTTGAAATGCATAACACAAAATATAAGAAGCAAATAAGAAAAAGAAAACACTTCAAGACATACAATGGGTTTAGAGGTTGGGGCAAGACTCCCAAAGTCTAGTAAACAAAAATGAAAATATACAACTAGACATTTGTAAATGTAAAATTGCTCATAGCAGCAAAAGAACGCACTCAAAAATTTATGAGATGTGGTTAGAAAATGTTAGATGAACTCTTTCTTGAATTAAAGTATTTTTTGATACTTTATTTACATTTCAAATGTTTTCCAGTTTCCAGGTGTCCACTTTGGAAACCCCCTACCCATCCCCCCTCCCCCTGTCTCTATGAGGGTATTTCCCCACTCACCTACCAACTCCTGTCTTCCCTCCCTGGCATTCCTCTATTCTGGGGCATCTAACACCCTCAGACCCAAGGGCCTCTCCTCCCACTGATGGCCAACAAGGCCCTCCCCTGCCACATATGTGGCCAGCACCAGAGGTCCCTCCATATATATTCTTTGGTTGGTATTTCAGTCTCTAGGAGGAACTGGGGATATGACCAGTTGACACTGTTGCTCCCTCCATGGAGCTCTGAACTCCCTCAGCTCCTTCAGTCCCTTCTCCAACTCCTCTATCCAATAGTTGCTGTGAATTGAATCATTGGTATTCCAAACATTTGGGCTAATATCCACTTATCAGTGAGTACATACCGAGTTCATTCTTTAGTGAATGAGTTACCTCGCTCAGCATGATATTTTCAAGTTCCATCCATTTGCCTGCGAATTTCATGAAGTCATTGTTTTTAATAGCTGAGTAGTACTCCATTGTGTAAATGTACCACATTTTCTGTATCCATTCCTCTGTTGAGGGACATCTAGGCTGTTTCCAGCTTCTGGCTATTATAAATATGGCTGCTATGAACATAGTGGAACATGTGTCCTTATTACATGTTGGAGCATCTTCTGGATATATGCTCAGGAGTGGTATAGCTGGGTCCTCAGGTAGAGTTATGTCCAATTTTCTGAGGGTTCACCAAAGTGATTTCCAGAGAGGTTGTACCAGCTTGCAATCCCACCAGCAGTGGAAGAGTGTTCCTCTTTCTCCACATGTCATCAGCATCTGCTGTCACCAGTTTTTGAACTTAGCCATTCTGACTGGTGTGGGGTAGAATCTCAAGGTTGTTTTGATTTGCATTTCCCTTATGACTAAGGATGTTGAACATTTCTTTAGGTGCTTCTCAGCCCTTTGAGATTCCTCAGTTGAGAATTCTCTGTTTAGCTCTGTTTCCCATTTTTTGATAGGGTTATTTGGTTCTCTGGAGTCTAACTTCTTGAGTTCTTTGTATATATTGGATATTAGTGCTCTATTGGATGAAGGATTGGTAAAGATCTTTTCCCAATCTGTTGGTTGCCATTTTGTCCTATTGACAGTGTAATTTGCCTTACAGAAGCTTTGCAATTTTATGAGGTCCCATTTGTCGATTCTTGATCTTAGAGCATAAGCCATTGGTGTTCTGTTCAGGAACTTTTCCCCTGTACCCATGTGTTTGAGTCTTTTCCCCACTTTCTCTTCTATTAGAATCAGTGTATCTGGTTTTATGTGGAGGCCCTTGATCCACTTGGACTTGAGCTTTGTATAGGGAGATAGGAGTGGATCAATTTGCGTTCATCTACATGTTGACCACCAGTTGAACCAGCACCATTTGTTGAAAATGCTGTCTTTTTTCCACTGTATGATTTTAGCTCCTTTGTCAAAGATCAAGTGACTGTAGGTGTGTAGGTTCATTTCTGGGTCTTCAATTCTATTCCATTGATCTACCTGCCTGTCACTGTACCAATACCATGCAGTTTTTGTCACTACTGCTCTGTAGTATAGCTTGAGGTCAGGGGTGCTGATTTCCCCAGAAGTTCTTTTGTTGTTGAGAATAGCTTTTGCTATCCTGGGTTTTTTGTTGTTCCAAATGAATTTGAGAATTGCTCTTTCTAAGTCTATGAAGAATTGAGTTGGAATTTTGATGGGGATTGCATTGAATGTGTAAACTGCTTTTGGCAGGATGACCCATACCTAAATATAGTAAAAGTTATATACAGCAAACCAGTAGCCAACCTCAAACTAAATGGAGAGAAACTTGAAGCAATCCCACTAAAATCAGGGACTAGACAAGGCTGCCCTCTCTCTCCCTATCTATTCAATATAGTAATTGTAGTTCTACCTAGAGCAATTAGACAACAAAAGGAGGCCAAAGGGATATAAATTAGAAAGGAAGAAATCAAAATATCACTATTTGCAGATTATATGATCATATACCTAAGTGATCCAAAAAATTCCACCAGTGAACTGATACAGCTGATAAACAACTTCAGCAAAGTGGCCGGATATAAAATTAACTCAAACAAATCAGTACCCTTCCTATACTCGAAGGATAAATAGGCTGAGAAAGAAATCAAAGAAATGACACCCTTCACAATAGTCACAAACAATATAAAGTATCTTGGTGTGACTCTAACCAAGCAAGTGAAAGATCTGTATGACAAGAACTTCACGTCTCTGAAAAAAGAAATCAAAGAAGACCTCAGAAGGTGGAAAGATCTGCCATGCTCATGGATTGGGAGGATTAATCTAGTAAAAATGGCCATCCTGCCATTTTTAGATCCTGGATGGTTTTGTTCATTTCCTTCACCTCTTTGATTGTGTTTTCCTGTATTTCCTCTTTGAGGGCCTCTAGCTGTTTACCTGCGTTCTCTTGTATTTCTTTAAGGGAGTTATTTATTTCCTTCTTAAAGTCTTCTATCATCATCATGAGAAGTGATTTTAAATCTGAGTCTTGCTTTTCTGCTGTGTTGGGGTATCCCGGGCTCACTGTGGTGGGAAAACTGGGTTCTGATGATGCCAGGTTGCCTTGACTTCTGTTCCTTTTGTTCTTGCCCTTGCTGTTCACCATCTGGTTATCTCCCGTGTTAGCTGGTCTTGCTCTTTCTGACTGTGGCTTGTCCCTCCTGCAAGCCTTTTTGTCAGTACACCTTGGAGACTCTCTGAGAAGAATTTGGGTTTGTAGAGCTGTGGTACAGGGTCAGCTCTGGGTTGCAGACAGAAATCAGAAGGACCTTGTTCCCAGCTGTTCTTTGGTTCCTGTGTTCTGATGGCTCTGCGAGGGTCCCTCTTAGGCCAGGAATTTGAAAAGAAGTGGTCATCTTCCTATGCTCTAAGGTGTGTCAGCACTCTTGGGAGACCAGCTCTCTCCTGGCACTATTTGAGTATGGAGCCCTTTGTCACAGGATCAGCTCCCTGCTGCAGAAGGAAACCAGAAGGCCACTGCTTATTCCCTGTGGTCTGAGGGTTCTGGGAGGGTCTCTCTGAGTGCTGGCCTTACCCCGATCACAGGCTTGTCCACACTCCAGGGAGGGTAGCTCTTTCCCTGTGCTAATTGGGTATGGAGCCCCGTGGCACAGGTCACAGGCGTAAACTGGAAGGCTCTTGTCCCATGCTGTTCATTACTCCCTGTGTCCTTAGGGTTCTGGGTTGGTCTTTCTGAGCAGTGGTGTTTGTCTTACCTCCATTCACAGGCTTGTCCACACTCCTGGGAGGCTGGCTTTCTCTTAGTGCTATCTGGCTATGGACCCCTGTGGCACAATCTCAGGTTGCAGGCCACAGATGGAAAACAGAAGGCTCCTCAAATTAAAGTATTTTTTAATGAACACACTTTCTCTTATGGGAAAATGCAATTAGATTTTCAGCTTCAGAGATTCACTAGACACCATTTTCCACCTACTCCTTTTTGGTGACTTCTTCAACTTACAGACTAAGTAGAGTAATGGAAGATTCCTTTAGTACCAGCTCATTTATATGAGTTCCCATTGGCTACATATAAAACTCCGGTGTTATTAGAAATGACAGTGGCTGTGTCTGAGGAAATTGTAAATTAGGAACTTGAAGATGGAGCCAAGGGTAGAGTCTGAGCATGAAAACTAGAGGTGGGAGATTCGTAGAAATACTCAAGTACTGTTGGTAACATTGTTTTCCTTTTCTAATCCTTCTAATAATCATTGTAATAGTCATTAAGTCTAGACACAGTTTTGTATTTATATAAATACATGTAATCACATACCATTATTTTTTGTTCTTGTCTTTCAAGTAATAATTTAGATTTTTACTGTTCTTAGGCGAACTTTTTTTTTACAAGAAACTCTGAAAGGGAATGAAAGTTGGAGTTATCCTCATTTCGTAAATGAGAACATTCAGAACTTTGTTATTCTTTTGGTTGATTAGAATAAGGAGTCAGAAAAGGAAAAGAGATACTGTAAGTTAGCATACCTTAATTACATGCTAAATGTCCAAGAACAAATATACAGAATGTTGGGTACTAGCTAAAATTTCAAATCTAAGATAAATTATTGAAATGTTCCTCCAATGACACTCATCCCCATCTGAAGTCAGTGACATAACTGACTTTAATGAATATAAATGGAAGTAACAGGGGCTTGATAGATAGCTGAGTTAAGACCATGTGCTATTCTGCCAGAGGATTGCAGTTTTGTTTCTAGCTCCAATGTCAGGCTGCTCACAACAGCCTGTAACTCCAGTTCCATGGGATCCAACTGGATCCGTATTACTTTGAATGTGCTAATTTTACATATTATTTTGACAGTGCTTTTCTTTTCTTTTTGTAAGATCTATAGGCCTATTGAAGCACTTCTGTGCTTTTGTAGTGTTTTTTTATTATGATAACTGCTAGAAATTTGACAAGTTCTCAAGTCTCCCCTGCAGCACACTGCCTTTCAAAGATCTGATGGTCAAATGCTTCACATACTGTAATCAAACTTTGTACGTAGGGTTTAAAGAATTTCGAAGGAAATCTGGAAGAGAAGAAATGAAGGAAAAGTAGCCCAAAGCTTTTAGAGCTTGTTCATCCAATTACAATGACACACTCATATCTTCCAGACTTTCTTTTTTTGTTTCCTTAAAGCAACTTTAGCTCTGGGGACATTTACAGAATATTATAGTTTGCCATCTGCAAGCATTACAGATGTGTCTTAAAATTTTTAGTTTTTATTTGAGCAGTCACTAAGAGATTGAGTTTAATACTTTGTAGGTGCCTATATTGCAGTGGTTCATTTACCCTATGATACACATAAAACATATTGCTATGCAAATACATTCTCTTTATACACATATATGTATGTATGCATGTATGTTTTTAGGAAGATAGACTTACAGTGTTTACTGAATCTCTGTTAGTCTTTACACTGTGGCTACAGTTTTGGCTTTTCAGCTTTTCTGCTTTTCATACTTTATTTGGATATTTTAAATTGGCCTATTGAGGAGAGCAGCCCTTACCTGTCTACGATTACTTTTTGTAATCTACAAGTTCCATAGCAACATGTCAATGACAAAGGAATAAAGGCATATTTTGAGGGTGTCTGTCATTCACAGTGAGCTGATGCTGTGTGCAGAGGAGAAACTGAAGTGGCCAAGAATTGCTGGAGTCATTTTACTCCAGATATTTTCCTATCTTTCCATTTCACTGGCATCAGCTGATTTTTTTACCTCTACTTGGTGAAGCAAGTAAACAGACAAAAGATGAACAAATAAAGCAAGCAAACAAAAGGTTTGGATTTTGTTTTGGATTCTTAAAAAAGTCTGATTGTTGTTAGTCTTTCTCTTTTGGCGTGCCTCAGGCATTTCTTTTCTGTTTGCCTTTGGACTCTTTCAAACAACTTGGGATCCCTTTAAATCGTTTGGGGTGTTTTCCATTTTGTAATTGGCTCTGTCTTTCGGGGTTCTGTGATGGTTTGTATATGCTTGGCCCAAGGAGTGGCACTGTTGGGAGGTGTGGCCTTGTTGGAGTAGGTGTGGCCTTGTGGATGTGGACTTTAATACCCTTGTGTCTAGCTGCCTGGAAGTCAGTATTCTGCCAGCAGCTTTCAGATAAAGATGTAGAACTCTCAGCTCCTCCTGTGCCATACCTGCCTGGATGCTGCCATGTTTCCAAGTTGATGATGCTTGACTGAACCTCTAAACTGGTAAGGCAACCCTAATTAAATGCCCTTTATAAGATTTGCTTTTGTCTTGGTGTCTGTTCACACCTGTAAAACTCTCACTAAGAAAAGGTTCTATTGAACAACCTTGGACTAATGCTAAACAAAGAAACATATTGACTTGTTCCAAAGGGGGAGAAACAGGGAATGTTGGGAAATTGAATACAACTCAGTCAGGCACTGAAGAGAGATAGAAACTGCTCTGATATTTTTGTAGTCAGATGCTTCAGAAAGACATAGTTAGGTATCCATTGTCTTGGATTCGATTTTCCCCTTAGATTGGTGTATTTCTAATGACCCAGAAGGGACAGTCAGATTTAGATAAGAATACAGCTTAATTTCTCCAGGCTGTGAACTTTGACCTTCTAGACCTAGGATTATCTTGAAGGAAAAAGCCCCAAATCTATCAATTCTGATTGTAGGATAGGCCTTGTTAATCTGGAAGCTCTTTTGACCAATGATTAAGTTTTTTATAACTCATGGGTAAATCTGTAAAGTGACAATAAAGTTTGCAGGTTCTCTTTGTTTTTTCCTAGGTACCAGTCCTATCTGCTATAAGATTCTTGGCAACCCAAGCAGCATTGGGTAGGGGTTCCATATCATGGAGTGGGACTTACAACAAATCAGATGTAGACTAGTTACTCCCACAAGCTTTGTGCTATGCTTCTACCAGAGAATCTTGCAGGCAGGTCACTTCTGTAGATCAAAGGGTTGATACTTACATTTCTCCTTTGGTAGCATTCATCTAGTACTATGAATAATTTTCTGTAGGGATGGAGGCTCTAGGTAGGGACCAGCTTGTCTTCTCCATGTTCAATTGGTTTTGCATATGCTTTTACTTCAGCAATAGGGACTCATCATCAGTTGTAGAAAGCTACCCTTGGCAATAGCCTGGGCTGTTTGGGCATTCCCATGGTACCCCTTTGGACAACTTGATTAAATATAACCAATTCCCAGTACTGGAAGCTACATTTGGTGATGAGAGAAAGTCTAATTCGATAGTATCTCTCCCATTCTTTCGCAATTTCAATTAGATTACTTTCACATATGTATATATTATAGAAAGCTTATTCTGCATTAGGATATTGATGACCCCTCAAGTGGCCCTTAGGTTTAGTTATCCTTCCCAATATTCTCCCCTTTGCTCCTTCTTCCCTTCCTCTTCCTGTTGATCCTCCTGTCTCATTCCCAATCCCTCTACGATCCATAATTATCTATTCTATTTCTCCCTCCTAGGAAAATGCACTCCTAGTCTCTTACTCTCTACTTTCTTAATATAATAATTGTAGTATGATTATCCTGTACTTTATGGATATTATTCACTCATAATTGAATACATACCATATTTGTCTTTCTGGTTCTGAGTTATCTCACTCATGGTCATTTTACCTACTTACACCCATTTATTTGTAAATTTCATGATTTCATTTTTTGAATGGCTGAATAATATTCCATTGTGTATTTACCACATTTTCTATCCATTCCCCTCTTGAGGGACATGTAGATTACTTCTAATTTCTGGCTATTGTGAACAGAGAAGCAATAAACATGGCTGGGCAAGTGTGTCTGTGATAACATGAACCATTCTTTGGGTAAATGCTCAAGAACAGGAGAGTAATTCTTGAAGTAACTCAATTTCCATCTTCTTGATAAACCACTACACTGGCATCCATAGTGACTGTACAAGTTTGTACTCCCACCAGCAATAGATGAGGGTACTCTTTACATTCTTGCTAGAATGAGCTGTCATTTGTTTTATTGATCTTAGCCATTCTGAGTGTTACAAAATGAAATATCATGATAGCTTTGGTTTGAATTTCCCTGATGACTAAAGATGCTGAGCTTTTGAAAGGGTTTTTCAGCCATTTGAGCTTCATCTTTTGAGAATTCATTGTATCTGCATCCATTTTAATTAGGTTATTTGTTTTCTTGATATCCAGTTTTTTCTTTAGTTCTTTATATATTTTGGATTTCAGTCATCTATTGGATATGTAGTTGGTAAAAATTGTATCCCATTCTGTACAATGTTGCTTTGTCTGAATGATGGTACTCTTTGCCACACAAAAGCTTCCCAGTTTCATGAAATCCTGTTATCAATTGCTGATCTTAGCACCTGCTCTAACAATGTTCTGTTTAGAAAGTCTTTTCCTTTTAAGTTCAAGGCTATCACAACTTTTTCTTCTATCCGCCTCAGTGTATTTAGTTTTATGATTGGGTCTTAGAGTTGAATTTTGTACAGGCACAAATTCATTGGCATAGGAAAGTGCTTTTTGTACAGGACCCCAAAAGCACAGGCATTATGACCAACAATCAAATGAGACTTGCATTTGTACACTTTGGTTGGTGGTTTAGTCCCTGGGAGCTTTGGGGTGTCTGGTTGGTTGATATTGTTGTTCTTCCTATGGGGTTGCAAACCACTTCAGGTCCTTCCATCCTTCTTCTATCTCCTCCATTGAGTTTCTTGGGCTCAGTCTGATGCTTGGCTGCTTGTATCTGTATCTGTATTGGTCAGGCTCTGGCAGAGCCTCTCAGGGAATATCCATACCAGGCTCCTGTCAGCAAGTGCTTCTTGGCATTAGCAATAGTGCCTGGTTTGGTGTCTGCAGATGGGATGAATCTCTAGTTGGGGCAGTCTCTGGATGGCCTTTCCTTCAGTCTCTACTCTAACTAAATAGTATACATGGAGGGACCCATGACTCCATCTGCATATGTAGCAAAGGATTGCCTTATCTGACATTAATGGTATGGGAACCCCATGGGTCTATAGAGGCTCGATGACCCAGCATAGGGGAATGTTACAGAACTATGGTAGGAGTCGATGGGTGGGGAAGCATCCTCATAGAGGTCGAGGAGGGGGAGGAGATAGGGCAGTTTTGGAAGGAAAACTGGGAAGGGGGATAACATTTGAAATGTAAATAAATAAAATACCCAATATTAAAAAAACAAATGGGACTTCATGAATCTTAAATGTTTTTGTAGATCAAAGAACACAACCATTTGAGCAAAGAGGCAGTTTACAGAATGGGGAAAAATCACTAAGAAAAAAAAGCCTAAGAAAACCGAATCTCAAGAAAAAAGTAGCCCAATTAAAACTGGGGGACAGAATTAAACAAAGATTGTTCTAAAGATTAGACACAAATGTTGATAAACATTTAGAGAAAGGTTTAGCATCCTTAGTCATTATGTAATGAAAATAAAACTACCTTGAGGTTAGCCATAATGGACAAGACTAATAACACAAAATACAGTACACGCTGTGAGGATGTGAGGAAAGGGGGACATTCCTCCATTGCTTTTTCATTTTAGTTGCTTAACTCTTAAAATGTATAGTGTGTGGATCTGGGTGTTTGCTTAAAAATAATTTGTATGCTTTCCATAGCATACATCTGTTAGAAATGAATATAAATATATATATATGGGTAGTCCGTAAATGGCTGCCTTTCATCTCCTGGCAATTTGAAACTTAAAATAAATTATTTAATGTATATGATTGGATTTTTCTTTATTTGTGTTTTAAAATCTAGTCTGTCTTTAACACAAGTCTGTCTTAACCAAAGTTAAGAAAAATATAAGAATAAAATTTATATATCAACACAACAATAAAAATCCACAGTTTAATAACTAGTAATATTCATTTACTTCAAAAGTATTAATGTTCTACTACAAGGATAACAATGCAAAATGATAACCTACATCTATATATAAAATAACATACATTTAGAGAGATTTAAGATAAGTTTATCTTAAAAAGCAAAGCAAACTTAAAGGTAGATATTAAGTTTTGTTTTAAAATGTTTTAGCTTTTCTGGTGTATTTGTTTTAGATTTTGGGGTACTTGAGAAACTATATTAAACAAGTCAAAGTTCATTCAAGATTTAGTTTGTTCTGAAGTCTTTTAAATGGCCACTTTGTAAGCAACTATTTTAAATTGATTTTAGTATACTTAATGCCTTATTCATCAATGACTAGAAACATATATAGTTTTGTATATTTTGATTTAAAAAAATCTCACACTTTTAAAGTGGTGTGAGATAGTTTATTTTGGAGTCCAGTATGAGTGACCATGGGCCTGAAATATAAATTTAAGTTACTCCAAATTCTACACTACATTGAGAAAGATGACTCACAAAGACTGGATTTTGAAGGGTGTGGTGGTTTGAATAGAAATGGTCCTATAGTCTCATATATTGAATGCTTGGTAATTAGAGTGTGTCACAACTTTACAGAGATTAGGAAATATAGCTTATTGGAATAGATGAGGCCTTGTTGTCACTAGGAGTGGGCTTTGAGGTTTCAGAAGCTCAAGACAGAGTCAGTGGCTCTCTTTCTTCCTCCTGCCTTTGGATTCAGATGTATAAAATCTTAGATAATTCTACAGCACCATGTCTGCCTGCATGCAGCCATGCTTCCTGACATGGTGATAATGGAATAAGCCTCTAAAATGTAAGACAGTTCCAATTAAATGTTTTCCTTTGTATCTGAGGTGCATTTCCTGTATGCAGCAAAATGCTGGGTCCTGTTTACATATCTAGTCTCTTAGTCTACGGATTTTTATTAGGGAATTGAGTGCTATTTTAACTGACGTCAACTTTCCTTTGTCATTTCAAAGGAGAAAAATGAATGGCCTATAAAACTGTAAGAGTTGATCTCTCAGAACTAATTTACAATTGCATAATGTTTTTACAAAGCAGTTTAATTTATTTTAATTATATCTATAATGTGAAATTATAAGATGATGATAATATTGACTTCTAAAGTTTTAGCCTAGAAAATACCATTTTAATTATTATAGAAATGTCTACAAGTAATTTCAAAATTTACTAATTCTGTATTTAATTTTGGCATGTTTCTCATAATTCACCATTGTATATAATACTGTGATAGATATCCCACAGTTCATGCATATTTCTGTTAACATAAATTCCTAGAAAAAAGTTTACTAGATAAAATTTTATGCACAATTTAAAAAATAGATAAGCTTACCAACCTTATTCATAACTTCAACTCTTCCCATTGATACTCTGTACTCACAAAGACAACTGAGAGTTTACCAATCTTTGGCTAGAGAGTATCAATCAGTAAAAAGTTATCAATTTGTCAACAGGAATGCAATTACCATTAGAATGCATTTAGCAAAAAAATTAAGTATTTTATGTTTAACAGATTATATTCTAACGTCAGATAACTAGATGAAGAAAAAAACTTTCACAATAAGCTGAGATCTAGTTCAAAGATCACTGACTTTGACTGTTTTTTGTTGTTGCTCTGGGTTTTTTTGTTCGGTTGTTCTTTTTGTTTTTGGTTTTTGGTTTGTTTTTGCTGAATCTATTGTATAATTTTCACCTGAACTCAATAAAGATACTCTTAAAAGAAAATAAAAACATAAATGCTTTCCTTTATAAGAAGGTTCCTGGGGTCATGGTGTCTCTTCACATCAATAGAACACTGACTAAGACTAACAAAAGTGAGATATTGCTACGCAGACCTGACCATGCTTCTTATCAGTGGAACGTGGACTTTTGGACTTTGGATTAGGAAAGCAGTTGAATGCTTTAAGTGGGGCTTAATGGGTCATAGTAGTAGAAGCAGGAAATTCAATGTTATGTAGAGAATGTAGGTTATAAAGGCCTTGCTCCATAGGTTTCCATTGAGAAGAATATTAATAAGTGGCCTAGAGACAATTCTTGTGATATCTGTCTACCTCAGGATAAACTGAAGTATTTGGATTAATGGTGTTGGTAGAGGGGATTTTGAAATAGCTGTGTATTGACTGTATCATGTGGTTATTAGTAGCCAGTCTTATGCAGATCTATAATGAAAAAAGAGCAAGCTGAGTAAGAGAAAATACAAAATGTACAGTTTGTGAAGAAAGGGGCCACCAGGAAATGCAACGAAGCTAAGTCCAGTGCTTGAGGAGATAAAAAGTTTAAACAAAAATCTAAACCTAATTGGAAAAAAAAAGTGGTAACTTCAGAGCAAGGACCTTCTAGCTTCCAATTTGTGAAAATAAGTTAAAGAAGAGTTGAGGGTCAGACATGGTGGCATATGACTTTAATCTACCACTTAGGAAGCAGAGGCAGATAGATCTAGTTCAAGGCCAACCTAGTCTATAGAGCTAGCTCTAGGAGAGACAAGCTTAGGCAGTAAAGGCGAACAAAACCAGAAAGCTAATAAAAATATGTTTGACCAAGGGGGGCCATGTTCCAGCTCCAGCAACCAAAAGAATTTGGCAGGCAGTGTTGGCCATGTGATTCTGGATTTTGATTGGGAGTTTTGGAATCTCCCTCAGTGACTATGGAAAGCTGATGAGACTAGGCATTTTTCAGGGGTTTCTCTGCATGGAGGCCCAGAGAGGCCATTGCATCAAGCTGTGAAGGTGAAGTCTAGATTGCCTTGAAGAATGCAAGATGGTGGAAATGCCATAGTTGTGGGATACTTGTTAAGGAAAGCTGCTAACAAGGAGTGGAGACATCCCAAAAGAGAGAAGTGTACTGCAGTCAACAAAGCTGAAAGAATTTAGAGATCTGAAGTGCTCTCTGACCTTAGACATGGAGAAACAGAGTGCACCCAAATGATTTTAAGTCTTGCTTTAGTCCAGTATTTCCTCACTCATCTTCCTTTCTTCCCTTTGAAATGACAATGTATATCCTGTGCTATTGTATGTTGGAAGTATGAGATCTGCTTTTTTATTTTGATTTTATAGGAGATTACAATTGAGAGATTGCCATGATTCTCAGAAGAGACTTTGAACTTTGTACTTTTAAACAATTTTGAGACTGTAGAGTGGTGTAGACTATACAAACTTTAGAACTTGTAATAAAAACACTTCTGCATTATGATATAGCTACAAGTCTGTGGGGGCCAGGGAGAAGATGGAATGTGGTGGCTTGAAGAGGAATGATCCCCCTACCTCATATAGTTGAATGTTTGGTCATTCAGGAGTGGTGCTACTTAACAAGGATGAAAAGTCATGGTCTTGGAGCAGGTGTGGCCTTGTTGGAGGAAGTATGTCACTGGGAGTTGACTTTGGGTTTCAAATGTTCAAGCCTGGCTCAGTGTCTCTCTCTTCTTGCTGCTTGTTCATTTAGATGTAGAACTATCAGATATGTCTCCAGCACCATGTCTGGCTGCATGTTGTCATGTTTTCTACCATGCTGATAATGGGCTAATAAATCACTGAAGAGTAAGCTAGCCTGAATTAGATGTTTTCCTTTATAATAGTTCCTGTGGTCATGGCATCTTTTCGTAGCAATAAAATTTTGATTAAGAGAGAACACTATAACTTTTTCTGTCCATAAAACTCTATTTAATGTATGTGAATAAATGTCTTGTAAAAATACCTCTTGACCTCAGAAACTGAACTTTTGCCTAACCATGCATCAAGTTAATCAAATGCCTTGAGACCACTTAAAACTGTGTACTCAATTTGCTTTCTTACTGTATACTCAGCTTGTCTAAATTTAATCTACTTTTAAGAACAAAAAATGTACCCAATCTCTCCATACATTGGATTTGCATCGTAATAATCTCTAAGAAGGTAAATTAAACACATAGCTCTAGTATAAAACTATGAACCCTTTCATGGCATGTGTGTGTGTGTGTGTGTGTGTGTGTGTTAATCATTCACTGTAAGCAATATGTTGAAAGAAAGCTTATAAATCACATCATCATAATGTTGGGAGCAACATGTTGGTGAAAGTTGCTAACATCTACTTATGTGTTTGAATACTATGCTGGCTAGGGACACATAGGCCAGAAAACAACGCTTCTATTGAAAAACACTGGCAGAAAGAAAAACCAAGATAAAAGATTTCTTATTCCTTTCCCATCCCATGTTTTATGTGCAGTTGAGAAAGTATAGAGCAATGCCATTTGTTAGGGACAGACAGGAGACACAGAGAGAAGTAGAAAAGTCAAAGTGAGCATGCTTTTAGCTTAGCCTATCTCTAATAGCTGCATTCCTTTGTTCAATGCAGTTCTGTCATGACTTGCTGTTTTTCTTTTTTCTTTTAACTTTTCCCCACTTTTAAAAAGTATTGTTTTTATTTCTGTGTATGTGTGCTGCCTGTGTGAGGTTTTATGCTCCATGTCTATTCAGGTGCCTGGCAAAGCCAGAAGAGGGCATCAGACACTCTGTGAAGCTGAAGTTTCAGGTAGATGTGAGCTGTCATGTGGGTGCTACCATACACAGGCTCTCTGCAAAAACAGCCAGTGCACTTGACCACTGAGATATTCTTCCACCCTCTAATTTTGCACTACTAATAAAAAAGCTGATGCACATGATAGAATCTGGTTTTGCTGTGCTGTTTTCTTGTTAATGGGCTAAAACTATTGAGTTATATAATAGAACATTATACATTTATGATCTACAAAACCCTTAATAATTAAAGATATTTAACAATTTTATCACAAGTGTTTCCTAACACTTTCACAGTCTCAGATATCTTCCTTACTTACCTCAAATGAATGGTGGCTACCAGGTTTTATTCTTGACTCCATGTTTTTTAAGGATGGAATTTATTTAAATGGAATTTTAAATTATATAAATTTTGGCAGTGATTTTCTTTCTACTTCATATCATTTTATACACATTAGAGTTCTATTTATTACACACTTTTTTGATGAATAATACTCCATGTTACAATTTCTTATATATATTAAAAGATACTGGTCAATACAGGCCAGGCTCACCTCTTCAACATCACCTGTGAGTAATGTATAGACTGAAAAGCAAATTATGTGGAGCAAGGTAAGTTCAATAATTTCAAACTTCAAAAAAAAATACAGTCACTATTCTTGTCATCATTGCTTCATCATATATCATTGCTTGCATTTTTGTAAAATTACTTTGCTTCTTTGCCTAGGATTGTTTTATGAATGAATATTGTATATATGATCTGGACCTTGTAATGTTTACTTAATTGAAATGCCTACAGTTTCTTTTCTTATTAAATAGATTTCTAAACACACACACATAAAGCCAATAAATTTGTCATTTTGTGATTATTGCAAATGATATTGCTATAATAATTCATATATATCTTATTACATGAATGTAACTGCTTCTCTAGGCTAAATTTTTGCATGTTAATAGAATTTCTGGGTTTTATGGAAAATACATTTAATTTTGAAAGACACTGTGATGCTGTCAAATTACTCTCCAGAAGTATTTGTAATACCTCACTCTATGATTTATACAATTTCTTTAGTTTTGTTAATATTTCTTATTTTGACTACCCTTATAGAGATATAATTACACATTAAATATGTTTTCATATGGTTATTCAAAATCCACATATATTCTTTTCAACAAAATTCCTGTATATATGTATTGATTCAATTTCTGAATTTTCTTTTCTTCTTTTTTTTTTTTTTTTGCTTTTTATTATTAGATTTGGGAAGTTGTTCAAAACATACTCTAGACAAGGCTAGCTCCTTGTGCAGTGTGTGCTTTCATTCTCTTCACATGAGATTTGTCACATAATACAAGTTGCATTTGTATGAAATCTAATTTATACAGCTTTTCTTTTATGTATCATGCTTTTAGTATCAAGAATGACATACATTGCTGAGTTTTAGATGTTAAGGTTCAATGTTTCTCATTCTTTTTACTTTTACAAACCATCCCAAGTGTTGACATACATGCATAGTATATTAGAAACAAATACTCTTAAAGATTCTTAAAGAAGGCAAGGAAACACTACTTGCTTCAAATCTTAGAATATGAAAAGATGAAGAAAATGTTTGGGGAACAGTTCTCAGCTTCCAGTCTAATATGTAAGTTGTTTGAAAATCATCTCTCTTTCTTCTCATATACTGCCTTGCTTGCTATCTTGCTCTATTCAGTTCTCTCTGGCAGTTTTACACAATTTTAGATAGTCTTGAACCAACCAAGGCTCCCCTGGATACCAGAGGCTAGCAAGTTACTAAAAGCAATGAAATTAAAAAGTTCCATCATTGATTTTAGCTATTTGTCTTGAAAAGTCACAAGTCTAAAAGACATGGCTTCTTTTAATTAGCCAAAAATGATTTGAAAAGAAACTATCCTTGTCAGTGTACATGTTGGATACAATATGGAAAAAAAACTCAAAGCTAATAATGCTTCTAACCTTAATCTTTACCTAAGACAGTACTAGTTGAATGCCACAAATTAGGCTGATGTAATGTCTCCCTTTACAACCTAACCACATTTCCCTAATTCTGACACCACATTCTACCAACATAATTGTTAACTATAGTAAAATGTGAACCAAATTTAGTTTACAAAAAGAATTCTTTTGGATTTTTCTGCAGTTAGTAATTTTATAGTAAAATGAAATAAGAAAAAATGGCCAGGCTAGTCAATGTATGCCTTTTATCTGAGCACTTCAGAGGCAAAGGCAGGTGAATCTCAGTGAGTTCAAGCCCCGTCCAGTCCACATAGTATGTTCTAGGATATCCAGAACTATGTGGAAAGAACGTGTCTCAAAAATATTTGAAACACAAAAACAAACAAAAAGAATAAGTTAGTTTGCCAACTTTTATTTGAACTTGCAACCCTTTAAAATTATGTAGTATGGAGTCAGGCACGCTATCAATCTTGACTCTATTAATATTCTGCTGTACTTGCAGATAGGAGCCTAGTGTAACTGTCATCTGAGAGGGCTTCACTAAGTTGCTGATAGAAACAGATGCAAAGACCCATAGCCAAATTTTAAGTGGGCCTCAGGAATCCTGTGGAAGAGGTGAGAAAAAAATTAAGGGAGCCAGAGGGGTCCAGGAAACCATAACAAATCCTACAGAGTCAACTAACCAGGGCCCATAGGGCTCACAGAGACTAAACCACCAACCAGAGAGCATGCATGGGATGCACCTAAGTCCTCTGCACACGTGTAACAGATGTGCAACTTAGTCTTGGTATGGGACCCCTAATATCAGGAACAGGGGCTGTCTCTGACTCTCTTGTCTCCCTTTAGCTCCCTTTACACTAATGAAGCTGCCTTGTCTAGCCTCAATAGGAGAAAATACACATAGTCCTACTATGACTTAATAAATCAAGGTGGGTTGATATCTATGGGAGGCCTCCTCTTCTCTGAGGAGAAAGGAAGTAGAGGCTGAGTGAGGGGTGGGAAGAGTTAGAGACTGGGAAGAGCGGCAGGAGGGAGACATATAAAGTTCATTAATTAACTAATTAATTCATTAAAATTATATAGTGTGTCTGGACCCACTGTAAACTTATTTATTCTTTTAAATATATGCTCATATTTTTATTTAGCAAAGACAAACATCTTCCTTAAAAACATAATTTATCTTTTAAAACCTGAAAGTCTTCCATAATATGCCAAATTAAGTTTCAAAAGAACATAAAATATGAGATCAACTATGAAGCAAAATTCAATGTAAGGTATTTGAAATCTCAGTACATGTATTTTATTTTATTTCAAGGAGTTGTTGTCATTGTTGTTAAGATCAGGTCTCACCGTGTAGCTCTAGCTAGCCTAAAATTCACTATGTAATACAGGTTGGTCTCAAACTCATACAGATGATCTAGCTTCTGCCTACTGCATGCTAAGACTAACGTTTTGCTGCCCCATACCCTAACTCCAAGAAACATGGATACAAAAGAATAGCAGAAACCCTTGACTAGGTGTTTGATTTGCCATAAAATAATTTCCAAAACGTACTTTTAAAAAATTTACCCCAACCAAATTAATTATCTACACATGAAAGACAGATAGATGGTAAAAGATAATTATAGACAATAAGTAGATGATAGATAGATAGATAGATAGATAGATAGATAGATAGATAGATATTAAAAAAAAGTAGAAACCAGTCATCAGGAATTAAAGGCTTTTCATTTTCTTCATGTGTATAAGTTAAGTGGTGAGCTTTAATTTTTTTATGATTGTAACGTCTGGAATAAGATTTATTTATTTTTGCATAAAACAGAAAGTTGTTTGAGGGAGGAATCTTATAAGGTCCTATCAAACTTCCATAATGTGCATAAGTGCTGTACCTCTCCTCTCCATCCTCCCTTTGTCAAGTTATACTTGTTATATTTTCTTTTTCTCCTATCTACAAAGAAAAGATAATGAAATAATTTAAAAGAAAAATTGAATGCCTAGTTTAAAACATCTGCAAGAATAATACTCCTCTAGGAAAATGGTATGGAGAAGATAGTGTAAATTTTCTCAGTTCAATAAGTATATTCTTATGTACTTTCCTTAATTTTATGGGCCATGTAGTAGACCATATGTATGAAATTTGAGTACCTAGCTGTTACATTATTGACTATGATAAAACTCACTAAATACTGGCCAATCTACTACATTTCTAAAACTTCTGGTAGAATGGAGTAAGATTTGAAACAAGAGACATCTGGAGAATAGCTCCACATTTCAGCATAAAATATTCCACTCTGCCACTTAGGATTAAGCAGATGTACAGATATGTGACCATGCCAGTGGTAGACTACTGTTAGGATCTTCTTCTTTTATCAAGCTCCTTGATGAATTGAAATCTCAGGTACCATTGACAAATGCGACCTCAAAAAATTGCAAAGCTTCTGTAAGGCAATGAACACTGTCAAGAGGACAAAAGACTAACCAACAGATTGAGAAAAGATCTTTACCAATCCTACATTTGAAAGAGGGCTAATATTCAATATATACAAAGAACTCAAGAAGGTAGACTCCAGAGAACCAAATAGCCCTATTAAAAATGGGGTACAGAGCTAAACAAAGCATTCTCAGTTAAGGAATACTGAATGGCTGAGAAGTACCTAAAGAAATGTTCAATCTGTTTGTTGCTGTTTTGTCCTATTGATAGTGTCCTTTGCCTTAATAGAAGCTATGCAATTTTACATTTTCACCTCCAGTTGAACCAGCACCATTTGTTTAAAATGCTGTCTTTTTCCCACCAGATAGTTTTAGCTCCTTTGCCAAAGATCAAGTGACCATAGGTGTGTCAGTTCATTTCTGGGTCTTCAATTCTATTCCATTGATCCACTTGCCTGTCTCTGTACCAATACCATGTAGTTTTTATCACTGTTGCTCTGTAACACAGCTTGAGGTCAGGAATGGTGATTTTCCTAGAAGTTAGACTCCATAGAATCAAATAACCTGATTAAAAATGAGGTACAGAGCTAAACAAAGAATTTTCAACTGAGGAATATCAAATGACTGAGAAGCACCTAAAAAATGTTCAACATCTTTAGTCATCAGAGAAATGCAAAACAAAACAATCCTGAGATTCCACCTCACACCAGTCAGAATGGCTAAGATCAAAACCTCAGGTGACAGCAGATGCTGGCAAAGATGTGAAGAAATAGGAACACTCCTCCATTGTTGGTGGGATTGCAAGCTGGTACAACCACTCTGGAAATCAGTCTGGTGGTTCCTCAGAAAATTGTACATTGTACTACCTTGAAGACCCAGCTATTCCACATCTGGACATATACATAAGATTTTTCAACATATGACAAGGACACATGCTGCACTTTGTTCATGGAAGCCTTATTTATAATAGCCAGAAGCTGGAAAGAACTCAGATGTACTTCAATAGAGGAATGGATACAGAAAATATGGTACATTTACAGAAAGGAGTACCACTCATCTATTTAAAAAAAATGACTTCATGAAATTCTTAGGCAAATGGATGGAACTAGAATCTCTCACCCTGAGTGAGGTAACCCAGTCACAAAAGAACTCACATGGTATATACTCATTGGTAAGCATATATTAGCCCAAAAGCTCGGAATAGCCAAGATACAATTCATAGACCATGTGAAGCTCAAAAAGGAGGAAAACCGAAGTGTGGACGCTTTAGTTCTTCTAAGAAGGGGGAACAAAATACTCATGGGAGAAAATACAGGGACAAAGTGTGGAGCAGAGACTGAAGGAAAGGCCATCCAGAGACTGCCCCACCTGGGGATCCATCCCATATACAGACACTATTTTGGATGCCAAGAAGTACTTGTGGACAAGAGCCTAATACAGCTGTCTCCTGAGAGGCTCTTCCAGAGCCTGGCGAATACAGTCAGATGATGGCAGCCAACCATTGTACCGAGCATGGGGTCCCCAATGGAGGAGTTAGGGAAAGGATTGAAGGAGCTGAAGGGGTTTGCAACCCATAGGAAGAACAACAATATCAACCAACAAGACCCCCCTGAACTCCCAGGAACTAAACCACAAACCAAAGAGTACACATGGCGGGTCCCATGGCTCCTGCTGCATATGTAGCAGAGAAGAAAAAGCTTACACCAGAGCCAGCCTTACATTAATTCTATCTCTGCCTGCTAATATCTAAAATATATTTTTTAAAAAAATCTCAAAAAGAAAACTGAATATCAGAAAACAACCAAATTAAAAGGTAAAGTACAGACATAAACAGACAATTCCTAAATGCAGAAACTCAAATGGATGAGAATCACTTAAAGATATGTTCAACATCCTTAGTCATCAGTAACATGCAAACCAAATTTACTTTGAGATTTCGTCTTCAATACATTAGAATGGCTTAGTTCAATAAAACAAATGACAGCACGTGCTGGCAAGGATATGGAGTAGGAAGAACACACATTCGTTGCTCTTGGGGTGCAAACTTGTACAGGTACTATGGAAATCAGTGTGGAGTTTAATCAAAAATATGGGAATCTTCTAACTCCAAGATTCAACTGTTCTACTCTTGGCCATATACCCAAAGGACATTTTGTTCTACAACAGAGACACTTGATCAATCATGTTTATTACTAATAATAAGCAGAAATTTTAAATGGCCCAGATATCTATCAATGGATAAATAGTTATAGAAAATGGGCTACATTTATACAATTAAATATTACTTAGCTCTTAAAATAAAATAAATCATGAAATTCACAGATAAATAGATGGAGTCAGGGGACAAAAAGTATCCTGGGTGCAGTAACTAAAACTCAGAAAGACAAATATGTTATTTACTTGTTTATATGTGGATGTTAGATGTTAAGTCTTTGGAAAGGAGGCTACAATCCATGTAACCCAAAAATATTCAGTATAGCATAAAGAACTGGGAGTTGGGAGAGTGGTTCTCCCTAGGAGAGGAAAATAGAACAGATGGCTGTGGATGAACAGGGCAGAGCATGAGTGGAACAGGAGTCTTATACAAGGAAATGGAGGAAAGAAGGGAATGGGGAGGTAATATGGAGAGAGAAAGCTAAAACTAAGGGCCATTTAAGGAGTCATATGGAAGCCTAATGTAGTAGGTAGGCTCTTCCTAAGTTATATACATATATGAGGGTGATTTAAATGGAATTTCCAAACAGTGAGGGAAGACTGATCTCAACTTGACATCTCTCATTACCAATGAAGTCTCCAGTTCTGGGAATGGGTTACATCTAACTGCATTATTGGCCAAAAGAGCTCAATGGCAACCCACAAAAAACCCAGGTTCTTGCCAAGGCTATTGATTGTTGTCTGCAAACTGATGACAATGTACTATAGCTGAAGACCAATATCTATACAGCTCATTGAACTGAAGAAGTCAAGCTTCTGCATATCTAGAGCCTTTATTCCTGATTATTGTTTGTGGTATGTGAAAGTATTCTTCCTGTTCCCACAGGAAAAAAGGTAAATGCCAACCCAACTACAAATCATTTGATCTGTAATATGTGCTGGTGCAATAGTGGCACAAATTTTGTGGGAGAAACCAACTAATATCTGATTGCATGTAAGGCCTACTACATGAGATGAAACCAATCCTCTACACTGTTCATGTGACCAGGAACCTAAGATAGAACAAAGACCTAGAAGAACATTAAATAGTATTGTTCTGATAAATGAACATAGCAATTAAATGATTCCTAACATTTTGTTGTACTCATAGATCAGTAATTTTCTCAGCCATTATCAGAAAAACTTCATCCTCAAATAGATGGGAATAAATACAGAGACTCACAACTAGACAATGTACAGAGAGACACTGGAACATTTAATCCTAAATGAGATGTCTCCTAAATGAGATATCTCCACCAAGTCCCTTCCCTAAAGACTCAGAAAACCATGCAGAAGTGGAGGCAGAAACATTGTAAAAGACAGAGAAAATTGAAGCCACCAATGAAACATGGCCTTCTAAACACAATACCACCAATATGCATATTAACTGACAGAGACTGTGGCAGCATACACAGGGCCTGAAGGGGTCTGGGCCAGATGAGATATCAGTGCTGTCAAGGAACATGAACAAAAGACCCCATCCCTACCCAGAAACTAATTTCAACTGATAACCACTCACAAAGAAAACATTAGTTTTCTTCCACTGTCTCACTGGGTATACACTCATCACTCTCAAGGGGAGGCCCTATGCACAGCAGTAGATCGCCAACACAAAAAACCTCAGTGGTATTTTTGAAGGCTGCTTCTCTCCATAATGCTTGGTCAGAGCACTATTGATCACACTGTTTTTTGCTAGTGTTTATTTTTACAAGTATTATAGTTTCTGGCTTTGAGTTTTTATGGGAATTCTTTGTGTGTGATCATGTGTCTCTGCATCTATATGTGTTGCTTTTTCTTTCTCTTGCTTCTTTTGTCTGTTTTGTTTTGTCCTATTTTATTGTTTCTTTTATTTATTTTATTTTATTGTTATTTTTAAGATGCCCATTTGTTTCTAATGAGAGAGAGAAAGACTGCAAACTTTAATGGATATGGAGGTGGGGACAATCTGGGGGGAGTTAAGGGATGGGAAACTGTGATCAGAATATATTGTCAAAAATCTTCTTTTAATAAAAGAAAAATCAGAAAATAATATGTTAAAGTTATTTTTTATTTTAGAAACTATCATTCAATGTTTCATCTGCTACCTTATACCACATAGCAAATGATGTAATACACCATACATCATATGATATGATCCCATATGATAACTCCAACTATCATTTATATGCTAATGAGTTGCAAATTTCTATTTTCAATCCAAAAATTTTGCCTGGACTTTAAATGTAATAAACTTTCTGGAGTAAAACTAATTATTAATCTAAATTTCAAAGTCTCAACCAAGAATTTTAAAGGGAAATGTAAGAGCACCAATGTGTAGTAAAGTCAGTATTTGGAGCATACTTTTATCTCTATTAATGGAGCAAATTGCATTAAATCTATAATCTATGCTTGCATTGAAAGAACGGTGATGACAGGGCTGAGGATATAACTCAATGGTAGCATATACAAAGCCCGACATTAAACTCCTTATACTACCACTGGTGATGATAGTATAATGCATCAGACAATAGTTTTTAAATTGTACAGGCCAGTCTATTTAAAAGCACTCAGAAAAAATGATAAGTTCTATGTAAAATTTGCTATTATTTCTGTCAATCTGCACTTTATGCCAAATAGTTAGAAGGAATCATCACATTGCACTTTAAAGTTTTGGCATATTTTTCAAACTTGTCATGTGTATGCCTGTAATTACTGGTGTATAGGACTAATTGCACCAGAAGTGCTGAACAACATCTGCTAGGATATTTGAGGGAAAAATTGCCCACTTGTACCTTGCTTGGAAGGTGCAATTATCTGCTTACAAAATTAGTTGAGGGCATAAAAGAGGGAAAAATTGGGCTCAGTTAAGGCCTCAAAGCCTTCATTTTAATCTCCTTTGCATCAAATAATGGAGCTTTCAAATGGACCCTCTTCATGATTTTGTACATTGCTCAGAAACATGACATGGTTGATTCACCAGCTGCAGTTCCCCAAAGGCAAAAAAATTTCTTCATGGAAATTATTTTCTTCCTTTCCATGCACAGAAGCTCCAAGTGACAAAGCTTTTGAAACATCTTATGTCAAATATGCCTGGCCTCAGAAGGCCTTCCTTTATTCCTCAGAAGCTCATTCCTAAGAACCAAATATATATAATTTGATACAAAAATAAAGATAAACTAAAATCTGTATCACAAAACAAAATTTTAATATTAATTCAAACATGGCTAAATGGTCAAATTTCTTTATATCATAACCACTAACTTCTCTTGAGTAAAGTGTAATCATAACAAACTTATTGGATTATTACAAAAATGTCATAATAACTATAGAGAGATTTTAAAATAAACACCATGGTTTGAATGAGTTATTTGTTATTAGCCGCCGGGCAGTGGTGGCACACACCTTTAATCCCAGTACTTGGGAGGCAGAGGCAGACGGATTTCTGAGTTCGAGGCCAGCCTGGTCTACAGAGTGAGTTCCAGGACGGCCAGGGCTACACAGAGAAACCCTGTCTCGAAAAACAAAAAACAAACAAACAAACAAAATTTGTTATTAGCCTACATCTACAGGGCTTTTTGTACCTTGGATATTTTTACATTATCTTACAAAGAATGAAAATTTGCTTTTGGTGCCTCTCTTTCCCCACTGCTCCTCCCTCCCTTGTGTTCTTCCATTCTCAAAAGCTTCTTCAGTTTTGTCTTACAAGTGACATTTTGCCCCATGCCCAACTTCTCAACACTTACACTTCTCTTCTTCTGGTCTCCTAACTAGTGTCATAGTCTATAGTCACTTGAACTATTTCGAGTCATTTTTCAGTTGCCTGCAGCTCTTGTCTAGGGTTGGGGCCTCATGAGCTTTCCATCTTCCACAGTAGCATGTTTATTCCTGTCTTTTTTGTTCATGTTATGCTTAGACAAAGATGTTTTCTTGGTCATAGTCATTCTGACTAGAGTGAGATAGACTATCAAAGTGGTTTTAGCTTGTATTTTTCTAATGGTTAAAGAGATTGCAGATTTTTAAAATTTATTGGACTTCTGTGTTTCTTCTACTGAGAACAATATGTGCATTTCATTAGCTTATTGGTTGATTGTCAATTTTATAGTTTGGATATCCAATTTATGTATTTCTTATTATAATGTAGATAAGGAACCTCTCTTAGGATTTGACTGCTGTGAACAGACACCATGATCAAAACAAGTCTTATAAAGCACAACATTTAATTGGGGCTGGCATACTGGTTCAGAGGTTCAGTCCATTATCATCAAGGGGAGAGGATGGCAGCATCTAGACAGGCATGCACTGGGAATTCAGTGGATTCTTTGATATTCAGTAAATGTTAGAAACTAGTTTGGTGTCCTAGACTTCCTCTAAAAGTGTATTCTTAATAGTGCCATTCTGTGAGAAATTCCCATTCCCAGCAGATGGCTGCATTTGATCGTATCATGTTGCATTCATATTTGTAGTTTGTGCATATATTGACTGTTTCATCTTTAGCCAAAAGGAGAGCCCTAGTAAAAGGTGAATTCAGGTAACTCAGTCACAAAAGAACGAACATGGTATGTACTCACTGATAAGCGGATATTAGCCCAAAAGTTCAGAATGTCCAAGTTTCACTTAACAGTAACCGCTGGGCTGAGAGTGAGGTCCCAGATGGAGGGGCTGGAGAAAGGTCTGAAGGAGCTGAGGGTATTTGTAGCCCCTTGGAGAGAGCAAGAGCGTCAATGGGCCTGAACCCCCTCCCGGGTCGTCCTGGAGTTCGGACCACCAACCGAAGAATACACATCTATTGACCCATGGTTCAGACTACATATGTGGCAGAGGATGACCTCCATGGCCATCAGGGAGAAAGGAGAGGCCCTTGGGTCTGAGGGTGCTAGAGGCCCCAGTAAAGGGGAATGTCAAGGTGGGAATATGGGGATGGGTGGGCTGGTAGGTGGGAGGAGGAATTCCCTCACAGAGGCGGAGAGGGGGAGGGTATAGGGGGTTTCCAAAGAGGAGACCCAGAAAAGGGGAAACATTGGAAATGTAAATAAAGAATCAAAAATAAATAAATTAATTAATTTAAAAAAAAAAAAAGGGAATTCAGCCGGTTCTGAGGTTGTGGATGGAGGAAATGAATAAGATTCTGTAGCAGTGTTAAGTTGGTCTTTTGTATTTGGGGCAATATGTTGTATAAGAGCATAACCAGCTGGTTTATCCCTGTTAGAGGACCCCCAGCTATGAACCAATAAGGAGCACTAGGTATATGTTGGTCTTACACATAATGGAAAGGGTAGAGGGAAAGGTAAGCTATACAGGTACAGAAGGGAGAGAGGTGAGTTAGTGAAGATAAGGAGGCATTATGGTGTAAAGTAGCCAGATTGAGAGTCTGAACATCAGTGAAAGAGTGAGAGTGATTCAGTGAGAGTAGATTATCTGAATATAAACAGGGAATAGGGAAAGAAAGGCTCTATGGCTTAAAAAACCAGTAGGATTGTAAGTAGACCACCCTTGAAAAGTTTTGCACAGGATGAAATTGTTGCCTGCAGATATTAAACGTGTTGCTGCCAAGAATTGAAGACAAGAGGGCCAATCTCTACTTTTAGAGATATGTGTGTGATGAAGTTTGTCTTTTGCCATTTGACATAGTAAGCCTAGAGTCTATCCTCCATTTGGATTAATATAGAGTCCAAAATGTTTGTGAGGCTTTGAGAGATAAAGGGTTGAAGTCTGGGATAATCTGAATTTAAATCTATTAAAGGATGAGTAGAGAAAAGTGGGGGTGAACATAGATACTGCCAGATCCTCCCTTGCTGCTAAAAATAATGTTTGCATTATGAGAGAGATATTTGAAATCCAAACATTAAAAATGTTCATGAGTCCTAGACTTGGTAGTAGGACTGTGAATATCTTGAATTAGGGATATGTGGTGACGATATATGAATCTTAGTTTTAGAGTGAGGGTGATTCCTAGATAAGTTACTAAGTAAGACATTACCTGGTCTTGTCCTTTTAGGCCTCATAGTCCCAGGCAAATTGGGAGTTTAGCAAGGAAGAAGTATAACAAACACAATCAAAGAATTGTAGAATAGATGACCTAACTCTAACTAAGCAAGTGAAAGATGGGTCTGACAAGAACTTCAAGTCTCTAAAGAAAGAAATTGAAGAAGCTATCAGAAGATGGAAAGATCTCCCATGCTCATGGATGGGTAGAATTAACATAGTGAAAATGGCCATCTTACTAAAAGCTATCTACAGTTCAATGTAATCCCCATCAAAATTCCAACACAATTTTTATAGTCTTTAAATGAGCAATTCTCAATTTCATATGGAAAAAGAAAAAAAAACCTAGGATAGCCAAAGCAATCCTGAACAATAAAAGTACTTTGGGAGGAATCACCATCCCTGACCTCAATCTGTACTACAGAGAAATAGTGATAAACACTGCATGGTATTGTACAGAAACAGACACATTGATCAATGGAAACAAATCTAATACCCAGAAATAAACTCACACACCTATGAACACTTGAATTTTGATAAAGAATACAAAACCATACAATGGAAAAAATAAAAGGATCTTCAACAAATGGTGCTGGTATAACTGGATGTCTACATGAAGGAGAATGAAAATAGATTCATACTTATCACCACACACAAAACTCATGTCCAGGTAGATCAAGGACCTAAACATAAAACAGGATACACTAAATCTTATAGAAGAGAAAGTGAGAAATAACCTTGAACTCATTAATATGAGAGACAAGTTCCTAAACAAAATATCAATGGCTCAGGCTCTAAGATCAACTGTTGATAAATGGGACCTCATGAAACTGCAAAGATTTTGTAATGCAAAGGACATTGCCAATAGAACAAATAGACAGCTTACAGATTGGGAAAGGATCTTCACCAACCTTACATCTGATAGAGGGCTAATATTCAAAATACATAAAAAATTCAAAAAGTTAGACACCAAATAACCCAAATAAAAATGGAGTACAGGACTAAACAGAGAATTCACAACAGAAAGATCTCCAGTGGCTGAGAAGAACTTAAAGAAAAGTTCAAAGTCCTTAGCCATCAGGGAAAAATGCAAATCAAAACCATTCTGAGGTTCCATCTTACACACATCAGAATGGCTACAATCAAAAACTTAAGAAATAGCATACGCTAGCAAGAATGTGGAGCAAAAGGAACACTCCTCCATTGCTGCTGGGAGTGCAAACTTGTACAACCACTTTGGAAATCATTTTGGAGTTTTCTCTGAAAACTGGGATAGTTTTAACTCAAGATCCAGCTATACCACTCTGCTGCATATACCCAAAAAGATGTTACAACATCTCACAAAGATACTTATTCAACTATGTTCATAGCAACTATATTCATAATAGAAAGAAACTGGAAACAACCTAGATGTCCCTTAACTGAAGAATGGATAAAAACAATGTGGTATATTTACACCATGGAGTACTTACTATTCACCTATTAAACACCAAGACATCATGGATTCTGTAAGTAAATGGATGAAATTGGAGAATATCATTCTGAGTGAGGTATCCCATTCTCAGAAGGATAAGCATGGTGCATACTCACTTATAAGTGCATATTAGCCATAAAATATAGGTATCATGCTATGTTCTATAGATGCAAAAAAAGCTATACAAGAAGGAAAGCCCAAGCAAGGAAGCTTGAATCTGACTTAGAAGGAGGAATAAAATACTCATAGGAGGCATAAGAGGAAAGAACTGGGAGAGAGAGGGATGGGGAGGGAGATGAGAAGGGGAATGGGGGTTCAGGATCAAGTGTAGGAAAGGACAGGAGAGCTAGATGGCCATGAAAATGAATGGAAATTTGCAACCAACATGGGTGAGAAGGTAGGGGGCATCTTCAGGATGAGACAGAGGCCTGGGATAAGAGAGGTGCCCAAGAATCAGTGGAGGTGACCTTTGCTTGGTCACACTACATTGGGGATATGGAACCTGAAGAGACCACCTCCTATAGGTAGGCAGGAAACCCTGTGGAGCAATAGAGACAGCAACCAACCCACAAAACACTCAATCTAAAATTTATCTTGTCTACAATAAATACAGACACAGCAGAGGGAGCAGAGACTGAGGAAATGGCCAACCAATAACTTGTCCAACTTGAGATCCATTCCATGGGCGAGCACCAGTCCCTAACACTATCAATGATACTCTGTTATATTTGCAGACAGGAGTATGTTGTCTTCTGAGAGGCTCCACCTAGCAGCTAAGACAGATACAGATAGCTACAGCCAAACAGTAGTTGGACCTTGAGGACTCTTATGGAAGAATAGGAGGAAGGATTGTGGGCCCAGACAGGGATAGAAACTCCACAGGAAAACCAACAGAGTCAACTAAACTGGAGCCTTGGGGCTCTCAAAGACTGAACCACCAACCAAAAAAAAAAAAAAAAAAAACCACTTGGGCTGGACCTATGCCTTCAACCATATATGTAGCGGATGTCTAGCTTAGTCTTCTTGTGGCTTCCAAACAGCTGGAGTGAGGAATATCCCAATAACTGTTATCTGTACATAGGATATGTTTTTCTATCTGGACTGCCTTGTCTGGCCTCAATGAGAAAGAAAGCACTTAGTCCTACAGAGACTTGCTATGCCAAAGTAGGGGTACTATACAGGGGGCCCCACTTGATCAGAGGAAAAAGGGGGATGGATGGGAGAAGAATTGTGGGAAGGAGTGACTGGGAGGGGAGCAGTGCGTGGAATGGAAAGTGAATAAGTAAAATAATAATAAAACACACACACACACACACACACACACACACACACCAAAGAATGTCCAAGTCTTCCTGTATGGCCTTGCTAAAGAAATTGGAGCAATCTCAGTGTCACAACAGTACACAAAACAGTACATGTCAGGTTCCACCCATGAGAAGAGACCCCGAGTAATGATGCCATATTGGGGGTTCAGCATTGGCCTCTGTGGCTGTCATATTTGACAGTAAAAAACAACTGTAACCAGGTCAACCTTGATGAGTAGAAGTTAATGTTCTTGAGCCCATGAATAGCCTCCACATCTGCCACAATGGTCACTTTGTTCATGGGCCCATTGAGCAATGATGTAGATGAACAGGGAATGAGGCTAACTGTGCACAAAAAGAGTCATCCCACCTAATTAATTACTGAATTCCTCCTCTGCTGAAATCACCTTTTGGTGACCATTTACATGGAGTATCTTCACCTCTTACTCATTTGGAAAGATTTATGTACATACATATTCCTCAAATATTTTTTTTCACCAATTTTACATTCATGCTCTTTCCAAGTCCCTGACCATCCAGCCAAATCATTAACTACAGCCTATGATTCAATACACAATTATTGTACGTCTGGCCCTTTCTTTTGTAAGGAAAATGCATAACTATGTACTGGCCACACACAGTTCTACTCACTGTTATGATTGCCTTCACCAAAGTTTCCTTCAGGGTTGCCTGTGAAAGAAGGTTATAATAGCACCTCTGGGTGGTATCTGCATCATGTGTAGAACCATCAATAACCAGGACTCATTCTTCTTTTCCCCAGTCATTCTATAATAGGGCTTACCCCATAAGGCTATAGGTAAATGATTAGAAGCAGAAAACATTGTAACAGCAGTCGAAACTATAGGCACTTGGACAACTTCATGTAATTTGCTTGTACTTTCAGTATTTGCTCAGGCCTAATCATGTATATACCACTTCCATTTGATAATGTATTGCTGCTGGGCACATCCTACTTTATGGCCTGTTGGGTCAGACAATACTCATTCAGCTCCTGATGTGTATCTCAGGTCATATGGTAACTTGGTGGCTTACTATCAAATTTGCTGTTTAACTATGACCCTATAACAGGCCAAGAAGTGTTGCTCAAAGATAGAATAGTGGTTTGAAGAAGATGGTGCAGTCTTAGCCCCAAATTACAAGGGTCTCCTCTGTGATTCAACTTTAGAGACTTGCCAAAGGCCCCAAATGGTATACCTATCTGCATTTGAAACTCAAGTACCATTAGGTCTGCTGGATCACATGGAACAAGTGATAAATCAACCTGCAGATTAGCCTGGACATGAAAAATCTTCTTTGATTCCAGGCACTACTCAAAGAGAGCAGCTTTCCAAGTCACTTAGTATATAGGCCAGTGTAACACACCCATGTGAGAACTGTGTTGTCTCCAGAACTCAAATAAACTCCTTAAGCATTGTGATTCTTTCCGCTTGATTAGAGGGGCAGATGTTTCTTTATTATGTAAGCTTTTCTAAACATGAAAAAGGCACAGTAAAATACTATGGTATGAATATTCTGTAAAATAAATATATTCCATTGTTTGGTGATCGTTTTATCTGAATTGAAACCATTGCCCCAGGTATGGGGTAGTAGAGGGTACTCCTGAACATCAAGAGATAGACAAAGGGTCACCAGTCTGGGAGAACAGAAATTGGAAGATTCTTAATGAGCACTCCTTGATGATAAAAAACAAAAAAACAAAAAACAAAACAAAACAAAAAAAAAACGAAAAAGAAAAAACTGCTTGTGGAATAGACTCTGACCAGAGGAGCTGTATAAAAGAGATTTCTAAGGTTGTCACAATGCCTAAAAGCTATATAGAGAGCTCAAGGATTGAAGCTTTTGTAAGTCATCACCCATGTTGAGATGGGAATTTTAGCCATGCAGCTGCATATTAATCATCTCTACTTCTGTAAGTAATCTCTCATCTATTTTCTTCCTAGTAACCCAATACAACTCATTGGTTCATCAAGGTGGACATTGGTGCAATCATTACATTGTAGGTTCCCTTTCTGGAGTGAGTAGACATGTGTGTTGTGTGTCCCCAGGAAAAGTCTTTCCTGCAACTGCTATTATAATATATTATAAAGTAATTTTAAAATAGTATGTGCATGGGAAAGGTACAATAAGTAATCTTCTGAAGTGGATACTCAATTAAAGAAGAAATTTTTATTGTTAATAAGAGAGTGAACATATCTAGAAACATTTGACCAAGTCCAGAGCAGAGAGAAAGAGAAACAAAGTACACAGCCAGTGCTGTCTTTAAAAGAGACAAGGGACCATGGGACTTATAAGACAAACCCTGTGGTTTGTAAGGAGGAGGAGGAGGAGGAGGAGGAGGAGGAGGAGGAGGAGGAGGAGGAGGAGGAGGAGGAGGAGGAGAATTAACTGGGAAAAGGGAATTATGTGAGCTGTAGTACACCTGGGAATTTGGTGTGTGTGTGTGTGTGTGTGTGTGTGTGTGTGTGTGTGTGTGTGTGTGTGTGTGTGTGTGTGTAAAAGGGGCCAGAATGCTAGTGTGGGAAATTTGAAATGTAAAGCAAGTATTTGTGAGTAGTGACTGAGTGATCCTGGAAGCCAGTGTGGGCTTTGATACATAACCATAAGTATAAGTCAGTGGAAAGCCATATGTCCCTTCTCCCATTGGCAAGGGAAATGATTCCTTTCGTTGGACAGAAAACTCATTTCATAAGTTTCTGAGAGGTGATTGTTTTTCTGTTACTGTCAGAAATCCTGCTACAGTCCAACTTGAGATCTTTTATGGATATGTGAACTTCCTGAGACCTAAGAGTATGACCATGTAGTACTATGGCTGTATCTAATAAACCTGAAAGATGCCTTGAGTGAGGGAATGATGAGTGAATATAGAGCTCTTGACCATTAGACTCATGTGTTACTGTTAGTTTTATAAATATTCTTACACATGGGCTGCACTAAGAACATTGTGGTGGTTTGAATGAGAATCCCCTCCCATAAACTCATGTATCTGAATGCTTAGTTGCCAGATAATGGAACTGTTAGAATATAATTAGTATGTTGGCCTTGTTGCAGTAGTTGTTGCCTTGTAGGAGAAGGTTTGCCACTTGGAGTGAGTTTTCAGGTTTCAAAAGCCCATACCAGGCCCAGTGTTACCTTCTCTACCTGTTGCCTATGAATCAAAATTTAAAGCTCTCAGCAACTGCTCCAGTATTGTGCTTCTGTTTCTTGCCATGATGATTATGCACTAACCCTCGAAAATGGTAAGCAAGTCTCCAATTAAATGTTTACTGTTATAAGAGTTACCTTGGTCATTTGTGTCTTCACAACAAATGAACAATGACCATGACAGTTATAAGGGTAATTTTCTTTTTGAAGTAATATATATAACAAATTATCTTAACTTATTGCAACTATTTAATATTTTACTCTTTTATAATGCCTCTTAAAAACACAAACACCTTTTAGAACTGTATAAAAATATCTGTTTATGCCCTTAATGTAAAAGCTGTTGTTTTTAATTATATATATATGTGTGTGTGTGTGTGTGTGTGTGTGTGTACTTTTTCATTTATAGAATTCCTAATATACAAGCAAGCACAATTTTTGAGGCCTATACAAAATTGGTATCACCAGTATCACTGTCCTATAGCTCCATGCACTGTCCCTATGGAAGGTCTTCAAAGGCATTAAGGCAATGAAGTTGCCATGTTTAATGGCTATTCTTAGGTATCAACTGGATTATATCTAAAATTAAGTTAAAAATCAAGCAGTTGGATACACCCATGTGGGATATTTTTCTTAACTATATAATTTGGAATGAAGTCAACTTTTAGTCCTGATCTTTAAGGTGGGAAGATATAATTTTAAAACAGATAATTTGAAGTTAGAAGAACCACCTTTAATCTGGGCCACATCTTCAGCTGACAGCCTGTATAAAGGTCATGGAAAAATGAGCCTTGTTCTCTTAGCCTACTTGCTCTCACTCTTGCTGGCAAGTCCGTTCCTGCACTGGCATTAGATCCTACTTCTTCAGATTTATGGTGTATATTGAAGATCATCAGAGATAACCAGATTCCTGAATTGAACTACTTGATTCTTGACCTTTCTATTGGTAGACAGCAATTGTTAGACTAGCTGGACCACAGCCTGTAAGGCATTCTTTTCTTCTGTAAAGATAAATGTTGAGTTATATAGGTTTATTTGTAGAGTATTAAACAGGTATGCTAGCTATTGTGGCTACCACTTTTAGAATATCATTTTCTTGGATAATTTTGGTGGAAAAAACACTTTGGGAGTGGGGAGAATGGCATGGAAATAATGTAAAAAAATGTAGAGTCCCGAGGATGCTACTAAATCAACATTTGTAACTTATTTCTAGCATTTTGTAACTTACTTCCAATTTATTACATCACATAGTTTCCTCAAAATTATAGTAAGGCAGATGATATATGTGCCTTAATTTCATGAAAGAGAACTCTAAGTTGTCTACATGATATATGCCATAGCCAAGATCTAACAAAAACAGTCATATATTCTCTTATTACAGACTTTTATATTTTAATCGGGTGGATATATGAACAGATGTATAGATAGACAATCTGTTTGAGTTCTTGTAACTTTATATTAATAATTATGGCATAAACACTCATAACTAATATAGTAAGATAAGATGAAATAGTTTTTATCATCCCTTTATCAATTAGACTCAGTCATAATATAGCCCTGATCTGAACAAGGATTCAAATAAGATGAAGTAACCTTTTAATTTAGTGTAATTTGAAGCTCTTGGTAGTTAAACTTTTAAGTAATCTAATCACTCCTTCATTTTGCCTAAGTACCAGGCTTGATCCCTCCAGTTATATCCACCTTAAATCCAACTACCTAGCTGTTGGTTGCCACTGACACATGGATGCCACTTATTCATCCTAATCTAGCTATGCTTGAGGTTCATAGGTATTGCAGCTTGGTAGACGGCTTATTGCCTTCCCTCCCTTAGTAGATTGTACAGTATTTACTGGGACCATGGAAGCTAGACCACAGAAAAAAGACTTTCAGGTCAGATTCAGCTTGAAACTTCCAAGTCCTATGTATGCTGTTTCTTCAGTAATAGGGGACACACCCTCAAAATCAGGAGGCAACCAAAGGTTACATTGATAAACCATACATATATATATATTTTGGTTGATTGGTTGGTTTTGGTTTTGGTTTTTCGATACAGGGTTTCTCTGTATATCCCTGGCTGTCCTGGAACTCACTCTGTAGACCAGGCTAGCCTCAAACTCAGAAATCCACCTGCCTTTGCCTCCCGAGTGCTAGAATTAAAAGCGTGTGCCATCAACATATAATTTTTAAAAACTATATATTTTTAAAATTAAATTTCCTTTTTTAACTCACTCACTTTACATCCTGCTCACTGTCCTCTCCTGGACACCTCCCAATCCTCCCATCTTCCATTCTCCATCCCCTTCTCTTGTAAATAGATGGGGCCCCCTCTTAGACATCCCCTCATCCTGATAATTCAAGTCTCTGAGAAGCTAGGCACATGCTCACCCATTGAGGCCAGACAAGGCAGCCTAGCTAGAAGAACATATCCCACATGCAGCCAAAAGCTTTTGGGATAGTACCCATTCCAGCTGTCCCAGAATCACATGAAGACAAAGCTGCACATCTGCTACATATGTTGCAGGATGGCCTAGGTCTAACCCAAGTATGTTATTTGATTGGTGATTTGGTCTCTGAGAGCTCCAAGGATCCATGTTAGTTGATTTTGTTGGTCTTCCTGTGGAGTTCCTGTCCCCTTAGGAGCCACAATCCTTCCTTCTTTTCTTCCATACGAGTCCCCAAGCTCCATCCACTGTTTGACTGTGGGGGAGTCTGAATCTGTCAGAGTCAACTGCTGGATGGAGCCTCTCAGAAGACAAAACACTCCTGCCTGCACACAGAACAGAATATCATTAATAGTGTTAGGGATTAGTACTTTTCCATGGGATGGGTCTCAAGTTGGACAAGTTATTGGTTAGCCATTCCCTGAGTCTCTGCTCAATCCCCTGTCTCTGCATTTCTTGTAAACAGGATAAATTTTGGGTTGAAAGTTTTGTGGGTGGGTTGGTGTCTCTATCACTCCACTGGGATTCCTGCCTGGCTACAGGAGGTCTCATCTTCAGATTCAATGCCCACAATGTAATGAGTCACAGAGCTAAGGTCACCACCATTTATTCTTGGGTGCCTCCCTTATCCAGGTCTCTGTCTCATCCTGGAGATGTCCCTACCTCCTCAGCCCAATCAATTACAGTTTTCCGCTCATTTTCATGGCCATCTAGCCATCTCTGCTGTTCTTCCCCATACCTGATCCTGAAATACTGGTGCTGGGATTTCTTTGGGGAACATTATCAACCCAAATGTGTGTGTGTGTGTGTGTGTGTGTGTGTGTGTGTGTGTGTGTGTGTGTGTATCTGTGTGTATATTTTGGTTTGTAATCCACAGTGGCTGGAAATATTCTCCACTGTGGATGAATCTATAACACAACTCCCATACCTGTGACTCAAGCAACATCATAGAAGAGGATATGGAAGATATTTTAGGAGCCTGAATACCAGGAAATATATTGTGAAACAGTCTTACCTAAAAATGACTTCACAAACTAGACAGGAACAATGCAATACCAGTTGACATTCTAACATTAATGAGAGAAATGCACTTCCAGCCCTAGACAAAGAATTACAGCCATGTAATGATTGCTAGAAAAAAGAGAATTCATCTCTCCCAGGCATGTGTTCCCTTATTGGTTGTCAAATGCAGGGTGGTCAGCCTTGAAACTATATACACACAAAATATGGACTCAGAATGTTATACACACACACACACACACACACACACACACACACACCTGCATGCATGTACAAAGAAAAAGAAGCTGTCAAATTCTTAGGTTACAGATATAGGAAAGTCCAGAAAGAAATCAGAAGGGGGAAAAGTGATATGATTTTATGTCAGTTACAATATATAAAAAAAGAAAATACGTATTGTTTACTATTTTCCTTATTTTTGGAAGTTCAAGAGCACCTGCTATATAAAACTTAATGAACCAACATTACACAGTGGAAAAGAATTCTCCAACAGTTTGCTCTTTTATCAATTCTTCTCAGTCTTTGAAGAATTAGTCAAGAATATTTCTCCTCCCCAAGTTCATCTCTGATCCTTTCAGGAAGTTATGGTGTGTGTCATACAATATTGTTATTAATATTGCATCTTAGAAATTGACAAAATATTTTTGAAATATGTTCTATTTACAAAGATTATAATAATTATGAGAAAATTTATTTCAAGAAACACTACTCACAAATAAATAAACTGTGTCAGGATGAGAAGTAAGTAAGGATCCAACTGAATACAAACAGTAACGAGCAGAAACCAGACTTTCTAGAAGCAGTGCAGATTGCATCCTAGTCCACTTTGCCTTTGTACTGCCCCCTCAGCATTTTCTTGATCAAACCTTCACAGCTGTCGCATGTCATTTGCTAATAGTTACTTTCATCATAGTGCTCTCTGTGACAGTGAATTGCAGCTAAACACTCTTTTAGTTCATCAGCTGAATTCATGGTGGTCATATCCCTGACTCTAAGACAAAGTGTAAGGTGACCTCCAGGATGCAAAAATCAATTCCACTGTCCCCTAGGCAAACTTCTCAATGACTGTCCCTCCTTTTCAATTATCAAGGCACTGTGCAATCCTAGCTTGACAAATGGATATTTTAAAGTTTAAATGTGATTGATGGTTTTCATTGCTTAAGTAAACATAGCTTTGCTTCCAGTAGTGAACTGTAAAGTGAGAGTCTACAAAAATGATAAATAAACTAGTGCCAACATTTATAGTTTTACTAATGGGTATTCACTAGTAACATTACTATATCACAAAATGTATAGCATGATTATACAATCTATTTTTCTGTGTTGTCAGATTTTTACTAATCTTAAATTTAAGTCACTATGAAAATTCACTATATTTATATGAGTATCAGAGTGAACATGTTTTATGTTTATTAGCAGCATGAGGTCACAAACATAATTACCAAACATTGGCATGGTAAAATTACATCCCCAAACTAAGTCAATAATGACATTTTTAAATATGTGAAAATATATGATATGTATGCTTTGTTTGTCTCCTTCCCCGACTGTCTCCCTTGTTCCCTCTTTGCCCTCTCTTTTTCTCTCTTCCTTCCTCACTTAAGTCTCTGCCTCACAGTCTACTTTCTGCTTTCATGATCTAGACAAAGGTATACATACATATATACACATGTATATATAAATATACATACATAAATGCAGACTCTGCATTTCATAAAAATTATTTGATACTTATTTTTCTCAGCCAGGCTTGCTAGTTTTCTGTTTGTTTGCTTTTTGCCTCTATTATATCAACATTTGTTCCATCTGTTCCTATCCTCTTCAGAACATTTATCATGAAGAGATATTGTATTGTATCTGAGGCTCTCTTTACATTTATTAAGAATATAACGTGAATTCTGCCAATAATCCTATTTGTATATCTTAATATATGTTTTGTCTATATATGTTGACTCAATCATGTGTCCCTTGGCCAGTGTGTGTCTACTGCATAATGAAATCTTAAATTACATTTGTAGTTGGGCAGTGGTGGCACATGCCTTTAATCCCAGCACTTGGGAGGCAGAGGCAGGTGGATTTCTGAGTTCGAGGCCAGCCTGGTCTACAGAGTGAGTTCCAGGACATTCAGGGCTACACAGAGAAACCCTGTCTCGAAAAAACCAAAAAAAAACAAAACAAAAAACAAAAAAAAAAACAATTCCATTTGTAAGTATTTAATTTCATTTGAAAATACTCAATTGTAAGTATTTTATTGAGAATTTTTGTGCTCATCAGGAAAATTGGCTTATAGGTTTCCTTTTCTGTTTTGTTCTTATCCACATTTTCAGTGTAAGCACTCATTGCTATAAGCTTTCGTTTTGAAAAAGTATTTTTTGCTCTACCCTAAAGGTTCTGAGAAGTTGTGCTTTATTTTTCTATTGATGCTATGAATGCTTACACTTATTCTTAGATTTCTTGAATGATATACTTACTGTCCATTCAATAGTGTGTTATATAATCTCTGTATGTATTGGGGTGTGTTAGAGGAACATAAATGATTAAATGAATGAATATGTGTGTGTGTGTGTGTGTGTGTGTGTGTGCATGTTGTTGCTGTTGTTGTTGTTGTTGTTATTGGTAGCCCACCAGACATGAACACATGACCACTCACACACATTTATGGTCAACTGAAAATCTTTATCCCAGCAATCCCTCCAGTACTCCAAGATTTAGGTATGGTCCTGAGTATTCAGAATTTATGATCTGGCATCTTACTTGGCAGCTGCAGGGTTCTTCAAAGAAATAAGTTTAAAGCTAGCAATCCAAGAGCACATCAAAACAATCACTCACTATGATCAAGTAGGCTTCATCCCAGGGATGCACTGATGGTTGAATATACAAAAGTCCATCAAAGTAATCTACTATATAATCAAACTCAAAAAAAAGCCACATGATCATCTCAATAGATGCTGAGAAAGCATTTGACAAAATCCAACACCCCTTCATGCTAAAAGTCTTGGAAAGATCAGGAATTAAAGGCCCATAACTAAACATAGCAAAAGCAATATATAACAAACCAGTAGCCAACATCAAACTAAATGGAGAGAAACTTCAAGCAATCCCACTAAAATCAGGGACTAGATAAGGCTGCCCACTCTCTCCCTACCTATTCAATATAGTACTCAAAGTCCTAGCTGGAGCAAAGAGACAACAAAAGTAGGTCAAAGGTGTGACAGGATTTTCCCTGTCCAATCACATTTAAATATTAGGGCAGCAGGATACCTGTGATTGGTCAGGGAAAGGGGCGGAGCTAAGAGTGGCAGAGAGAGACAGCATCTCAGCAGAGGAGGATAGCCGAGATAGAGGCAGACATGAACCATCATGGCTTTAGCCAGCCTCAGGTAGATAAGATAGCATAAAGGTTAGAATATTGGGATAATTTGTCTAATCTAGGTGGGCAGCTGGTACCAGTTTTAATTGGCCTTGATATTATTGTGTGAGCATCTTGTATATTGAGAATTTCTTGATATATAAATCTAACTGGTTAACTATAAACCTTAAGAGTTTTGATTTTACCAGGTTATTGGATATTGTGATATCTAACCATGAGGTTAGCAGTTCTATTTGGTTACTGGAATGCTGGGCTTAGTGCATTTGGTTACTGGAATGCTGGGCTTAGTGCATTTGGTTACTGGAATGCTGGGCTTAGTGCAGGAACAAGCCTGTTTGGTTATATTTTAATATTTCCCACAACAAAAGGGATAAAAATTTGAAAGGAAAAAGTCAAAATACCACTATTTACAGATGATATGGTAGTATACTTAAATGACTCCAAACTCCTAAACCTGATTAAAAAAAAAAAAAAACATCAGCAAATTGGCTGAATATAAAATTAACTCAAACAAATCAGCAGCCTTCCTCTACTCAAAGGAAAAACAGGCTGAGAAAAAAATTAGGGAAACAACACTCTTCACAATAGTCACAAATAATATAAAGTATCTTGGTGTGACACTAACCAAGCAAGTGAAAGATGACAAGTTCTTGTCTGTATGACAAGAACTTCAAGTACCTGAGGATAGAATTCGAAGAATATCTCAGAAGATAGAAAAATCTTCCATGCTCATGGATTGGCAGGATTAATATAGTAAAAGTGGTCGTCTTACCAAAAGCAATCTACAGATTTGATGTAATCCCAATCAAAATTCTAGTGCAATTCTTTACAGAGTTTGGAAGAGGAATTTGCAAATTCATTTAGAATAATCAAAAACCCAGAATAGGAAAAAGATTCTCAACAATAATAGAACTCCTAGGGCAATCACCATTTCTGACCTCAAGCTGTATTACATACAGAGCAATAGTGATAAAAACTCCATGGTATTGGTACAATGACAGGCAGGTAGATCAATAGAATAGAACTGAAGACCCAGAAATGAACCCACACACCTATAGTTACTTCATCTTTGACAAAGGAGCTAAAACAGTCCAGTGGAGAAAAAAATATTTTCAACAAATGGTGCTGGTTCAACTGGCAGTCAGCATGTAGAAGAATGCACATCGATCCATTCTTATCTCCTTGTACAAAGTTCAAGTCCAAGTGGATGAAGTACCTGCACTTAAAACCAGATGTACTAAAACTAATAGAAGAGAAACTAATCGAACACATGGGCACAGGGAAAATTTTCCAGAACATAACACCAATGGCTTATGCTCTTTGACCATCAATCAACCAATGTGACCATGAAATTACAAAGCTTCTGTAAAGCAAAGGCTACTGTCAATAGGACAAAATGGCAAACAAAAGATTGGGAAAAGATCTTTACCAGTCCTACCTCTGTTATAGGGCTAATATCCAATACATAAAAAGAACTCAAGAAGTTAGAGTCCAGAGAACCAAATAACACTATTAAAAAATGGGGTACCGAGCTAAACAGAGAATTCTCAACTTAGGAAACTCAAAGGGCTGAGAAGCACCAAAAGAAATGTTCAACATCCTTAATCATCAGAGAATTGCAAATCAAAACAACCCCGAATTTTTTCCTCACACCAGTCAGAATGTGTAAGATCAAACAGTCAGTTGACAGCAGATGCTAGAGAGGATGTGGAGAAAAGAAGAACACTCATTCATTGTTGTTGGGATTGCAAGCTGGTACAACCACTCTGGATATCAGTCTGGCTGTACTTCAGAAAATTGGACATACTACAAACTGAGGTCCCAGCTATACCACTCCTGTGCATATACCCAAAAGATGCTCCAACATATAACAAGGATATATGCTCTACTATGTTCGTAACAACCTTATTTATACAACCCAGAAGTTGGAAATAACCCAGATGTCCTTCAATAGAGGAATGGATACAGAAAATTTGGTATATTTTCACAATTGAATACTATTCAGCTATTATAAACAATGACTTCATGAAATTCTTATGTAAATGGATGGAATAACAAAATATCATCCTGAGTGAGGTAACCTAGTCACAAAAGAACAGACATGGTACTCACCCACTGATAAATGGGTATTAGCCCAAAAGCTTGGAATACCCAAGATACAATTCATAGACCATATGAAGCTCAAGAAGAAGGAAGACCAAAATGTTGATGCATCAATCCTTCTTAGAAGGGGGGAATAAAATACTCACAGGAAGTAGAGGTTGGAGGGACTTGGGAGGAAGAGATGAGGGGGAGGGGGAAAGGGGGAATAGGGTCTGGTATGGGAGGAGACAGGGATGATATACAGAGGGTCATGAATTTGTACAGAGGTGTGTACAAATGGGAAATGGGGAACTGGGGGTAGTCACCAGCAAGTTCCAGATGCCAGGAAATCAAGAGGCTACAAGAACCCAACATGGATGAGATTATCTGAAATACCCAACAAAGGAGAGGGAGAACCTGTAGAGACCATATCCAGAGGTTAAGCAAGGCTTCAGTTTGGAGAATGGGACCACCCACTGTTCTCCAAATTCTTAACCCAGGAGGGCTCCTATCTAAAGGAAAAACAGGGACAAAGTGTGGAGCACAGACTGAAGCAAAGGCCATCCAGAGTCTGCCCCACCTGGGGATCCATCCCATTTACAGACAGCAAACCCAAACACTATTGCAGATGCCAAGCAGAGCATGCTGACAGGAGATTGATATAGCTGTCTCCTGGGAGGCTCTGTCATAGCCTTACAAATACAGAGGCGGATGCTCAGAGTCAACCATTGGACAGAGCATGGGGTCCTCAATGGAAGAGTTAGAGAAAGGTCTGAAGGAGTTGAAAGGGTTTGCAACCCCATAGGAAGAACAACAAAATCAACCAACCAGACTCCCCAGAGCTCCCAGGGACTAAACCACCAACCAAAGAGTACACATGGAGGGATGTCACGCTCTCTCCCGTTGGGGGAAGCGCAGTGAGGGTGGAGTCTCCGGTCCGGGGACCGCCAGGGGTCTGGTCTGCAGAGTACGCCCTGGGATTCAAGGATCACCACCGCAGCCCTCTTCGTAGCAAATGCCTCGGGCCTGACGCCGCCGGAGTGAGATGCCGGGGTCGAGCACCCCTGGTGCTAATGGAGTCCGCCGACTTGGCGCCCAAGCCGCTGCCGGTCTCGGCCAGTGGCTTGGCCAAGGTGTAGGAAGGGAGCGGACCGAGATCAGCCGTGGGCATCCACTGGCTTCGTTGTGCTCAGAGCACTCGCCGTCCTGCGCCCCAAGAGTCACAGCTCCCTTAGACAAAGTTCTCGGATGCCAAAGTAGTTTCTATCTTTATTTGTTCAAGATGGCGGGCAGCACTCCCAGGGCAGGTGGGTGGAGAAGGAGGGGAGAGAGAGAGAGAGAGCTGGGTCAAGGTGTTCTACTTATAGTTCTGAGAGAGAGGGGGCGGGGCTTGGTAGTTGATACTTTCCATTGGCCAGCTTGGGAGCCCTAATCGTTGCCTCATTTGCCTATACACAAGTTTTACATGCCAGGCCTCTTTCCATACAGGGGTTGTGATATGAAAAATTTCCCAGGAGCGTTGGCCAGAAGCATAAATTCTGGTCCCTGGTGTACCACCAGGTCTCCCAGAGCTTCCAGCCCATGCTCAACCAGGCATCACAGATCACTGCCTCACAGCGGGACCCATAGCTCCAGCCACATATGTAGCAGAAGATGGCCTTGTCTAGCATCAATAGGAGGAGAAGCCCTTTGTCCTGTGAAGGCTTGATTCCCCAGTGTAGGGGAATGCCATGTCGATGAGGAAGGAGTAAGTGTGTCAGATAGGGAGCATCCTCATAAAAGCAGGGGGAGGGGGATGAAAGAGATGGTTTCTAGAGGGGAAAATGGGAAAGGGGATAACATTTGAAATGTAAATACATAAAATATCCAATAAAAAAATGGAAAAACCGCCAGGCAGTGGTGGTGCACGCCTTTAATCCCAGCACTTGGGAGGCAGAGACTGGCGGATTTCTGAGTTCGAGGCCAGCCTGGTCTACAGAGTGAGTTCCAGGACAGCCAGGGCTACACAGAGAAACCCTGTCTCGAAAAACCAAAGAAAGAAAAAAAAATGGAAAAACCAGTCCCACAACACCCAGAGGAAGCTCCACTCCCAGGCACTCTAACACACCTGGGATCATAGGATCAGAGGTGAGGAGGACTCAACATCTATCCCAACACAGGAAGTCCAGGAACCCCACCGAACCAGTGGCATGGGTTACTTCTGGTCTGGCCCATTGCCCTGAGTAGACCTTGTGCATGAACTAAGCCAGTCCCACAACATCAAAGAGGAAGCTCCACTTCAAGGTGCTCTAACACACAGAGGATCACAAGATCCCAGGATCCCAGGAGGTTGCTCACACCAGGATCTCAGGGTCGCAGAGGCACCTTGACTCCCAGGAGCTCTGTCACACCCAGGATCTCAGGATCTCAGGATCCAAGAATCACAGGATCCCAGGGACAGCTGGTCTCTGAGGAGTTCTGACACAACCAGGATCACAGGAAGGACAGGCTCCAGTCAAATAAAGGGAGGGCAGGTAGCACTAGAGATAATCAGATGGCAGGAGGCAAACATAAGAATATAAGCAACAGAAACCAAGGTTACATGCCATCATCAGAGCCTAATTCTCCTACCATAGCAAGTCCTAGATACACCATCACACAGGAAAAGCAAGATTCGAATCTAAAATCACTTCTCATGACGATGATTGAGGACTTTAAAAGGGACATAACTAACTCCCATAAAGAAATACAGGAGAACACAGATAAACCGATAGAAGACATTAAAGAGGAAACACAAAAATCCCTTAAAGGATTACAGGAAAACAAAACCAAACAGGTGAAGGAACTGAACAAAACCATCCAGGATCTAAAAAATGGAAACGGAAACAATAAATAAATCACAAAGGGAGTCAACCCAGGAGTTAGAAAACCTAAGAAAGTGATCATGATTCATAGATGCAGGCATCACCAACAGAATACAAGAGATAGAAGAGATAATCTCAGGTGCAGAAGATACCATAGAAAACATTGACACAACAGTCAAAGAAAATGCAAAAAGCAAAAAGCTTCTAACACAAAACATCCAGGAAATCCAGGACACGATGAGAAGATCAAACCTAAGGATAATAGGTATAGAAGAGAGCAAAGATTCCCAATTTAAAGGGCCAGTAAATATCTTCAACAAAATTATAGAAGAAAACTTTCCTAACCTAAAGAAAAAGATACTCATGATCATACAAGAAGCCTACAAAACTTCAAATAGACTGGACCAAAAAAGAAATACCTCCTGTCACATAATAATCAAAACGCCAAATGCACTAAACAAAGAAAGAATATTAAAATCAGTAAGGGAAAAAGCTCAAATAACATATGAAGGCAGACCTATCAAAATTACAACAGATTTCTCACCAGAGACTATGAAAGCTAGAAGATCCTGGGCAGATGAGAACACAAATGACAGCACAGCTGTACTGGCTTGTTTTGTGTGTCAACTTGACACAAACTGGCGTTATCACAGAGAAAAGAGCTTCAGTTGAGAAAATGCCTCCATGAGATCCAGGTGTAAGGCATTTTCTCAATTAGTGATCAAGGGGGGGAGGGACCTTTGTGGGTGGTACCATCCCTGGACTGGTAGTCTTGGGTTATATAAGAGAGCAAGCTGAGCAAGCCAAGAGAAGAAAGCCAGTAAGTAACATCCCTCCATGGCCCCTGCATCAGCTCCTGCTTCCTGACATGCTTGAGTTCCAGTCCTGATTTTCTGTGGTGATGAACAGCAACATAGAAGTGTAAGCTGAGTAAACCCTTTCCTCCCCAACTTGCTTCTTGGTCATGATGTTTGTCCAGAAATAGAAACCCTGACTAAGACACCAGGCTACTATACCAAGCAAAACTCTCAATTACCATAGACAGAGAAAACAAGATATTCCATGACAAAACCAAATTTATACAATATTTTTCCACAAATCCAGCCCTACAAAGGATAATAAATGGAAAACTCCAACACAAGGAGGGAAACTACACCCTAGAAAAAGCAAGAACATAATCTTTCAACAAACCCAAAAGAAGATAGCCACACAAACATTATACCACCTGTAACAACAAAAACAACAGGAAGTAACAATCACTTTTCTTTAATATTTCTTAACATCAATGGACTCAATTCCCCAATAAAAAGCCATAGATAAACAAACTGGTTAAGTAAACATTTTGCTGCATATAGGGAACCCACCTCCGAGACAAAGACAAACACCACCTCAGAGTAAAAGGTCTTAAAACAATTTTGCAAGCAAATGGTCCCAAGAAACAAGCTAGAGTAGCCATTGTAATACCAAATAAAATCTATGTTCAACCAAAAGTTATCAAAAATGATAAGGAAGGACATTTCATGCTGGTCAAATAGAAATATTTAATGCGTAATTTCAGCAAGTGTTATAGGTATCTGATGAATCTCAGTATAATGGCCTTGGGAAAAGCAAAGGAATGTTGCTCTTTGCTCAGAGTGAAACTAACATATCTTCAAGGGAGAACATTGAAGGGATTTGAATTTTATATTCACATTAGGGAGGTGAGTCCTGTATATTTTAGAAGACTAGTATTTATTTTCTCTGAATTTAATCAGGAGTTGTCAACTTATTTTTAGTTGAGTGTGACAGCAGTAAGGTTTTCAAAGCCTACTGAAAACAAGTAACATTAAACGTGTGATTTATGAATTAGGTATTGTGCTATTTTGACTGAAGTCAACCTTCCTTTGTCATTTCAAAGGAGAAAAAATTAATGGCCTATAAAACTGTAAGAGTTGATCTGTCAGAAATAATTTCAAATTGCATAATATTTTTATAAAGTGATTTAATTTACTTTAATCCTATTTATAGTGTGAAAGTATAAGATGATGATAATATTGGCTTCTAAAGTTTTAGCCAAAAAGTAGCATTTTAATTACTATAGAAATGACTACAAGTAATTTCATAATTTACTAATTCTATATTTAATTTTGGCATGTTTCTCATAATGCACCATTATATATAATACTGTGATAGATATCCCACAGTACATACATATTTTTGTCAACATACATTCCTAGAAATAAATTTATTAGTTAAAATTTTATGCAAAATTTAAAAAAAATAGATAAGCTTACCAACCTTATTCATAACTTCAGTTCTTCCCATTGATACTCTGTACTCACAAAGACAACTGAGAGTTTACCAACCTTTGGCTAGAGAGTATCAATCACTAAAAGGTTTTCAATTTGTGAACAGGAATGTAATTACCATTAGAATGCATTAAGCAAAAAATTTAAGTATTTTATGTTTAACAGATTATATTCTAACGTCAGACCACTAGGTGAAGAAAAAAACTTTCACAATAAGCTAAGATCTGGTTCAAAGATCACTGACAGTTTTTTTTGTTGTTGCTTTATTGTTCTTTTTCTTTTTCCTTTTCTTTTTGTTTTTGCTAAATCTAATGGATAGTTTTCACCTGAACTCAATAAAGCTACTCTTTGAAAAAAAAAAAAAAAAAAGAAAGAAACGAAAATCAAAAACAACAAAAAAGGAAAGAAAAGAAAAAAAAAAAAGAAAGTACTCAATTGTAAGTATTTTATTGAGAATTTTTCTGCTCATCAGAAAAATTGGCTTATGTTTCCTTTTCTGATTTGTTCTTATCCAGGTTTTCTGGGATTCTGGGCTACTATCAGAAGTTGTAGTCCACATGTATAGTGGGTCTTCACACATTGATTAAAGCAATCAGGACAGTTCCTTAGTTTCAACTTCATGTTTTAATGATTCTAGTTTGTGGCAAATTCAAATTCACATTAAAACCTACCATCACAGTCTCCAAATGTGTGCACAATAGCTACTATTTCTCTTGTTGATTAATAGCAGGATCTGATGCAATAGAAATAATCATTTCAATTTGTTTGTGTTCATTAAAGCTTATGTTAGCTATTTTGAGTGTATCTCAGAGCTCTTTTAATTTTTGTTCATAGCCAACCCCAAATATACCAGCACTTGAAATAAGCATAAAATATATAAACCATCACAGAAACTCTAGGGTCTAGAATCATAATTTTATTTACATTGGCACCATCCTTGTTATCAATATACAATAGTAATGTTGAGGTACATTTTGTGCTTAGAGATATATTGAATCCTTTTATTTTATTAGCTTCTATGCTATCACAATTCCCTAGTGCCATAGGCATTATCATTGTTGGCCCAGTTATACAAATAAGAGCCTTTAGCAAATAGAAAATTACAAAATTTGGATGGATCTTCTATACTAGCTACCAGGAGCAAGTTTTTTCCTGTTTCTGAGTCACATTGTATTTCTCTGAAAGATATGTATCTGAAAATTGAACATTTCCTATATAATGTATTTCCAAATAACATTTTATCTTATATTGTAAAATTATTCATTTTTCAAATCATGATTCAGCTTTAGACATAGAGTTTTGGTGGAAAATCTGTGCTTATATACACTCTAGTGGTTTATCATTTATGAAGTTCACATTTGAATTAATTCAAATAACAGAATTCCCTTTTGAAAAATAAGGCAAACTAAACAGATTATATGAGGTTGTACCATTTAAAGACGAGGTTAACGTTAGACACTTAAATGGAGAAATGAAGAATTCTAACAACTTCACAACCTTTTGTCTCCTATGTGTAACAGTAGTACATAGGAATAATAGCATAAATGAGGAGGAGGTAGATACTACAACCATTTACACTCCATTTATTGTGACGTACACATTCTGGTAGTTCTTCTATGACAATATTGAAGTTGTAAGCCAAAATGGTACAGAGGAAAGATATCAGACACATATCAAGAAAAAATGTGATCTTAACTCCTAATCAACTGAAATAAAGTTTTATAGCTCTTAGAAAGTAAATGAAGGTTAGAGTTCTAGGAAAAGTGAACATTCCAACGGGCATAGGTTGTGAGAGTAATTCAATAATAATTGTTACTGCAATTATCCATCAAGACATTCCCAGTAGGGTGCCTATGTGATCATCCATTTTTTTACAAAATAAGAATTCCCTTCTTGTCTCTGAAGTTATGGTATTACTGAAAACTACCAAAGAGATGAAATATTTGTAGGGATATAAAGTGTGAAGGAAGAACGTTAAAAATAAATACAGTAATCACTCATGTGAAATAAATTTGATCTTCACATTTCTTTTTTGCTCCAAACTTTCTCCTGAGAAATCTTTTGTGCTTTTTCCTGTGTGTATAATTCCTGTATTTTAGACAACTGTTACCTGATAATGCATAGTCTTGTAAGTTAGAATTCTGATTGATTTTCAGTTTTGTTTTGTTGAGATAGGCTCTCACTATGCAAACCTGGCTGGTCTGGAACTTTATGAGGACTTTGAAATGTAAAGCAAGTACTTGTGAGTCGTAACAGAGGGATCCTGAAAGCCAGTATGGGCTTTGATATGCAACCATAGGTATATGTCAATGGAGATCCATATATCCCTTTTGCCAGAGGCAAGGTTAATGATTCCATTCACAGAGACATGGCTGCCTTTGCCTGCCACAAACTGGGATTAATGATGTGCACCACCATATCAGGTTGTTGGTTTTTATTTTTTGATACAGTACTTTGATCATTTTTTCTCCCATAAAGATATGAACAGATATGGGACATGATATCTCAGTGTCATCTTGGTAGTGCTAAACTGTGTAGTGCAATATCCTTGGTCCTCCTGGTGCAGGCATCAACTTTTTACAGTCTAAATGCTATCTTTAGAAATCCAGCTGCAAAACAATCTGGGATTTCTATTTGAGGAATTTATGTTTACATCTACATTTCTGTGACTTTGTTCAGAAAATGAGGAAATGGATAGTCTCTCAATGAGTATTTAGTGCTTATTAAGGGCTTCATTTTTGAGCTACTGTAGCCACAACAAAAGCAAATCTGCTAACATCAGAAGATCCATATCAATAAGAGTTGCAAATAAAATTATCTTAGAATTAAAAAGATTACCAACTCTAACTCCACTAATATTAAGTATGTTAACAAACAAAGAAAAGTCCTGGTCAATTTCAAATTTTGAATAATGTTAATTATGGTCTTACAAAGAAGAGTGGGCAATGTCTTAGTTAGGGTTACTATTGCTATGATGAAACACCATGACTAAAAGTACATTGGGGAATGAAAGGATTTATTTGGCCTACACTTCCACATCATAGTCCATTAATGAAGGAAGTCAGAATAGGAACTTCAACAGGGCAGGAACCTGGAAAGAGCATGGATGGGTGCTGTTTATAGGGTTGCTCCTCATGGCTTGCCCAGCCTTCTTTCTTATAGAACCTAAGACAACCATCCTTGGTATGGTACCACCTAAAGTAGGCTGGGCCCTCTCCCATTAATTGCTAATTAGAAAAATGCCCTATAGGCTTCCCACAGCCCGATCTTATATAGGTGTTTTCTTCTTCTTTTTTTTTTTTTTTTTAAATTTTGAGGAGCATAATCTATTAAGTATATCTGATATTTTTACAATTTTTTATTAGATATTTTCTTTATTTACATTTCAAGGGTTATCCCCCTTCTGGTTTTCCCTCAGATAAAACCCCCTATCTCATTCTGCCTCTACCTGCTTCTATAAGGGTGTTCCCCCATTCACCCACCTACTCCTGCTTCCCTCACCTGGCATTCCCCTACAGTGGGGTATTGAGCCTTAACAGGACCAAGGGTCTCTCCTTTCATTGATCTCCAACAAGGCCATCCTCTGCTAAATATGCAACTGGAGCCATGGGTCCCTCCATGTGTACTCTTTGGTTGGTGGTTTAGTCCCTGGAAGCTCAGGGAGGTCTGGTTGGTTCATACTGTTGTTCCTCCTATGAGGCTGCAAACCCCTTCAGCTCATTCAGACCTTTCACTACCTCCTTTATTAGGGACCCTGTGCTCAGTCTAATGGTTGGGTGAGAGCATCTGTCTCTGTATTTGTCAGGCTCTGGCAAAGCCTCTCAGGAGACAGCTGTATCAGACTCTTCTCAGAAAACACTTCGTGGTATTCCAATGGTGTCTGGGTTTTGGTAACTGTATATAGGATGGATTCCCAGGTGAGGCAGTCTCTGGATGGCCTTTGCTTAAGTCTCTGCTCTAAACTTTGTCTCTGTAGCTCCTCCCGTGGGTATTTTGTTCCCCCTTCTAAGAAGGATCAAAGTATCTACCCTTTGGTCTTCCTTCTTCTTGGGCTTCATGTGATCTATGAATTCTATCTTGTGTATTCCGAGCTTTTGGGCTAATATCCACTTATCAGTGAGTGCATACCATGTGTGTTGTTTTGTGATTGGGTTACCTCACTCAGGATGATATCCTCTAGTTCTATCCATTTACCTAAGAATGTCATGAAGTCATTGTTTTGAATATAGCTGAGTAGTACTCCATTGTGTAAATAAACCACATTTTCTGTATCCATTCCTCTGTTGAGGCACATCTGGGTTGTTTCCAGCTTCTGGTTATTATAAATATGGCTGCTATGAACATAGTGGAGAATGTGCCCTTATTACATGTTGGAGCATCTTCTGGGTATATGCCCAGAGTGGTATATCTGGGTCCTCAGGTAGTACTATGTCCAATTTTCTGAGGGTCTGCCAAACTGATTTCCAGAGTGGTTGTACCAGCTTGCAATCCCACCAACAGTGGAGGAGTGTTCCTCTTTCCCCACATCCTCGCCAGCATCTGCTGTCAACTGAGTTTTTGATCTTAGCCATTCTGACTGGTGTCAAGTGGAATCTCAGGTTTGTTTTAATTTGCATTTTCCTGATGGCTAAGGATATTGAATATTTCTTTAGGTGCCTCTCAGCCATTCAGTATTCCTCAGTTGAGAACTCTTTGTTTGACTCTGTACCTCATTTTTAATAGGGTTATTTGGTCCTCTGGAGTCTAACTTCTTGAGTTCTTTGTATATATTGGATATTAGGGCTCTATCAGACACTAAAGATCTTTTCCCAATCTGTTGGATGTGGAGGAATTTTCCTAATCAAGTTTCTATCTTCTCAGATGGTTTATGTCAAGCTGACATAAAACTATCTTTCCCCTTTTGGACCCACCTAGTTTCTTTACATTAAGAATATAACTATGCTTACTTCAATGTTTCAGTTCACATAGTTTAAAAATTCTTTAGTATAACTATTTAAGGATTTGTTGTGCTATGATTCATGGTGCATGTTAGCATACACACTGTCTTATGGCTATTGGATTACAAAAGCCTCTTTGGTATACATATAGCAGAATCAAAGAGTTTCAAAACTTCCCAGGACAATTTGTCCTTTAATTCAAATCTCAAGGTATATTTCATTTATGCCAGTAGAGTATCTTGTTCTTAGCAGTCAATGTTTTTTGAGTTGGTCATTTCAACCTAGATGATTACTTCAATTGCCTAGCTCAAAAATCATCATTGTTCTATGAGGATTGGAAGGAGACAGATCTGTCTTGAAGGCCAAATCTAGAACAGTTTTAGTGATAACCAGCAAGTTCACATTCATTTTGCTATACCTAAAACCAGTAGTAATGTGTGCATTATTTAGTAAGTAAAACCCTTTTAGTAAATATATTCAGCCCAGTGCCCAGATCATTGTAGGATTTTGTTAAAGAGGAAAACAATGGGTGCGTTGGTTCAGGAATTGAGTTAACATAAATATATCCTTCAACAATGATTTGTATTAGGAGAAAGGATCTCAAGATTACTGGAGCTGTGATTAGCCTTTTAGATGAGAAAGATTAGAATGAAATAGTATATTATGAATGAAACAGCATGAATTGAGCCTTAAAAGATAACTTTCCTTTTAAACCTGGGAAGAAGCTTCAGGCCCAGATGGACTTAAAGAAGCTGTGGGACTTTTTGGAGGGAGCTGAGAGAGAGAGGTCAGGGTCACAGGGTACAGATGACCCAGGAGGGTATAAGGAAGAGACAGATCAAGATGCACCAAGGGGGAGGACAGGACGTCCCCAACATATAGGCCCAGGAAGGTACAAGGACAGGTAGAGCACGTATCTCCTGTTGTTAGAAGAAGCAAAGGAAAGGGTTGCAGTGGTCATCAGTGAGACTGTAGGAGAGACCATGTCTCCTCAGGGGAGTCAAGAAAAAGCTCCAGGAAGGAGCTGAGATAAAATGTATAAAATGTTATGATGACTAGAATTTCAACACGGGCATTCCCAAGCAAAATGAAAAATTCCCTTAAGAGATTTTTACAAATAACAGAGAGGCATCCCTTCCCAAATGGCTGGGGGTCCACAGTGACGTGGCTTTTGTAGTAATAACATACAAAGCAGGCAGGTCTGGAGTGGCACTTACCTAGTAGACAAGGAGAAATGAGTGGTTAAAGCAGATAGAGGAAAAAACAGCTAGAGAGGTAGACTGGAAGATATTTTTAGGAAAAGGAAGGCTTGTAATAGAGGGAAAGTGTATTAGTATAGAGAAATGCCCAGAAGAGTATAGTAGACTCCAGGAGACAGGAAACATTTACAAAATATTCAAGGAAAGTCAGATGATTAGAGCAGGTAGAGAGGGAGAAAAAGCTGAAGATTTGGAGCCATATATGGTGGGTAGCAAAAGCCAGCAGAAACAATCGTCCATAGATACCTTAGGAGAGTCAGATCAGCAGCTAGGTTACAAGTGGTGAAGTTTATTGGAAGGGAACTCATTTATGAAACTCCCAGATTTTGGCATCAGATGAGTGATAAAATATATAAAAGAAAGACATGACTCCTCCTAAAGGGTTGAGGGTTGTGTTATAGATATGAGAGATCACATCTAGAGGTACGTGGAATGGTCCAGACTGAACCTGACCATGAGAGGAAAGGTGTTGAGGAGAGCAAGAGAGGAAGTAAGAAGACCTGGAGCCAATAGGCCAGGAGCTATTGAGGAGACCAGGAGATCAACAGACTAGCATATACGAAATGGCTCAAATTATATAGGGAAAAGAAGCTAGGAGAAGGCAGCTCAGTCCCTGGACTGGAGAGTTTGGGGTAGGAGATAGGGTATGTCAGCCAGTGTGATCTGTAACTAGTCAGGGCTAGGGGAGACAGGTAGTCAGAATCTGCACTGATATGCTAATAGACACCCTGGTCAGCCCTTTCATCCTGGGTTTGAGACCCAACAAAGAGTAACTTAAAGTAAGAGTAAGATAGCTAGCTATCATGAACAGAATGGAGGCGTGGTGGGGGAATGGTGGCAAACCTGAATGAACAAGCCTTTATGGAAATCCTCTGGAAATAGAAAATGTCTGATTTTTATATTTGTTCTTGAGAATGTTGGGAATTTCTCTGCCACATGATTTAGTTCAACATTGTCTAGTGAGAAAGACTGTGGAGAAGCCAACTACTAGGTAAGAACACAAATTAAGAGATATTGAAAACCACAGTATAGATCAGTTTCTTAACTTTTGCCAAAGAAATGGGAGAGGGAGGGGATCTATAGCAGAATATGAACTTATTTCTTTAGGCTACTGATCTGGATCTGGCCTCTTAGGGTGATAAGTGTCTTAAAGGACAAATCCATGATCTACCATTTTTTCATTAAATGTATTAAATATTTTATGCAATATCCTATACAAAATCCAAGGAATATATGGTTGATAGTTGTCTGTTCTTGCTATGTGGCATCTCTTTAATGTTTATAGCTTAGCTTTACACTTGTGGGAATATTCCTTTCACCTTCCCATTGTCTCTAATTTTTAACACATAGCCTCTAATAAAACACATAATATTGAAAAATGTACTGTAAGCTGCTTTGGCTGAAAAACATTGACTTGTCACTTGGAACTCCAAGATACTGAAAGCTGTATAAAAATGTGGCATCTGGGTCTACACTGAGTTTGGCTCTCTTTTACTTTAGTCAAAGGCACAGAAACAAGTCATTATGTTTAACCTTTACTTGTGAGTCATCTTGATTTCTAGGAAGAACAAACTGTTATAATATAGATTGTATCCAAATGAGGACACATATCTATGAATGTGAGCCTGTTCCATGGAAACGAGATAATCATTTTATAAGAACCAGACTGGTCCCTTGGATGATGGTAGAAATTATCAGACTAACAATTTTTCAGACTACCTTGAAAGAATGAATCTGAGACAACGATTAATCCATGATGTATGAGAGCATGTCATGACCAGACTGCTTTACTCTCATTTATACCTAAAAATGTCAATAAACTATAAAAGTGAGAAAAAATAAAATCTGACATAAAGAGAATCTGTATTAACTTACATATTCTTGCCTTCCATTTCTATGTAAACCTAATAGGCACACCCAAAATGTGAACCTTAGCATTGCTGGACCCATTTATTTTGATTGTTTGTTCCTGTTTCCAATGTGACCTCATTGCATGTTTTTTCCAGTCTTCTTTTCAACATTACTCCTCCCTCCCTTATAGTGAGAAGGTGATTGGACCTAGCCTTTGGGGGCTTCCAAAGCCTAGGTCATTAAAATTTTTAACAACAATGAGTAACTATGATGTTTGTATAACATGTCAGCACAGTGTAAGATATTCTTAAGAGCTATCATTTATCCATTTTATAGCAAAACAATCAATGATTTAAAAAAAAAACAGAAAATTTCTCAACATTAAACACATTGCTGGTTGCAGCACCTATGTCTAAATTAGATTTCTCACGTTCTTTCTTCCAAATTCACTGGTGTAGCATTTATCACAAATCTAATGCTGATCAGTGATTTTTATAGACCTAAGTAAAGTAATATCAGTTTGCATTTCAGAAACATATTCCATATTTCATGTTACCTAACAGTTCTTGACAGTTATATCACAAAGTCATAAGCTCAGATGTAAGGGTAAAGATTCTCTTTATTTCAGTTTTTTTCTCATTTTATTTGTCCTTTGAGAATTCCATAATAATTGCTTTGATCATATTTAACTCCACCTCTCTCTAATTCTTCCCAGATCCACCTGACCCCTTTCCTCCTCAACTGTGTATCTTCTTTTGTTTTTCTTTTATTTTTTTGAGGTTATAATCTAACTATCATTTTCCCTTCTCTTTCCTCCATCTAGATTGTGATGGTTTGTATATGCTTGGCCCAAGGAATGGCACTATTAGGAGGTGTGGCCTTGTTGGAGTAGGTGTGTCACTGTGGGCATTGGCCATCACCCTCACTGCCTGGAATTGAGTATTCTGCTAGCAGCATGCAGATGAAAATATAAAACTCTCACCTCTGTCTGCACAATGCCTGCCAGGAAACTGTCATGCTTCCACCTTGATGATAATGGATTGAACCTCTGAACCTGCAAGCCAGCACCAATTAAGTATTGTCCTTATAAGAGTTGCCTTGGTCATGGTGACTATTCACAGCAGTAAAACCCTTCCCTTCCCTGGTTTTAAAAATTCATGGATGGCTTGTTCTTCTTTTTTTTTTTTTTTTTAATTGTTGTTTCATATATATGTTTGCACACACATGATATATATACAAATATGAATAAATACACTTATACATATTCCATCAAGTATTGTTTGTGCTGCCCATATATTCTAAGCATAGGCTACCATACAGGAGTCACTCATTAAAGATGTGTGACTCTCCTTCTCCAGTATCTATCAATTGCCAATAGCGCCTCAGATACAGATAGAAATTTGTTCCCACCTCCTCTCCTCTCTCCATGCTCAGGCTTTGTGTAGCTTGAGGTTGCACAGGTCTTCTGCATGTTGTCACAATTGCTGTGAGTTCTTATGTGTAACTTCCCTAATATGTCCAGAAAACAGTTTCCTTATAGTCACCCACAGCTTCTGGATTCCTGAGACTTAGGGGGTTATCTGGTATGATATAGATGTTTCATTTAGTTCTAAACATTTTGCAGTCTCTCTTTCTCTTCAGCTGGAATAATTGTGGGTCTCTGTGTTAGCTTTCTGTCTAAACTCCACCCCACAGTTACCTGGCAACAGCCAGGTATGCTCCTCCCCACACCAACTGCCAGGTAAGCCTGACCCCACTATAAAAGGGCCCCTTCTCTTCCTCTTGTTCTCTTGATCTCTTGCCTTGTCTCTTGCCCTCTTGCTCCCCTTCTCTCCCAGTTCCCTTCCCCCCTCCCTCCATGTGGTCATGGCTGGCCTCTATGTCTCTTCTCTTCTCTTCTCTTCTCTTCTCTTCTCTTCTCTTCTCTTCTCTTCTCTTCTCTTCTCTTCTCTTCTCTTCTCTTCTCTTCTCTTCTCTTCTCTTCTCTCTCTCTCTCTCTCTCTCTCTCTCTCTCTCTCTCTCTCTCTCTCTCTTTCTCTGCCTCTACCACCCTCTTAACTCCCCTCCCCATGCCCTGAATAATGAACTCGATACTATTCCATTGTGTTGCTGGTCCCTCAGGGGAAAGGGATGCCTCCGCATGGACCTGCTGAGGCACCCCCTTCCCACACACCTCACCACACACCCATAGAACATAAATATTTCTTTATCTTTTTATAAATACATCAGTAAATATCTGCATCTGACTCTTTTACCTGCTTGTTGGGTCCCTCAGAAGGCTACCATGCTAGGCTCCTGTCTGTAAACACACCATAGCATCAGCAACAGTGTCAGGCCTTGGAGCCTCCCCTTGAACTGGATCCCAATTTGCACTGGTCACTGCACACCCTTTCCCTCAGTCTCTTCTACATTTTTTGTTCCTGCAGTTCTTTCAGACAGGACAATTCTGGGTCAGAGTTTTTAACTGTGGGATGGCAATTCCATCCCTCCACTTGATGCCCTGTCTTCCTGCTGGAGGTGGACTCTACAAGTTCCCTCTCCCCACTGTTGGGCATTTCATCTAAGGTCCCTCCCATTGAGTTCTGAGCATCTCTCAACTCCCAGGTCTCTGGTACATTCTACAGGGATTCCCCCTCTCACCTTCTACCTCCCGAGGTTGCCTGTTTCCATTCTTTGTGCTGGCCCTCAGGGCTTCAGTCCTGTCTCCCACAGTCCCCCAATACTTAATCATGTTCCCCTTTTCCCCTTCCCATGCCCTCAATAAACTCTGTTCTGTAATGTACTGTCATGTGGCTGGTTCTTCAGGGGGAAGGGATGCCTCAGCATGGGCCCACTGAGATACCCCATTCCCTCATATCTCACCACACCCCCAAATTCTCAGCCATTTGTATATCATCTTTTGAGAACTGTCTTCTTGGTTCCATGTTGCATTTTTAAATGGGTTGTTTTCTTAATGTTTATGTTTTTTGGTTTTTTTGTTGTTGTTGTTTTGTTTTTTGAGTTCTTCTTTTTCTTTTTTTTTTTTCTTTTCTTTTCTTTTCTTTTTTTTTTTTTTTTTTTTGATGTGGGAGGGTGGTGCCTACTGTTGGCAGTGCCACCCATGGGCAGGTGGTCCTAGTTGTATAAGATAGCAGACTGAGCAAGCTGTAGTGAGCAAACCAGTAAGCAACACCCCTCGGTGACCTCTGCTTCACTGCCTGCCTCTTCTGTGAGTTCCTGTCCCAATTTTCCTTCATCCAACGGATGTTTTGGATG
>CM052722.1:54141035-54185997 GCA_028551405.1 Uromys caudimaculatus | reverse complement strand
ATCCTGAGCGAGGTAACTCAGTCACAAAAGAACGAACATGGTATGTACTCACTGATAAGCGGATATTAGCCCAAAAGTTCAGAATGCCCAAATTTCACTTAACAGTAACCTCTGGACTGAGAGTGAGGTCCCAGATGGAGGAGTTGGAGGAAGGTCTGAAGGAGCTGAGGGAATTTGCAGTCCCATGGAGGGAGCAAGAGCATCAATGGGCCTGACCCCCCCCCCCGGTCGTCCTGGAGTTTGGACCACCAACCAAAGAATACACATCTATGGACTTATAGTTTGGACCACATATGTGGCAGAGGATGACCTCGATGGCCATTAGGGAGAGAGGAGAGGCCCTTGGGCCTGAGGATGTTAGAGACCCCAGTAAAGGGTAATGTCAAGGCGGGAATATGGGGATGGGTGGGCGGGTGGGTGGGAGGTGGAATTCCCTCATAGAGGTGGGTGGGGAGGGGATAGGGTGTTTCCAAAGAGGAGACCCAGGAAAGGGGAAACATTGGAAATGTAAATAAAGTATCAAAAAAAAAGAAGCACAAATGAGAATCAGTGGGTTCTATAAAAATAGAAAAAAAAATAATTTATGAACTCCATTACCAAAAAAATAAAAAAATTAAAAATTTTCACAAGAAAAAAAATAGTCCATATTCCTAAAAGAAGAAATCAAGCAAAAACAAGATAAGCAAATGTGATAAATACAGCTTTCCTTATAATGGTAACAAAAAGATGTTTCAAAAAGTATCAAATAAAAGGGGAAATGTAACAACAACTATCACAATAATTCAAGGATGTACAAGAAGATTTTATCCTCTTATTCTTCATATAGCAACAAATTGTAAAACTTAGAAGATATTTAATATACTAATAACTATTCACAAAAATGTAAAAGAAAGAATTATCATTAGTATGTAATAACTGAAAATAATAATAAATGCTTAGGGTCAAATGATTTTCCTATTGATGTCTGCCAAATGCTTAATGGAAGCTACCTTCATCATCTACAATTCTCTAACATATCAGTTGCAAGAATACTTCCAAACTTATTTCATGATGTCGGCATTATTCTGACCCCAAAGGAGACAAGAGCATTGCAAAAGACAGCAGACAAATATCTTTGAGTAGCAGATAAAAATATAATTTTACTGAAGTTCAGAGCCAATAAAAAGTGTCAAGAATATGAGAAAATTGGAATATATACTTGGGACCTAACATTTCACCTATGCAACTAACTCAAAATGAGATGCAGTATATTAACAGAATCTTTAAAAACAATTCTTTTAATAGCAGGAGAAAAAGCATTTGATAAATTTAGGACATACTCAGAATAAAAAATAGGGGTTAATAAAGTCATGGGTCTTTGAAAAGAATCTACTACTACCAATTTATTAGATCAGTGTAATTCCTAATTACATTCTAAATATTATTCTAATACTCACATATAAACATATCTCTTCCTTCGCATCAAAGAAGCTTCTCTTTTCAGAAAAGGGGGCTCACACACAGAAAACCACAATTGGACACAATGCATTGATCAATAGATCAGGAGAAGCCAAGCGACAGTACATACATTAAGAGTACAGCTCCTACACTTAGAACTCAGGAAACATCAAAGGAGAGGGCATGGACATGTTATAAGAGCCATCACACCAGAAAGTCTGCTGTGAAATGTTGTCTCCTAGAAATGGCTGCCTAAATAACACCTGAACCATGGTGATATCAAAGACATAGTAGCATGGAAGGGAGAACTGCACAGGGCCCACTATTAGAGAAAGAATTATTGGCAATTAGTGAGTACTGAGAGAATTAACTTCTACAGAGATGAACCCCCTAACTGGTTATCCAGTATAACATGGTAAGCCCTAAAATAATCATATACACATAAATTTAAAAATCATCTCACTAATTTTATATATGTGTGTGTGTGTGTGTGTGTGTGTTTGTGTGTGTGTTTATACATGCCAGCAATCTGAGAGGAAATAGTGTGGAACACATGGGATGAATTCCACAGTCACATGGGAAGAGTTGTAGGAAGGAAAAAAACCAAAAGACTAGGAGTTGAATAAAACTGCTTCACTATAATAAATTTTTGTTCAAGGAGCCTACAGCTAGCATAGTAATTAACAGCAAAAATATAAATTTTTTTTCTTTAAGATCACAAACAAGACAAAGATGCTCTCTTATAACTCCTATTGAACAAAGTACTTGAAGTTCAAGCCCATATAATTTAGAATACAAAATACAAATTAAATGAATGAACACAAAAATTAAAAGATAAATAATAAATAATAAAATTCTTCAGGTAACTGTGGTACACACATATAATCAGAATGAAGGCCAGTCTTGGTTTCATAGTGAGCTTTAAAGCAACCTGGTTTGCCTGAGATCCTCTTTCAACAAATAAAATCAGGTGGTTGTACAAGCTTGTACTCCCACCAGGAATGGAAGAGTGAACACCTTGCTCCACATTCTCGTCAGCATGTGCTACCACTTGTGGTTTTGATCTTGGCCATTCTGAAGAGTGTAAGGTAGAATCTCAGAGTTGTTTTGATTTGCATTTCCCTGATGACTAGGGACACTGAACTTTTCTTTAAGTGCTTCTTGGCCATTCATGATTCCTCTGGTGAGAATTCTCTGTTTAGCTCTGTACCCCATTTTTAATTGAGTTATTTGGGTTGTTGGTGTCTACCTTCTTGAGTTCTTTATATATTTTGGATGTTAGCCCTGTGTTGAATGTAGATCCTTTGGTGAAGGTCCTTTAATAATCTCTAGGTTGCTATTTTGTCCTTTGCCTTATAGAAACTTTTCAGTTTCATGAGGTCCCATTTAACAATTGCCACCACACTCAAGAAGGACACAAGTATTCTACTAGAATTCACTTTCTTCCCCTGCATCCTGGTCTGTCTGGGTGTATCCTTAGTAATGTCTCTACCAGGGTTTCAGCATGTCTACATTTCTTTGTGATGTGTTACCATCCCTAGACCCAGTTCCTATCAGGTACCACATAGCCATGCCACTGAACATGGTAGGGACATAGATACTATACCTGTACCATTCCACTTCTCGCAACTGCACTCCAAATGATCATGTCATATTCAACCTCCATGCCTTGCCAGAAACCATATCTTCTATCCAGATCCAGTCCAGTGAAATTTTAGTGACCTCTCTAAACTGTAGTATGCCTGTATCTTTTCTTTATACCTAGAGCTAGGCCAACTCATTTCTTTTTTTTGCAGGCCCACTCTAATCAGTACAAACTATACTATTCTCACATGCCAGGCTTGGCCCATCACAGAGTTGGTTTGCAGGCCAGTCTGCTGACCATAACCTCACTAGTATTACCATATTAAATCTCCATTTGTCACCCCGATGACCTAACCTGTTTCTAAACTTAGTCTTGTGAGCAATGAGAATATAAACCTGCTTTCTTGCCCCTTAACCTCTAAAACTGGAATTGATTGTGCATGCTGTGCAAAGTTCCTGTCTGGCAAGTTCCCTCAACCAAACCTTAACCCGGGTTCACCTATCCAACATCCAGACCAATCCCAGATCACATATATGGACAGAATCCACACGTGTAAGTCCTTAGAACCTCTTTTATGACACTGCCCCCAACCTTTCAGACCTTACCACATAGCCTGTATACTAGCTATGTCTGAGATAGGCTAAAATCTTAGATTAGACACAAAATAAAAGAAAGAAGTTTATATACAAAGGTCTCATCACAAAAACACAAAGATATGAGAGGTCAAACAGTATAGCTCTTCATAAATCGACAGTAACAAAGAAATATTTTCCAATGAGTACTTACCTAGACATATCCCAGAATAGAAAAATCAAAGAAACAATCATAGACTTCATAAAATAATTCAAAGAATTTAAAGAAGACACAAACCGTTAATAAAATTAACAAGAATAGTAACAAGAACCAGAGTGAAGCTGAAGAAAATACAAATATACAGGTAAATGAAATGATGAAGAATATCTAAGATTTGACAACTAAATTCAATACAGAGACAAAAATTTTGATGATACTGTGAGGTTTGATGAAGATCAAATTGAAAGACATCAATACCCCAATTAGAAAACTCAGAAGAAAACCTTAAAGGTAGAATGATCATTCAGGATATTTTAAAAAATGCCTATCTTTAAAACCAGCACTAAGAAAAACACTGGAAGCAGTACTTCATGTTGAAGAACAGGATAAGCATAGCCAATTGACTCTACAAATTAAGCAAATGAAGCTGTACTTACTGAAACAAGACTGAGAATGCAAACAGAAATCCAACAATAGCAACAACAAAAACTGAATTTAATCAATACATATTTCTCATTAATAACTAAATAATAATGGCCTCAACTTTCAAATCAAAAGACAGTGGTTTTCAAAAATAACTTATGGAACAAACTTCACATTTTTGCTATAAAAAGAAAACCATATTTGGAGATAAACATTCCTTAAAGTGAAGGGACAGAAAAGAAGTATTACAAGCACATGGAACAAGTAAGAAAGCAGGCATGCAATACTGATAAATGACAGGATAGAGTCCAAATGAAAACTAATCAGAAGAGATAACAAATGGCACTTTGTTATAATCAAGGTAAAAATTAGCCAAGAAGTAATTACAGTTCTGGACATAAATGCACCAAACTCTAGTTCACCTGATAATATACAAATGCAACTTCAATAAAAATTTCCCATCTCTTTTGTCAGAGATAGAAAAAATAAGCTATTCTAAAATTATATATGGAATCCCAAAAGATCCTGGGTGGCCTAAACAGTCCTGAGAAAAAGAATGATGCTGGAGGAATGGCCATTCCCTATCTCAAAAACACTCATGCACATATGCTCAGTGCTAATTGGACTCAGTGAGTTATAAAAGAAAGGGAAATAGAATATGAAATTGGAAGAGGAATGTGGGAGGAATATGGAAGAAGTTGGGAAAGTGGTGTAGGGATGGTGTGAATACACTGTTATACATGCACAGAATTTTAAAAATAGATAAAATATAACGTTAAAAGAGATGGAACCTGAAGAGACCACCTCCAATAGATAGACATGGCCCCCAGTGAAGTGATGGGCCAACCTCTACCTCCAAAATTGTTGACCCAGAATTGTTCCTACCTAAAGGAAATTCAGGGATCAAATTGGAGCAGGGACTGAAGGAAAGGCCATTCAGTGAGGGACTCAACTAGGGATCCATTTCATGATGGGGGACACCAAACCCCAACACTATTACAGATTCCATGTTGTGCTTGCAGACAGGAGCCTAACCTGGCTGTCCTCTGAGAGGCTCTACCAGCAGCTGACTGAGACAGATGCAGTACTTACCATTGGACTTAGCCTGGAGACCCATACGGAAGACTTAGGGGAAGGACTGAAGGAGCTAAAGGGGATGCCAACCCTTTAGGAAGACCAACAGTATCAACTAATATGGACACCTCAGACCTCCCAGAGACTAAGCTCCCAACCAAAGTGCATACATGGGTTGGTCCAAGGACCTCTGCACATATGTAGTAGAGAACTACTAGCCTCAGTGGGAGAAGATTTGTCTAATCCAATAGAAACTTGATGAGGAGAGGGATACTGGCAGGGATGATGTGGGGTGGGATAAGAATGTACCCATTCAGAGGCAAGGGGGAGGTGTGATGAGGTGAAGAACTCTGGGAGGGGCAACATTTGGAATGTAAATAAAATAATATGTTGGATTAAATGGTGGTGTATGGGAGTTCTGTGTCCACTCCCAGGGCTTAGGCCTCTGGGAGAGGTGGGACAAGGGAAGTTTGACTGCACTCACCCCACAGCACTGCCAGGTGGGTGTCAGGCTGTGAGAAACCTCAGGACACTGCCTTCGGGTTGGAGAGCACGGCCTGGGGGTCCTTGGGACTGCACAGAGCCGGCTCCATCTGGTTCTCAGGCTCTTGGGTATCCCAGGCGCCGCTGTATGCCGATGAAGAACGGGAATGGAGCAAGCCAGATCTAGCCTGGGCTGAGGGGGGAAAGCAGAGAGGAAGGCGGCTGGGTCCCACCAAGACTGAGACTTTGGCTTGTCGCCTGCTAGCAGGGTTGGTTTGGTAGAGGTCATAACTGGGAACATGGAGAGGTCTTCTTCTGCAGGAGACTAGACGTGGCTCTTTAGACAAAGGCGTGTTCCATCATTCCCCATGGCAGATCCCGATGAAGAGAGACAGCACATGGTTTTAGGGTGTTTATTGTCATGGTGGAGAGTGGCGATGAGTGAATCCATACCCCACAAGCTCAGGGCAAGCCTGAGATTAAAATACCTTTTGCAGGGAGGAGTGGCTGGGAAGTGGAAGGGGAATTTATTTGCTTACCCTCTAGGTGCCTCATTAAAATGGGGATGTCTTGATGCTAGGTGATCATACCTCTACCTGTGGAGGGGCTTGGGTGTTGCCCTTATGTGACTGATAGTCACAGACCTATGGAGGAGAGCTGTCTCCTGTTAGGAGCCTGGGACCCAGGAGCATAGCAAAATGCCTACTGCCCCTTGTAGGGTTATTCCTAGTGGGTCCCAGTGTTTTAAGCCTTAGCTCAATCAGAAACTAGGCTGCCTTTCACAGTCCCACAATAATATTTTTAAAAAGAATCTATACAATTGACAAAAGAATGAAACAATTGATCTAGGCTGAATATCATTAGAAATTTTTATTTTTTTAGAAAATTACAGTGAAGAGGGATCTGCCCAGGTCCTCTGCGTATATATTATAGCTTTCATTTTAGTACTTTTATGGGACTACTGAGTATCTAAACAACTGGTTCTGATTCTCGTGCTGGCTTTTAGGGCTCTTTTCCTTCTGTTGGCTTGTCTTGTCCAACTTTAATGTGATGGGTTTTGCTTTATCTTATAATATTTTGCTATGTTTTGCTTTTTAAAATAAAATATAGTGAAAACTCTGAGAAAATAATATAAAACTCAACAGCTATATAAAATTTTATGTAACTAATATTTTAAGCTGAAAAGAAATTGGTTAAAAGAACATTTGAAAAAAATGATTGAACATTTCTTCAGCTAACAAAGAGAGAAGACTGTTGATCCATAAAGCTATACAAATCCCCAATTGTGATCATGCAAAGGGATCCATTTTAAGGCATATAATTAAATATTTAAAACAGAAAATCAGAAAATTATCTGAAAAGAAGATGTACATACCATCTAAAGAGCTGCTTATAGAATGACAATGGATTCCTCATCTGAAAACACAGAAGACTGAAATAAAATGGCCCCAAAAATGTCAAGTGCAGGGAATAAAAGAACTACCAATTCATAAATCCAATTAAACAAGTATTCAAGAAAGCAAAGAAAATAAAAACATTGTCAATTAGGAAAGGCAAAGAATTTATTACTAGTACATACATCCTGACAACTATTTGTAAGAATTTTGGTCTAGCAAAACTGCTTGCTTGGTAAAGGTATTTGGTACCAAACATGAAAGTCTGAATTTGATCCCTCAGATTCTACATGGTGGAAGTAGAAAGTAGACTTCCCTAAGATATTCTCTGACCTGCATATCCATGTCACGGTACAAGTATACATTAGCTGTCTATCACCCAAAAGTAAATAAATTGTAATGAAGAACTTTTTAGAAAGTGCAAATTCATTTGCAATACAGTACCAAGACAAAAACAAAACAAAACAAAACAAAAACACTTAAGGATGAAAGGGTTTATATTGGCTTATAGCTCCAAAAGGATATAGTATACTGTGATGGAGAAAGAAATGGAAACAGACATGGGAAGAGTGGTGGCAGGAAAGATGTCTGAATTATAGAGTTTGAACAGAGGTTCCCTATGAGTACATAAAGCTACTTTCAGAAGCCATACATTGTTAGATCAAAATTTCAGTGGCACAGGTGGGCCACTGTCTTAGTAGGGTTTCTAGTACTATCATAAAATATCATGAAAATCAAATTAAGGAGGAAAGGATTTATTTCATCTTATACTTCCAGGTAATAGACCATTACTGTGGGAAGTCAAGACATGAATTCAAGCAGTGTAGAAAGTGAAGCAGAGGATGTGAAGGAATGCTTCCTACTGACTTGATCTTTATGGCTTGCTCAACTTGCTTTATCATAAAAGTCATAACAATTTGCCCAAGGGTGGCAATAGCCATAATGGGTGAAGTACTCCTACCACATCCACCATTCAACAAACAACCCTATCTGTTTGTCTACAGGCCAATTGTTTTTTAACTTAATTTTTTTTTTTACATATTCACTTTACATCCTACTCACTGTTCCCTTCCCAGTAACCCTCTCCCACAATCCTTCTCTCATACTTCTCTCCCCTTCTCCTCTAACAGGGTGGGCCCCTTCCTGGGTACCCCTCCTCCTGGCACTTCAAGTCTCTGTGAGGCTAGGCTCTTTCTCTCCCCCTTAGGCCAGACAAGGCAGCCCTGCTAAAAGAACATACAGGCAACAGCTTTTGGGATAGCCCCCATTCCAGTTGTTCTGTACTTTGTTATGATTGTAGACAGGAGCAAGTTGTCCTCTGAGAAGCTTTACCCAACAGCTGACTCAGACAGATAAAGACACTCAGAACCAAACAGTGGGTGGAGCTTGGGGACTCTTATGGATAAATTGGAAGAAGGAATGTGGGCCCAAAGGGGGATAGAAACTCCACAGAAAGACCAACAGAGTCAACTCACCTGGACACTTGAGGATCTCTGAACCACCAACAAAAGCACATATAGGCCAATCTTACGGAAGAACTTTCTCAATTGAAGCCCCCTCTTCCCAAATAGCTATAGTTTTTGTCAAGTTGTCCCAGTATAACAAAGATTTCACTTTAGCTCTTGTTAATCTTGGCCAATTCTTCAGCTTCAGATTACCAGAACCACAGATTCTTAATTACAAAAATAATTATAATAAATTGCCCTGTAGAGTCAGCTTCCATTTGAAAATACAAATACCAAGCCTCCATCATCTGCACTGCCTTCTGCATTATCTTCTGTGTTCCCGAAATAGCTCACTGAACTCTGAGCACTCAGTGGCTGGATTTTGTGGTCACATTTCAATGTAGGATTAAAACCATAGCAATCCTCCTCAAAGCAATCTGGTCTGTTACAATAAATCGAGGTACCAATTTCTGCCGTAGGTTCCTACTACCACTACCAAAGGTCCCATATACTTCCAGGTAACAGACCATCACTGATGGAACTCAGAGAAGGAATTCTAAAAGGACAATAAACTGGAGGCTGGAGCTAATTCAGACCATGGAGGAGTTCTGCTTACTGGCTTGCTTTCCTGGGCTTGATCAGTTTATTTTTTCTTATATTATCCAGGAACATCATCACAGAGGTGGCAAAACCTGCTATGGAATAGGCCCATCTACAAGAAATCATCAATCAAAAAAATGCCCAACACATTTGCCAACAATCCAATACAAGGACATTTTCTTAATTGAAGTTTTCTCTTCTGAAATTATACTAGCTTGAGTGAACTTGATAAACTACTAGCCAGCACAGCTACTTTCTTTTAAATTGTTGATCGAGGAGGTCTTTGAGGCATCCAGTGCAATGTAGGTCAGTGCCATTATTCTTGGTTGAAAACCAGAACTAAATAATAAGAATCTATGACCCAAGAAACTAAATACTTCCATGTAGACTACAGATGAATCAAGCTGAAACTGAACTGGAAGTATTGTCCTTGTTTTCAAGTTTTCATAGTCCCATAAGGTGTTTTGTAACCATAACAGATGTACCCATCTGTGAGCCTCACATGCTAACTACTGAGTTGTCAAGGAAGATGTATTCACTGGCACAATAGTGGAATGACTATTATGGAAGTAACCAAATGCTTTCTGATAAGAATTGAGATGGATCCATGACCAAAGTGGATGTGTGGGCAGAGACAGAGTTTACACATGAGCTCTATAACATGGACTGACTGACACTCACCAAGATTTATGTGGCTACAGCTGATTCTGAGTGTCTAATCTGCCTACAACAGAGGCTATCACTGGCCCCTAGATATGACACCATTTATTTGGGTGACCAGAAAGCAACCTGGTAGCAGGATTACTATATTGAACTGATTTCTCATTTGTCCTTATTGGAGTAGATACTTATTTAGGTTATGGATTTGCCTTTCCTGTGTGTCAGGAATCTGAAAAAAAAAATACTAGCCATGGACTTACAGAATACCTTATCCACAGTCATGATATTCCAAACAGTATTGCTTCTGACCAAGAAACTCACTTCATAACCAGAGAATTGTAACACTAGGTCCATGATCGTAAGATCCACTGGTCTTATCATGTTCCCCACTATCCTGAAGAAGCTGGCTTAATAGAAGGAATGGCCTTTTGAAGGCACAGATATAACACCAATTAGATGGAAGCAGACCAGATGTTTTGGGCAGGGTTCTCCAGAAGTCAGTATATGCTTTGAATCAGCACCCAATACATGGTATATTTTCTCCCATAGCCAAGATCTACAGGTCCAAAATCCAAGAGGAGGAAAGGGGAATGGTTCTACTTACTATCACTTATAGACTAGGAAAATTTTAGCTTCCTGTTCCCATGACCTTAAGTAATGCTAGCCTAGAAATTTTAGTTCTAGAGTGGGGAGAGCTCCTCCTTGAAGACAGAGTAAACATTCTGTTGAACTAGAAGCTTAGATTTTCCATGACCACTTTGGGCTATTGATGCCTTCATGCCAATTGGGTAAGAAAGGAACAACAGTGTTAAGAGGAGTGATTGATTTAGAATACCAAGGGGAAAGTGAATTACTTATCCACAGTGTAAGTAGGAAAGATTATCTGGAGTGCAGGAGTTCTATTAGTGTCTCTTGGTACCACCATGGTCATGTGATTAAAGTCAGAAACAACAACAGCCTAATCCAGGCAGGATGGCAAAAGGCACAGACCTGTCAGGAATGAAGAAGATATGGGTTACTCCTCCAGGAGAAGATCCAAGACCTGCTAAGGTTCTTGAAAAGGGTGGAGGAATGGGTAGTAAAGGAAGGTAGTGATAAATATCAGCTAAGGTCATGTGACCAGCTGCAGGAATGGAGATTATAACAGGAGTGTTTCTGTAAATACACACACACACACACACACACACACACACACACACACACACACGCATGTATGCACAGAGGCTTCCTAGTAGTGCTTGAGAGTAAGGCCCTCAAATAGATACTTGCCCAGAGATGCCTGGGGCACACCAGTCTACACTGGTTTTGGCTCTGTCAGCCTATGGATGTTAGTCAGGTGGTTGTCCATCTTCTTGATGAGCTTCAACCACCTTATCCAGGAAGTGGCTTTCCAAGAAGTCACAGAGATGAGGGTCTGTGGGAGCAGAATCCAGGGCATGCAGATCCAAGAGTGCTTGGTTCAGGTTTTTTCCAGGTTCAAGGCAGCTTCTATGGCCTCCTGGGTTTTAACCCATTCATCTTGAGATAGCTTCTGCACATCCTGGAAGAGTGCACAGCCCTCCACCATCGTTCTGCAACTTGAGGAGATACTTGGCACCCTCGTGCTTCTCCTCGGCAAATTCGAGGCAGAAGTGGCCTATGCTCTCCAAAACCAAGTCATCCAGAAGAAGTGGCCTATGCTCTCCAAAACCAAGTCATCTGGATTAAAAGAGAAGCCCAGCGAGAGGTAGGTGTAGGAGGCCCGCAGGTGCAAGTTGACCAGGTGGTTCACGGCAGCTTCAACTTCGGTGAAATAATTCTGACGAATGTGAGAGGTCATGGCTGATCCGGAGTATGGGGCTAACCAGAAAGACGGTGAGAAGATGGCCCCAGAGGCTGGGACTGGAGAGACTTGTAAGGCGTCTGGAAGGTAATTAAATAGGAGTTCCCCGGTCTGTTCCTTCCAAACACAGTTGAAGCAAGATACAAATCCACCGGACCAGCAAGGCGCTGCTCTGTTTCTGTCATATTTTTAAGAATGTGTTTGTTACAGAGGCAGATGCTTGCAGTCAACCATTGGACTGAGCACAGGGTCTCCAATGGAGGAGTTAGAGAAAGGACTGAAGGAGCTGAAGGGGTTTGCAATCCCATAGAAAGAACAACAATATCAACCAACCATACCCCCCCCCCCCAGAACTCCCAGGGACTAAACCACTAACCAAAGAGTATACATGAAGCAACCCATGACTCCAGCTGCATATGTAGCAGAGGATGGCCTTGTTAGTCATCAGTGGAAGGAGAGGCCCTTGGTCCTGTAAAGGCTTGATGCCCCAGTGTAGGGGAATGCCAGAGCCAGGAGGCAGGAGTAGGTGGTGGTGGGAGCACCCTCATAGAATCAGGGAGAGGGGAGATGATGGGGGTTCTGGAGAGGAAACCTGGAAAGGGGATAACATTTGAAATGTCAATACATAAAATATCCAATAAAAAATGGGGAATGTAAAAAAATAAAGGGAGCTGTCATCAACTTGGAAAAGCCTGAGTGCAGAATGTGTATATGGGAAGTCCATCCTGATTACATTGTAAAGTATAATATAAAATATAAATATACTTAATATTTATATGTTATATTTAATATAATTCAAATAAATTTAAAAATTATTCTGTTTAAAAAAAGAATGAATTTGTACAGATATTTGGTTTTTTGCCTTATTTTTATCATACAATGCAACATTAATTCAGAGAATATACGTAATTAATTAGGGACATCACCACCTATTTTATCATTTATAATATGTTTGCAATTATACAAGGGGTACTTATTATGTATTGCCTAATTGTAACCTGGATAAAATATCTAAAGCATTTGTTATTTTGTATTGGCTAATTGTATCATGTTAAGCATAATTATGATGTTCTTATTGTTTTAGTTTGAAAATTAAGTATGAAATAAGGAAATGCGTTTGTGTGTCAAGTTGACAAGGGAAGGACTTGTGATGGTTTTTCTTGCCTGTCACCTTAACTATGTCTAGGCTTAACTAAAACCCACCTGACTGGGTATTCCTCTGAAAAAGTTTTTCTTAATGAAAACATTCGTAGTTTGGAAGACCTACATTTATTCTTGATCTTTTGAGGTTGCAAGATACACCTTTAATTCAGATCTTCTGTGGTAGAAAGGTCCACCATTAATCTTGGTCACATGTTCTACTGGCAGCCTATATAAGATAAATGGAAAAAAGGAAGTTTTTGACCTTTCCCTGATTGCTCTCCCTCTCACGGAAAAATGCATTTCTTCACTGCCATTAGAGTCTACTGATTTGAGATTATGATGCATACTGAAGACCTTCAGCCTCATGGACTAAACAACCAATGAATTATTGGACTTTGCATAGGTAGACAGCCATTGCTGGACTAGATGGAGCATATAAACTGTAAGCCATTCTAAAAAAACCCTTTACATGTATGTATTCATTCTATGAATTCTGTTCCTTGAGAGAACCTGACTAATACATATGAGAAACATAAGAGCCTGTGGGAATACAAGGCATTAAGAATGGCACATAGACATTATGCTTCATTTGATTAAAAATTTCCATTTTGATGTACAATGATGCCAAACATTCCATATTTAGAGTTCCAGGATGTGAGACAAGTGAAGGAGATTAAAATATTTGGGAAACAATGGCCAAGATTCCCCAAATACAATGAAAGACAACCAGTACACAAAAAGCTTTAAACTCTCCAACTTAGATATATTCTAAGATATAGAAAGACGTTCATATGTAGGTACATCATAATAAACCTTTCAAATTCACAGAACTAAAAGACAATAGCATTTTATCTACATGAGGACATTGAAAGTAATAGCTATGCAAGTATATGTGTAATCATAAAACACTAATAGACAGAACTTTACCTTTTTTTTTTTACCCAGCTACTTAACAAAATAACAACATTGATAAAACAAGAGTAAATTGCCATGGGACCATGAAAGGCAGCCTGGTTTCTGGTTGAGCTAAGGTTTAAAACCCTGACAAACCCAGTAGGGGATAACCCTAAAAGGGTAGGCATTTTGCCATGCTCCTGGGCCCCAGGCTCCTGAGAGGAGGCTGCAGCTCTCCATAGGCCTGTGACCATCAGTCAAGTACAGGTAGAGGTGTGGTCACATAGCCTCAAGACATCCCCATGTTAATGAGGCACTTAGAGGATTAGCCACTCCCTTTCCCAGCCACTCCTCCCTGCAAATGGTATTTCAACCTTGCCCCTCCCTGAGGTAGTGGGGTTATGGTCACCAATCTCTGCCATGACAATAAATGCCCTAAAACCACAACTGTCTCTCTTCATTGGGATCCGCCACGGGGAGCAGTGGAATAGGCCTTGGTCTAGAGAGCCACGTATAGTCTCCCACAGAAGACTTCTCAGCGCTCCCAGCCATGGCCACTACCAAACCAAGCCAGTTAGCTGGCGACAAGCCACAAAGTGAGGACCCTGCTGTGCTACTCCCTGCCTTCCCCCCTCGGCCTAGGCGGCCCCCACTCTGTTCTCAGCTCTTCTGCGGCATCCATCAGCGCCTGGGATGCCCAAGAGCCTGAGAACCAGACAGAGTCCACTCTGTGCAGTACCCGGGACCCCCAGGCCACACTCCCCCACCTCCAGGCCGTGTCCCCACAGCTCCTCACAGCCCAACACCCACCCAGCAGATACAGTGGGATGAGCGCAGTCAAACTTCTCTCATCCCGCCCCTCCCAGAGGCTAGAGCCCTAGGGGAGGACACGGAACTCCCACATACCACCTTTTAACCCAACAAATTGCCGTTAGGGTATTTTATGTCAGTAATTTATATGATTATCATTGATACATATTATTGAAATTGAGGTCATATTAACCCAAAATAATATGTTCAATGTAATGATTTAAGAAAGCATTAAGAACATATCTTAAAATACATAGTAAAAACATAAAAAAATATAAAAAGGAGGCTAGTGGATAAAGCACAAGTACCTAAATTTCTATCAAAAGAATATACATAAAGCAGGGTGTGGTAGCATGAATCAGGAATCCCAGTGATCTTGGTGGTGAAATGGGAGGTAGAGACATAAAAAAGAAAAGAAAAAAGAAAAAATCCTAAACCAGATAGGCTGGTATACAAAATAATAAACAGCAGATACCCTGAATCATATAAGGCAGTAGATGAGGCCCACCTTCCTAGGGTGTCTATTGATCTTCACATACAAACTGTGCCATGTTCATAGCTGCATCCATGTACATAAATATGCACACATTAAGAAATACAAAAATCAAATAAAAGGACGCTATACAATGAATATTTCTGCTTAACACAAGAGAAATATATAATGGCTATTACAGGGATAAAAAGATGAAGTGTATAATTTACAGAAAAATAGTGTTTGTAAATTGATTTTATCAATAATTACATATAATTTATTTTTAATGTTTTAACAAATTTCTGTAAATGAAATAACACAAATAAAAAGGCTACATTTATTATCTTATAGATCTATAAGTTAAAAATCCAATATGCTTCTCCATAAGTTAAAACAAATGTACAAAGGCCAGGTATAGTGGCATATACCTTTAATCCCAGCACTCCAAGGGCATAGACTTATAGATCTCTGTGAGCTTAAGGTCAGTATGTTTTACAGAGTGAGTTCTAGAACATCCAGGCATCCAAGGCTGTACAATGAAACTCTGTCTTAATTTTTTAAAAAAGGAAAATTATAAGCACTAATGTATTCTTGTGTGGATATTTTCAAGGGGAAAGTACTCCCAAGGGCTTTCTACTTTCTGGATGCTAGTCACATAACTTAACTAGTGGAGTCATATTGCCATTTTTAAAGCCTGTAACAGTATTATTTTTTATACCTTTCTTCTTGACCTATGTATTTCTCTGACTGACAAGCCTCAGGAAATATTTTCCATTTATAAGGCATTAGGTGATCCAACTAGGCCTACTTAAAAAAAAAAACTGAGAAGTCTTTAACTCTAATGACATCTTCATCTTCCATCTGAAAGATAAATTAGTTTTATTTTGACTTAAAGTTCCAGGAGATACAGTCCATCATGACAGAGAAGGTATAGTAGCAGGAGTTTAAAGCTCTAGTTGCATTGTATCTACAGTCAGAATGCTAGTGTTCAGCCCTTTTTCTCCTTTTTACTCAACCTAAAACCCCAGCACATGGAATGATGCCCCAACAGTCAGGGACTTAATCTAGATAATAACTTATAAGAATGTCCAGAGGCTAACATAATATAAATAGTTCCTCAAACACATCTAAAGGCTTGTCTCCTTGGTGATTATAGATCCTGCTGAGTACACAATACTAACATACTAACCATCACAATATGTACGTTAGTATTTACATGGGCCAGAGACTATTGTGCAAGTTGATTAAGGAGACTATTATAATCCCTATTGTCATAAACACATATAGAGTAAATACTTTAATCCACAGCAATAAATGTCAAAAGCCTATGACCCAAAACTTGGCAACTACAAGTAATTTAGATATGAACACACAAATAGGTTGGCAGTGGAATTATGGGGAAAAAAGGTATGCATAAGGGTTACCAAAGAAACCCTGAAGCCACAAATTGGCCTTTAAAAATCTATATTAAAATATATCATTGATACTTTAAGTCATTTATCAAGAAGATAAAAATACATATTCACTTAAATAATCTGAATGGGAGTAAATTTATTAAAACCAGAATTAAACAAAAATACGCTATTGAAAATTAATATTGACTATCTTAATAATCCATATTCAGGAAGTATTATCAATCTGGAACAAAACTTATAATAATGCAAAATATTTAATAATGCTCCAGTCAACCTAAGTTAATAGAATTAGACTACTCATTATTCTAGGAGCACAATACAAAACCTTTTTCTGTTCACATGAAACCTTCCCCTGATCAGATTATATGTTAAACCACAAGCAAATATTATCAAATTATTTAAGAAATACTTTCATCCATTTGATTTATGACTGAAATACAATTGTATTAGCAAAATGATCATCACTTTGACAAAATTCTTCAACAGAGAAACATGAAAGAGGAAAAGTTGATTTTGGCTGGTGTACTCAGAGAATTAAATCCATGGGATTAAACCCAGCATTTGGAGCCTTGGAAAAGGCTAAAAGTGTCTGAGAGTACATGTTGGAGCAAAACTGTTCACTTCATGATAGCCAGAAATACAAGAAAGAGAATCCTGGAGGAATGGTCTAGGAACAAATTATTCCATTCAGAGACACCCAAAGTGAACTCCTTCCTCTATATAGGACACACCTCTGAATAGCTTATTAAGATATGTTTATTAATCTAGTTTTCTTCTCTGTTGCTGTAATAAAACACTAACAAATAGTAAGTTGAAAAGAAAAAAACTTTATTTGGCTTATAGATTATAGTTTATCATCAAGAGAAGCCAAGGCAAGAACTCAAGGCTTTGGAAAACAATCTTCTAATATATTTGCATTTTCTATGTCCAAACTATAACATTTTGACTATGGTCTACTAGGGCTCATGTACATTTTACAGTGAAAAATTAATTCAGTTCTTCTCTAGTAGTCTATATAATTCTAATTGACACCATATTATTCAAAATACCTAGTCCAAAATCTTTTCTGATACTTATGGTAAGTCCCTATAAAATTTAAGAAATTGGTTCTAGCAATCCAATGTACAACTGCACAAGGTAAAAATTCCCATTAAAAAAGAAAGAGAAACCAAAAAGAAAGATTGGGACCAAAGCAAATTCAACTGAGAAAGTATTAAATGCTTTGACTCAATATCTAGCACCAACATCACAAGATGGGGTGACATAAGTTCCAAAAACTTGAGTGGAAAAAATAGTTTTGACATCTGTACATGATCTTTGTCTTGGGTTGCCTCTGATTTGCTTATGTAATTTTAATGTCAGAAGTTCCACATTACAGTATCTGCCCCTTTCGAGAGTCTCCAATGCAGAATTGTAGAGGAATTTTAATCCAGGGCTTCTCTGTCAAGGGATCACATCCAAAGACCTTCTCACTCTATGTGATCTACCTAGATAAAATAAAGATGATCCTTTAATCCCAGGAGACAGAGGTCAAGCAGATCTCTGTGTTCAAGGCCAGCCTGGTATAGAGCAACTTTCAGGTGAAGAAAATCATAGGTACAGGTGTGATGTTACACATCCCACTCAGGAGGCAGAGGCATGAGATCTCTGAGTTCTGGGCAGTCAGTTTCATTGAGTCAGTGAGTTAAAAGGCAGTGCAGTGAAGTGGAGTTTGTGGCAGTTCAGTTCATGGAGTTCAGAGGCAGTTTTATAGGACAGTTTTACAAACAGGTTGCAGAGCAAACAAGCTAAACACATGTGAAGAGAGAACAACCCAGAGAATGAAAAGAAACAGGAAATTAGAACTGATTGCTAGAGTTAGTTTGACACCAATCAGAGCAATTCAGTGAGAGGCTGAGAGAAGCCAGATTTGATCGGTCTGCTTGTAGAGGATGTCGAACCAGAACAGCTGAGTTGAACCAGCTAGCCAGACTTCAGAAAGATCTAGAAAGTGAACATATTCAGCAGTAAGCCTCCAAAACTACAAATACTTCAGGCAAATAAAAGATACTTTTATACAGACAGCATTAGCTTTATCCTCACAGCAAAATACCTCAAATATTCAGGAGTTTTCTACATGAACTCTTGCAACACACTGCCTAGTTACCAAGGTGTTCCTTTGAAATCTTGGGAGAAACCTAAATTCCTCCACCAATCTTGTATTCTATATGCCTGCAAAATAGATATCACATGTATGATGCCATGGTCAGTCACCAAGTTGAGCAGTAACTGTTACCTTATCATTATACCAAGACTGTAGTGTATTCTAGAAGCCTCGATGACTGGAGTGAGTACAGAGAAAGCAATTCTTTATAAAACAATTTTGTAGGTGACTGTTTAAGCAATGTGTCTTGACACTCTCTTCTTTAAGTTTTGGCACATATTGGATGAGATATGGAAAATCCCTCAGATGTTCTTCAGGCATCCTTTTGAGGGTAATGACTACTTCAGCAGGCACACTTTTGTTCATTCCAATTTTACATTATTTTTCTTTTTGAGAATCTAATACTTTTTCTAATATTTCCACTTCCAATTGACACTGCCTGCCTGTATGTGTGCAAGTATGAGACCATTGTTTGTTCCATAAGTAGCCTTTCAAGGTCCATATCCTGAAGGAAAGTGGTTCTCCATCTCATGAGACAAACAATAGACTAATAGGACCACCTAAAATTGAAAAGCTAAAGCTTCTGCACTGTAAAGAACACTATCATTACAGTGAAGAGGTAGCCTACATAACAGAAAAGTACTTGTACCAGTTGTGTATCAAGTAGAGGATTATGTCCAGAATACACGCAGAATTTTAAAAAATGAAACATCACAATAAAAGGCCAATTCAATGATGATATGGGCATTAAACCTCACTTTTTTTCAATATAGTCCTAGAAGCATTAGCCAGACCAATAAGGCAGGAGAAAGAAATTAAATGTATCCAAATAGAAAAAAGAAGGCAAATTATCCCTACTTGAAGATGTTGTGATACTGTATATGAGATTTAAAAAAAATCAACCAAAACACTGATAGGAATAATTAACATTTCAGCAACATGGCATGTTATAAAATCAGTAGCCTTTCTATAAACCAGCAGCACATACACTAAGAGAGAGATCATAGGCACACTCCCACTTACAGTAGCATCAATGGCAATAAAATATCTTGGAATAAACTTAACATGGAGGTTAAAAATCTCTACAATGGGCATTTCAAATCTGTGAAGAAAGAGATTGGTAAAGACACTAGAAAATGGAAAGGCATCTATGTTCATGTATCAGTACTGTTAATATGGTGAATGACCATGTCGTCAAAATTAATTTAAAGGTTCCCCCAATGACAAACTCAAGATACATAATATTCTTCACAGAAAAAGCATTCTAAAAATCATATGGAAACAGAAAAGACCCAGGTAGCCAAAACAGTACTGGGAAAAAAAGAATACTATAGGGATTGTTATTCCAGATTTCAAGATATATTATAGAGCCATAATAATAACAACAATACTATACTACCATAAAAACAGACATGCCAGCCAAATTAAATAGAAGACTCAACAATGAGTACAAATAAATATAGCAATCTGATAGTTACTAAAGGGCAAAAGAAAAATACTAGAGAAAATATAATGTATTAAATGATTCTAGGAAAACTGGATGTCCATATGCAAAAGAATGAAATTAGATTCACGTCTATCTCCATGTACAAAAATAAGATGTAAGAGGATCAAAGATCTCAACTGCAACTTGAAACACTAAGACTTCTAAAAGAGACATAAGCAGTACTCCATAAGATAAAGGTATAGGAAAGAGCTTTCTGAACAAGAACCCATTTGCCCAAAAATTAGGGTCAATAACTGACAAATGGGACCTTATAAAACTAAAACAGTTCTGTAAACCTAAGAAAATATTTGAGTGAAGAAGAAATCTGCAGAAAAGAAGTTAAGCTTTTCCAGCTATATATATCACAAAGGATTAATATCCAGAATCCACAAATAACTCAACAAACAGAGAGTCAAGGAAACAAATGAACCCATTAAAATAAGCCAGGTCCTCTGTGCATATATTATGTTTTCCAGTTTAGTGTTTTTATGGAATTCCTGAGTGAGTGAATGAATGAGTCTCTGGTTATTCTTCCTTTTCTTGGGCTCTTATCCTTCTATTGGTTTGTCTTGGCCAATTCTGAAGTGATAGTTCTTGTTCTATCCCACTATATTTTATTTTGTTATGCTTTTTTCATTTATTCTTCTTTCATATATACACCCTGATTGCATTATCATCTTTCTGCTCTCCTCCCAGTCCCTTCCCCCCACCTCCCTTCTACTGTGGATCCACTTCACCTCCATTAACCTTTAAAAAAAAACGAGCCTCCAGGGATATCAACAAAAAGTGACATAACAAGATACAATAAGACTAGGCACATAACCTCATTTCAAAGCTCAATGAGGCAAGCCAGTAGAAGGAAATGGTCTCTAAAACAAGCCAAAGAGTCACACACAACCCTGCTCCCACTGTTAAAAGTCCCACAAGAACACCAAGCTACACAATCATAACATAAATGCAAAGGGCCTAGGGCAGACACATGCAGGCTTCCTGAATATCAGTTCAGTATCCGAAAGCTCCTATGAACCATGTTTAGTTGATTCTGTGGGCCATGTTTTCCTGGTGTCCTTGACCCTTATGGCCTATAATTCTCCCTCCTTTTTTCCACAGGATTCCCAAATTCAATCTAATTTCAGAGAAATCTGCTCCTATCAGTTTGCTGAATGAAGTCACTCTGATGATAATTATACTAGTTGCTGGTCTACTATGAATATAGCAGAATATCATTAAGAAACATTTCAACTTTTTTTTTGCCTGAAATTTTTGGTCTATACTAGGTTTCTGTGCTATCTATCCAGCCTCTGGTTCCTCTCTCTCCAGGCAGTGTCAGCAGTGGGCTCCCTCCTGTGTTATGAATCTTAAGTTGAACCAGTGATTTGTTGGCCATTCACACAAGTTCTGCACCAACTTTATCCCAGCACATATTGCAGGCAGGACAAATTGTAGGTTGAAGGTTTTCTGACTGGATTGGTGCCCCAAGCCCTCCCCTGAAAGTTTGACCTGGTTACAGAAAATTTCCAGTTCAAGCTTCATATCCTCCGCCACTACCCTTACTGAGAAGTTTTGTTGTGGTCACCCTTATAGATTTCAGGGAGTTTCCATTGCACTAGGTTTCTACCTCATGTCAAAGATCAGCTTTGATCCCACAGGGTAAACTGAGGCTGGCAACTGATGGGGGTCAAAGCTGAGAGCTGATGATGGGGGTTGGTCCAGATGGGCTGCTGTCTGTGGCAGCCAGTGATTAAAGAAGAATAAGGTGGGAAATCAAACATTCACACACATACACAGAATGGTTGAAACAAAGACAAGCTCCAGTAACTTCACACATACAAATACATGCATACATGCATACAGGCATATAGACAGCAGACAGACAAACAGACAGAAAGACAGACATGTAAAAAGAGACAGACATATACGAATTCACATATTGAATGGATGGAGCAGAGCTCAAGCAAACATGCTCTAAGCATTTCACATATACATATACATACATAGATACACACACACAAATATATATATATATATATATATATATATATATATATATATATATATATATATATATATATATACACATACACACAAAGTTGGTGGATGGAACAAGTTCCAACACACACCCACACAAGCATTATATATACATATATATATAAATAGAGATTTGATGGATGGAACTGAGTTCCAAAACGTTCCCACAAAAACTTTACACATATACGTAAATACACATATGTATATGCACATGTAAACATGTACACTTATGCATGCATGTGTACATGTACACATACATATATACATATATGCATATACACATATGTATGTATGTATGTATGTGCATAGGCACATATACATATACACATATGTAGATATATACATATATGCATATACATATGCACATATATGCATATACACATATACATATATATGTATTCAAAATTTGTCAAGCAGTTTATACTATGGTTGCATTCTATTTTTCATCTAGTGAATGATGATGAAAAAACAGCATGTTTCCCAACACATTTATATACACATATATGTATATACCTATATACATAGATAAATATATATGTACATACACGCATACACATATACATACATATATGAATATTTACATATATGCATATATGCATACATATACATATGCATATATGTGTGCATACACGTGTATACATATATACACATATACATGAATACATATACACATACATGCATGCATGCACAATACATGTATACATATAAACATACATACATACACATGCACATATACACATACTTGATGGGTAGAAGGAACAATGTTCCAAAATATTCTTATATAAGCCTTACATATATACATACATATACATAGTTGATAGTCAGACCAATGTTTCAACAACTTTATTCTTTTCCCTATGTCTTACATATCCCAGAAAAATCTTTCAAGCAGTATAAAATTACAATGTGATTACATTCTATTTTGCTTCTAGTGAATGGCTATAAAAACACAGGATGTTTCCCAACACCTTTATAAGAAATAACATTATATAGTACAGGTAAAGGGTACAAATTCTTCTCAAGAGCCTGTGTAGATTCATACCTAAGCAACTTGTTATAAATTAACAAAGTGTGGGCTGGAGAGATGGCTTAGCAGTTAAGAGCACTGGTCCTGAGTTCAATTCCCAGGAAACACATGGTGGCTCACAACCTTCTAAAATGGGATCTGATGCCCTCTTCTGGCATGGAGGTCTACATGCAGGTAGAGCACTCATCCATAAAATAAAATAAATCTAAACAAAGAAGACACCAAAGTGTAAGCAAGCAACATATAATAAGGACACATGCTCCACTATGTTCATAGCAGCCATATTTATAATAGCCAGAAGCTGGAAACAAACCAGATGTCCCTCAACAGAGGAATGGATACAGAAAATGTGGTACATTTACACAATGGAGTACTACTCAGCTATTAAAAACAATGACTTCACGAAATTCTTAGGCAAATGGATGGAATTTGAAAATATCATCCTGAGTAAGGTAACTCAGCCACAAAAGAACAAACACAGTATGTACTCACTGATAAGCAGATACTAGCCCAAAATTTCAGAATACCCATGATTCAATTCACAGCAACTGTTGGACTGAGTGTGGGGTCCCAGATGGAGGAGTTGGAGAAGAGACTGAAGGAGCTGAGGGAGTTTGCAGCCCCATGGGGAGGGAGCAACAATGTCAACTGGCCAGATCCCCCGGTGCTCCTGGAGACTGGATCACCAACCAAAAAATACACATGGAATGACCCATGGTGCTGGCCACATATGTGGCAGAGGAGGGCCTTGTTGGCCATCAGTGGGAGGAGAGGGCCTTGGGTCTGAGAGTGTTAGATGTCCCAGTATAGGGGAATGCTAGGGAGGGAAGACAGGAGTGGGTGGTTGGGTAGGGGAATACCCTCATAGAGGCAGGGGGAGGGGGGATGGGATAGGGGGTTTCCAAAGGGGAGACCTGGAAAGGGGGAAACATTTGAAATGTAAGTAAAGTATCAAAAAAATACAAGATGTAAGCAAGTAAGATAGTTTTCTCAACCAGTTTGCAGACAGCAATTTGCGTCTACAAAGAAAGGATTAATTATTTTATTTATCTTTAAAATTAACTCCATAAGTATCTTTTCTATAGTTTTTCTTTTTTAATAGATTTTATTGGTAATTTTATTTATTTTCATTTCAAATGTAATCCATCTTCCCAGTTTCCCCTCCACAAACTCCCTATCCTCTCCTCCTTCCCCCTGCCTCTATGATTGTGCTCCCCCACCCACCTAACCACTCCTGCTTCACTGCCCTAGCATTCCCCTACCCTGCGTCATCAAGTCTCCACAGGAACAAGGGGTTCCCCTTCCCGTGATGCCTGATAAGGCAATCCTCTGCTACATAAGTGGCTGGAGCCATGGGTCCCTCCACATGTACTCTTTGGTTGGTGGTTCAATCTCTGGTAGCTTTTGGGGGTCTGGTTGGTTGATATTGTTGTTCTTCCTATGGGGTTGCAAATAGAATCTTAAAAGAATCACAAATGTATATTTATATAAAAATCAGTCATATCTATTTTACATCCTCAGAATGCATTTCTATACATCGACAATTCTTAATAAATCATACCAGGAAGCTGAGGGCAAAAATGGGTATAAGGAATCAGTCATGGCCAGTTAAGCCTTGGTGAAGTCACATCAGCCAGTGCTGCCATTTTTCTTGTTCCCTGATCATAAAAAGTCCCTAGCTTAACTACTAAGAATGTGCCTTTCTGAACTATAAATTGTTCCCTAAGATTTTCTATATCAGAGCCATTAGTAAAAACACCTTAACCTACCTTCACTAACAATTTTATTCTTCCAAATGTTTCCTTTTTTGATTGGATATTTTCTTTATTTATATTTCAAATGTTATCCCCTTTTCCAGTTTCCCCCCTCCTGGAATCCCCCTATCCCATCCCCCATCCCCCTGCTTCTATGAGGGTATTCCTCCACCGACACACCCACTCCTGCCTCCCTGCCCTCGAATTCCCCTACACTGGGGCATCTATTGATTCCTCATAGGAACAAGGATCTCTCCTCCCATTGATGCATAACAAGGCCATTGTCTGCTATATATGCAGCTGGAGACATGGGTCCCTCCATGTGTACTTCTTGGTTGGTGGTTTAGTCCCTAAGATCGCTGGGGGTCAGTAGCCAGCATCAAACTAAATGGAGAGAAACTTGAAGCAATCCCACTAAAATGAGGGACTAGGCAAGGCTGCCTACTTCTTCCTATCTCTTCCAAATGCTTTCTAAGGGTGGTGGCCATAGATGAAAATCTACATTTCTAAGTTCTTACCTAGAGTGGATCATTAATCTGCTCCAGCAGCAATGCCTGAAAAAGAACAAGTACTATTGTTGTGAGTGCAGGAAATACTGCCCAGTAAGGGGCTGGAAACCCCCTTAGAGTTTTTCATACAATTCTTAGATCAAGAGGGATGTGAAGGCGGCAAGCACAGCAGCACTCCACAATAGTATGAAATCCTCAGGACATGTGGTCCTCAGGGATGTGGATGTGCTAAATGGAGGGCCCCATTCCATGAGTTGTAAAGCTATTTGTTGTTCCTCCTGCATGGTCCTCAGTAACCTCACCCCTGAAATGCCCCCCCCATTCCATTTATCTCTCTCACAGTACTCACTACCTCCATCCCCATCTGCTCCCTCTTGTTCCCATCCTAAGCCACTCTCAGACCACCTGTAAAATCTATTCTATTTCCCCTTCCCTGGGATATCCTTGTGTCCCCCACTGAGCCCTCCTTGTTACTTAGCCTCTCTGGCTCGGTGGATTGTAGCATGATTATCCTTCACTTAACAGATAAAATTTACATATCATACATATCATATTTGTCTTTCTGGGTGTGGGTTACTGCACTCAGGATGATTTTTTCTAGTTCCATCCATTTGCTTGCAAATTTCATGATTTCATTGTTTTTAGTTGCTGAGTACTCCTCCATTGTATAAATGTACCACATTTGCTTTATGCATTCTTTGGCTGAGGGACATCTAAGTTGTTTTAAATTTCTGACTATTATAACAAAAGAAGCTGTAAACATAGTTTAGCAAGTGTTCTTGTAGTGAGATGGAGTGTTATTTGGGTATATAACCAGGAGTGGGAATATTTTTGATATAAAGGAAAACATTTAATTGGGGCTGGCTTACAGTTTCAGGGGTCCAGTCCATTATTATGAAAGAAAGCATGGCTGCATGCAGGCAGGTATGGTGCTGGAGAAGGAACTGAGAGTTCTATATCTTGATCCACTAGCAGCAGAAGGAGACTGTGTTCCACAGGCAGCCAGGAGAAGACTATCATCTGCACTGGGCAGAGATTGAGCACAGGAGACCTCAAAGCCCACCCTCACAGTGAAACACTCCATCCATCAAGTCAATTCTTTACTCCAACAAGGTCACACCTAATAGTGCCACTCCTTAACCTTAGGTGCAGGCATTCAAACACATGAATCTATGGGTACCAAACCTATTCAAAGCACTATACCATATCTATGAGACTTTGGTTATTTTAGAAAGGATATATATATATATATATGTTAGAGGTACAAGACCTGGCTGTGGGTGATGGTAGGAGAGGAAAGAGAAGGGTGAGAAAATTTAATTCTAATAAAAATTTTAAAATCTAAAAAATTAAAGTGGGGAAAAAGAACTAGACAGAGTTCTCAAAAGATAAAATGCAAATGGCTGAGAAATATATTTTAAATGGTCAACATCTTTAGCCACCAGAGAATTTTAAATTTACATCCCCTACTCTGAATGGCTAAAATACAAAGGAAAAAAAAACAACAAATGCTAGCATGGTTACAGTCAAAAAAGGAATAGTAACACACTGTTGTCCTAATAAAAGCATTGCCTATGGTGTCTGTTCACAGCAGTAAAACTCTAACTAAGACATATAATATAATCCCACAATATTCTTAGGCATATTTGCAAATGCCTCTAAATCCCACTACAGAGATATTTGTACATTCACATCCACCTCTATCCATAATAACCTAGAAATGAAAACAACTGGCTTTCCTGGTACCAGAAGGAACAATGGAAGCTTCCCAGAGAGGGAAATAATCAACAGTCCTACTCAACTATGACACCTGTAAACTACAATAATAACTAACATGGAATGGCACAGTAACTCTAAAACATGCAATACTGACACAAATAATTTTCACTACCCAACACCTTTCTAATTGGAGTTAAGATCCTCTCAACAAGAGAAAAATCATGTCTAGTTCTTGAAATCTAGCCAACCATTATGGGTTAGTAAAGTTATGGATCTTGGAAATCATGCCAGCACTAGATACAAAGCCAACTATGCAGGGAGAATGAAGTCATGGATCTTTGAGGAGAACTTACAGCCACCACTTTACTAAACCAGCATAATCCCCAACTACATTTTAAATATCTGTTTTCATAACTACAGGTAAGTGTAGTATTCATCATACATCAAGGAAACATCTTTTTTTTTTTTTTTTTTTTGCAACAAAGGCCATTACAGAAAAGGCACAACAAATCAAAATGCAGATCTGTAGAGGCCAGTCCGAATAGATACATCTACAAACCTCTCCTGGAACCTTCTGATAAAAGGTCCAGAAAGATTGTAAGAGCCAGAGGACCATGGAGTTTGCTATGAGACCATCCCTCCTAGTGATGTCAGAAGCTATATCCTTAAAGACTCATCAAAAAGACTGCCTAAACATTACAAAACCAACAATAGACTTACCAAAGTGGTGAGGAAAGTCCAGAAAGGTTCCAACCTCACAAAAAGAACTACAAGCAATTAGGAAAACTGAAAATGAGAGAAACTGATTTCCCCATAGAAGTGCATACCAATTAGTTATCTGATACCAAAATTTTCAGTCCTGGAAACATACATACAAGTTCTATTGTAATATTATACAGACTAAGCATGTTATCTTTAGAAATATTCTATATTTATACATATATATGCATATAACAACAATTTTAAAAAAAGGAGCCCATGCATTTGAAAAAGCTCTTCCAGGATTATATAAGAGGATTTGGAAGAAGGAAAATGAAGAGAGAAATTATGTAATTATATTATAATCTCCAAAATGAAAGAAAAAACTACATTTTAAAGGGCATTAAAAATCGGCAATAGAGAGCTTCTTTCATCCCACCAAGTCAGGAATCACCAGGTTTTATTCTATCAGCTTTGCCTTTATAAGTTAGCCCTGTCTTTATAAGTGACTTGACATTTCTATATTGCTGATTTTAATGTCCTTTAAAATGTATTTTTTCAGGACTTAGATCAAATGCCCAACAGTGGGGAGAAGGAACTAGTAGAGTTCATCGCCAGTGGAAAGACAGGAGGGATGGGATTGTTATCCCACAGTCAAAAGCGCTGACCCAGAATTGTCCCTGTCCAAAAGAACTTCAGGGACAAAAATGGAGAAAAGACTGAGGGAAAGGTGGTCCAGTGACTCACCCAAATTGGGATCCAGCTCAAGGGGAGGCTTCACGGCCTGACACTATTACTGATGCTATGGTGTGCTTATAGACAGGAGCCTAGCATGACTTCCCTCCAAGAAGCTCAACAAGCAGCTGAAAAGGCCAGGTGCAGATACTTACACTCAACCAATAGATAGAAGCCAGGGACCCCTGTGTTTGAAATATGGAAAAGCTGGAAGAAGCTTAGGAGGAGGGCTACTCTATAAGAAGACCAGCAGTCTCAACTAACCTGAACCCCTGAAATCTCTCAGACACTGAGCCACCAACCAGGCAGCATACACCAGCTGATATGAGGCCCCCAATACATATACAGCAGAGGACTGCCTGGTCTGACCTCTATAAACAGCAGAGGACTGTCTGGTCTGGGCTCAGTGAGAGAAGCAGCACCTAGCCCTCAAGAGACTTGAGGCCCCAGGGAGGGAGGAGGTTTTGTGGGGTGTAGGTGGTGTGGGGATGGAGATGGGGAGGAGATGCTGAGGAACTGTCAGAAGGTGGACCAGGAGGAGCATGGCAGCTGGACTGTAAAAAGGGATTAAAGAATAATAATGAAAAAAAAACCAAATAAACAAACTTGATGATTCAATGAGAACTTTCAAATACAGAAGTGGCTGGAAAGATGTGCCCCAATGACCTCAGGGTCAGACCATAGACTATTATACCGAGCAAAACTATTAAAATTGGAGAACAAATAAAGATCTTCTTATGATTAAAAACAGATTCAAGGTACTTATGAGCAGTAACTCAGTAATAAAGGGGATACTGTAAGGAATATATCAGTCTGAACAGAAAGATAAACACAAGTAAGAGGTCACAGGAGATAAACAATTCCAAGATAGCTAATCAAAAAGCACCTGAGCAAATACCAGAAAAACAAGAAAATGACAGGAATCAATACACATCATTCAATAATAACTTGTAACACTAACAGTCTCAATTTCCCAATAAATAGACACAGACTAGTAGGCTAGATTAGAAAATAAGATTAATCTTTTCCTTGCCTCCAATACACTTGAATTTGCACCAAAGCTATATATCCTCCTAATAGTAAAAGGGTGGAAAAGCTATTCCAAACAAATGAAACTAAGAAACTAACAGGCATAGGTATTCTAATAGCTGCCAAAGTAAACTTCAAAACAAAATAATTCATAAAATATAAGAAAGTTCATTTCAGACTCACTATAGGGGTGTCAAATACGGCTTTTGATTCGATTTAAAGACTATTCCACAGGAGGGATTTTATGTCTGGTATTCAAAACCCATGGTTAAGTAAGTCACGGGATAAGACAGTAATGTTTCGATGTTGGTTTTTTTCTTTCTAAACTATTACAGTTTCCAAGCTGCATTCTAAATATTTATGTTTCTTCGACTATTTGTGCTGCTCTCAGCTTTACTTGGAGACATTTCCTGTTTCAGTGGGGAGTCATTATTACACAGACTCCTAACTGTCCAAACTACCGAGAATAACTACAAGTGCTCAAGATAAAACATTTACATTGACTCCACTATCCATAGCATAGAGAATACCATGGAATGGGGAGTAGAGGAAAATGTAACTGACAAGAAATGCTGGGATGTTATAAAGAGGAACCTTCAGTGCATGTTGGTGGGAATGCAAATTGGTACAGACACTCTGAAAATCAATATGAAAAGTCCTCAAGAAACTGAATAAATCTATATCACCCAGCTATACTATTCCTTGCAATCAATATTCCCAAAGGAATTGACATCCTTCTCACCAGATACTTAGTCAATAATGTTCATACACGCTGAATTCACAATACCCTGGATATGGAAACAACCCAAATGTCCTTTAATAGATGAAAAAATAATGAAAGTGTTGTACATAGACACAATGGAATACTATTCAGCTGTCAAGAAAAATGAAACTTTCAGGTAAATGCATGGACCTAGAATGTGTTATATTTACTGAGATAACTCAGAGTCAGCAAGATAATACATTAAACATTCCCTTTCACCAATGGTTCTCATCCCCAAATGTTCAAACATAAATATACAACATAGAGTAACGACAAAAATCTGGGAAAATATAAAGGAACAAAGGGTAGGAGGGCTTTGAGAAGGGAATAGCAAGATACAGATGATATGAAGTAGTGAATGAAAATCCTGGGAGGGGTCTTGAACTGGGGATGTGGGAGGGAGGTCAAAGCAGAAGAATGAGGAACAAAGGAAAAGTAACAGGAACGTTTTTTGATAAAGCCTCCTGGAATCATATTCTTTTATATTTACTTAAAGTTGTATATATTACATATGTATTGGGCAGGGTTCTCTTGAGTAACAGAACTTATAGAATATATCTCTATGTAGCCAGGAAGGTGATTTATAAAATGATTTCTAGGCTGCAAAACAGCTGTCCCAATAATGGCTGTTTATGAACAGCAAGTCCAATAATCCATTACTTGCTCACTCCTATGAGGCTTGGTGTCTTATGAAGGAGCGTACTTGATAATGAGGGAAGAGCAAGCAGGCAAAGAACAAAAACCTCCTTATTTCATGTTTCCTTCCAGCAGAATGTGTTGTCCAGCTTAAAGGTGGATTTTCCCACCTCAAATGACCTGTATTAAAGATGTGTCTTCCTATCTCATAGATCAAGATTAGAAGTAGATCTTTTAAGCAAAAGTCCCTCACAGGTGTGCCTTATATTTTGGGGTTTTAGTTAATTCAGATATAGCCAAGTTGACCACCAAGATCGGCCATCATAACATATGAGTAGATGGAGAGAGAGAGAGAGAGAGAGAGAGAGAGAGAGAGAGAGAGAGAGAGAGAAAGAGAGAGAGAGAGAGATTCTATACAATATAAGTATAGAAACTTATGCCACTAAGGCCAACTCCTGTCAAGAACCATACACTAACATAAACACTAGTACCAGGAACAGGAAATCTCTTTTTGAATGAATGGACAGGGTAGTCAGTCGTTCTCAAATCATGTAAACGATCTATGTAGCATTTGGTTACTTTTCAAGGATTGAGGGTGAGTCCTTATTGTTGAAGTCAGCACACACTTAGGACACATGATTCAGATGATTCAAGCTAGATCTAGACTGGAAACCTCTTTCCTGTGGTCTAGGTCCCATGGTTCCAGAAAGTGTTATGAATGCTTCTAAGGGAAGGAAGCAATGAAACAGTAATTAAACAGTCCCAACCAGATACAACATATATGAATCATGATAATACACAGCATGGCAAGGTATACGTAAATGTGTAAAACATGGCAGTTATACGTTTGTGTTAATGAACAGCTGTTTGGTTGACTTAATGCCACTGAATAGGAGTGAAATCATGCCTGTACTGGAAAACTAACTAGCTTTCTAGGTAGTTATGAACATTAAAAGTGAATGTGCTAATGACACTTTCCTAAACCAGCATAATTTTTTTACTACATTATAAACCTTTATACATAGAACTGTAGATACTGCACTTCATCAAAAAGTCTCTGTTTACAGCAAATGGAGACCTCACAGAAAATAGAAACAAAACAAAATGCAGAGATCAGTGGATCATGGGAAGCTCAGCCCCAATGGATAGGATATATCTATATCACAGCTTCTGCATCTACAGTTCAGTGAACACTACGGAAAAGGAATAGGAAAGATTGTATGAGCCAAAATACTAAGAAGTCTATGGAACTGTCTCTCTGAAGAAACAGTAGTGTAAACATGACTAGATAATGTTAGCACTGGAGGAAAGAAATGTTACTGTATTCCATCTTTAGACAAAGAAACCAAGCAACTAATGCTGCCATGGTGAGAATTAGACTTTCACAGGGATGAGCTCCCATATGGGTTGTCCATTGCAAAGAGGGCTTCTTATGCTCTACCCTTAGCCAAAGAGATATTGGTATTTGATAGTACCCTGCAAATTGAATGTTATTCTTCTCTGAGGAGTGTTCATTAGCAGGTTGTCTATACTTTAATGATAAAACCCCCAGTGACACACAGATTAGTAGCACTGTTTGAACTTAGTAGTTTATTATAATTTTATATTCCCTGTTTTTAAAAAAATCATTGGTTATTTTGTGTATTTACATTTCAAATGTTATGCTCCTTCCCAGTTTCCTCTTCGAAAACTCCTCTTCCCAACGCCCTCCCCCTGCCTCCACAAGGTGCTCCCCCACCTACCCACCCACTCCCACCCCACTGCCCTAGCACTCCCCTAGGCTGGGACATCAAGCTTTCACACATATTTTTTTAAAGGACTTGAAGCTGAAAAAGTGTTTTACTGAGGAGAAAGGGAAGGTGGAAAGAGGGAGGGGAGATAATATGATTAAGGTAGATTGTATACATTATGCATATTTCAAAGAATAATATTTTAAAAGAATAACATAATGCATTTATAAATAAGACAGTATAAAAGTTGCTCCCATCTCTTAGTAGAGATGAAGGAACTCTAAAAATGGACAATTTAAAGGAACCATTTCAATTGGAAGTGTGGAAATATGTCCTAAGAATGGAGTATTGAATCAGATTTAGTAGCAAGAGTGAGAAAAACAACCACTAAAAGGCATGAAATAAGCATTAGAAACAAACTGTTTCACATGACAGTTTTATTGAAAAGCAATGTTTTCCCTGAAACAAGATTGATACTAAGACCAACTAGTGAAGCTCTATAAAGTACTTCTCAGAGACCCTACTGATAAGAGAACAGGTTACTGACAACTCACCCTATCCCAGATCCATCCTCATCTTATTGATATCCCAGGCCTTTGAGAAATGAGCCTTGAAATAAGGATGTGCAATATACAAACACACATTCATTTTAATTGCTAAAACTGTACATCAAGTTGGGTTTATTACACATGTCTTTCAATCAAGTCCTGAAATAGAAAGACTGTGCACTGAGCTGTAGAGAAAAACTCATTATTGATAAGACCAGACAGATCATTCTTTGCTTCACCAAATGGTAATCTTAACTGTGGCAGGCATACTTTTTAATGTGCCAAGAAGAATCTATAATTTAATAAAATATCATCTACCTTATCAGAGTCATTACATGATAAAACCCACTTCAGAGAGCAAAGCTTCTCTTGTATAATTTGATAGATTTTCTATAAATGTCAGGTTCCAGGAAATAGTTTCATTTTTATATCAGCCAAAGCATATATGTTTGGCATGACAGGTTTATGCTTACGGAGTGAAAGAAGAAATAAGTTTTCCTAGTGATACATATCATATAAAAATGTGTACATATATCTTATTATATACTTCTCTAGAAATCATATTAACTTATCTAAATATTATTTCAAATCATTCCTAATATGAAGGTAGAGATGACATAGTACATGAAATAGGCTTTTTGGTCACTTAAGCGTGTGGAATTGTCAGTGACTTATTTTTATAAAGCAATTTTATTTATTTATTTATTTATTTATTCATTTTTATTTACAAACTATCTGTTGCCCCCTTCCTGCTACCCCCTCCAACAGTTCCTCATCCCATTCTTCCTCCTCCCACCTGTCCATGAGAGGATGCTCCCCCACCACCAGGCCTTCTCCTTCCCTGGGGCCTCAAATCTCTTGAAGGTTAAGTGCATCGTTTCCCACTGAGGCAAGACCTGTAGTCTTTTGCTATATATGTGTCAGAGTCCATGGACTAACTCCTGTATTCTAACTGGTTACTGGCTCAGTGTCTGGGAGCTCTCAGGGGTCTGGGTTAAGTGAGACTGCTGGTCTTCCTATGGGGTCACCTCCTCTTCTGCTTCTTCCAGCCTTCTCCTAATTCACCCATAGGGGTCCCCGACTTTAGTCCAATGGTTGGGTGTAAGTATCTGCATCTGTCTCAGTTAGCTGCTGGTTGGGCCACTCAGAGAACAGACATGCTGGCTCCTGTCTGTAAGCACATCATGACATCAATAATAGTGTCAGGCCTTGGTGTCTCCCAATGAAGCAGATTCCTAGTTGGGCCGGTCACTGGATCACCTTTCCCTCAGTCTCTTTTCCATTTTTATCCCTGCAGTTCTTTTAGGCAGGAATACTTTTGGGTCAGAAATTTTGACTGACACCATCTGTACTGGCTAGTTTTGTGTGACTTGACACAAGCTAGACTTATCACAGAAAAACGAGTTTCAGTTGAGAAAATGCCTCCATGAGATCCAGCTGTAAGGCATTTTCTCAATTAGTGATCAAGGGGGGAGGGCTGCTTGTGAGTGGTACCATCTGTGGGCTGGTAGTCTTGGGGTCTATAAAAAAGCCAGCTGAGCAAGCCAGGAGAAGCAATCCAGTAAGCAGTATTCCTCCATGGCCTCTGCATCAGCTCCTGCTTCCTGACCTGCTTGAGTTCCAGTCCTGACTTCCTTTCCTGATGAACAGCAGCATGGAAGCATAAGCGCAATAAACCCTTTCCTCCCCAACTTGCATCTTGGTCATGATGTTTGTGCAGGAATAGAAACCCTGACTAAGAAACCATCCCTCCTTTTGAGGTCCTGTGTAACTACTGGAGGTGGATTCTTTGAGTTCCCTCTCCCCACTGTTGGGCAGTTCATTTATGATCACTCCCATTGAATCCTAAGAGTCTCTCACCGCCCAAGGCTCTGGTATTTTCTAGAGGGTCTCCCTATTTCCCATCTTCTGTGGCTGCATATTTCCATTCATTCTGCTGGCCTTCTGGGCTTCTCTCCTGCCCCCCATGCCTTATGGTGTTCCCTTTTTCCCCTCCTCCTTACCTCTCCCACCAAATCCCTCCCTTCCTCTGCCTCCCATGATTATTTTCTTCCCCCTAAGTGGGATTGAAGCATCCTCACTTGCCTTTCTGCTTGTTAAAGTTCTTAAATTCTGTGGATTGTATCTGTACTGGCTAGTTTTGTGTGTCAACTTGACACAAGCTGAGTTATCACAGAGAAAGGAGTTTCAGTTGAGAAAATGCCTCCATGAGATCCAGCGGTAAGGCATTTTCTCAATTAGTGATCAAGGTGGGAGGGCCCCTTGTGAGTGGTACCATCTGTGGGCTGGTAGTCTTGGGTTCTACAAGAAGCAGGCTGAGCAAGCCAGGAGAAGCAAGGAAGCTAGTAAGTAACACCCCTCCATGGGCTCTGCATCAGCTCCTGCTCCTTAACCTGCTTGAGTTCCAGTCCTAACTTCCTTTTGTGATGAACAGCAGCATGGAAGTGTAAGCCGAATAAACCCTTTCCTTCCCAACTTGCTTCTTGGTCATGATGTTTTTGCAGGAATAGAAACCCTGACTAAGACAGTATCCTAGGTATCCTGTATCTTTGGACTAGTATTCACTTATTCGTGAGTACATACCATGTATATTATTTTGGGTTTGTGTTAATTCACTCAGGAAGATATTTTCTATTTCATTCCATTTGCCTGCAAAGGAGATCAAGGGGACACAAATCGCAAAAGAAGTCAAGATATCACTATTTGTGCATCATATGATAGCATACATAAGCAATCCCAAAAAATCTACCAGAGAACTTCCACAGCTGATTAAACAACTTCAGTTTTTGAATATAAAATTAACTCAAACAAATCAGTAGCCTTCCTTTATAAAATATGATAAATGGGTTGAGAAAGAAATTAGGGAAGCAACACACTTCACAGTAGCCATGAATAGTGTAAAATATCTTGGTGTAAGTCTTACCATGCAAATGAAAGTTCTGTAGGGCAAGAACTTCAAATTCCTGAAAAAAGAAATTGAAGAAGACCTCAAAAGATGAAAAGATCTCCCATGCTCGTGGACTGGTAGGATTAACATATTAAAGATGGCCATCCTGCCAAAAGCAATCTACAGATTCAACACAATGCCCATCAAGATTCCAACAGAGTTATTCACAGCCATGGAAATATCAATTCTCAACTTCATATGGAAAAACAAAAAACCCGAGATAGCAAAAACAATTCTTAACAATAAAAGAACTCTTGGGGGGATCACCATGCCTGACCACAAGCTGTACTACAGAGCAATAATGATAAAAAATGCAAGGGATTGGTCAATCAGTAGAATAGAATTGAAGACCCGGAAATAGATACACACACCTATGGACACTTGATCTTTGACAAAGAAGCTAAAATGATATAGTGGGTAGAAGAAAGCATCTTCAATAAATGGTGTTGGTCTAACTGGCAGTATGTATTTAGAAAAATAAAAATAAACCCATATTTATTACCTTTCGCAAAGCTCAAGTCAGTGGCTTTTATGACTAAGCCGAGTCTCAAAGTTAATATATCCTTACTGGAAGAATAAGAAATTATATGTAGCATTTGTTCTATACCTTTACCATTATAGTGAAAATGGCACAATCACTTTTCAATTTAGACAGAGCACAAACATCTTCAATCCTGGTACAATATCTTCATCAATTCATCACCTCGTTCATATATAAACTTACTCTTTTCAGAGACAACATAATGTTCTGTCAGTGTTCTGTCTTGCTTCTTTAAGATACAAATCATAAATATGCCTTCTTTTCAGTTCTATACCCTGGTCCTGGTTTAACCCCTGAAGGACCTACTACTTTCTCTCTTTAAACATTTGACTATAGTTACCCTGCTTAATTTGACTTTTTTTCTGATTTTTTCTAATCTAAATATTACAAGAATTTCTGCCTAATTTTTCATACCAAACTTTTTAAATTTTTTTTGCCATTATTCTCTGAATATACTGCAATTTATCCTTCTTAATCCTGAAAGGTGAAAATGGAATTTGAATTTGTACTCCTTCTATATCTTTTACAACCCAGAAGCAGAGCTATAGTTTTAGGAAAACACATGGAATATCATTTTGATTCAACTTAGTAGTAGTGGAAATCATAGTGGTAGAAATGCCATACTACATTTCATTACTCATTAACTGTTTTCAGGACATTCTGGAAAACTGACTGAGCCAGAACCTAATCTTTTTTTTTTAATTTTTTTTTTTTTTTTTTTTTTTTGCTCATTACCACATGCATCACATTAAAAACAAAGGAAAGGAGATTATCTTTCAATGAAATAATTATACTGTGTAATGTTTCATACTGTTCTTACACCTACAGGTGTTTATTGATTCACTAAATGTTGAGCACTGCACAAGACACAATATGGGATGAACAAATATCCATTGTTTCATCACTAATGATAATTATCTGCCAATACATTGGAGAGACACATGTCCAAGTTCCTCCAAGACAGTGTTTGTTTATGCCATTTGTTCCATCTTAATAGCAGACAGCATAACTAAAAGTGTTCTAGTTTAAGCAATAAGTTATATGGCCACCTTATTTATGCAGAAAGCATTTGGAAATAAAAACAACACAAAAATCTATATAACAAAGCACAGTGCTCAGTGTTGAAAAGATCCCCAGGGGATAGCAGAACTTGATGAGCAATTCACCAGATGCTTCCCTTCTACACCTAGACACACAATTGAAATATAGTTCTTAGCTCTCCTTGAAGTCAGTTGATCAGTTGTAATCATTCAGCTTGGATCATGGGAAACATATATTTGCAAGCAATTGTGCTAATTCCCAGTGTGATTCATAAAACCCAATCACACAATACTATGATCTTGTTTCTGTTCTCATCTACCAACTGAACAGATGAAACAGATGATACTCTTAGAAGTAAGTGAAGAGTGTGCTGAAAATGTGGGAGACTCTTTGTTTCCAATTTGACTTCAGTTAGAAAGTATTACATTTCACTGTTCATTTTCTAGAATTTTACTTCAAATACTTATCTTTCTAAAAGATGAATTTTGAATTATTATTAATCATACCCAGGTAAACAATGAAAAAATATTAAGAATGCCGCTTCTCTGCGACATAACTGCACAAAAAAGTTGAACGTTTTCTAGCACTTTGACACTATTAGAATAAATTTAAAAATAAACTGTCACTAACCAAGAAAGAATTAACTTTTTTAGTCAACACTGCAAACTCCAATAACCAACCATAAGAGCTATCAGAAAACCTGTAACATTTTAAGAGTACTTCCTCTATGTTCTGGGCCTGTTTCACCTTGGAATTCATATTTTTTGTGCTCAATTTGTTTTCAGGTATGAATGAGAGACATGTAGTTATAAATCTTAACTCTCTGACTTAGTTAGGGTTTTACTGCTGTGAACAGACACCATGACCAAGGCAAGACTTATAAGGACAACATTTAATTGGGGCTGTCTTAGAGGTTCAGTCCATTATCATCAAGGCAAGAGCATGGCAACATCCAGGCAGGCACTCTACAGGCAGAGCTGAGGGTTCTACATCTTTATCTGAAGGCTACAAGTGGAAGAATCAATTCCACAGAGCTAGGAGTACGGTCTTAAAGCTCACGCCCACAATGACACACCTACTCCAAAAGGGCACACATCCAAATAGTGCCACTCCCTGGGCCAAGCATATATAAATCATCAAACTCTCTATGCTCTTATATACTATTACTGTATCTGAGCATAAGTGTTCATACCTACATTGGATAGATAATTAAAAGGCAAAAATATCATCTAAAGTGAAACCATAAAAAAGAATCACCACTTAAAATATCAATACAGCATGAGTATAACCCTGAGATATCATTTATAAATGCTTAAATAAAATCTTTAAATAGAAATATAATTCACATAATCAGGTTTTCTGTGCTTTTGAGTCATAAATATATCATTTGTGAGGTTTTTAGGAGCATTCATTGGCTGTAACTTGTAAATAGAAAGTGCACTTATTCTTTCAGTAAGATAATAGACATGTAGAACTGATTAATATTTGAAGTACATCACCAAGAATAGAATGGAAAAAATAAAATATGTTTTTCTCAAATAATTCCTGATTTGCTATCCCCAAAAATTCTCAAAGGGGAAGATGATCTTCACTAATAAAAAGTATACCACTCCTGGGTATATACTGAAAGGATGATCCAAAATCCCACAAGGACACTTGCTCCACTATTTTCACAGCAGTTTTATTCTTAATAGCTAGAAACTGGAAACAACCATATGTCCCTCAACCAAAGAATGGATAAAGAAACTATGATACATCTACACAATGGAATACTATTCAGCTATTAAACAAAGATATCATGAATTTCATAGGCAGATGGATAGAACTAGAAAATATCATTCTGTGTGAGGTAAACCAGCCCCAAAAGGACATGCATGGTATGTACTCACTTATAAGTGAATATTAGCCATAAAATGCAGGATAGCCATGTTACAATCAAGAGACCTAAAGATGTCACATAACAAGGAGGGCACAAGAGAAGATGCTTGAATCTTTCTCAGAAGGGGAAATAAAATAGATATCAAAGGTGGAGGGAGGGATGGAACTGTGTGGGAAAGGGGATGGGAAGGGGAATTGGAAACGGGGTGGGGGAAACAAGTTTAGGAAAAGCAGTGGAGAAAAATGTGGGCAAGGGACTGCATCTCTAGGACAGGCAAGAGACCTAGAAGGGGGAGGACACAGAAGGTTATGGGGGTGACTCTAGCTGAGACTTCTATCAGTGGGGATATGAAACTTGAAGTGGCCACTGCCTATAGTCAGGCAGGACTTTCAGTAGCAAGATAAGGACAGCAACTCAACCACACACCTTTGATCCAAAATGTGTCCTGCCTACAAGATATTCAGGGACAAAAATGGAACAGAAACAAAGGGAATGACCAACATCCCAGAGACCATTAAATGTGTAAAACCCAGAGCTTAATAAAGACCAAATCAAGGCAATATCTTTCAGACATGATAGTACTACTGTACTTGTGACTTTAGTGTTTCCTCAGACCTGTACAGGATCAAGCCAGTCAATATTCAAACATAAATGTGGAGAAGGATCATTGACAAATGAGGACTTCTAAGGAAAAGTGAACCAAATTTTTAAGGGTGTGGTCCTTGATAGGTTGACCATTCAAAAGTGAGTGCTACACACCCAGAGGTGTATGGGAAGCACAAACTGGACTCTGTGGATTATTTTTTAAGAAGGAGGACATGAAGTTTGAAAGGGAAGAGGATCTTGGAAGAGTTAGGATGATGAGTGGGTGTAGATAGTACCAAAATACACTGTATATGTGTATAAAATTCTTAGAGTTAATAAGAATATTGTATTAATATTTACTACCATGATATAATATTTTATAGGCACAAATGTTAAAGTAATGGTTATTTCAGTTAAATGGAAGACCACTGAAGACCATTATGATACTGTATTTACCTGCAATAAGACTCTGGATCTGAGGTTTCTCTTTTTTCTAATAAGGAAAACAAATGTATGAAATAAGACAATCATCAGTTACCAATAGAAATCTAACTTAAAACAAAATAAGGTAAAATTATAAAATTAAAGAATGTATAATTAGCACTAGGAGTGGCAAAGTATGAAGGTGACTTTGTTAGATCTCTTTACAGTATTTGCTCAAGTGCAGAAAATATGAAAAGGTATTTATCTACCAACCAGCTTTCCAGAAGAGAGCAAAAGGCTATGTATTCCATTTTATACATACATATATACATATGTGTGAATTCACATAAATCTTTGAATTATATATTCGTATTTGAATTGTATATTCACACACAAACACACACACACACACACACACACACATATATATATATATGTATATATATATATGTATATATATATATATGACAGATCTTAGAATAGAAAGGAAAAATATATTGAAAGATGCTAGAAGGAAAGAGTTCCTGCCAATTAATTCTCCTGCAATACCAAAAATATAGTAGGAAAAAGAGAATTTACTCACAAAAGATAGGGCAAAGGAATTAAGTTCAGGCACTTGAGTTGAAACTCAGTTTCAGATCTACCATAACTAAAACACCATATTCTAATCAGTGATACTGTACCTAGCAAAGCTATACATTATAAACAATGGGAAGGTGAAAATACACTCAGACAAAGAAAAGATAAAAACATATTTATTCAAAAGTGTCTTAAAAGCAATACTGAAAAGTCCACTCAAATAGAAAGAGATACCACCGAGAAAGACAAAAACATCAAAATCTGGAAATCTCACTGGTAGTAGTAACTTAGCAGCCTTTTTATCAGTAAGAGAGTGAGCTACAATCTGACTTTGTTTGACTCCATTAAGATAGGAATTAGATTAAGAAAGAATGGAGGCTATTCCAAGGAAAGAAATAAGAAATTCTGATGATTATAATGGATATGTTTAAACAGCTGAAAATTTCAGAAGAAAGGATGAGTAATGTTTCTACAAAAGACATAAAACAACAAGCCTATCTAGCTGCAGACATACAGCTTCCTGTCAGGAGTAAGACCCCAAAACATATTCTCAAAGATAAGAAAGATGGCCTTTCTGAAAATAACAAGTCCACAGAATCCACAAGCGTCAAAACCAGTTAGACATTTAATCACACAGCAATTCTTCCAACAGATGGGTCATGGTGTGAAAAGAATATATTTTGTCATTCTTTATGACATAGAGAGGTTGTCAGGTACCATCACAAGAAATGAACTCTTATTTAAAACTGAGCTATACTGGAGACCTGAGAAGAGGGAATAACCACAAGTCAGGAAGCCTGACTTACTGCCAGAGAGACAGTTGTAGAGAGTGACAGAACCAGGCACTGACAAGCCTCTATTCATCATCACACTAATTTACTACCACAAAAATTATACTGTGTAATTTTTAACATCATAGTATATTCTATGTTACTTTTACTATTTTCTATTTGGTGATCATTGGTGAAGTGCTAACTATTTTCATTCAATTTTAAATATATCTCTATAAAATTTTATACTTCATTATGACCATCAAATAGCATGTAATTTTCCTAAGTCTTGGACTGATCTTCTCAGTTGATAACTTGTTATTGCTGCTGCTGCTGCTGCTGCTGCTGCTGCTGTTGCTGTTGCTGTTGCTGTTGTTGTTGTTGTCATCTCTAAAAAAATAATATAACATGAAAAGAAAAATGATGTTGTAAAGTATTCATTTGAGTAACTAGTGTCTTGGGGGTAGAAGTAGTAATTATATTAAGACTCAGTTGCACAGAAACACTCTGGAAAAAAAACCTTCATTAGTTAGGGAAATATTCTGTTTAGTATTAGAAAGATTTGGGTTCAAAATCATGTTCTGATGTTTGTTAGTTGAGTTACCTTCAATACATTAATCTTTCTGACCTTAATTTTTATAATAATTAGAGTATTAAAGTTAATAAATAGCCACCTACTTCATATATTTTAATAATAGGTATCTGAAAATAAATTAAATTTCATTAAAGGAGTGGCATATACTACAGTAACAACCCTATAATTTAAAACTCTCACTGCTATTGTTCCTTCTTAGCTTATGCTGATCTCTGTGTTCCAAAACATAGAGATAAAAATGTTTGGTTATTGATTTCTCTCCTCATATATTATATATTATAATCTTGTACTTTTATTAGTTTGTGATAATGCAGTATTATGAAAATATCTCTTCTATTCTAAAGTACTGGAACATTTGCTGGACATTGCATAGTCAGACTTAATACATCTTCAGGTCATTTAAGACTTATGATTGCTATCCTACTCTTTACTTAGCCTGCTTATTTAACCTGACTTAATAGAACAATGGAGGTACTAAAAGCGGTCATGCCAGACACGAGAAAATGTTCAAATAGGCTGTCTTGCCAGAAGACCTCCACATTCTTGGTGCTCCTCCTGTAAGACTCTGGGGAGTGTTAACTTACCAGAGAACCCCTGAGTGAACATCATGGAGTTGGGGATTGATGTAAAATGCAAGAGGAATTTATTGATCCAGCATGCTGGGGTCGTCCTGCACACCAAGGTGGGAGACAACGGACACACACAGCCCTCAGACTGTCATAATTTTCCTTTGTAAGACCAAATCGGAAGTCCTGGTGGCTGCTCTAGTTACTCCCAACTGCAACAGAAGGGAGACAGTGAGTGCTGTCCAAAGGTACCACCAGGCAGTCATGATCAAGGTCGAGTGATCTTGAGCTTCAGCAGATTGTCCATCTTCTGTACAGACCAGTGGGGGTCTCTGGGGAGTGGAGTGTCTGCAGGTTTCACATGGGAAGCGTGCACCCAGGCCACAATACCATCTACCTTGAGGACTGAGGGAGTAGCTAGCAGTTCCAGGAGGAGTCCCTTTCATCGGGGTTCCAGTGACTGTGCCCAATGCCTCCTTTCATAGATCCAGGGTCTCTGGCTTCCCTGGATCATTTAAGGCAGACAGTTTGGGCCAAATATCATGGTGTGGGATACCTCCTGGGAGGGCCCAGTGGACACCAAGGGAGTTGGGGTACCACACAGGATCTCAAAGGGGGTCAGGTTAGAAGGCGAGGGGATGTTCTGGGCTTGGAACTGGACCAAGGAGAGGGGCACCAAACACTCTGAGACAGCCCCTAAGGTCAATTTAGTTAAGGTCTCTTTTTCTGGGCTCTGTTCATTCTCACTACCTGCCCTGAGCTTGGGGGAGGTATTCACAATGAAGTTTCCAATCTGTCCCCAATACTTTTGCCCCTGGCTTATCTGAGAGACAAAAGCAGGACCATTGTCAGATCCAATTACCTTGGGCACTCCAAAACTCTGGAAAATTTTCCTCTAATGTCTTCTTGGATACCATGGTAGCTGTTTCCTGCTTGGTGGGTAATGTCTCAACCCATCCAGAAAAAGTATCTACAAACACTAGAAGGTATTTGTAATCATATTTTCCGGCTTAGCTTCTATAAAATCGACCTCTCAATATACTCCAGGTTGTTCTCCCCTTGGTCTTTTGCTCTGTTTACTCTTGGCTGCATAAGCCTTCACTTGTTGGCATACCATACACTGTTCTACTATCTTTCTGGCCCAAAACCAGAGTCCAATCATATATATTTTAGGTCCCTTAACTGCTTGGACAAGCTTTTTATCCCCTAAATGAGTCCATCTGTGCATTTGGCCAAGTCAGTCGTTTTCTTGCTTTCTGGGGACCATAGTTTTCTTTCTTTTTTTTTTTTTAATTTTATTTTACTTTATTTACATTTCCAATGTTTCCCCCCTTTCTAGGTCTCCTCTTTGGAAACCACCTATCCAATCCCCCTCCCCCACCTCTATGAGGGAATTCCACCTCCCACCCACCTGCCCGCCCACTCCCATATTTCCACCTGGACATTCCCCTTTACTGGGGCCTCTCCTCCCCCTGATGGCCAACAAGGCCCTCCTCTGCCACATATGTGGTCCGAACCATGGGTCCCTCCATGTGTATTCTTTGGTTGGTGGTCCAGCCTCTATGAGGACCGGGGGCATCAGGCCAGTTGACACTGTTGTTCCCTCCATGGGGCTGCAGATTCCCTCAGCTCCTTCAGTCCCTTCTCCAACTCCTCCATATGGGACCTCACTCTCAGTCCAGCAGTTACTGTAAAGTGAAACTTGGGTATTCCAAAGGTTTCAGCTAATATCCACTTATCAGTGAGTACATACCATGTTCGTTCTTTTGTGACTGAGTTAC
>CM052722.1:54106639-54140535 GCA_028551405.1 Uromys caudimaculatus | reverse complement strand
CATTCTCGCCAGCATCTGCTGTCACCTGAGTTTTTGATCTTAGCCATTCTGACTGGTGTGAGGTGGAATCTCAGTTTTGATTTGCATTTCCCTGATGACTAAGTCCAAGTGGATCAAGGACCTCCACATAAAATCAGATACACTGAATGTAATAGAAGAGAAAGTGGGGAAAAGCCTCAAACACATGGGTACAGGGGAAAAGTTCCTGAACAGAACACCAATGGCTTATGCTCTAAGATCAAGAATCGACAAATGTGGTCTCACGAAATTACAAAGCTTCTGTAAGGCAAAGGACACTGTCAATAGGACAAAATGGCAACCAACAGATTGGGAAAAGATCTTAACCAATCCTACATCCGATAGAGGGCTAATATCCAACATATACAAAGAACTCAAGAAGTTAGACTCCAGAAAACCAAATAACCCCATCAAAAATGGGGAACAGAGCTAAACAGAGAATTCTCAACTGAGGAAATTCACAGGGCTGAGAAGCACCTAAAGAAATGCTCAACATCCATAGTTTTCTTTCTTGTGGGCTCCATTGCCCTCCCTTCTCTAGGTAGTAGTTGGTAGGGTGGCTAGCAATCTGAGTCTTTTCTTCTTCTGTATATTTTAAGTGACGCCATCCCTTAGTCTAGTCTCATTTCCCAGCATGTGTTTCTTTCAGACCCATAACCAGGACTGGCTCCTGCATTGCCCTGGGCCACTGAGTTTCTTCCTTTCTTATGTCCTGGGCAGTAAGTAATACTCACATTGGCTGGCTTCATTAGGGCATCCAAGTGATACACAATTTCCTGTTTGTTTCCTCTGGTATGACCAGTCCTCTCTCTTGGCACATAGCCCTGTGGACGTGGGCTGTGACAAAGGGATACCTGCTATCTGTGTAGATTTTGATCTTTTTGCCTGCCTCCATGTCCAAGGCTTTGGTCACAGCTATCAGCTCTGCCTTTTGGGCTGACATTCCTGGAGGATACAGTTCTGCCCAGATCACCCGGCACCCATCCACAATGGTTGCCCCTCTAGACAGTCCTCCTTAGTCTTGGGTCCCAGGTTTCTTCACAGGCAGGAGGGAAGTATTCCAAGGCTATTGATACTTCTGCAGGATTCCTTGTTCTAGGAGCCTGGTAATGTGGGACCTGATTCCATCCCAGGCCTCCCTCAACATCGGATATTGGCACATAGACACTGGTGAAGCTTGGGCTCTGAACTCCACATGGATGGGTGGCTGGTTGGTGGCCCTTCCCATCCCTGTTGTGTCAGCCCAGGCCTGGGGAAAGGCCTCAAGTCACCAGTCTAGGTCCTGGGTGCCCTGTCTGAGGTCTGAAACAACTTGTATTCATCCTCTAACCTGAGAGTCAGGACTCTGTAGATTCCTTTCCTGTCACTTTTTTTCCTTTCTCTTTCTCTGCTCCTTCTCCTCCTCTGTCTCCCTGTTATGATAGACTTTCTCAGCAACCTGCACTAACTCTCTCAATGGCCTATCCTGTCTTTCTAGCCTTTGAAACTTTTTCCTGTTATCTGTACTTAGCCTGGTCTATAAAAAGCCATTGTCACAGTAGCTTTGTCCTCCTTGCTGCTGGGGTCATAAGATGTATATTGATGGAATGCCTCCATGAGCCATTCTAGAAAGACTGTGTGCAACTCATCCCTGCCCAGCCTCACGTACCTTGGTCAGATTTGGTCGTCATGCAGGCCCCCTGAGACCTGCCAATGGAGTCTGGTGGTGAACCTTCAGCTGCCCCTTACCTTTTGCCACAATCATGGATAGCCCGCTGTCAACAACAGCTTGGTCAATCGATGGTTTCTGAGGTGGCATGCTTTCTAACTTCATGCATTATCTTCTCTCACTCTTTGGTTGTGAAGAACACTCTCATGAGTTGTTGGATATCATCTTAGGTGGACTGATGAGTAAATAAGACAGTCTCAAAGTGATTAATTGCCCCCATGGAAATGGGGAGAGTGTCTCTTCCTGCTCTTCCCTCCAGTAAGGGGGGGGGGGTACAACAGCCCTGGTCCCATATGGGCTAAGGATCCCAGGGCTAGTCCTGGTGCTGGCAGGGCCATAGGGGCCAGGGTAGGAGGATATGGAGGAGGAGGGTCTTGGAGTAACAGATCCGCTGTTGAAGGAAGGATCTTGGAGGATCGACTTCTCAGGTCCGGATCTCCCCTCCCATGTTTCCTTCTTCCTGATGGCCAGAACTTGTGAGGCAGGTTTTGGGGTGAAAGAAAGGCCTATATCTATGAAGGGGGAGAGGAGTTCTCCACTAGATTCTCTTCCTCCTAGTTTTCTCCTCTTTCCCTAACTTCCCTCCAGTGGTTAACTAAGATGTTTTACAGGGTAAATTTAGTCTGTCCAATGACAGAAAAAAAAAAAGCCGTCAGTCAGTTTAAGTCCAAGAACAAAGAACAAGATATCAATAGACAGGAAAACAATCAACACACAGACAGCTCGACTCTGCCACAGGCAGGCATCTAGATTCCAAAACACAGAGAGAGACAATCAACACCCAGTTCACCCCTTCCATGGGCACAGACAGTTTGTCCCTTCCAAGGACACAGAACAGACTTCCTCAGCCAGCTTCAGCTGCGCTGAGATTAACCAGGTGGCCCTGCGGCATGCTTCGGCAGGAGCCAGATAAACCAGGTTACAGCGAGACTTGCTGTTTCCAAAAGGAGAGGAGCCATCCCGATTCCTTCCACAGGGATGGAAGCGTCCTCCAGACTGCCCACTGTCATGATGTTAAGGCACATCTGCCCACCATACGTAACTGCCCCAAACACTGTGGGCTCTCCGAACCCCCTGAAGCTTGCAAGCAAACTGAAAGTTCAAACAAACTTACAGACTCAGACTCTGACAAACAGTGAGACAAACAACCACAGTACCTGCTTGGACCATTCCTCTGATCCACCGCTCTCCAGTGTGTCCCCACAGAGGATTGATTCCCAGCCAATGCACCAAATGTAAGACTCTGGGGAGCCTTAACTTACCAGAGACCCCCTGCGTGAACACCATGGAGTCAGGGATCGATGCAAAATGCAAGAGGAATTTATTGATCCAGCACGCTGGAGTTATCTTGCACACCAAGGCAGGAGAGAATGGCTATGGCAAACCCATTCAGTGAGCTTTTATATGGTTTTTAGAGCAGCAGTCATTAGGCATAATGTGATTGGCAGAACAGTGTGACTTTTAAACTGATTGGTCTTTAGGAAAGGAGGTAGCAGGGGCTTAATCTGCCCCTCCCTTCCAGCCTACGTGCTCTCTAACCTGTTTTTTCCAGGATAGGAGGATACTGATGTGCTTGGGGGTCCCTGGTGGAATATCCCAAAGTTCCTGAGCTAACTTCTCACTCCACACTATCTGCATTGTTCCCTTTCCTCCTAGTCACCATGTCCCAGCCCCTCACATATATGGAGACATTCTACTTGAACAGAGGCCACTCTGGCCACCAGAACTACAGGTAGTCCACCTGCCCATGGATATCCTCCATTCTCTCAGTGCCAACACTATCCCAGACAACTACTATCCTGTTCTCCCCTCATGTTAGGGGACTCAGCCAGAGACTATCTGACCAAGTAGAAAGAGCTTCAGCCACCAGAAGTCCAGATAGGGCACCCACCAGTGGACCTGCCCAACTCTCTGTGTCCCCCAATCCTATCTCCAATTACTCCCTCTTTGTAGTCACTGCATCCCAGCCCCAACATGGACAGAAACTCCATGATTAACCACAGTCCACACCAGCCAAAAAACAGAAAACAAGGAACAAAACAGTCACTCAAACAGGACAAACTCAGACTATAGTGCACAGACTATAATCACCACAAACTCAGATGCCTAAACATCAGCTTATGAAATGAGAAAAAAAGAACCAACGCAATATGATACCACCAACACCCAGCTACCCTACTATAGCCATCTCTGAATCTTATAACACAGCTTAAAAACAAGAAAATACCTTAAAATCAAAATTATGAAGATAATAGTGGTCCTTAAAGAGGAAATGAATGAATCCCTTGAAGAAATCGAAGAAATAAATGAATTCCATTAAAACTCGAGGATAAAACAAAACAAAAGTTGGAGGAAATGAATGAATCCTACAAAGACGGCCAAGAAAAAAAATAAATGAACAGTTGAAGGAAATTAATAAAATGGATCAAGAACTGAAAGTGGGATTAGAATCAATAAAGTAATATAAATTGAGAAAATTTGCAAAATGAAAATCTACATAAGTGTATAGAAACTACAGAGATGAGCTTCAACAACAAAGTGCAAGAAATGGAAGGGAGGAGCCTGTGCCCTGAGCAGACATTGGGTGTGAACTCTTCAGCCAGTTCCACAATAGCCAGAGGAACCTCCACTCCCAGGCAATCTAACATGCCCAGGCATACTGGATCATGGGAGCACAGGACCACAGGAGCTTTGTCACACCAGGGTTTCAGAATCCCAGAGGCAGCTTGACTGCCAGAAGCTCTGACACACCCAGGATCTCAGGATCACAGGATCACAGAATCACAGGATCACAGAGACAGCTGGACTCTGAGTTCTGACACAACCAGGATTACTGGAAGGATAGGCTCCAGTCAGATATAGCAAGGGCAGGTAGCACTAGAGATAATCAGATGGCAGGAAGCAAGCATAAGAATATAAGCAACAGAAAATAAGGTTACTTAGCATCATCAAAACTGAATTCTTCCACCATTGCATGTCCTGGATACACCATTGCAATGGAAAAGCAAGATTTGGATCTAAAATCACTTCTCATGATGATGATAGAGGACTTTAAGAAGAACATAAATAACTCCCTTAAAAAATACAGGAGAATGCAGGTGAACAGGTAGAAGCCGTTAAAGAAGAAACACAAAATTCCCATAAAGAATTACAGGAAAACACAATCAAACTGGTGAAGGAAATGAACAAAACCATCCAGGATCTAAAACTGGAAGTAGAAACAATAAAGAAATCACAAAGGGAGACAACACTGGAGTTAGAAAACCTAGGAAAGAGATCAGGAGACATAGATGCAAGCATCAACAACAGAAAACAAGAGATAGAAGAGAGAATCTCAGGGATAGAAGATGCCATAGAAGACATTGACGCAAGAGTCAAAGAAAATACAAAATGCAAAAAGCTCCTAACAAAAAACATCCAGGAAATCCAGGACACAATGAAGAGTGGATAACAGGTATAGAAGAGAGTGAAGATTCCCAAATTCAAGGGCCAGTAAATATCTTAAACAAACTTATAGAAGAAAACTTCCCTAATCTAAAGAAAGAGATGCCCATAAACATACAAGATGCCTAGAGAACTCTATAGATTGGACCAGAAAAGAAATCCGTCCTGTCACATAACAGTCAAAACACCAAATGCACAAACCAAGAAAGAATATTAAAGGCAGTACGGAATAAAGGTCAAGTAACATAACGGCAGATGTATCAGAACTACACCAGACTTCTCACCAGAGACTATGAAAGTTAGAATATCATGGGCAGATATCATACAGACCATAAGAGAACACAAATACCAGCTGAGGCTACTATACCCAGCAAAACTCTCAATTACCATAGATGGAGAAACCAAGATATTTCCTGACAAAAAAAAATATATACAATATCTTTCCACAACTCCAGCCCTAGAAAGGATAATAGATGGAAAAGCCAACATAAAGAGGGATACTACACCCTAGAAAAAGCAAGAAAGTAATCTTTCAACAAATCCTAAAGAAGATGGCCACACAAACATAATTCTACCTTTAACAACAAAACTAACAGGAAGTAACAATCACTTGTCCTTAATATCTCTTAACATCAATGGACTCAATTCCCCAATAAAAAGACATAGAATAACAGATGGGGTATGTAAATAGAACCCATCATTTTGCTGCATACAGGAAATGCACCTCAGTAACAAAGACAGACACTACCTCAGAGTAAAAGCCTGGAAGACAATTTTCTAAGCAAATGGTCCCAAGAAACATGCTGGAGCAGACATTATGCTCTAAAATCAAGATTCAACAAATGGGACCTCATAAAATTGCAAAGCTTCTGTAAGGCAAAGGACACTGTCAATAGGAAAAAAATGGCAAACAAAAGATTGGGAAAAGATCTTTACCAATCCTACATCTGATAGAGAGTTAATATCCCATATATACAAAGAACTGAAGAAGTTAGACTTCAGAGAACCAAATAGCCCTATTAAAAAGGGGTACAGAGATAACTAAAGAATTTTAAACTGAGGAATATCGAATGGTCAAGAAGCACCTAAAGAAATGCTCAACATCCTTAGTCATCAGGGAAATGCAAATCAAAACAATCCTGAGATTCCACCTCACACCAGTCAGAATGGCTAAGATCAAAAACTCAGATTATAGCAGATGCTATCGAGGATATGGAGAAAGAGGAACACTCCTCCATTGTTTGTGGGATTGTAGGCTGGTACAACCACTCTGAAAATCAGTCTGGAGGTTTCTCAGAAAATTGGATATAGTACTACCTGAGGACCCAGCTATACCATTCCTGCACATATTCCCAAAAATTCTCCAACATATTACAAAGACACATGCTCCACTATGTTCATAGCAGACTTATTTATAATACCCAGAACCTGGAAACAACCCAGATGTCCTTCAATAGAGGAATGGATACAGAAAATGTGGAATGTTTGTACAATGGAATACTACTCAGTTATTAAAAACAATGAACTCATGAAATTCTCAGGCAAATGAATGGAACTAGAAAAGATCATCCTGAGTGAGGTAACCCAATCACAAAAGAACTCACATGGTATGTACTCACTGATAAGTGGATATTAGCCCCAAAGCTCAGAATACCCAACATACAATTCATAGACCACATGAAGCCCAAGAAGAAGGAAGACCAAAGTGTGGATACTTTGGTCCTTCTTAGAAGGGGGAACAAAATACACATGGGTGGAGATACAGAGACAAAATATAGAGCAGAGACAGAAGTAAGGCCATCCAGAGACTGCCCCACCTGAGGATTCATCTCATATACAGTCACCAAACCCTGACACTATTATGGATGCCAAGAAGCACTTGCTGAAAGGAGCCTGATATAGCTTTCTCCTGAGAGGCCCTGACAGAGCCTTACAAATACAGATGTGGCTGCTTGCAGCCAACCATTGGTATTAGCGTGGGGTCCCCAGTGGAGCAATTCGAGAAAGATCTGAAGGACCTGAATGGGTTTGCAACCCCATAGGAAGAACAACAATATCAACCAACAGGTTTATTGGTAAACATTGTTCATACTCTTTATGTAGTCTTAAAAACTTGCAAAAGGTTTACAAATTTGATACATCTGCTCTTTCTATTCATTTCATTATATTTTAAACTCTTTTTTGGCCCACTTCTTCAGATGATCCCACCTGGTCCCAGTTTTTACAGTAGTGTCTCCCTATGGCATTATATATCATAGGATAGGTACCATCATTACAGGGGAATTAAGTTTGAGTCCATTCTCCACATTGATCTGCATATGAAAACTGCAGAAATATATATATATATATATATATATATATATATATAAAATGTATATATTACAGAAAAAGGAAAATAATGTTATGATAAAATTTTCATTTTTATTTATAAATTATAAAAAAAAATTATTCATCACAGTAATTATTGATACAAATCACTGTCTTGGTGCATATCCCTGGGCTTATAAATATGTATATCCATGACTGTGACTATATATAAATAAACAAACAGAGCTCTGTAAAAACAAATTATCACAGGGAAAAGCTACTGAGAATGAAGAAATGGTCACATGAGACACTCTGAAATTTGAAAAGTGATGATGTGCCTTCATTGATAATGTCACTCTCTATTGTACTATAAACAAAAAATGTGCTATTTCATTTGAATGTAAGTGAACAAGCCACCTGAACATTATTTTGAATTGTGTGTTGCTATTTTTGCCTCCTTACACGTACATAACACTGTAATTTCTTCCTTCATTTCTTTCGTATTTCATCACTCTAAAATAAGAAACAGGAATACACATTCTCATTAATTAATATTAAGAAAGAATACACTGTCTACTCTCATTCCCAAATTTCATTCTGTCCCAATAACTTCCTTATTACAAACAGAATTATCATGTTCTTTTGAGACATGAAATAATCCTGATGTTATAGGATGATTAGGTGATTAGGTGGTATAAGTCACTGGACATGGTTTTCACATGTCCTGACTTTGTATTATAAATTAAGCTATTAAGAGAGAAACTACTGGTAATTTGGGGTTATTTTGCCACATCTCTACCCTAACAATATGGTAAAGTAAGAATGAATCACCTTTTCCCTTCAGTTCCTCTAAAATATGCATATTCTACTTACGTGTAATAAGCATAAAATTACAAACAACCTCATTTTCTGTAATAATAATATCCATTTTAAGAGAAGACTGCTAACTCCCTGAAAAATGACCTCCAGTTAGGCCTGTCATGGAAACAAAGTAGCTTTCTAAATTTTAAAAGTAAAACTTCCCTTCTAGTACCCAAATCTCTATGAAATGCTTTATCTCTCAATACACATGAAGTCTGAGTACTCTCAGAGATCATTACCAAGTGGTAATTTCCAAGGTCTTTTTACTTCAAACATCCTATCTCTAGAAACCCAGCTCAGGATTCTTTTAAATGTCAAAGAGATTATATACGTGCAAGGGAAATATCAGCTGATATAAGGATTCTTGGTTCAAAGTGTACTTTATTGGTAAAAATTTAAATCTAGAAATTGAATGAAATAAACAGAAAGGTAACATTTAAAACAATTCTAAACTTAAATTTATAATAATTTGTATCAAACTAAAACATGTATGCAAATATGATTTCATAATACCTGAATGCTTACTAACAGTGCAGCAGAGAGGAATAATTAGCAATTACAAGAATCTTTTAAATGTGAGAATAAATTTTAGTAGTATTTGAAGTTGAGTTACTAAGAATATACACCAGTAGAAAATGAATCCATACAAATGATACATCTTTATTACTGAAGACTATTTTACCAATTCTCCCTTTTAAAATTCACAGACGAACCACAGCATATAAAATATCCAAAAAAATCATATGTTATCTTTTATCTTATTGGTGAGTTGAATATGAGTCTGTATTTAGTTTTAGGTTCTGCTATGAATTAAAAGCTAGCGTACGCCTTTCCCATCAGCTTTCCATTTGGTTGGAATAATATTTATTAATTCTGATGAGACTTTTACAAACAAATAAAAATGGTTAAATAATAAATAGATGTGATTTAAATACTGAAATAGCTGCAAATGTTCCAATCATCCTGCAGGGCAGAATTCACATTCTATGGATACAGTTATCCCCTAGCCACAAGAAACCTTTCTGTTCAGATTGGCAACATGACCTTTATTTGTATTTATTCGAGTGGAACAGTGTGCATTGTACAATATTTTCATAAATCTCTTGTTCCTGTGACAATTTCTTTGTGTTGGAAGGCTGTGTGATGTGGAACATGAGACTATTAAATAGTTGATTTTTCAGGTGTAACTGTTTCTATTCATCCTATTGAAATGTGCCTGCATTAACTGATGCTGAATATACCTGTTCAAAGACAAAAGGGGAAAATTCGGTACTCCCCCTTCAAATTCCCAGGCTTTTAGAGGAAAGGGAGTCACTGTGCATTAGCTGTGGTTAATTGGTTATTTCAAATAAGTCAGATGATTCAAGCAACTCTTAATAAAAAGAAAATTCCTACCATAAATTGGATTAACTTTGGAAAGACTGAAAGTTACATAATAGCACCACAGAGTTTGAGATTATCCTCACTCATGTAAGTAGTTGTGACGTATTTCAAAACCCAGAGGCAACCATTTTATCTTTGGATCTAGACAGAAAATTCCCCTCCTTCAAGTTCCCTTGTAAATGGCTTCCCTTACTTTTTACTTTGTAGTACCCCTTTGCAAATGGCATCCATTTGGCTACACCAGGTTATACATGTGTACTGATCATAAATGACCCTCCATTACTTGGTTCATCTCCAATTCTTAAATTTGTTTTGTTCAAGTATCCTGCAGAAATCTGACCAAATTTCACTGTGCATTTTTAGGGATTTTATCTCGTTCGTTTCTGAAACTTCTCAAGGTGCAGACCAATGAAATGAAACATAATTCCTGACATACACACAAAGGGAGTTCCAAAAGCAGCAAACATGAAAGACCATCCATATTTTATGTCAATGAGGACATTTTCTGGGACACACATATTGCTCCTTTCTATAGATATATATTTTGGAAAATCAACAGCATATTCCTTCCATAGTACAAACAGACTGAGGATCAGACTGAACAGGGCCCCTATGAAAGAAAAGAAAAGAAAAATATCTGTGCAGTACACATTATAGAATCTTAAACTCTTTTCCTATACAATAATCAGAATTAACAAATACTACCCTATAAATGTTTGTATTACATTCAAGAAACACATATAACATATGTTATTTATTACTTTGAAATTTAAAAAACATGGACTGTTTACTTACATTTGTACAGCAGCATTTTAATCCTCCATTACTGTTTAAAATTGAACTGTTTTTCATACCATAAAAATAGGTAATATTTTTATTATGTACATTGTTTGTCACCAAAGTTGCACAAATGCAAGTAATATATTTGGTGTTTAGTTTTATTTCAATTTTATGTTTTATATACTTTTAAATTAACATATAATTACATTTTATCATCCACCTTCCAATCCTTCCCATGTCCCTGTCTTGTTCCTTTCCTAAATTCATGGCCTGCTTTCCTTTAATTACCAAATTTACATACACACAGACACAAACACATACACACATGTATATATAACCTGCTTATTTCATTTCCTGTTAGTGTTATGTATATGGTTTCAGAGTTGACAACTTTGTATTAGCTAACCAATTAGGGACTCATCCCTGGAAAATGCTTTTACCCTACTCTCATCCTTCCTTAATTGCATGCAGTTCTTTTTTAAATTTCTTTGTTATTTGAGATTATAATATAGTAATATCATTTTCTTCTACCCTTTCGTCACTCCAAATTATCTAATATATGCTTTGTTTGTGTCTTTCAAATTTATGATCTCTTTTTTCATTACTTACTGTTATTTACATATATATATGTGTATATATATATGTATATACCTAAATATATAAATAGAATCTACTCAATCTATGTTATGTTCCTTTTATGTATGTTTTCAGGGCTGACTATTTGGTATTAGATAACCAACCCATGTGCTCTTCCCTGGGGAATACTATTTCTTCCACTCTCAGCATTCCTTAGCTGCCTGTAGTTCTTTGTGTAAGATGGTCTTTCTTCCATCCAACTATGCATGTTTATTTTTGTTTTTGTTCAGATCATATTTATGCTGTTGTATTGTTGATTTACTTGTAACAAATTCTTGTTCTATAATACAACTCAAAAGAGGTCACACACAAAACTAATAATTCTCTTGAATGCCCAAACAAGTTATATTTGGCATGAAACTATATCATATACAGATATAGGTACTATACTATTTTATTATTATTTTCAATTGAGATATCACAAATTTCCAAATGACTGTATATATCTATACTTTCTATAGCCTAACAGTATCTTTTAAATTGCATTTACTTAAAAATACTCAGTGATGGAATTGCTACTGATTTGGGGGTTGTGCCAATAAATGAATAGATTATATTTTACAAACATTACAAGATTTTTAAATAAAGTACTAACCATCATATTTATTATTAATAGACACATATCCCTCCAAACCATTTTAATTGAAATTAAGCTGACACTATACCAGTTGCCTGGGGGGGGGGGGCAGTGGATCATGCCAGGAAACGGTAAGTTTGAGTGGGTTGGAAGCCCTGGAACCTCATGCATTCCAGAGGATGATAGGAGCTTCTACTGCTTTGGACCAGGCCCCACAGCTTCCCATGGAGAGAATAGTGACAGTCACATATGGGCAGTGTCCAAGCCCTTTCACATGCAGATGAGGCATCCCTAACAACTCAGACCAAACCAGTAGAAATCATTTGCTGTCAGATCCCAACACACCCCAAAATGTATGTAAGATCCTGTCCAGAAGGAATAATGGTGTGAGAATTACTCCATCATGGATTTTTTGAGAGCTTCTGTCATATAAGAGCTATAACATTTTCTGGGCAAGAGGGCTCTCCCCTGAAGCTTTCGCAGGTGGAAGTTGCCAGGGTCCACTATGGTCACTTCCTGAATGGTAGCCTTGACCTTAGTTCCTGGCCTATGCTCCTCACTTGCTAGCCAAGATCCCTGACCACTCTGCACAGCACAGTGTTTCGCCTCTTTTTGCTGACTTTGGAGAAATTGCAGTGGTGGGCGCAGCAGTGGCCAGAGCAGCAGTGGCAGTTGCACTTCTCTCTCCCTGCTCACACAGCCAGCCTGCTTTCCATGTAGCAGTATCTAGCTGTAACAGCAGCCACAGAAGAGATCCTTGATCAAACTCTTCTCCCCTTCTCTTGGATGCTCCTTCATGGCCAAAGCCACTGCAGATCTCTGTGAATATCATCAGGTATACAGTGGGCAACTGGCTCCCAATGAGGAGTGAGAAGAGTAGATGTATTGCAACCAATACCAAGGAACGGTGAGCCCCTCACCCTTCAACTCTGGATACAAGCCATTTGTCCTTTACCTGTTGTTCTTTCAATCAGCAATATCACAGGGACTTAGAAAAGCTGAAGGGGTAACTGAAGTCTTCAGGCCAGAGCTACTCTTTGGTGTTGGCTGAAGGTCTCTCTAGTTCCTGTCTAAAATCTGACAGCCATAAATGGTGTTGACAAAGATTCTCTCTCTAACTTCTCCTTAAAACAAAAACAAAAAATCTGGAAATGTAGCTGCCACTTAAAAGCCATAAAGCAGCTGCCAGTTCTTAAATCTATAGGAAGCCTTAGTGTTTTGGACCTCTGTGGAATTCCCCAAAGCCATAAGACCAAGGGAATGCTCCCATTGAACAAGATGTTTCTCCTATTTTCTGTCATGGGCAACTTCTCATTGCATAAAAATTTCCCCCCAGGTCAAGGAGATAGGTGCCCTACTAAAGTCCCATGGAATAAAATTAGACAAAAAAACAAACCTCCTTGTTTTAGGAGGAAGTCCTTCAGATAGCACCATGCAAGGCCAATGATAATAGTTACAGCCCTGACTCATGTGAGTAGCTTCTCTTGTCTGAAACACAGAGATTCCCAAGAAGGAAAAAACCCCTCCTGTGATTTTTTTCTGATCTTAGCTGTGATTTGGCAATGCAAAGACCATCTAAAATGGGATAGGCTGATAACAACACAGCCCTGAGCCCTCTCAGTCAGATGAACCCAACCATCAAGGTCCTAAAGATCACCCTATTTCAGATCTCACAGCCCTTATCCAACTATTATGGGAAATAAAATCCATCTACCCACCCTTGCGGTCTTATTCCTTAGAGAAAACACTAAACAAACCATCTGCTCTACCTGTTACTCCTTCCTTCACTCAAGGACAGGGCTCCATTAGAAAAACAAATGAGCTTCCACTGGCCTCTCCCCATACTCTACCTTCTCCCACCCAACCAGAGAAAGATATCTCTCTTCCCCAGCCCCCTTCTGAGCCATGAAAGCCAAAGACCTATAAAACACACAGACAAGAGCCCGCCAAACTCCATAGTTCCATACCCCCAACCATCTATGAAGCAGCAACATTGTAATTTTTGTGACTCCCTTGCAAAAACAAACCCTGCCTCCCATGGTACTCAGGACTCTGATGCAGAACTAGAATCCCAAAACACCTGAGCATTACTTGTTAATATTACTCCCAACCGAACTAAACCACTCAACTGGTACCCACTCCAAGCCTCAGACTTAAAAGAACTTAGCCAGGCAGTGAAAGAAGATGGCATCCATGCACCCTGGACAAAATCTTTCCTACAGAGCCATATTGCCAACCTAAGCATGCCCCAAGATGGGAGGGATATTTGCTGCTCCTCCCTGCCTGGTCTGATGTTTTTACAATGGGAGGCAATATTTTGAGATGAATGTCTTCTACAAGTCAGGCAAAATCAGGGCCAAGGTGACACCTCATGGGGTTTTAGTGAATCCTTTGTCCAGGAAGACTTTACCACTGGAGCACATCAGGCAACACAGTCATCAGGGTATTATGAACAGGTACTTCACTGTGCAATCCAATCTTGGGACAGGTTCAACATACCCACTCAGGTTCAAAAGACCTGGCCTCCTCCCTACTCTTTCTCTGTCAAAAGCTGGGAGAACCCCTATCTGATTTTATTCTCAAAACTAGAACAAGCCAGGAAAGAAAAATCACCAACCCCATAGCCAGAGATCTCCTTCTTAAAAACATTGTATAGGAAGGCATGACTTCTGAATCCAGACTAGCCTGCCAGGGTTTCTGGAGGAGTACCACAATGGGTGGATTGTGGCAACCCAGGATATAGGAACCACATCACACCAGATTGTATCTGTGGCTCAGGCATTTGTAGGAGGAATAAAAACAGAAGGAATCTGCTTCAAATGTGGAGAGACAGGACATTGGAGAGATAAATGCCCACAAAACTCCTTCCCCATAACAGATGCTAATCCCCCTAAGAAAATTTGCCCCAAGTGCAGGAAAGGTTTCCACTGGAAAAGATGTTGTACCTCCATATATGATAAGGATGGTAAGCCATTGGGGCCTTTAAACTTCAGAGGGAACATCCCTCAACTCCAACAGTAAGAGAGGCAACTACTCCCATAGAAGCCATATGGGTGTCTAGCATCTCAGAAGGTTCTCACCCAAAATTAACCACTAAAATAGATAGCAAGTCATTCAAGTGCCTTATTGATACTAGATCAGACAAAACAATTTTAAGACAAAAAGAGATCCCACATGACTGACAACTGATCCCTGGGCCCCAGCTCCTAGGCATAGGGGGTACCTCTCCTGCATTTATTGCTAAACAGGCCTGTAGGTGCAAGGACCATGAGGGATTTACCGGTCTCATACGCCCCCTGGTGGCTCAAGTAGCCACCAGTCTTCTAGGGAGAGAGATCTTGCAAGCCCTAGAAGTAGTGCTTACTACTCAATCAGAAAGAGACCACACCAAAATAGAAGACATTACCTATAAAGAAAGTTATACTCAAGGAGACCCTAAAACTCTCATTCTCCTCCAAACCATCCCCAATTCTATGGGCCACTGTTAGATTTGATATTCCCTGCTTTGATTGACTCTCCAATGAAGCCATCTGGGTCCCACAGTGGCTTCTATCAAGGGAGAAGCTTAAAGCCCTCACACAGCTGGTAGAAGAACAGCTTCTACTACAATACACCTGCCCCTCCTGCACCACATGGAACACCCTGTATTCGCTATAAAAAACATCTCAGGGGAATGGAAACTATTACCAGATTTGAGGGCAATTAATAAAATCATGCAAATCTGGGGATCTCCCAAAGGGCGGCTGCCCCATTTTTCAGCTATCCTTGCCAAGGTCCCCCTATTAGCACTAGATATAAAAGACTGCTTTTTTCCCATCCCTCTTGACTCCCAAGACTGCAAATGCTTTGTGTTCTCAGTACCCCCCATTAACAACTCTGACCCAGCCTTACAATATGAATGGACTGTCCTCCCACAGGGAATGGCTAACAGTCTAATCATTTGTCAGGAGGCTGTAGCCACTGCATTAAAACCTTATTTAGATAAAGGACTCAACATATATCACTATATGGATGACATCTTAATATGGGGAGATTCTTCTCACTCCCACTCCCAACTTAAATACCAGCTAATACCTTCTCTATGTGCCCTAAGACTCAAAATAGCCCCTGATAAAATTCAACGTATTTTGCCCATTGCATTTTCTTCCCTCAAAAATTAACTCTCACCTCCCTCCAGAGCTTTTTGGGTAACTTTAACTGGCTTGACCCTGACTCCTCCTTGCCACAAGCCCCATTCAACCTTTCTTTAACCTTCTAAAAGGAGATAGAAGGCCCTCCTCCCAAGAACACTGTCCCCTGAAGCAATCCAAACTCTAAATTCTGTCAATGCAGTTCTAAAAGATATGGCTCTTTCTAGGAATGATCCAACAATGACCATACAACTCCTTGTCTTTAATTCCTCACCTACACTTGTGGGAGCCATTTACCAACTCCAGAGTGTGCTGGAATGGCACTACATCCAGATGAGTGGTGCATACTAAATTTTAAATAAGGTGGATGTGCTCACTAGCATGCTTAAAAGTGGCAGGGACAGAGCACTACAAACCCTAGAAAAAGAACCTGACATTCTTGTCACCCCCTATCCCCTCTCCAATATTCAAATGCTAATCAAAAATCACTCCTACTGCAATCAGCTTAATAGGATTCCCAGTACGAATTGACACCCTTATCCTGACGCAAACTGGGTCTCTGCCCTTCCTCTATTGTGATGGCTACCCCAAAAACTATTTTCAAAAAAAGCTACTAGTTGGAGCCCCTCAATATTTACCAATGGGGGAAAGAGGGGAGCTGCAGTAGTAATATACTACTACCCTGGGATGAACCCCTATTCTCCAATTCAGAGAGCTACCTATCACTCCCTCTAATACAAAGAATTATATGCTATCTATCTAGCTCTAACAGAAGTCAAGGGCCCTGTAACCTCTTTTCAGAGACTGTATATGCTGTCAATTTGCTCCTCTGGCTGTCAAGTTCCTTTGTCAAACTAGATGCCAACCCACTTTCCCCTCTTCTCATACAGGTTTCCACCCTCCTATAGGAAAGACCTCCCCCATCTACACTCAGCATGTCATATCTCACAGTCTCCTGCCAGGCCTGATCTCTGAGGGAAATGCTCTTGCTGACCAAACCGCCTCAACAGTAACATTCACAGCCTCGACTGAGCAAGCACACAAATTCCATTGCAGATACACACAAATATAAAGGGGTTTCATGGCCGCTTCCCTGACATCTCCCTTGCTCAACTTCAAATGATAACAAAAACATGCTCCTCTTGTGCATCCCATCCTTACAAACGATGAGCACCAATCCCCATGGCCTCAAATCCAGTGCCTTATGGCATATTAATATCACCCATATCCCCCAAATTTGGTAGACAGAAATATGTTTTTTTTTTTTACAATAAATGCATATTCTCATTGTATATGGGCTACAGCACAAACAAGTGAAAACTCATAAAGGCTAATTCACCACATGCTCTCCACCTTCGCCATCATGAGCATTCTTCAACAGATAAAAACTGATAATGGCCCTGCCTTCACTAGCTCTCAATTCAAAACCTTCTGCTCACATTGGTAAATTGTCCACCATACAGGAATTCCCCACAATCCTCAGGGCCAAGGAATAATAGAAAGAACACATAAAACCCTAAAAGCTCAACTTCCAAAACAAAAGACAACCAACCACCTACCCCCTAATGTATAATTAATGATAGCTCCACCTACACTAAACATATTTAACATATACATAATCTCCAAACACCTCCTATCTCCCTCCATTGGCACACACAATAATTAACATCCCCCAACCTAGTATGATGGCGTGATCCTTTGAATGGAATTTGGAAGGGACCAGATCCTATCCTTACAACTAAGAGGGATTTTCTTTGTGTTTTTCTACAGAAGCAGCCTAATCCTATCTGGGTTCCTTCTAGAAATGTCTGATACCACCTCACCAACCAAGAAGATGGCCCACCTCTTACTGGCAGATCAAGGACAGAGGAGGAGGAGGAGGCAGAGGAAGTACCACACCAAGAGGAACAGCTAGATCTCCTGGAAGGACATCCATGACCTGGTGACTGCTAGCCAGGCCATGTGCTATCAACAAGCTCCCCTCTTCTTTATTCTCTTGGCTGTTTTTGTCATTCTTCATACTAACTCTGCCACTGCCCAGCCTCTCCATAGCCTTCCCAACACCTACCACTGGAGATTCTTTGATAGGGAAACCTACAGTGGGTCATAGCAACCCAGGGTTGCCCACTTGAAGGATGTCAGATTAGGATTGGAATTCCCTCTCTCCTACCCCCAGCTCTTTCCTCTGATTTCCTTACCAAAACACAGGTGAATGTCTCCAGGAGGTCTCCACATATAGAAGTTGCAGATATTGGAGAGGCAGAATGGACTCCACCAGCCACAGCAACATCATGCTCACCAACCTTAAAACTCATTTTCAGCTATCCATCAGCAACCAATGGGATGGATGAACACTGGCAAACCAGAGTCATGGGTAAACTCTACCCTAATGGCTATGCCAAATACCCCATAGCTGATGTACATGTCTCCCGTGAGCTTGTTCCTGCCTCCAAATCAGTCTTTACCCATGTTAACATTCTTCAACAGGAAAATCAATCTCAAATGGAACTCTAAGATACCCTCTCCTGGCTACAATGCATCCAATGTCCAGCTGACCTTCTTCCATTAACCACCCATCCCAACTCCTCCCAATGCTTTTTCTGTGCTTCTCTCTCCTGACTGTTAGCAGCTGTTTCCATTAACATTTTTCTTCATGAACTCCATGGACCCTTACCCACAAGGAAAGCACAGAACACCCCTCTCTTGACCTATTTCCCCCTTTTGCATTGAAGGACTCTCTTTGAAACACCATCTTACATGTGCCCATGACATCACCATCGACAAATCAGTATATGTTAACTCTGCTATGCTCCTCTGATGTAAAGGCACTATAGGTTCCTGTATTAACCCTCCTTTTCAAGGCTCCTGCACCCCTGTGATAATTGTTCTCCACGTTTATCCCTATGAACCTGAAAAACTTGCCTTGCATATCGGAGGAAGCCAAAATTAGAGAAAGAGATCTTCATCCCTCTGCTCAATGGACTAGGCCTCACTGTCCCACTGGGTGCGACAGGAACCACTGGAGCAGCCCTTATCCAAACTAACATCTGGCCAGAGGGTCCTGGTCTTACTGACTGCTGAACAGGGAGGGACTTGTGTTTTGCTGGGGGAGAAAGATTGCTTCTATGTCAATGAATCTGGGATGATAGAACAAGATGTACAAATGGTCAAAAAGTTCCAGGGGAACCTCTGGCATGATATGCTCCCAAAATCCTACACCTTTGTACTCTTGGTACCCTTGGTAGCTTGGCTTCTTCCCCTCCTTGGCCCCATACTAGCTAATGGAGTCTTGTCTTTTTTGGCATCTTGGTATCTCTCAACCAATTTCTAATGCGGCAGAAGAGTAGGATTGCAGAGATCACTAGTAATCAGGTCTTGGTTCAATATCAAACTGTTCCCAACATAGGAGACAGCTCTTCTGATGACACTTCTCCTTTATAAAAATGAAAAAAGGGAGTTGTGGAGCAGTGGATAGTGCCAGGAAACTTGGTAATATTGAGTGGGTTGGAAGCCACAGAACTTCATACATACCAGAGGATGGTAGAAGCTTCAACTGCTTCCGACCAGGCCCCTGTCACATAACCACAGCTTCCCATGGAGAGAATTGTGACAGTCACATAGGGACAGTGCCCAAGCTCTTCCACATGCAGATGAAGCATCCCTAACAACTCAGACCAAACCAGTAGAAAGCATCTTCTGTCAGCCCCCAACACGCCCCAAAATGTATGTAAGATCCTATCCAGAAGGAATAATGGTGTGAGAATTACTCCATCATGGATTTTCTGAGAGCTTCTGTCACATAAGAGCTATAACATTTTCTGGGCAAGAGGGCTCTCCCCTGAAGCTTTTGCAGCTGGAAGCTGCCAGGGTCCACCATGGTCACTTCCTGAATGGTGGCACTGACCTTGGCTCCTGGTTGATGCACCTCTCTTGTTAGCCAAGACCCCTGACCACTCTGAACAGCACAGTGTCTCGCCTCTTTGTGCTGACTTTAGAGCAGCTGCAGTGGCTGGAGCAGCCAGAATTGGCAGTTGCACTTCCCTCTCCCTGTTCGTGCAGCCAGTCTGTCTGCCATGTAGCAGTGTCTGCTGTAACAGAAGCCCCTCTCCCCTTCACTTGGACACTTCCACCAGGACAAAGCCCTTGCAGATCTCTGTGGGTAGCATTCAGTACACAGACTGGCAGTTGCCTTTATAAATTCACATAAAACTGGGTGGAAAAGCATGCACCTGTAATCCCACTGATCCTATAGCAAGATGAAAGATGATTAGCAGAAACAGATTGATGTAAGGTGTGTGTCTTACAACTAAAACTGCAAGCAAAAGCAAAGAGAATGTCACAAACAATGTGGAAGATGAGAACCAGCCCCAAGGTTGCTCTTTGACCTCTATACATGCACTGTGGTAAATGTGCATCTGCCCTCACACACACAAACATAAAACCATGCTTGCTATACACATACGTAAACACATCATCAACACAAAATAGATAGAAAAATAAGCTTCCATTTTGTTTTTTCCTTTTGTATATCTTGAGTTTCTAATATATCTACATCATTAGGATGATCAAGTTGTCATTATTATCAATTATAATCTATTTCAAAACTATAAAGGGTAATTTGTAGGTGTTTATACCATAAAATCATACTTCTGATAAGGCATTGAATTTGTTAGCTTAATTTAATAATTCTATATAGCAAATAAAAAAATTTAATAAGATATACATGTAAAACACTAAATTTGTACACAGCAGGAAACTTCTTATTCATTTCCATCATAAGCATTGTGCATTTAATGAAAATCCTCTAATAAATAATACTATTGTTTTGTTTTTTAGTCTATAGTCAGAAGAAAGCATATACATATTAAACTCCAGAAACTCAACTGTTAAACACTATCTTCCTTAAAGTATATATGTTAATTATAGCATGGGCTGTTAGTTTAAATTCAATGTAACAAATAACCAATTTACATTTAATATACAGTTTTGTCCTTAAAGTACCAATTAATCAGACTTAAAAAATTGCTGTGTTCATAAATTAATAGCCACATATTCTTTAGGAAATAGAATACATTCATAAGAATGTAATTAAATGTTTATTGCTCATGTCACTTTAAATTAAATTAATTGTATGGCAAGTGAACCTCATTAAACATCTTTCTTGCTATTAATTTATGTTTTATTAACATACTATACTAACCTGAATATATCTAAATGAAAAAGTAGTCTTTTGGGGCACATGACAAATACACACTAATAAAATGATTTGAGAACTTAGGAAGAAACTCTATTTCGCCAGTGTTTAGACGGTATTTTAAGAAGAAATTCCATTATTGAATTATACATTCATTTATATTTTATGGAAATTGACAGTTCTTGGGTAAATCCAAAGGTGTGGTAAGAAATCAAAATATCCTCCATTTTTGATGAGATCATAATTACTTATCAAGTGTGAGAAGAATGAATATTTTATTAACAGCAAAGATTCCTTGTCCATGATATCATCATCATCATCATCATCATCATCATTTGTTGTGTAGTTTTTCATATATATATATATATATATATATATATATATATATATATATATATACATACATATTTCTGAGGAGATATATTTCAAGTAATGGTTAGGTGACTGCTAGGGTAAGGCAATGAGATTTATTTGCCCTTTTAAAGGGAAAAGACCCCCAAACAAGCACACCAAAAAGGAGTTAAAAAAAAAATCTATATCACACCCAGCTAGCAACATAGTGTATAGAGTTGCTGTTCCTTCAGCTCCTTGAAGAAATGCATACATTATGACCCCTTGCAGAATACCCAGCTAAACTATACTGATTCTTCACCCATTATAATGTAGAGACCATAAGGAGATGCTAGGCACTGCCCCTGGTTGAGGAATGGGAACTTTGAATAGTTTGCCACAAAGAAGTGATTAATTCATTATGAGATAGATAAGTTTAAACTGATTATATATATATGTATATGTATATAAATATATATCCCATATATATCCCATATATACATCCCACATATATATCCCATATATATATATCACACACATATATATCACACACACACATATATATAGTACAAATATTTTATCCAATGTATAGATTGATTTTTAATTTATTTGAATGCTCCATTTGCTAAAAATATAAATAAATCAGTTTTCACAAAGGCCATAGTATCTAAAAATTTCCAGATTATCAGAAAAATATATTTATCAAAAGTACACACATGAATGATCAATAAGTTCCATGTCACTGCAAATAAAAAAATATTAGTACAACTATGTAAAAAAGAGAACACATTAAAATGTTAAAATGGGTGCAGAAAAGGAAGCATTTATATACTATTATTTGGAATAAACTAATGAGGCCATTATTTAGAAAACTATGGAATCTATAAAATATTAAAATAGAACTATGGCCCAGGAATCCCTATTGTGAGTATATTTAAAAAGGTAATGCAGTCAGTAACTCTTGGAGATACCAGCTCTCCCATATTCATTGGACGTTTTTCACAACAGCCAGGAGAGAAAGTACTTTAATATATACCCTAACATGAATAAATAAAGTAAAGTGCTTATGCCCATACAATGCAGTTTTTATTACTATAGCTTGGTGATATAACTTGAAATCAGGGATGGTGATACCTTCAACAGTACTTGATTTTCTTTAAATATGTCTTAATTGAAATAAAATCATGTCACTTTTCCTCCCCTGATTTTTCTCTCCAGCCCTTTCAAGGTATATTCCTTCCTTCCAAACCTTCCTTGTATTCTCTCCACTATCAAGTCCAGAGGTATTTGTATTGTTCAAGAATGTTTTGACTGTCCTGGATCTTTTGTCTTTCTTTGTGAATTTTGATATTACTTTTCAATTTCTGTGAAGAATTACATTGGCATTTTCATGGGAATCATATTAAATCTGTAGAATGATTTTGATTGAATGTCCATTTTCACAGTACTAATTCTACCAATCTTTGAGTATGAGAAGCCTTTCCACTTTCTACTATCTTCTTCAATTTCTTTTTCAATGCTGTAAACTTTATTGTACAAGGCTTTCACTTCCCTGGGTTTAGGAGAGGCCCTAGGGGAGAACATAATTTATCTATTGTTCCACTAAATGGACATAGTAATAAATTGCCTCTAAATTCTGGTCTTCATACACATACACTAGGGCACTTCTCAACCCTCATCAGAAAAGCTTTATTTGTTTCAGGAGATGGTGATTAATACAGAGACCAGGAGCCAACCAACAGTCAGAGAAAGACTGTGGAGTGCTCAGTACTAAATAGGACATCTATATCATAAACCTCCACCCCACCAAGATTTAGGGCTCATTGAAGAAGAGTGAGCACAAATATTGTAAGAGCCAGAAGTAGTGGATATCTGCAGAAAAACATTTTGTGCTAGAAACAACAGGGACAATAAACACATGAGCCCACAGTATCTGTGTCTGCATACAGAAAATCAAGCCAGTCATAATCCCAGTATGGACGGGAAAGGGCTCATAGCTACTTTTCTAAGCGAGGAGCTACTGATAATTAAAGACTGCTGGCCAGTGGACATTCAGTTTTCTTCAGGGATGTAGCTCCTAAGAGGCTACTAATGCTTCAGTGGGGCGATAGAGCTGTTAAATTATTTGAACTCAGTAATCATTTCACTCTCTGTCTGTATGTCAATGAATCATGTTGTATTCCTTAAATATAGGTAATTTAAAATGAAAACAGCAATATTTCAGAAATTTTTACAAGTTTGTCAATACACAGGATACAGAAGCCTAGACATGTGAGCAGATTTAGATTGTAGTCAGCATCTATGATTATGTTTATGATAAAATTTGAATAATAAATCTTTTTTTTTGTCCAATAGGTTCTATCTAGACTATAGGATAATATATCAGAGCTTTTCCTACCAAACTTAACTATCTCTACTGAACTGAACATGTTGATGTAATGTTTTGTTCACATGTTTGTCTTTCTCAAAAGATCTTATCTGTTCATTTATATTCCGTAATCAATGATTCCTAAAAAAATATACAAAATCCCTCAACTTTTCTCTGAATTCCAATCCAAATTTCCAGCTATATGATAAGCATGTGTACTTAATCATAATAGAAACTTACCTCTGTTCCTATAGGTGACTGCCATTCAGTAACTCACATCTGAAACCTAAGAGCCAGCTTTTCTTCCCTTCCTGACAAACTATATTCTAATATTTGCTAACTGTGATGATTTGAATGAGAAATATTCTTCATAGGCTCATGTATTTGAACATTGAGTCCCCAGTCAGTGGCATTGTGGCGGAACTTCTAGGAGGTGTCGCTTTGCCAGAAGAAGTACTTCATTGGAGGTGGACTTTTAGAGAATATAGCCTTAAACCCACTTGAAGCTTACTCTCTCTGCCTCCTGCCTCTAATCAAAGATGTCTTCTCATCAGTTTTCTGCCCCCACTGTCTACTCCTATGCCTCCTCCTCCATTATGAACTCTCATACTTCTGATACCGTAAGCCAAAATAAACATTTCTATAAATTACTTCTGGTCACAGTAAATTACTTCTGGTCATGGTATTTTACCACAGCAACATAAAACTAAATAATATATTATAAGGGTCTGTGATTCACAGAAGAATGATACCCCAGACTCAAATATATGTGAAAGCAAAGGGCGTTTTATTCTGCAGAAGTCCAGCATGCTGGCAGTCTATCACTTACCAAGATGGAGATGCCCAGGTGAACTCACAAGCCCAATTGAAAACATATTAGGGGAATTTCAGGGAGGGGTAGGTGACCTTTATCTTGATTGGTTGGCTTAATATCTAGGGGATATAGATGTCTTTGGAACTGGCTAGTTTCTGATTGGCTGCCCACCACCTGTGGTTTTTCTACTAACTAATTTGCCTGGACTTGCCCAGTTCTGGGAAACAACATCTGTGAGACAGAGATCTAGGTCTAGTCCTCTGAACTGCAAATATCACTAGATCTATATTTTCAAAAATATTCCAATGTACTTGAAAACAAGGGAATCTTATGAATGCAGTAGTCACTCAGTAAGCTGTGTTAATGAAAGAATGAGAAAAACTGTCACCTCAAATATAAGTAAAGCTAATTTCTGTATTTTGGTTTAGAATTTCTCCCAACACAGCATAGTTGACAATCAAATAGTGTTTAAACATTTTACTTCATACACAGATAAAAGTGCTATAAGCAAAGGCAAGTCGCTGAGTATGAGTTTCATGAAGTAGAGATAATTCCAATACCAAATACTGAGTAGAGGATAGGCTGACAGATTCTGTTTAGGTTAGAGCCTAAGACACTAAGACCCAACATGGAAGATATTTAACAAATGTTGGTCCTGAACAATGCATCCAGATAAAGGACTCAACCGAAATGGCCAGCTGACAGTGGCTATACGAATAAGCTTTCATGAAACATCGATCTAATGATACTGGTATTGAATAAGAAGAAATAAAAGGCAATACATCAGAAACAACTGTAAGACAAACACATAGTTGGCATGGCCTTGGTGGAGACAGAATGACTTGGTTCCTGCCCCTGGGACAGGGCCAGCAGATGTGGGCCTCCACTAGAATAAATGGCTGCCATGGGCATGAGGCTTGTTTGTATAATAATGTACCTATTTTCATATTCCTCCCAGGTTTGTCCTCTCTGTTACTGTTAATGACTCCATGATAATTAGAAGCAGCATGAGTCCAGGAGGCAAGGTTGTGTCTATGTCTGAGCAAAATGGTAAATGCTGGAACCTTCAGGACAATCCTTAAGGCTGTGGAAAAGAATCTTAAAAACAGTAGTTTGAAAATATATAATGTCTTAACTATGCAAAAAAATAAGTATGGGACTTCATGAATCTAAAGAAACAGAGGCTGCTACACTGTGAGCCAGTTTGTCGAAAAGATACAAAAACAGGCAAATACAAATGCAGGCTGATTCCTGAGTTAGAGGTCAGCCTAGGATACAGCAAGGTTAGGCCCTTGGGGTAGAAATGATAATTTCAAGGCAGAGTCCCACAAGCTAGTTTAGCCTCTGTGCTTAACAGAGGCAGGCAAATCTCTGAATTCTTTTGTAATGTTAAAAGGAAATGTGCGCTTGCTGTCTCCTGAGAATGAAGGGGCTGGGGTCTCATGATGATGATTAATAGGATAATCAAAAGGAAACATGTATTAAATGACTGGATTGATATAAACTTGATGTAAAATAAGACTTGGTTTATGATCTGCAAGAGATGAACTATCCAGAGAATTTTTTTAGAATAGCAAGAAAGAACTGCTTAGAGAACTGTCTCCAGCAGAACATAGAGAAGGCTGTCTGAGGATCTCCAGAGAACACAAATCAGAGAGAAAGAAAGCAGAACACAGAGAAAGCAGGTTAGAAAGATGTCTCTAGCAGAGCACAGGCTGCCAACTTGGACCTACAATTTGACTTTGAGTCTTTTGTTTTTGCCACTCCCAGATACCCCTTCTCTCAGAACCCCTCTCCAAGCTGTGGCTGCTGAGGTAGTCAAAAGTTATTGAGGTAGTTTAGATAGTGAATTCTGTAGAGATTTCAACAATAATTAATATCAAATAGAATAACAACACATGGGGACCCTCCACAGAGATACAAGATAGAAGAGAAATATCAAAGGTGCTCATGTTTCCATAACATATTTACATTCCCTGTCATGAACCATGGAAATGCTACAGAATGTTGAATGACTGGAGTGGGCTCTCCAGCACACTCTCAATGTGTTGCTTCAGAGGGTGGGTTGTACAGACCGTTTTGTCTCCCTTTAAAAGTAATGCTTTGGAAGTCATTATATAGTCAAGATATCAACTACTCAGATGCATAGTTTACAAGTGCTTTATTGCATTCTGTAGATTAGCTCTTCACTCTGTTAACTATATTTGTCTACTTTTGCTTTGTCTCCTGAGCTTTTCAAAAATGTTGTTCATTCTATTCTCTATAAACAGTTTTGTTATGCATTCTTCTAGTAGTTTTAGATAATGCCTGGAAATATTTAATCCATTTTGAGTTGAATTTTGTGACTACTGAGAGAGAATAATACAGTTCCCTTCTTTATGTACATTTATATCCAGTTTCTCCTATTCTTTTGGAGAAAAAACTGTCTTTTCTCTAATATAGGACAATCATCTTGTTAAAAATTGGTTGGATTAGCTGGGCAAGGTGGCATATGCTTTTAAATCCAGCACTTGGGAGGCAGTGGCAGTCTGATCTACATAGTGAATTCTAGGACAGTTGGAGCTACAAAGTAGGACTGTCTTAAAAACAAACAGACAAACAAACAAACAAACAAATCACAACAAAAATAATTGGATGGCTATGTAAGTTTACTTTTAGACTCTCTTTTGTTACTTTGTGTCTATATATCAGTAGTAGCACAGTATTTTGATTGTTAAAAAATTGTAACATATGTTTTAACCATGCAGTATTGGAAAGACAAATTTTTCAATCTTTTATTAAAGATAGAATTGTTTTTGTTTTTTTTGAGACAAGGTTTCTCTGTGTAGCCCTGGCTGTCCTGGAACTCACTCTGTAGACCAGGCTGGCCTCGAACTCAGAAATTCACCTGCATCTGCCTCCCAAGTGCTGGGATTAAAGGTGTGCACCACCACTGCCCAGCTAAAGATAGAATTTTTAACATACTATATTTTATTTTCTCATCTCTCAACTCCTCCAAGATCCTCCCTACTTCCCATCCAAATCTAGACCCTTTCTGAGAAGACAGATATTTTAACTTGATTTCAAAGCAACCCAACCTATACATTCATCAAAGCATATTACTTTATTTATTTGAATAATAGTTATGTATTTATTTAAAAATTTAATTTATAACCAATATTTTTGCAAGCACACAAAAAAACCAAGTCTGCTATTTATAAATCTGGTACAAAACATATTCATGGCTTGAATTCAATAGTGAATTGAAGAACATTTTCTTTCTTTTCTAACATGGTAATTGTATTCTTGCTTAGCATAGTTGGAGAAAGGAGCAAACTACATGGCTAGTTTAGAAAGTGTCCTGGATAATCTTCAGGTACTCACTACATTAACAGAGCTGGGATAATGTTTGTCTTTTTACTCACAATCAGCCAGAACCAAGATATTTTAAGTTTTTTGTTATCTCATTAGTTTAAAATATAAACATTACTGGTCATATTTGAGAATAGGTGGCAGAAAATAAATGTCTATGCAAGTAGGTAAGCAAATGGTTTCTTTTGGATCAGGAATTCTAGAAGTTCCTGATTGACCAGTGTTCTCTATCATCTCTGTTTCAAAAGTGCAAACATATAGAAGTATCTGGTGTTCTTGAGAGCTGGTAAAGAATTTAAAATTGCATGAAAATCTTGGAACTTGCTAATAAGGTAGGTAAAGTAAATTAAAACCAAAACTCTACCCTAAGTGTAGATAGCACTACCCAATGAGTAAGGAAGCAATTGTCTTTCTATAAGAACAGCTCTTCAGATTCCACCTGCCATTGACATTGCATAGTTATTTGTTATTCTCTACCTGGATTATTTTCTTTAGAATAATTACCTTTAGTTCTATTCATGTTGCATTTGATGGGACTTTATAATTTTGATGACTGAACATGCTCTCATTTTGTATATATACCACATTTTTAAAAATCTATTCAGCTGGTCAAATACTTAGGTTGCTTCCATGTTTTGACTTATGAATAATATTGAGATAGTAGGAATCCCTTTAATATATTCTGTCTATTGTGAGTTTGTACCCACCTATTAGGAATTTTTTCATTGTTGAGTCTAAATACCTAACAAAGAAGTATGTTTTAAGTAGAAGCATTGTTTTGGTTCAGGTTCTGTGAGTTCAGTCTGTCGTGATGGGAAAAGTATAAAAGCAGAGCATAAGGCTACTGGTTAACATTGAAGTAAATCTGGATGCAGAGATAGGGAATTCTGGCATTCACCTTTTTTACCTCCTCCCCACCCTTTATTCATTTGAAACCCCAGCTCACATCATGGGGCTGCCCATATGCAAGGCAGATTTTGCTCTTTCAATTAATTCTCTCTGAAAATGTCCTAATAGACACACCTAAAGCTGTACTGTAACAGTTGGTTAAGTGTTTCTTACTCTAATAAATGTAAAATGGCAGACCAACAAATCCTAGTAGTAGAACTGCTGTCAATATGGTTGTTATGTTTTTACATTTCTGAGAAGTCTCCATACTGTTTTCTGAAATGCTTGTACTAACTTACATTTCTCCCAAAAGGGCATAAGTGTTCCCCTTTTATTCACATCTTGTGATCTTTTTGCTTTTTGATAATAGCCATCCTTGCTGGTATAAGATAATAATTCACTTTGATTTTCACTTAAAGGTCTCTAAAAATTGGTGAGATTAACCATCTTCTCATTTAACTATGAAATGTTTATTTAATTTCATTTGAAAAATAGCCTCTCACTTATCTTGATTTTTTTATTTTTGAACATTTGTATTTCTCCTCTGAGAAGGGGAGGCCCAATCTGGGTATCGCTGCTGCCCACTAAAGCATCAAGTTACTGCAGGACTAGGTGCATCCTCTCCCACTGAGGCTAGACAAGGCAGCCCAGTTAGGAGAACAGGATCCACAGGCAGGAAACAGAGTCAGGGACAACCCCTGCTCTAGTTGCTGGGGGATCTGCATGAAGATCAAGGTGCACATCTGCTACATATATGCATGGGGCTTAGTTCTAGCTGTGCTTACTCTTTGGTTGGTCATTCAGGCTCTGGGAACCCCCAAGGAAAACCAACTCTGTTGATTTTCCTGTGAAATCCCTGTCCTCTTCAGGTTTCATAATCTCCTCCCCCCCAACTCTTCCATAAGACTCCCTGAGTTCCATCTATTGTTTAGCTGTGGATCCCCACATCTCTTTCCATTGGGTACTGGGTGGAGACTCTCTGAGAACATTTATGCCAGGCTCCTTCTGCAAGCATAATACAGTATCATTAATAGTGTTTTGGATTGGTTCTTGCCATAGTCTCAATATGGGCAAGCCATTGGTTGGCCATTCCTCCTGTCTTTGCTCTATCTTTGTCTGTGCAAATCTTGTAGGCATGATACATGCAATTAGATCCATATTTATCACCCTGCACAAAATTCAAGTCCAAGTGAATCAAAAACCTCAAAATAAATCCTGATACACTAAATCTCAAAGAAAAGAAAGTGGGAAATAGCCTTGAATACATTGGTACGGGAAACAGTTTCCTAAAGAGAATGCCAGTGGCTCAAGCTTTAAGATCAACAATTGATAACTGGGACTGCATGAAACTGAAAAGCTTCTGTAAGGCAAAGAGCACTCTCAATAGGAAAAAAACAGAAGCCTACAGATTAGAAAAAGATCTTCACTAACCCTAGATCATACAGGGCTAATATCCAAAATATATAAAGAACTCAAGAAGTTAGACACCAACATACCAAATAACCCAATCAAAAATGGGGTACAGAAACAGATTTCTCAACATAGGAATCTCAAATGGCCAAGTAGCACTTAAAAGGAATGTTCAAAGTTCTTAGTCATCAGGGAAATGCAAAAAAAAATAGAGACTGAGATTCTCCTATACCCATCAGAATGGCTCAGATCAAAAGCACTAGTGACCACTCATGCTGGTGAGGATGTGGAGCAAGGGAAACACTCCTACATTGCTGGTGGATGTGAAAACATTTATAACTTCCCTGGATATCAATCTGGCACTTTCTCAGGAAAATTGGAAATAGTTCTATTTGAAGACTCAGCTATACAGCTTCTGGATATATACCCAAAAGATGCTTTACTATCCAACAAGGACACTTGCTCAACTATGTTCATAGCAGCTTTATTGGTAATTGCCAGAAACTGGAAACAACCCAGATGCTCCTCAACCAAAGAACAGATACAGAATATGTGGTTCATTAACATAATAGAATACCATGCAGCTATTAAAAATGAAGACATCATGAAATTTTCAGGAAAATGAGTGGAACTAGAAATATGATCCTGAATGAGGTAATCCAGACTCAAAAGTACATTCATGGTATGTACTCACTTATAAGTGGTTTTGAGCCATAAAGTACAAAATACCCATGCTATATTCCACAGACCTGAGAAAGCAAAACAAGAAAGAAGGAAGACCTAACCAAGGATACTTGAATATCATTTAGAAGGAGGAATAAAATAGTCATAGGAGGCAGATGGAGTGAGAGAACTGGGTGGAAGAAGGGATGGTGTGGTGAGAGGCAGGAGAGGACAAGAGGGCTAGGAGAATAAATGGAAAACTGTAGCTGGTGTGCATGACGGTGGGGTTGGGCATCTTTTGGCTATACCAAGACCTGGGATATGGGAGGCTCCAAGGAGTCTAGTTGGGGTTTTTGTTGAGACTCACAGCAATGTGCATATGGAACAGGCCTAGTCAGACAGGACCCCCAGTGGAGCGATAATAACACCAACCCACCCACAAAAAATTTCAACCTCTGAAATTTTCCTGTCTTCAAGAAATACAGGGACAAAGATGGAGCAGAGGCTAATGGAATAAACAACCAATAACTGGCCCAACTTGAGATCTATCCCATGGGCAAGTACCAATCCCTGATACTATTAATGTTTCTTGGTTATGCTTGCAAACAGGAGCCTAGCATAACTGTCTCCTGAGAGGCTCCACCCAGCAGCTGACTGAAATAGATGCAGAAAACCACAGCCAAACATGGAAGGATCTCACCTACTCTTAAGAAAGAGTTAGGGGAAGGATTTCGGGCACCGAAGGTGATGGGAACTCCTTAGAAATACCAACAGAGTCAACTGACCTGGACCCTTGGGGCCTCTCCCAGACTGAACCACCAACCAGCAGTATACATGGGCTTGACCATGTGCAGCTTGGTTTTCATGTGGGTCCCCCAACAACTGGAGCAAGGACTGTCCCTAAAGCTGTTGCCTGGCTGTGGAATCTGTTTCCCTAACTGGGCTACCGTGCCTGGCCTCAGTGGCAGAGGATGCACCTAGCCTTGCAGAGAATTGACTCGCCAGGATGGTTTGTTACTGAGGAAGTGGGGCACACCCGCTCAGAGAAGAACAGGAGGGAAGGGGGATGGGGAGAGGTACTGTGTGAAGGGGGAACTAGGTGGGGGTGGGCAACAGTGATCTGGATGTAATGTGAATAAGTAAATTAGTTAATAGAAAAACTATCCCTTAAACTTTAAGACACTGACCATTTTCTAGACTCAAAGTCTGAGTTATTAATATACCTTGAGGTGACTTAAGACTGCTATCCTAGTGTGCTGTTCTATGGTTGCACCTATTTGTTTAACCTGCTTTCAAGAGAACAATGTAACAACTGACTTCCTTTGCCTTGGATCTTTTTCTTGTAATCAGTTTTTATAATAGCTGTAATCTTAAATTATGTGGTCCTCCATGCTCCTGATCAGGGAAAAAAACAAAACAAAACAGGTGCATCATTTTCTGAGAGCAGAAGATACAGAGGCTGAAAGCAATCTTCTAAAATGAATCTTCTCCATACATGCCAAATGCATTATTTATGGATATTGGTTGGTACAGGGACAAATCCACAAGACAGTCTTTAGGCAGACACATACTCAGACTGATATAACAAACAGATAGAGGCCAGAAAACACAGATATTATAAGGAAGAAATTTGAAATCTAGACTCTTAGTTAATGACTCAAGGCGAAAGCACTTTCATGTTTTTGCATAAAGTGATATTAATGCGTTATTGATGGTTCAGAGTTATTCATTGATATGTTCAATCCATACAAGGCATACTAATTTTATATTCTAAAAATTTCTAAATTCATATTTATTTGTAAATGATTTGATGAAAAATTTAATGTAATATGTATCTATGATCATATTGCCATGATAGTACTACTCATTATTAGCGTATATACACAACATGTGCAATGTTTTAAATTCCATCCTGACCTCTACAAAGTAATCATAATGATGATTAATAATTATTGTACTAAAATAAGATCATGCCTCTGGAAATGATGACAATTTGGTTGCATCTTTTTAAAATATGAGTGCTTTTAAGTTATTTTTTGAAAAATAGGTTCATCTGAGACTTCCAGAACTATATTAAATAGAGATGTACACACTGGTCAACTTTTTCCTAAGTGTAACATCTTTTAGTATGTTGGAGTTTTTGCTATCTATACCTAACCTCTCCAGAATTATTTTCCTGAGGGTTGGATTTTATCAAGTATCATGTACTTCTGAAATTTCTATCACTTTGACTTTCCATCTGCTGGTATGTATTATGTTTTTGCATTAGTCTATGGAATAAATTTTAATACCTGTTATTGAGTGCTTATGGTCATAGCAATTAAACATTTTAATACGCATGGATTCAGTTTTCTTTGGGAGTTTTGCATTTATTTTAATTAAGGATACTGACTAGTGGTTTACTTATTAAGCTCGGTCTCTGGGACTTGTGAGGAATTGCCTAGTATTGGAGTTCAATGATTTTGGCCTAGTGTTTATTTCCAAATCTAAGGCTTAAAATGATCTTCCCTGCATCAAATGAGAGATATTTTTTTCCAAGACCAGTGGTTTAGGGTGGATAGATGAAAGATGTGAGCATCTCTTTCTTCCCTATTTTCTTCAGAATGTATTTTCGTGAGTTATTCTACAGAAAATCACTATGACATTTGATTTCCACTACTCTTGTGAAGGCAGTTTAGTACATGAGAAGTTTTCCTTTTTTTTTTTTCACTTTTTTTTTATTATTATTTTTTGATACTTTATTTACATTTCCAATGTTTCACCCTTTCTAGGTCTCCTCTTTGGAGACCAACTATCCCTTCCCCCTCCCCCATCTCTATGAGGGAATTCCACCTCCCACCCACCCACCCTCCCACTCCCATATTCCCACCTTGACATTCCCCTTTACTGGGGCCTCTCCTGCTCCTGATGGCCAACAAGGCCATCCTTTGCCACATATGTGGTCCGAACCATGGGTCCCTCCATGTGTATTCTTTGGTTGGTGGTCCAGCCTCCAGAAAGACCGGGGGGGGGGGAGGTCAGGCCAGTTGACACT
>CM052722.1:54071243-54106139 GCA_028551405.1 Uromys caudimaculatus | reverse complement strand
AAATAAATAAAAACAATGACTTCAAAAAAAATATCCTAGGAAGATTTAATGCCAATACTTCTAATTTTGTTCTATAAAATAGAAAGGGGAAAGCTATGGTGATATATTTTATGAATATATATTACATTCAAATAGACTGGAAATTTTACTGGATCTTACAGCTGCATTGATAATACACCTTGAAGTCATTTGAGGCCTTAAGACTGATATTGTCCTGTGTATTCAGCCTTTTTGGTTACTCTCTCCTTTAGGAGAGCCATCCTTACTTGCCTTGGATTTCCCATGTAATCTAATTTTACAACACAAGCTAATTCATAAGCTTAAAATTTAAGATATATATGCTTCCATGGCCCTGACCTGAAGAGAAATGCATATGTGTATGTATGTGTGTTATGACAATCATTTGATGAAAATAATATGTAGGATAAAAGTGAACTTATGCCACAAATGTGGGTGATGAGAGCAGCATATAGATATTACTTGCTAAGGGTTTGTTTGCAGTGCTGAGGGCTTTGGAGATGGTGTTGGTTGGAGTAAATAACTTAATTCGTTTTAAAATCTGATTAAATATTTCTATAGACAGTGTCTCATTCCTTCCCCATATGGTGTTTTCTGTGCTGATTGCAAAAGAGTAAAGCTCTATTAGACAGGTATCTATCAGACTGGCATACACAACATAAAAACATATAGCAAAATGGAGAGTCATACAGGTATTTATAAAGACAAGGCACAGACAAGAGGAACAGATCAGATCCCTACATTGGAAAGACTATAGACAAGCCAGAAACCACAAATAGCAGAAAGGCAGACTCACAAGGAAAGAAGTGGAGAGTTCAAACTTGGGTTCACTCAAGGGAAAGTTGTTTATAGTCTGTTGCTATGCATTGTAATGCTAAATGTAGGTCCCCAAGATCTGATTGCCTCAGAGACTAGAGTCCACACATAGACCCAAGTGACACTATCTGACCTTGCTCCCAAATTATTTCTGATTGGTAAATAAAGATGCTGACAGCCAACAGTTGGGCAGAAAAGACATAGGCAGCATTTTGGGTTGCTGGGCTTGGGGTTGGAGGAGAACATGAAGGAGAGAAGGTGAGTAGAAACCCCTGATTGAGATTAAATATTTCTACAATAGAAAGTGCTGTGAATTTTTTTCTTAGTGTGAAAATGATGCATAATAGTACCTCTGAAGCTATTTTTAATATGTTTAACAGATTTAGGAAGTAACACTTCAAAATTTATTTTTCAAACGTAGTATTATCCTCATATCAAAACTTAGTAAATAAACCATCACAATAACAGCAACAATAACAAAGTACAGACTGATTCCTCTTATTAAAAAAACTCAACAAGATATTTGTAAACCACATTTTGAAACACACTAATACATTATGAACAAGTGGGCTTCACCTCAGAGGTACAATATGGTTCAACATATACAAATCAATAAATATAGTATACCATATAATAAACTCACGGACAAAAATCACATGATCATATCTAGAGATGCATAGAACCATATGACAAAGCTGAACATGTCTTTATGTTTGAAGTCCTGAAGACGTTAGAAATAGATGTGGCATATTTCAAAATAATAGAATATATACAATAAACCTGAATCCAGCATTATATTTAACGGAAACAAACTGAGCTATTTTCTTTAAAATAAGGAATGAGAAAAAGGTGGCTACTTTCAATTCTCTTACTCTATATAGCAATCAAAGTTTTAGCTACAGTAATAAGACAAGAAGAAATGAATAGATCATGTTATTTAACTCTCACTTTAAAAGACCCCATTGAATATACCAGAAAATTCCTAGACTTACTAAGCACTTTCAGTAAAATTGCATGATAAAAACTCAATATACAATAGTAATCTTGAGATTATGTATATATATATAATTATGAAATGATTACATTTATAAACTTACATATTTAATGCATTTCTTAGCAAAATTCTGGTGTCATACACAATCAAGCAATAGAAAGCAACCTAAGAATTCATACGGAACCACAAAATAATATGCCTAAAGAAATCCTGGAGAGGAAGAAGCATTCAATGTTAGATCCAGCCTGAATAATCTCAATCCCGTGTCCTTGTATGTGGTGTCTTTAATAGGGGCTTACCTTCAGTCTCTGAGAGACAACTAAGAAAAACTCTAGACTACATGCAAAAGAGTAAAATTAGACCTGTACTCAGCACCCTGCACTATTGGATCCAAGAGAATCAAGACCTCAATTTGAAGCTCCAAACACTAAAATTGACAGAAGAAAACATAGGCAGTATGCTCCAAGATATAGATGTTGGAAAGGACAGCAATTGACAAGTGGGACCTCATGAATCTATAAGGCTTCTGCACAACTAAAGAAACAATCAATCAGTGGAGGTAGAAATCCATGTAATGGGAGATAATCTTTGTGAGCTATAAATTTGATTAATTAGGCAATACAAAGGATTAATATCTAGAATATGCAAATATTTCAATAAACAAAGAGTCAAGGAAACAAATGACTCAATTAAGAACTGGAATAGAAATCTAAACAGAGAGGTCTCAACAGAAGAAATAAAACTGGCTCATAAATGCCTCAAAAAAGTGTCCATTATCCTTAGGTATTATGGAAAAACAAATTAGTACAAATTCTTAATACCACAACAACGTGAATGAATCCCAAGAACATTATGTTAAATGAAAACTATTAATATATATATATATATATATATATATATATATATATATATATATATATATATATATATATGTTCTGTGTATATTAAATATAAAATAAATACATGTAGAGACAGAAACTGATTTTCTAACAATAAAAAGCAAGTTGGCCATCAGTGGGAGGAGAGACCCTTGCGTCTGAGATTGTTAGATGCTCCAGTATAGGGGAATGCCAGGGAGGGAAGATGGGAGTGGATGGGTGGGTGGGTGAAGGAATACCCTCATTGAGGCAGGGGAGGGGGGTGGGATAGGGGGCTTCCAAAAGGGAGACCTGGAAAGGGGAAAACATTTGAAATGTAAATAAAGTATCAAAAATTAAAAAAAGAGAAACATAATCTGTATGAGTTTCATTTAGGGGTGATAAAAATTGTTGAAAATTAGAATTTGCTGATTATCATGTAACTATGCCTTTATCGTTATTATTTCTTGATTAATTTTGTTTTATTTTTGAGACAGGGCTTCTTTGTGTAACCTTAGCTCTCGAGGACTCACTCTGGCTGGCCTTGATCTGATTGCTACGAGTAAAAGCATGTACTCCACTGCTGGCTATCACTCTGTCTTTATTATTGATGCTGAATTAAAGCCTTTAAGTGAGAGAATTTATGACATATGACTTATATTTTAGTAAAATAAAATGCTACTTGTAATTCCCATATGATATAATTTACATTATTTGGCTTTATCTTCACCAATCTCACATCTGACAGAGGGCTAATTCCCAAAATATATAAAGAACTCAAGAAACTAGACATCAACATGCCAAATAAATCAATTAAAAATGGGGTACAGAGAATTATCAACTGAGGAATTATGAATGGCCAAGAAATACTTAAAGAAATGTTCAACATCTTTAGCCATCAGAGAAATACAAATTAAAATACTTTGAGATTTCATCTTAACATCTGTCAGAATAGCTTAGATAAAGAAACACTTGTGACAGCCCATGCTGGTAAGGATGTGGCACAAGGGGAACACTCCTCTGTTACTAGTGGGAGTGCAAACTTGTACAGCCACTTTGGGAATCAGTATGTAGATGTCTCATAAAATTGTGAATCAATATACCTCAAGACCCAGTTATACCATTCCTGGGCATATATCCAAAAGGTGTTCCATTCTACCAGAAGATCACTTGTTCTACTATGTTTATAGCACTTGATTTGTAATAGCTAGAAATTAGAAACAACCAAGATGTCCCTCAACTGAAGAATGGATAAAGATAACATAATACATTTACACAATGGACTCAGCTGTTAAAAACAAGGAAAACATGAAATTTGCAGGTAAATGGATGGAACTAAAAAATTATCTTGAGTGAGGTAACTTAGATCCAATCCAGATACACACTCATGGTATGTGCTCACATATAAGTAGATATAGCTCTAAAGTTAAGAGTAACCATACTGCAATCCGCAGATGCAGAGAAGCTCAGTAACAATGAGAGCTCAAGGAGGGATGTATGAATCTTCCTGGGAAGAGGAAATAGAATAGACATTGTGGATGAATGGGTGTGCATGCTTGAGTGATGAATGGGTGGGTGGATATGGGAACAGGAGAGATCAGGTGCGTGGAAGATGGAGGGAGTACTAGAAAAGACAACAGGAATTGGGCGACTATCTCTTGGACAAACTAAAAACACAGTGCAGTGGAAACTCCTAGGAATATATAAGGATAATCCTAGTTAAGACTCCTAGCAATGGGGATATGGGTCCTGAACTGGCCATCTCCTATAACCAGACAAGATTTCCAGTATAAGGATAGGGATATGAACCCAGCCACAAAATCTTTGACCTACAACTTTTTCCTGCCTACAAGTTGTGCTGGGATGAAGGTAGCTGGGATAAAGGAGTGACCAACCAATACCTTGTCCAGGATGAGACCCATGCCTTGGGAGCATGAATCCACTCCTGACACTGCCAGAGGAAGAATATCCCAGAGACCTAGGATAGAGAATGTTTGCTAATGATATTCTGCTATACTCATAGATTAATGAATAGCCCAATTGTCATCAGAGAAGCTTCACCCAGCAACTGATGGAAACTGATGCTGAGACCTACAGAGCTTCAGGAATCCTACCAAAGAGGGGAGGAAAAATTGTAGAAGACAGAGAGGTTAAGAAAACCACAAGAAAACCTACAGAATCAACCCACAATGGCTCAAAGAGGCTCGCAGAGACTGAACTGACAACTGGGGAGCCTGCATAGGACTGTCCTAATCTCTCTAAATATATGTTACAGTTTTCTAGCTTAGTCTTTTTGTGGGACTCTTAAGAGTGGGAGCAGGAGCTACCTCTGACTCTTTTGTTTGCTTTATGTTCCCCTTCCTTCTACTGTGGGTTGCCCCATCCAGTCTCAATAGGAGGGAAGGTGCCTAGTCTTACTCAACTTGATATTGCATGGTTGATTCATATCCGTGGAAGGCCTGCCTTTTTCTTAAGAAAAATGGAGGAGGACTGGATGAGATGCAGGCAGAGGGGAGCTGGAAGGGAGGGACTAGGTAGACAGGAGGGAGGGGAAACTGAAGTCAGGATATAAAGAAAGAAAGGAAAGAAAGAAAATGAATGTACAAAAGCATCAATGATCATCTTTCTGAATTTTTTTCTAGAGTAGTAATAATGATGACTCTGAAGTGGTGGCTCATTACAATTTGCATTCATTTCTCTTAGTTTATAGATTCTTGAAAGAAATGCCATCATTTCAATTGGGTTGTCTGTGTTTCCTTGTTTTTCCTTGTTGAGTTGTAAGAGTTCATTGCATACTCTGTATAGTTTGAACTTATTTGATATATGATTTGCAAGTAATTCACACAATTTAATGTTCTTTTCTTTACTGACTTAATAATTTATTTTTTGATAAAATTATAAACATTAACTTTTCTCTAATAAACTTTGTCTGCATTATTAGACCACTCCTTTGCATGTCTAGTAACTGTCATCAGATGTAAAGCATACTATATTTGCCTACTATAGATAGTCTGGATATACTGTCTTCTTTTTAAAAGATTTTTTATTTACTCATGTGTGAGTGTGTGTGTGTGTGTGTGTGTGTGTGTGTGTGTGTGTGTGTGTGTGTGTGTGTGCATGTGCACCTGCATGTTGATATCCATGGAAACCACAGGAGAATATCAGACCCCACTGAAGCTAATGTTACAAAGAGTTTGTGGGAGCAATTGATACAGGTACTGAGAACTAACTAGGATCTTTTAGAAATGCAACAAGCAACTCCTCAGCAAGATCTTCAGTTCCTATTGTCTTCTTTAGAGGAATATTGATTTGGGGGTTGTTAATATATATATAAATTCATTGATTTTTTGGTATAATATAGATTTTGTCTAAAATAAGATTATAACATAATTATATCATTTCTTTCTTCCCTTTATTCTAACCCTCCCTTGTACCCACTATTCCCATACTCTCTCTTTCAAATTCATGGCCTCAATATTTAAAATTTATGCTATACAAATGTATGCTTGTGAATGTGTAGTCCTTATACATAAGTACAGCCTGTTCTGTCCATATAATGTTACTTGTATATTTATGTTTTCAGGACTGACCATTTGGTATTAGATATGAAATTGGTGTGTTTTTCCCTGAGGAAGGCTCCAGCTCTCACCATTCTTTAGTTGCCTGTATTTCTTTGTGTAGGCTTGAGACTTTTCTGAGCTTTCCTCTTTTCTTATTAACATGCCTACTGGTGCCTTCTTTGTTCTGGTCATAGTTAAGTAGCCATGTTAGTAAGATTTTATGGATATAGCTTCTGACATTTCTAGGAGACTCAGTATAATAGTAAACTCCCCGTTCCTCTAGTTTCTACAATCTTTCTAACTTCCTCCTCTTCCATAATTATTTGAGCAGTATGTGTGAGAGTTATTTTGTGGATGATTCAATTGAGACTGACCTCCACAACTCTTTATTTTGATTGGTTGTAATTTTCTGCAATGATCTCCGTATATTGCAAATATAGTTTTCATGATGAGGAGTGAGGACTTATTGTTGGATATAAGGGCAGATATTTAGAATGTAGTTAAGAACTACGTTGGCTTAGTAAAAGGATGATAGCAGATTTTTCACTAAGATCCATGACCTCACTAGCTGTAGGAAGCTGGCTGAGTTTCCAGTATCAAGCATAGTTTCTCTATTGTTGAGCATATCTTAAGTCCAATTAGAGAGCTGTTGGTTATCACCAGTGTCTCTACACTTCAACTTTACCTGAAGGGTTATATGCCATGCTGGCCATTGTTTTCATGTGGTACATGAGAAGGATTGTTGACTGCTTCCCTCTATTGTAAGTTTCCATGGTCCTTCTGGTGCTTAGTCCTCAGGGAGCAGAAGGATTTCAGGTCAGGTACAGCTTGGGACCTTTGGGCTTAGTGACCAATATGCATGGTGTTTTTAAAAATATTGACTTATCTTCCATCTCTGGGGTGAGGGGAGAGGGCCACCAAAGGCAATAACAATAGTCTGTAGTGTTTTGGCAGTCTGTTGGACAGCTCTGACCAACCACACAAAAGAAGGTTTCTCAGCATGCATTGGTTTTTATACAGTTTATTTTTGAGGTACAATGTTTCTGTTTATCATTATCTCATTTAGTCATTTATCTACTTGCTATAGTTCATAAATTTACTATTTTTAGCTAACAACCAACATTGTTTCACTTTTGTTTGTTTTAATTCTATTTCTTATGAGATATTTTATTTGTTATCACATCATCATCTGCATACTTATTCTTATTAAATGAACATAAATATATTTGATACTCACTAATTAGTCCCTTTTTATTTTTATTCCCCATGGTAGACTGCGTTTCATCAGTGGTTGTGAGCTTTATATTTTTTGATACATAAGATAGATTGATATAGTTGACATGTAATGACTATAAATCAAACCTAATGAGGATAAAGTATGCTAAATGGAGTTGGAAGAGACTTGTCAAAGGACAGACACTGAAATGTCTCACTGTTAACAACATACATTTTTAAACCATAGATAAATCTTAATTCTTCTCTTGATGCAAATTATAAAAGCATTTGATGTAGCAAATTAATTTAATATTCACAAAGCAGTAATAATCAATTCAATTGGAATTCTTTGGTAATTTTAAGTGGAGACAAATGTCTTCTCATTATAAAGTATTACTGCTAACTAGAAAACACTTTAAGATAAGTGGTCACTCCATTAACATATCTAACATTCTCAGTATATCATTAATCATGACAAGACACTGGTATTAACACTGATATAATGACACTTCCATTATAATACCATGGTTTTTCATAGACTTCTAGAATCAGAGAGCATTCCTGTTTGAGAAGTCCATAGACATTATCTGGTACAACTTCCTACTTGATTGATGTATGATTCTCCTCTATAATATGTTGACAAGTAGCCATCAGATCTAGTCTTCAATACTTCCATAGAAGATAGCTTAGATTCTTTCACCACACATCTTATTATAATAGCTGACAGTTAATATTACAGCCTTAGTTTTGCTGAACAGAAATCAATCTTACTGACGCTTCTGACCGAGAGGCCTCATTCTGTGTTTCACAGCCACATAAGTGAGTTACTTGTCAAATAAGTCTCACTAATCAGTGTTCTCATTCTTACCCCATTCCATTGTCTATAGCAATATAATTCTCACTCTGTTATTGATTGAGACATTTTTTTGGAGAGGAGTGATTGTCTATCCTTAAAATCTCTCAAATATCAAAGTATCCCATATATGACCTCTGGCTTTTTTAAGGGGGTGCAGCTATATACTCGTTTTGTTTGTCCAACTTCAAATGACATTAATTCTTAAGTTAACACAAATGTTTATGTAGTCCATGGTCAATTCCATAAGTTACATTACTATTAAATTATTAAAATATTGGGTTTGTCCATGTGTTTTTCTGATTCTGTGTGGTACGGCTGGCATTATTTTTCCTGCACTTAAGTGCTTATTTTATTTAAATTATTTTTTTAATCTTCAAATTTCAATAAAGATTGCTATTTTTTAGATTGAACTTTTACAAAAAGGCTAACAGCACATGAACAGTGCCTGCACAGTTTCTGCACCAGCCCTTCTGAGTACATACTATGGTTTCCAGTTTAGTCTTTTTATGGACTTCTGGAGTGTGCAAATGAGTGGGTCTCTGACTCTTCTGCCATCTTTTGGGCCCTCTTTCTTCTTTTTACAATTAACTTAAAAAACAAAAACCCTTATATTCATTCATGTTAAATTTCATTGTGCTAGGTACAATGAATTGTTGTGATCTTTTGACGTCATGATTCACCCATCTTTTTTACTGACTATACTGAACATTCAAGCAGTTAATTCATTTCAACAGAATTTGATCTGTGTCTAGTGTATTATGGTTTTTAAAGGATTCTCATATTCTTTTTAATTTTCCTAGTTTCTTAGTTGAATAGTGAAATGAGAATAATATCATTACAATGTATTTGTGAAAGTGGAATCATGTTTATTTTTGTACTATACTTTGAAAATATAATATTTTATTAATTCTTTGAAAATTTTAACACTGTATTGTGATCATTTCCACCCCTACTCTTCCCCTAACTCCTTCTAGATTCACTTCTCACCTTTCTATCTCCTCCCAACTTTGTGTCTTCTTTTTTCCCTTAATAATTCACTGGGTCCAATTGTACTAACAATGTACTAAAGAATGCGGAGCCATCCAATGGAAAATGGTCAAGCTAGACAGGTCTGGTGTGCTCATGAACTCACAGAAGCTATGGTTGCCTGAAGAGGACCTTAACAATGTACTTTTTTTTGAGAGTAGACATCTTTTTACTTCTCTATTGCTAAAATTTATGTTCCTTTAAAAAATCCAGAATTATTCCTGTCTAAAGGAAATACAGGGACAAAGAATGGAGCAGAGACTGAAGGAAATGCCACCCAGAGAGCACCCCACCTAGGGTTCTATCCCATATGCAGCCACCAAACCCAGACATTATTGCTGATGCTAAAAAGCACTTGCTGACAGGAGCCTGGTATAGCTGCCCTGTGAGAGGCTCTGCCAGAGGCTGACCAATACAGATGCGGCTGGTTGTGACCAACCATTGGACTGGGCATGGGGACCTCAATGGAGGAGTTAGAGAAAGGACTGAAGGAGCTGAAGGGCTTTGCAACCCCATAGGAAGGACAACATTATCAACCAACCAGACGCACCCTCCGCCAGAGCTCCCAAGGAATAAACCACCAACCAAAGAGTGCACATGGAGGGACCAGTGGCTCCAGCTGTGTATATTGCAGAGGATGGCTTTATCTGGCATCAATGGGATGGGAGGCCTTTGGTCCTGTGAAGGCTTGATGCCCCGGTGTAGGGGAATGCCAGAGCAGGGAGGTAGAAGTGAGTGGGTAGGTGGGGGAGTACCCTCATAGAAGCAGGGGAAAGGGGGATGAGTTAGGGTGTTTGTGAAGGGGAAACCGGGAAGGGCAGTGACTTTTGAAATGTAAATAAATAAAGTAACTGATAAAAAAAGAAAAAAAAAACATTTTGCTGTTTTTCATTCATTCATCATGTTTATACCCTAGCTTCTATCCAGAATGTCCTTCCTCCTGTTATACTTAGAAGATGAGCCATTTTTTTTTTCTTTTGAGGTCAAAATCAAATTTTACAGCCTCCAAAATTCATTATTTTAAATTCAAATTTCGTCTCAGTTAGGTTGCATAACATCCATGGTACCTTTTATGTTCCTTGCAAAAGATTTCAGTTAATTATGGCGTCTTGATTGTGTGTTTCTATATGCATTTAAATTATAGTTTCTTAAAGCTGAAGGCTTAATAAGCACTATAATATTTAATGTAGGCTTTTCAAATGATAGATACCAGGTAACTATTTTGAGTTAAATTCAAAGCTTATGCCATGTCAGTGGTGACGGTGCTCTAAGGAACACTGAATAAGATTTAAGCTATTTGAACTCCAATTTCTACTGTTTGTTAGAGACCCTGTGTATGCATGTTATATTCATTTTTGTACCCTAATGGAATTCTCTACAAATAAGAGTATTTCATATTATTTATTTTAATTTCCTCAAATATTTATAAGAATTTCAGATGTGTAGATGATCAGAATTTAATTTGAAAGATCTTAGAATTCAAAATAAGATGTCTTGTTTTTTCTTTATGTTATGTTCAGTGAATCAGCCGCATCCTAAGCGCTGTATTCCTGGATATCTCTTTCCAATGCAAATTGCTGTTGGACCTTTCCCACACCCATCCTTTGATGCAACTGCAGGTGAGTTTTGAAATACATCCCTATGTATTTATGTGTACACTTAATAAGAGTTTTCTCAGGATTAATTAAGTCAGTGTTGTATGCTAGATTAAATGTTAAGTTGGTTATTTCTTTTCCCAAGATATAAAATATTTCTTACTTGGCAATTTCCATCTATATATCATACTGGTTTTAAGTGAAGAGAAAACGAAGGATACAGATATTTATGATCTTCTAGGTACTCCTTGCAAACTTCAGTGAAAACATTTGCCTTCTACTATAACTTCAAAAATAGTTAATTGGTTTGAGAGATAAGAAGCTTCAACATAGGTTTTTTCATACACATTACCTTTAGGTTAGTTGTTCCTCCAACCTCATAATTTCCACATACTTCTACATGTTTCCCTGAATAAAATATTTTACTGCTTTCCCAGTATTCCCTCCTCTATTTTCATCTCACTCATATTCCCACTTTCTATATATATATCCTTCCTCAAAGGCCTATTTTCCTTCCTCCTTCCTTCCTTCCTTCCTTCCTTCCTTCCTTCCTTCCTTCCTTCCTTCCTTCCTTCCTTCCTTTCTTTCTTTCTTTCTTTCTTTCTTTCTTTCTTTCTTTCTTTCTTTCTTTCTTTCTTTCTTTCTTTCTTTCCTTTTCAATTTTGCTCCAAGTTAAACACCCAAAACAACAAAAAAAAGTAAAGTTGGACTAATATGAGATAAAGTATATGACATTTGATTTTCTGGACTCAAGTTATTTTCTTCAGGATCCTATAGATTCTAATTAGTGATGCATTTATTTGTATGTGTTTGGGGCTAGCCACTTAGTATTAGGTGTTCATCCCTGAAAAACAAACAACAAAACAAAAACCAAACTGGCTCCCATTCCCTTAGCAACCTTTGACTGATTGAGCAGCAGCAGCTCTTCTTTTGGAAGGGTCTTATGAAATTAAACCTTCTTCACATTGTCAACTGGTATGGCTTTGTGTGATATTTTCAGCCATGTTGTTGGGATTTATGGGAGAAACATTCCTGCCCTTTCTAGAAAAAAATCATGCTTTTACAATCTTTCTGTGCTCTCTTTTGTGATGTTTCTTGGACATATAGGGATCGTGTTATAGATGTTCAGTTTTGGGCTGGACACCCTACAGATACTGAACTTTGGATTTTGATTGGTTGTATATGTCTCCAATAGTCTTCCTCTGGTTAAGAAAGCTTTTTTGATGAGATTAAGAGCTGCATTTATCTATGGGTATGAAGATATGTATTTAAAGGGCATTTTAAATATATACTATTTTAGCAATCTGGGTATAGTAGGTTTTCCTCTAGTTGGCCAGGTTTACAGTACCAGGCATGGGTTATCTCCAATTGAGTGGGATTTGGGTCTAATTAGACAGCACTTGGCTGCCTGAGAGATAAAGTTTTCACTGTTGCCCCACTGGGTGATATTTTGGCTGTTTTGTCATTGTTGTGATTCTAACTTTTCTGCCTTGGAAGATTACATAACAACTTGTGACTAAGAGCTAGTCCTCATTGAAGACAATTCTAGGTCAGTATCAGCTTGATTTATCTCTTCTCTGGGCATTCCCATAAGACTCCTTTGGCCAACAGCTCAATTAAATGTAACCCATTCCTGGTCCTGAAAGTTTCATTTGGTGACAAGAGATATCCAGTTGGTATTCTTTCTCCCCTATTATTTGGTGATTTCGTTTAGCTCGCCTTCATATATGTTTGTATTTTAGGAAGTGTCTACTGTATTAGGCTTCCATACTACCCTTCAGATGGTCTGTAATAACTCAGGGACATTAAAGGTGGTACGAGATTGATTAGGTGAAATACAATACAGACCTCTTATGCCATTTCTAGCTAAGAATGGCTATAATTCTGAAAAAACACATAAATATTACTCATGGGATCTAAGTGAGATTTAGCAAAGGAGTATATGTATATGGCTCTTGTCTTGATTTGATCCAAAAGAATTCAAAGAAGGAGATCCTGACTGGGTCTAGAGAGACAGCTTGAGATGAGAGGTGTGTGATGAGGTTCCTAGGTCAGACTTAGAAAGAGAACACATAGGCATCAGCTAAATAAGTTTAAAATTATTCATGAACCCATTCAAGGACTACAATCCACAAACACTGGTTAAATATGTGGCCTATGGCAAGGATGAGGTTGCCAAGAGGCCCAAGGTTTTATTTTATTTTATTTTATTTTTATTTCATTTTTTTTCCTTTTAGCCATGAAATAACATGAAATAAACTGGTTACTTTTTTGTGGGGTCTCTTTTACCCTAAATTGCCAAGCCATTTTTTACAACATGGAGAGTTTATTATGTGTCTTGCCTATTGAGGTCCCAAGTGCCTTTTGTGTATGGATGGTCCTTTCTATAGATTAAAGAACTTCTCCACTATAGTTTTGCTGAATATATTGTCTACTCCTTTTGTTATTACCTCAGGTACTTCTACTTTGTGGATTTTTAAAATTTATCTCTTCTTACTACTGTAGAGTTCTTGGATGGTGTTTTGTAATTCGATCAAGTGCTTGTGATACCTTGGAAGAGTCATGTTCTCTATATTTTTTTGTTTCTCATACTTTTGTGCTGTGAATTTTCATCTGTTAGTTTAAATATCTCTCTCACTTTAATTTGGGTATCTCTCTATACAAAACCTGACCATTGAGAGCTGACCTTCCAATATCATTCATGCAGGGAAAAAACAAAATGGTGTTACAGCAACCAATATCAAACTGTACAGGATTTAGAAATATATTAAAATTGAGCAATTCCATTAATATATCACCAATGACCATTAAGTCAAAATATTGTAAAATGTTGAATGTGGTAGAAATGTAAAAAGTGCTTAGTGTCAGTGGACAATTAACAAATTCATAGAAAAAAAGAGAAGTAGGGAAATGGGAAATACGGGAACAAGTTTCAATAAATGAAAGAAACAAAAAGAGGAGTGAAGCAGAATTTATGGAGGGAGATAAAAAGGGAAAGAAATTAGGAAAATGAAAAATAGAAAAAGAAAAAAATCCCAATAATTAGAAAATTTGAGGACTATGAAATTTAAATCATGAGATTTAAAAACTGAAAGTATTACCAAAAATATGGTATAAAAAACCCAACATGAATATACAGGGACCAAAAAGAAAAGAAAGAAAAAAAGGATTGTCCAATAATAAAAAAATATGTGCAAATCAAATTAGATGAATATATAAAGGCTAATAATATGAAAACTATTAATTATAATAAAGCAGAACTGCTGCTAAAGATATAGTAAAGAAAAAATCAAGGAAGTACAGGAGACAAAAACAAAGGAAAAAATGAAGACAAAGTAATACATTTTTCTTGTTCGTTAAAATTTTGAGATTCCAATCTGGATATAAAGTAAGTAAATTAATTAATTAATGAGGAATATATTTTAAATAAAGTGGGGAAGAAGCTAAAACTTTTTTGAGACTCTGCATAAGGACAAAGATTCCGTTGAAGTTGTGGACTCTAGATAATTTTAAGGTTTGTTTTGTATGGTTTCTTGAATCAGAATAGGAAAAGTGTCTGATATTCACCAAGGCTGACTTCCCTATTGAGTTTCCCTTCTTTGTCTACCAGAGGCCTCTGCTGGCCACAATTAGCTTTGTAGTTTGGGCTGGCCAGGTTCTCTTACTCTCACATAGTCTATAGAGGGGTGGTTTATGTGTTTGCTGGGAAGATCTTCCCACTGGGAATGTGGAAAGCAGTCACATCAACTGTGATCTGCTGTGGTGAATGACAGGTCTTATCATTTTCAAGATCTCTGAAGTATTAATTACTTTGCTAGAAGTTTAGAGTTCTTAAGTTCTATTGCAGTGAATGACAAGGATATAGGTGGGTCATTTCAGGTTTGAGTCCACTAAGTACCCTCAAGTTCAGGGTTTATGGTTTCCAGTATTTTCTCTGTCGATGAGATGTACTCCTGGATGGTGAAGTTGTTCTATGAACTTATCTTGTGCAATTTTATGACGTGACCCCCATCCCCAGTCTACATATTATGGCTTTTCAGTGTCTAGGCTCCCACCCCTCGCAACCTAGGGCCAACTGTAGCACCAGAGGTTAGGCAAGTTAAACTTAGGCTTTATGACTTGTGGTTGTTCCATTCGCAATCACAGTTTTAAATAATAGGTGTTGTCTCAGTATGTTAGCCAGGCTATTGCTCTCTGAATTGTACAGAATAACAAATTGAAGTTCCACTTTTGTGATTGATCTGCCTACCTGTGGAACTATTGTATTACCAAAATCCTCAATATTTTCATGTGAGTCATGTGAGGGCCATGATCTTGTCCTAAGGGTAGGTCTGCCATTGTGTTTTTACCAGGATAGCCTGACTTTACCTTTTGAATAAGATTTTTGTTTTGTCCCCCTCCCCACACATACCCTAATAAGCTCTGTGGTTAGACCTGTGTTGGAATTGGCTTATTCCTTTGTTTTGCAATGCCCATCTTTAGGCACACTTTCCAGTTGATCTTTTTCTTTGTTTGCAATTGTTTGGTGGTCTCATGTGTGAGGATCTCTTTCCTTCCTTCCTTCCTTCCTTCCTTCCTTCCTTCCTTCCTTCCTTCCTTCCTTCCTTCCTTCCTTCCTTTATTTCTTTCATTCATCCTACATCTTGATTGCTGTTCCCCTCTTATGGTCTCTCCTCCCAGTCTCTCACGTATTCCCCCATCTTCTTCTCCTCTGAAAGATTGGAGGTCCTCCAGGTATCTCCACACCCTGGTGCATGAAGTCTCTGCAGAGCTAGATGTTTCTTTTCCTACTGAGGCCAAACAAGACAGCTGAGATAGGGGAACAGATTCCATAGACAAGCAAAAACTTTAGGGATAGTCCCACTTCAGTTGTTTGGGACACATAAGACCAAGGTGCACATCTGCTACGTATGTGCAAGGAGCCTATGTCCAGTTTATGTATGTTTTTTGGTTGGTGGTTCAGTCTCTGAGAGCCCCCAAAGGTCCAGGGTGAGTTGACTCTGTTGATCTTCCTGTGGAGTTCCTATCCCCTTTGGGGCCTGTAATCCTTTTCCAAACTCTTCCATAAAGGTCCCCAAGCTCTATCCAAAGTTTGACCATGGTTCTTTTCTTCTATCTGAGTCAACTGCTTGATGAAGCCTCTGAGAGGAGGTTCCTCTCATATTAGGTAGGCTCTTGAGTCTTCAAGCATAACAGAGTATCATTAATAGCATCAGGGATTGGTGCTTGCCAATCAGATGGGTCTGTAGTTGAGCTGCTTACTGCTTTGCCATTCCTTCAGTCTGCTCCATCCCCTGTTCCTGTGTTTGTGCTAGGCAGGATAAATTTTGTGTCGAAAGTTTTGGGCGTAGGTTGGTGTCCCTATAGCTCCAATGGGGTTCATGCCTGGCTACAGGTGGTGGCCTCTTCAGGTTCCATATCCTGATTTAGCTGTACACCTCAGCTAAGGTCATTCTAATTGAGTTTTGGGAGCCTCTCCTATCCCATATCTCCAGAGCAACCTCAAGATGCTCCACTCCCCCCAACCCTTACCAGCTGCAGATTTCCATTAATTTTCATGACCATCTGGCCATCTCTCCTGTCTCTCCTCATACCTGATCATGAACCTTCCCCATTACCCTTCCCATCCCCTCTCCCATCCAGTTCCCTCCCTCTATCTGTTTCCTACAACTATTTTATTCGCTCTTCTATGTAAGATTCAAGCATCCTCGCTTCAGTTTTTCTTCTTGTTTAGCTTCTTTGAGTCTATAGAGTGTAGCATATGTCACCTATGTTTTATGGTTAATATCCAATTATAAATATGTATATACCATGCATGTCATTTTGGTCTAAGTTGCCTCACTCAGGATGATATTCTCTAGTTCATCGATTTGCCTACAAAATTCATGATGTCATTGTTTTTAATGCTGAATTCTATTCTGTTGTGTAGATGTACTACATTTTCTTTATCTATGCTTCAGTTCGGGAACATCTAGGTTGCTTCCAGTTTCTGGATATTAGAAATAAACTGCTATGAACATAGTTGAGCAAGATTCCCTGTGATATAATGATGCAGTTTTGGGGTATTTGCGCAGGAGTAGTATAGCTGTGTCTTGAGTTAGAAGTATTCACAATTTTCTATGAAAGCACCAAGTTTATTTTCAAAGTGATTATAAACGTTTGCACTCCCACCAGCAATGGAAGAGTGTTCCCCTTTCTCTGTATCTTCACCAACATGTTCTATCTATCACTTGAGTTTTTGATCTTAGTCATTCTGAGAGGTGTAAAATGGAGTCTTAGAGTCATTTTGATTTGCATTTCCCTAGTGACTAATAGCTTTGAACATTTCTTTGTTTCTTTGTCATTTGAGATTCCTCTGTTGAGAATTTTCTGTTTAGCTCTGTACCTCATTTTTTATTTGGGTTATTTTGGTTGTTGGTGTCTAACTTCTTGAGTTCTATGTTAATTTTGGATATTAGCCTCCTGTGAGATGTAGGGTTGGTGAAGATCCTTTCCCAATCTGTAGGCTGACATTTTGTCCTATTGACAGTGATTTTTGCTTTACAGATAATTTCTAGTTTCATGAGGTCCAATTTATCAATTGTTGATCTTAGAGCCTAAGACATTTATGTTTTGTTCAGGAAGTTTTATCCTGTACCAGTGAGTTCAAGGCTATTCCTCCCTTTCTGTTCTATTAGATTTAGCATATCCAGAATTATGTTGAGGCCTTTGATCCACTTGACTTGACTTTTGACTAGTGTTATAGTTACAGATCTATTTTCATCCTTCCACATGCAGACATCCAGTCCAGATAGACCAGCGCCATTTGTTAAAGATGTGGTCTTTTTCCATTGTGTAGTCTTGCTTTCTTTGTCAAAAATCAAGTGTCCAGAAGTGTGTGGGTTTATGTCCAGGTCTCTGACTTGATTCCACTGACCAACCAGTCTGTTCCTATGCCAGTACCATGCAGTTTTTATTATCATTACTCTTTAGAACAGCTTGATGTCAGAAATCGTGATACTTCCAGAAGTTCTTTTATTGTTCAGTATTGTTTTAGATATCTTTTTTTCCATATAAATTTGAGAATTATTCTGTCAGCATCTGTAAAGAATTGTGTTGGAATTTTATGGGAATTGCATTGAATCTGTAGATTGCTTTTGGAAAGATGACCATTTTCACTAAGTTAATCCTACTGATCCAAGAGCATGGGAGATCTTTCCATTCTTTGATAACTTCCTTAGCTGTAGGAGTTGGTTGGTAGAACTTTTGGGGTCATTGTGTATACCATCATATCATCCACAAATAGCCATACTTTGACTTCTTCCTTTCCAAATTTTATACCCTTGATCTCCTTTAGTTTAATTACTACTCTAACAAGAACTTCAAGTACTTTATTGAAGAGATAAGGAGAGAGTGGACAGCCTTGTCTTGTCCCTGATTTTAGTGGAATTGCTTTAAGTTTTTCTCCATTTAATTTGATGTTGGCTATTGCATTGGTATGTATTGTATTTATTTTGTTTAATTATTAACCTTTTATCCCTGATATTTACAAACTATTAACATGAAGGGGTGCTGGATTTTGTCCAGGGCTTTCCATGAATCTAGTGAGATGTTCATGTGGTCTTTTACTTTCAGTTTGTTTTTATGGTGGATTACATTGATGGATTTTCATATATCGAACCATCCCTGCATCCCCTGGATGAAGCCTACTTGATCATGGTGGATAATATTTTTGATGTGTTCCTGGACTAGCTTTGTAAGTATTTTTGCAGCAATATTCATAAGAGAAATTGGTCTGAAATTTTCTTTCTTTTTTAAGTCTTTATGTGGTTTAGCCATCAGGGTTACTGTAGCTTCATAGAATGAGTTTGGTAGTGTTTCTTCTGTTTCACTTTTGTGGAATGATTTGAGTGTATTGGTATTAGCTCTTCTTTGAAAGTCTGGTAGAATTCAGCACTAAAACTATCTGGTCCTGGGCTTTTCTTTTAGTTGGGAGACCTTTAATGACTGTTTCTATTTCCTTAGGGGTTATCAGGTTGTTTAAATAGTTTACCTGATCCCGATTTAACTTTAGTAAGTGACATCTTTCTAGACAATCATCCATTTCATTTAGATTTTCCAATTTTGTTGAGTACAGACTTTTGAAGTAAGAACTAGTGATTCTTTGAATTTCCTCAGTGTCTGTTGTTACATCTCACTTTTCATGTCTGATTTTGTTTATTTGGGTACTCCTTCTATGTCCTTTGTTTATTTTGAATAAGAGTCTGTCTATCTTGTTAATTTTTTTCAAAGAACCAGCTTTTGTTTTATTGATTCTCTATATTGTTTTCTTTGTTTCTAATTGATTGGTTTTAGCCCTGATTTTGATTATTTTCTGCCTTCTGTCCTCTTTGGTGTTTGCTTCTTTTTTTTTCTAGAGTTTTTGGGTATACTTCTAAATCTCTGCTATGAGAACTTTCTAATCTCTTTATGAAGTGCTTAGTGCTATGAACTTTCCTCTTTGAAGTGCTTTCATTGTGTCCTACAAATTTGGGTATGTTGTATCTTTATTTTTATTGAATTATAGAAAGTCTTTGATTTCTTTCCTTTCCATCCTTCCTTCTTTCTTCCTTCCTTCCTTCTTTCTTTTCTCCCTTCCTTCCTTCCTTCCTTCCTTCCTTCCTTCCTTCCTTCCTTCCTTCCTTCCTTCCTTCCTTCCTTCCTTCCTTTCTTCCTTCCCTAACATAGTGATCATTGAGTAGAGAGTTGTTCAGTTTCCAAGAGTCTGTAGGATTTTTGGTGTTTCTGTTTTTGCTGGCTTCCAGCTTTAAACCACGGTGATCTGATAAAATACAAGGTCTTATTTCAGTTTTCTTGTATATGTTGAGACTTGCTTTGTGACTGACTATATTGTCAATTTTGGAGAAGGACCCATGAGGTGCTGAGAAGAAGGTACATTCTTTTGTATTTGAGTGAAAAGTTCCATACCTCTCTGTTAGGTCCATTTGATTCTTATTATTGGTTAGTTTCATTATTTTTCTGTTCTTTTTTTTTTTTTTTTTGTCTACATGACTTGTCAATTGGTGAGAGTAAGGTGTTGAAGTCTCCCACTATCAATGTGTGGGATATGATTGCAATGTTACTTTTAAAATGTGAGCGTCCTTATGTTTGGAGCATAGATGTTCAGAACTGAGATATCATCTTGGTAGATTTTTTCCTTTGATGAGTATGAAGTGTCTTTCCTGTGTCTTTTGATTAATTTTGGTTGAAAATCTATTTTATTAAATATTAGAATGGCTACTCAAGCTTGATACTTGTGTCCACTTACTTGGAAAACATTTTTCCATCCCTTTACTCTGAAGTAATGTCTATCTTTATTGCTGAGGTGTATTTCTTGTATGCAATGGAATCATGGATACTGTTTTGGCATTCCATTCTATTAGCCTATGACTTTTTGGGGGGAATTTAGTCCATTGATGTTGAGAGATATTAATAGCCAGTGATTGTTACTTCTTGTTATTTTGATGTTGTTGGTGGTAATGTGTGTGTGTGTGTGCACGCGCGTGCGCGCGCACGCACGCACGCATGTATGCATGTATGTGTGTTCCTTGTTTTTGCTGGTATGGAATTACTTCTTTCCTGTGTTACCTTGGATGTAGTTATCCTCCTTGTGTTGGAGTTTTTCTACTAGTAGTTTCTTTAGGGATTGATTTGTGGGTGGATATTGTTTAAATTTGAATGTGTCGAAATATTTTATTTTTGTCGCCTATAATATTTGAGAGTTTTAGTAGTCATAGTAGTCTAGGTTGGTGTCTGTAGTTGTTTTAGAGGTTGCAAGGTATCTGTCCAGGTTATTCTAGCTTTTAGAGTTTTCGTTAAGTGTTGGAACAAGCCTGGCATGGAGGAATGAAGCCCCACGTGTCTGTCCTAGGCACTGAGTGGGACAGGAGACATGCAGGAAGTGGACACGAGTCTTCCCACACAGTCCGACGGTCAGGTAGGGGCTGTTGGAAGCCTTTGTGGGCCCTGCATGTGGGTGGGGGAGGGGGCCATTCTCAAGGAACGCGAGGCAGCTGTCTCCGTGGGTTCTCTAGCCCGGGGCACCACTGTCGCTGCAGGATGCCACAGATGAGTTGCCGGAGCGCAGCTGGGATTCCTGCCAAGACCAGGTTTCAGCGGCTTGGGGTGCTGGGCTAGCTGCTTAGGCTTGGGTGAATGGATATCATCTGGGAGTGCTGGGAAACCCTCGGCTAGAGATTAGATGTGGCTCCTTAATTGAGGGCTGGATCCTTCACTTCCCATGACGGATGAAGAGACAGTCCATAATTCTAAGACATTTAGTTTCATCGTGTGGTGAGTGGTGCAGATGGAATTGTATCCCCACCCCTCTGGGAGAGTCGAGGCAGATATAGCAATTGGGAAGGGACACGGCTAAGTCTCCAGGTGTCTCTTTAACCTGGGGAGGGCTTGGGGCTGGGTTGCCATGCCTCTACCTTTGGCAGGGTTTGGGTGCATGACCACGCCTCTACCTGAGGAAGGGCTGGGGGTGTGACCCTTTTTTACAAGACCAAATGTCACAGACCTATGGAGAGATGTAGCCACGTGTTAGAAGCTGTATTCTAGGAGCTTAGGCAAAGAGTTGCCGTTCCTTGTAGGCTGAGGACAGCCCATTGGGCCTGCAACATTCAAACCTTAGCTAGACCAGAAACACAGACTTCCAATCACTGCCTGACAGTTAAGAAATAGTGTGTAATTCTCATAGGTCTACCCTTGTTTGATACCTATCTGTTTTTCCCTTGCCACTTTTAGTTATTCTTTCTTTGTTCTGTAGATTTTGTATTTTGATTATTATTTGATGGGAGGAATTTCTTTTCTGTTTGTCTACTTGGTGTTTTATAACCTTCTTGTATTTTTATGATCATCTCTTTCTTTGAGTTGGGAAAGTTTTCTCCTATGATATTGTTGAAAATATTTTCTGGGCCTTGGTGCTGGGACTTTTTACCTTCTTCTATAACTGTTATTCTTAGGTTAGGTCTTTTCATGATATCTGATATTTCCTGGCTGGGTTTTTTTTCAGGAATGTTTTAGATTTAACATTTTCTTTGACTGATGTATCAATTTCTTCTATTGGATCTTCTACAACTGAGATTCTCTTCTTTATCTCTTGCATCCTGTTGGTGATGCTTGCATCTGTTGTTTCTGTTCTCTTCCCTAGGTTTTCCATCCCCAGGATTCCCTCAGTTTGTGTTTTCTCTTTTGCTTCTATATCCATTTTCAGGTGTTGAACAGTTTATTTGTTTCCTTTACCTGTTTAATTGTATTTTTTTATATTTGTTTAAGTGATGTGTTTTCTCTTTAAAATCATCTACCTGTTTGATTGTATTTTCCTCTATTTCTTTAAGGGATTTATTCATTTTCATTTTAAATGTCTCTGTCATGTTTATAAGTTTGGATTTAAAGTCATTTTCTTATGTACCGGTTGTGTTAGGATATCCAGAACTTGCTGTAGTAGGGTAGGTATGCTCTGATGGTGTCATATTGTCCTGGATTTTGTTAGTTGTGTTCTTTTGATGGCCTTTAGCCATCTGTTTGGCTTATTCCCTGGATGTTCCTGTTGTAGTAGGTATTAGGAAGTGGCCTAACCTTGATGATTCTGGTGTTGATGGCTTCTGATGGGTATCCTTGTGCTGTATAGTTTTAGATAAGGAGGTCTGATGAAGATGGGATGAGAGGTGGTGAGAGAATGGGGGTCCAGTGGAGATAGCAAGCTGCTCAAGGCAGCTGGTTTTGACCCAGAGGACTCGTAGGCAAGGAAGATCAATGTGGGAAGGGACTCTAACTTGTGTGTTTCCAGATCAACAGGTCTGATTAAGGTAAGTGAGGAGGTGGTGGGATAATGGAGGTCTGCAGGGGAGATAGAAGATGGCTCACAGCAGCGAGGGTTGTCCCAGAGTACTCAGTACTCAGTGTGCCCTTCTTTCTTTATAATAGGGCCTATAGTTAACAAATTTACATTTATTTATTTATTTATTTATTTATTTATTTATTTATTTATTTATTTATTTATTTATTCGTGAGGATATGTGCAAAACACACATGTGGATGTCAGAAGACAACTTGTAGGAGTCTGTTCTACTTACTCGATGTAGGTTCCAGAGATTAAGTTTATGTCATTGAGCTTGGTAATGAATATGATTGTTTCATATACTGATTTTTCTTAATTGTATTATACAGAGAAATCTTCTAGAATCATGTCTTGTCCACAATGCTTTTAGGTGGAGTGATTATTATAAGTTGCCACATACCATTCTTATTACCTGATATACTTTTATTCTGATAGAGCTCAAGCTTCATTTACACACACACACACACACACACACACACACACACACACACACACACACACCCCAAGATGCATATCTATCTATCTATCTATCTATCTATCTATCTATCTATCTATCTATCTATTAGTTATACTTGCAAGGAAAAAAGTACTATCTGAAAACTAGGTTCTAGAGAAAGAGGTTAGAGAGATTGCTCTGGTTAAAAGTGCATACTGCTTTTTTAAAGCACCTGAGTTTAGTTCCCAGTACTCATACAGTTTGGCTCACAACCTCTTGTAACTTTAGTCACATGGGCATTTGATGTGTGTGGCCTCATCCTCTTCTGGCACCTGCATTAATTTGCATATACCACCTGACCAAGATAGATAATTAAGACACTTAAATAAGAGTTGGTGGTAAAGTGTGTGTGTGTGGGTGATCATAAGAGATTATATGACATTTTCAAAAAATTATTAAGAATATTATATATTTTTTTTAAAAATTCTAAAATTGAAACATACTTTTCAATATTCAGCTAAAAATTATACAAGTCAATGAACGGTATTCTGGAAAAATTATGCTTCGTTTTTCTTTTATTTCCTAAAAGATACAGATGAATGGAAATAAATTATTCAATTACATTTACAATTCAGATATTCATCTTGGAACATCCTTTCACTTTGCATAATGGGCTATTTTTCTCTTTGAGTGTATGTGGGAGCCCACAGAAAGTGTAAGATAGACTAAATTAATAAGTTCCATAGTCCTTTGCTTTATGATATCAGAAAATTAAAAGATAGATCATTTATACTTTACTTTCTATCAGTTTCTTCTAGACAAAAGATGCAGCATATTTAAACTTTCACGAAATTGAATATGTTAGTTTGCTTACATCTTTATAATTGAGTTTTAGAAATTCCCAAACAAGTTTTCCCCTGTGGTACATTTAGGCTTATATTGAGCAACGAAGGGTGTGTGATTATAAAATATGATTTGGATCTTCTATTATGGAAGCACCTATTCATATATCCTTGACCAACCTTCCTTTATTTAGGGAATGTAGTCTTCTTTGAGCAAACATACAGCTTTGGGAAGAACACATATAGAGCAGTGGGAGAGGAAGGGGACACCTGCCTAGCCTAATCAGCTGAATCAGAAGAGAATATTTGATTACAAAACATGTTCTAGCTGGGTGGTTGTGGTACATGCCTTTAATCTCAGCACTCGAAAGGCAAAATCAGGAGGATCTCTGTGAGTCCAGGACAGCCAGGAATACACAGAGAAACCCTGTGACAAAATACCAACCCAAACAACAACAACAACAACAACAACAACAACAACAACAACAACCCCACGATCTCTTCATCCTAAATAAGGATGCATCGTGTACATTTATTTTCACTTTTAGGATGTACTTGCATGAAATATTTGTGACGATAGTTTCATGTGTTCACACATCCCTCTTGCATAGGAACTCAGCCACTCAGAAAGTCTAGAGGAAAAAAGAGAACAGTACACTGCAGCAGAAGAGTGAGTTGTTAGAAATAACTTCACAAATTGCCATTAATAGATTCTGGTAACATTTTGGGGGGAGAGAAAAAGAATTACAAGGTAGTTCAAATGATGAGTCAGAAATGTTGGATTTTAATCACTCAATTTGAAGTCTTGCTTCATATTATGAGACTTATAGAATGGTTATACCCAGAGACTTTAGATCTAGAAACATGCTACAAAAAGGAAACCCCATGCTTATCCCTTTAGAACTAAAACTGAATGGATGCATATGACTCAATGTAGTAAATATATTTTGAGTTATACTATGGGTCAGGAAACTCTGTTGACAGTGGAAAATACTAAAGTATAATCTTGGCTTGCTGGTACATAAAGAAAGGCAACTATGATAGGATTTTTGTAAGATAGGTAAAATGATGATCCATAAGAGGTGTCTGTAACCTAAAGTATAGTAATGAAAGACATCTAATGAAAAGATCAGCTGAGGTGTGTTTGGAAAGATAAGTAGTAAATGTAGGTGACAAATTAATAACTATTATGCTCGAAATTAAAACAAACTTGATGCTTGTATTATTGATAGGTTAATGTCAGGAGTTAGCCTTCAATTTCTATAACATGGTCTGACACAGTTTTTTTTTTTCCCTCACTAGTATACAGAGGCTTTTGGACAATCTTCATTATATTAGGTGCCGCTTCTGGTCTATCAGGGGGATTTCTGCTAGTGTATGGAGTGCCCTTTGCCAGTTCTGGGTGTTATAAAGTTGGAGGTGGCTTCCTTATGATATCAGGTAAGTTGCTGCTTCAGTTTATGGACATAAACTATAACTACAATGTCATGTGTATAAGTGTATTTCTCTATAAAATCTTTACATGAAGATAAACTGAACTAATAAGAAAGAAATTGTGAGTAAATTAGCCATGGTTAGTGAAGAATATTTTTCCAATGTAAATTTTTCCTAAACAATTGTTTTCTTATTCTATATATGGAAAATTTGCTCTTGGTTGTATTTTAGAAAGATCAAATTTAACAATTTATGTGAATTTTCAAATATGTTGATTGTTGTTTTTATCCTCTAAGTACATGATAGATATGTGAAAATTCACAGAGTTGGGGGAGACTTGAATGTAATAAAGTGCTAATAAACTGAAAGGAAATAGATATGTCAACTTTGTAGGTCCATGGGGGAGGGGATAGCATGAAATATAACATTCATGTTTTTAGTAAAGAATGAGAAAAACTTGTTTACTTCTTGATTATTATCATGAGTTTGTGTTTTTCCAAACTTCATTAAAAATCATAATGTTTTAATCAGGGATGCTATTACACTGGCCTAAAAGAAATGTCATAGTTCTTGGGCTACTTAGAAAGTTAACAACATGAAGGCATTTCTATTGGATAGATGAAAAAATAAAGCCACAGAGAGAATGCATAACAGTGAATAGTGAAGACATGCTATGAAAAAAGCCAAGGTAATATGTGTGGGTATATAATACATATATGTATATTCATACATATGTACATTTGTATATTTATTATAGAATACCTAAATCTAGCAAAGTAACATACTCATTAACTTTATGCATGGATATCATTTTTCTTTGAGACACTTAATATGTATTGTCTCATCATTTTTCCAGAGTCTTATACATCAATTTTCCACTTGATACATACATGAAATTGCAGGTGTCACCTTAGAAAAATAGAAGAAATATTGGAGGATTCCTTGGAAACAGGTTTTTAAGTTCCCCAAACCAGAAAAAAACAAAGAAATAAACCTGTCTAATTGGAGAAACTTTCTGGGAAATACTATATAATAGCTCTTCTGTGAAAACAGGAGTAGGGACTTATTAGATAATCATGAAGGCAAGAAGCAGATTTATAATGTGTAACGATATGTGGCTACCTTTACTAAACCAAGCTAATTAAAAACTCTAGCAGAGAAAAGCCAGTTTTAGTGGCACAGGACTTTAATCTCATCATTTAGGAGGGAGAGACAGGTGGATCTCTGTGAGTTCCAGGCCAGCCTGGTCTACCTACATAGTGAATTTCAGAACAGTCCGAGCTACAAAATAAAACTCTGTCTTGAAAAAAAAAAAACATCAATTGATCAATCCATCAATCCACCAATCAACCAAGCAAACACATTTTGACATAGAGTGGGGAGTACCTCTTGAATCCCACCATGCCTGGCTGAGAAACTATTGGCCACAAATTACTGCTAGGACAGGAAAGGTAGTGTTTTGTCATCTGACTTCAGCCCACCAAATAACCCCACAGCTATCCACATATGAGAAACACTGATTGGACCCAACAGGATGAACAACAAGACAACAATCTAAAAGGACTGAAAGCTGGAAAGGAGATATTTTTGGGAGGGGAGCCAGGTGGAGTTGGAGGAAAGGAGGGGGAATATAATTAAGATGCTTTGTAGATATCTATGAAATTTTAAAGGAATACATTTTGTAAAGGAAATTTAAAATACAAAGAAAGATGAGGGGTATGAAAATAAACAATATATTTACCACAGTCTAGTTTGTAATATACTTATATGTGTATGTATTTTGTATGCAATCACTTATGATCACTTTGAAAATAATAAATAGAATAATAATAAATTAAAGTATTTATGTTAAATATTTTTAACAATTTAGTAAGTATTTGTAAGAAATCAACTTATACACAACTGAGTGAATTTGAGAGAGAAATTTAACAGTTTAAAATCTTGAATATAGATAGCTGTGGTGCCCAGAGTCCAGCTTGTAAGTGCATAAGTAGAAATAGATCAGGTGCTGAAGTTCATTGGCTCTGAGGTAAAAATGAGTATAGGAAACACAAAGAAACTGGAATTTCTTTTCTCCTACAAATAAACTGAGGTGAACACAGTGTGTGTGTAGAAACTTCACATATCTAATTTGATCTTGTTCAAATGCTTATTTTAGAACTCATAACATCACAACATTGCTTGCTTAAAGAAACCTGGTTTTTAAATAAGTGTCATGTCTGTTTTCCTGTTTTCCATGTCTATGGGGGACCCGATAAACAGAACCTTAGCTTTAAGGAGAGTCAAAATTTCAAAGCACAGGTAAAACACATTTATAGTAATAATGGCCGACACATGGCATATGTATCTCACATGTTATCTGTCATGTTAATGTGTAATTGTTTCATCTGCTGATGTTATCGTGAGTGATTTATATAACTTCTTGCTGACAGTGAGCAGGCCACATTTTTGTGGACAAATGGAAGGTCAAAGTTACTTAATTTTTTCTGTTTATGTTTATTCACCTTAGATCATGCTTCCAACCCCTCTCCTCTCAGTCCCCCCCACACAGCCCCTCCTCCATTTCATTCTCCCTTTCTCCTCTGAGAAAGGGGAGGTCCCCCATGGGTACCAACCCACCCTGGCACATCAAGTCACTGTAGGACTACACATATCCTCTACCACTGAGGGCAGACAAGGCTGGCAACAGAGTCCGGGTAAGCCTCTGCTCCAGTGGTTGGTGGACCCACATGAAGACTATACTGCACACGCTGTATATGTGTGTGTATACACACACACACACACACACACACACACACACACACATATATACATATATATATATATATATATATATATATATATATATATATATATATATATATATATATATATATATATACACATACATACATATGGGACCTAGGTCCAGCCTGTAAATGTTCTTTAATTGGTAGTTCAGTCTCTGGGAGCCCCAGAGGTCCAGGTTAGTTGATTCTATTAATCTTCTTGTGGAGTCCCTATCCCCTCCAAGTTCCCTAATCCTTCCTGCAATTCTTTCACAAGACTTCTTAAGCTCCATTTAATGTTTGACTGTGGATCTCTGCATCTATTTTAGTCAGCTGCTGGGTAAAGCCTCTCAGAGGACAGCCATACTAGGATCCTGTTTGCAAGCATAACAGAGTATAATTAATACTGTCAGAGATTGGTTCTGGCCCACGAGGTGGGTCTCATGTTGATCTGGTTATTGTTTGGCCATTCTCTCAGTCTCTGCTCCACCTTTGTCCCTGTAGTTATTGAAGACAGGACGAATTTTGGGTCCAAGTTTTGTGAGTGAGTTGGTATTCTTACTCCTCTATTGGGAGTCCTGTATGACTACAGGAGGTGGCCACTTCAGTCTTGGTATCTCCCACTGCTAGGATTCTGAGCTAGAGTCACCCTCATAGACTCTCTGGAACCTCCCCAATCCCAGGCCTCTTAATCGACCCTACCAATTTCTATTCATTCTCCTGGCCCTCTCTCCCCTATTCTCCATTGACCTAATTCCCATCTCCCATTCTCCTTTCCATCTCCTCTCCCACCCATTTCTCTCCCTCTATCTATCTCCAGTGACTATTTTATTCCCCACTCTGAATGAGATTCAAACATCCTCCCTTGGGCACTCCTTGTTATTTAGTTTCTTTGGGTATGTGGATTATAGATTGGGTACTTTGTATTTATGATTAATATCCAATTATAAGTCACTGTATACCACATGTATCTTATGGCTCAAGGTTGAGTTCCGTCCATATGCCTGTGGATTTCATGACATCTTTTTTTGTAAAAAAAAAAAAAAAAATTAACTGAACAGCATTCTATTGTGTAGATGTACCACATTTTCTTTATCCATTCTTCATCCATTCTTCAGTTGATAGACATCTGAGTTGTTTGCAGTTTCTGGTTATTATTAACAAAGCTGCTATGAACATAGTTGAGCAAGTATCCTTGTTGGATTGTGGAGCACTTTTTAGGTATTTTCCCGGAAGTGGTATATCCATTTCTTAGGGTAGAACTCTTCCCACTTTTCACAGAAACTGCCAAATTGAATTTCAGAGTGGTTGTACACGTTTGCACTCCCACCGGCAATGGAGGAGTGTTTGAGCTGGGTACTTTTAAGGTCTTTCTACAGCACCAGCGATTATATGCAGACATTATCTTCCCTCTATGGAATATATTCTCCAGCTATTATTGCTTATATGGAAAATACAAACATTTATCTTTTCTTTCTGGCAGGATTGTTGAAATATTTGGGTAAACATGTAGACATGTTATTAAGATCTAGTTCTATAGTTACCTTACAGTATTGTTGAAATTTAGGTTTCTCCTTCTATGCTCCTGACTTTGCCACATATATTTGTTTAAGTCAACAGAGAAGCTGTGTGCTGGTGTAAGCATTATTTATTAGTTTCATTCCTGCCCCACTACCTTCAAGAGGACAGTAGCTATATATTTTCAAGTAGACAATGTTTATTTTGACTCAAATTCCTAATGTGATATCATTGTATGGGGATATTGCCATTGGTTACATAGGACATTGTTCATCTAAGTTGGAGGTTTGTGTGTAACCTTTCTAAAAAATTAGCTGACATGATTCAAAATAACAGCTTAGCTAAGTGCCTGGATTTTTCTACCATTTTGAGTTTACGTATTTTGCTTTTGAGAAACATGCTATCTTGAATAACTAGACCCCATTCTCCTTTTCATAGATTCTTCATTATTCTAGGACACCAGGTAATTTTAAGTTTCCTTTGAAATGATTTTGGCATATAGGTAAAAATTCTAACAGATAAATTAGATAACTGATACATCAGATAAGTCAGACGTAATCATGTCTTCAGTTTGAAATGTTGAAAATGTTACTTAAGCCACAAAGGCAGACATACGGACAGATGGATAAAGATTTACAGATAGAAAAAGGGATAGTATAGTGCATGCAATTCTTCAGATAAAAATGAAATCTAGGAAGTTAGACTCCAAAAAGCCAAATAACCTTATTTAAAATGGGTTACAGAGCTAAACAGATAATTCTCAACAGGAATCTCGAATGGCCAAGAAGCACTTACAGAAATGCTCAATATCCTTAATCATCAGGTAAATGCAAATTAAAATGATTCTGAGATTCCACCTTACACCAATCAGAATGTTTAAGATAAAAAACTCAGGTGATAAAAAACTCAATTGACAGCACATGCTGGTGAAGATGTGGAGAAAAGGGAAGAGGTAGCATTTGTCTTTCTGGGTCTTTGTTATATCATTTGGTGTAATTTATTCCCAGTTACATTTATTTACCTGATAATTTCATTTTTTCTTTAAAGCTGAATAAAATTCTGTGTACCAAATTTTTATTATCCATTCATTCATTGACAATTATCTATACTGATTCCTTTATCAGTTATTGTAAATAGGGCATCTGTTAACATGGAAAACAAGTATCTCAGTTGTAGGACATAGATATCCTTTGGACACAAGCTCAAGAGTGATGTAGCTACTTAATATGATAGTTCTATTTCTATCTTTTTGAGGAAAATCTAATACTGATTCCCATAGTGGCTATACCGATTCACACTCTCACCAACTCTGAACACAATTTCCTCTTTCCTATGTCTGTACTAACATTTGATGTCATTTGATTTTTGAAGATAGCCATTCTGGCTGGGATAGGAATGAATCTCAGGGCAGTTATAATCTGAATTTCTCTAATGAGTAAGCCATATCAAACATATTTTTAAATATTTATTAGACATTTGTGTTTCTTAAAAAAAAACTCTCCCATTAAATGTTATTCCATTCTATGGTGTACTTTTTTATTTGATTGACTGTTTTCTTTGCTTCACAACAGGTCTTTTGGGTTGTTGTGGTTGTTTGTTTGTTTCATCAGTATCAGTTGTCCTTAATTTGTTTCCTGAGTGAAGGGAGTTTTATTTAGAAACTCCTTACCTATATCTATATCGTGTTATGAATGATTTGCCTTATATTCTAGAAGTTTAATGGTACTTTAAATAAGTTTTAATTTATGATTTTAATGTTTCATACATTCATACAATATATTTTGAATAACATTTTCAGTTTTATACTGAGGTCTCTGATCCACTTGGAGCTGATTTTGTGAACTGTAAGATATAAAGAATTATATTCACTCTTGTCACTAAATGCAGATGATGTAATAAGCACTGTCAGCAATGTTGCAGGATATGAATTTAATATACGAAAGCCAGTAGCTTTTTTTATACCAAATAATAAACACATGCAGAGAGAAATTAGAGAAACAAGCCCTCTCATAAAATCCTTAAAAATACCTTGGAAGAGCAAGTTAGTGGTGGCACACCACTTTAATTCTGCCACTCTGGAGTCAGAGGCAGGATGATCTCTGTGAGTTCAAGGTCAGCCTGGTCTACCAATCAGGTTTCTGGACAGCCAAACTACACAGAGAAAACAGGTCTTGAACCTCCACAAGCACCAAAAAAAATACTTCTACTGTGAATATTTTAAAATGTCAAAGGGAGGAATTGAGGAAGAAACTAAAAGATGGAAAGACTTCACATTCATATGTGTTAGAAGCATTAATACTTTGAAAATGAGCATTCTACAAAAAGCAATTTACAAATTCAGTGCAATCCTAATAAAATTACCCATGCTATTCTTTCTAGAGATATAAAAAACAACCTTCAAATTAAAATGGAAGTAATAAAAGACCACAAGACAAAAAAGGGAAATATAAAAGTGCTGAAGGAAAAGAATAGTACTGAGGATATTTCTGTACCCAGTGTCAAGTTATGCTATAGAACTATGATGCATGCAGGTGGCTGAGAGGCCTGTGAGTATTGAGTATCCTGGAACTGGAATTACAGATCATTGTGAGCTTTCTGAAATGGGTGTTGATTACTGAACTCTGGTCCTCTGTATGAACATTATCAACAGAGCCATCTCCAAGCACCTTTTCTAGTAATTATTGTCTTTGTTACGTTTTTTACTGATTCTGTAATAACTAGATTATTTATTTTGGACCATTCTTCTTTTTAAGTGTAGGTATAAGTTGGAAATATGAAGATAATATTTCCAACTTAATACATTTAGTTATATAGTATATGTTTTTGCACATTTTCTTTCTATTTGTCTTTATTTTCTTAATTCTTTTATTTTATATTTCCTTATGTAACCATGAATTTATTTGTGTTTTTAAAGTTTATAAAGCAATTCTATATTTTCTTTTTTTATTAAATAAATAAAATTGATTTTAAAATATACAAATCAGTATAGACATTTTTTAAGTCATCAAAATATTTTATAATAGTTAAATGCTGGTTAAATATACATAATATCTCTTGAAACTAAAATAATATATGCACTCAACTAGTTCTTAAAATCTATTTGGAAAATTAAACATGATAGAAGTAGAAAAAAACCTTTTTTTGTTTGTTTGTTTGTTTTTGTTTTTTTGAGACAGGGTTTCTCTGTATAGCCTTGGCTGTCCTGGAACTCACTCTGTAGACCAGGCTGGCCTCAAACTCAGAAATCCACCTGCTGGGATTAAAGGCGTGTGCCACCACTGTTCAGTGGGAAAAAACCTCTTATGAAGTCCTCTATGAAAGGAAATTGTGACAAGTTCATGATTAAACAGACACCATTTCATATCAAAGGAAGGATATTTAGCACAACTGTGGCTTCATTGACTGAATTGGGTAGTGTTCCTTCTGCTTCCTTTTGTGGAACAGTTTGAAGAGTATTGATATTAGGTCTTCTTGAAGATCTGATAGAATTCTGCACCAACCCCATCTTGTCCTGGGCTGTTTTTTTTGTTTGTTTGTTTGTTTGTTTGTTTGTTTTTGGTTTGGAGACTTTTAATGACTGCTTCAGGGGTTATGGGACTGTTTAGATGGTTTATCTGATCCTGATTTAACTTTGGTATTTGGTATCTGTCTAGAAAATTGTCCATTTCATCCAGATTTTTCAGTTTTGTTGAATATAGGCTTTTGTAGTAGGATCTGATGGTTTTTTGAATTTCCTCAGTTTCTGTTGTTCTATCTCCCTTTCCATTGCTGATTTTGCTAATTTGGATACTGTCTCTGTGCCTTCTGGTTAGTCCAGCTAAGTGTTTGTCTATCTTGTTGATTTTCTCAAAGAACCAGCTCCTGGTTTTGTTGACTATTCGTATAGTTCTTCGTGTTTTTACTTGGTTGATTTCAGACCTGAGTTTATTTCCTGCTGTCTACTCCTCTTTTTGTTCTAGAACTTTCAGGAGTGTTATTAAGCTGCTAGTGTATGCTCTTTCCAGTTTCTTTTTGGAGGCACTCAGAGCTATGAATTTTCCTCTTAACACTGTTTCATTGTGTCCCATAAGTTTGGGTATGTTGAACCTTCATTTTCATTAAATTCTAAAGCCTTTAATTTCTTTCTTTCGTGACCAAGTTATCATTGAATAGTGTGACATTGACACAAAGATTGATTAGATAGACAATTGGATCATAATAAAAATATTGTTATTAGAGGTATTCATAAAATACAGTGAGGCAAAGATAGTCTTTTTTTGTTAATTGTTTTGGAAACGTGTATAGTCAGAATGTATAAAATGCAAAGACATCATAAAATGGTGGCTGTGTAAAATAATCCTGTAATCATGAATCTCCAGACATAAAAAGTTGAAAAACTACTCATGACCTTCCGGTTTCCATCTGTGGGTGGAGACCTCTGCCTGGCCGACCAGGAGTCCATAGCCAATGAGCCCCAGGAGAAAGCTACCCTCCCAGGAGCTTGGAAAAGTCATGAGTGGGGTTAAGGGGAGCAACACCTCTCACCCAGACCCGCCCTGTGGGATCCAGGGCCTGAAAACTCCGGGGCAGGAAACCTCTGAACCTTCCGGTTCCATCTGTGGAGGGAGACCTCTGCCTGGGCCACCAGGGTCTGTGCCTGGGGACCTCAGCCTGGGCCACAAGGCTCCAGGAGAGAGCGAGTATCCCAGAAGTGCTGACACACCTTTGAACACAGGCAAAGCCACCACTTCTGTTAAAACTCACTGGATCAAGAGGGACCCTTGCAGAGCCATCAGGGAATAGGAACCAAGGGACAGCTGGGGACAAGATCCTTCTGATTTCTTTCTGCACCCCAGAGCGGACCCTGTGCCACAGCTCTCCAAATCCAAACACCTCTCAGAGAGAGCTGGTCTTCAAGGAGTGTTGACACAGAGGCCTGCAGGAGAGACAAGCCACAGCCAGACAGAGTAAGATCAGCTAACATCAGAGTTAACAAGATGGCAAAAGTCAAGGGCAAGAACATAAGGAACAGAAACCAAGAGTACTCGGCACCATCAGAACCCAGCTCTCCCACCACAGCAAGCCCTGGATACCCCAACGCACCAGAAAAGCAAGACTC
>CM052722.1:54053624-54070743 GCA_028551405.1 Uromys caudimaculatus | reverse complement strand
TCTCTCGGGTTCGGGGCAGTACCTGGTGAGCTGTGGGGCGTGTCTTTGGCCCTCTCCTGGGTCTTGCGATCTCCTGAGAGGGATCTTTGTCCCGGCGCTGATTAGCTGTGGAGCCCTGTGGCCCAAGCTGAGGTTCCCGGCCGCCGCCCTTCCTAGGATATTTTATAGAATTAAGCAATAAATGCATCCGGTCCTGGACTTTTCTTTCTGCAAAGAATTTTGGTTACAGCATTGGTTGCCTTGTTTGTTATAGATCTATTTAACTTACTTATGTGCTCTGATTGAATCTTGGTAGATCATGTGCAATTATACAATCATCAATTTAATAAAGGTTTTGCTAGATTTTTGGAGTATAAGTTTTTAACTACTCTTTGACGATGCTCTAGATTTTCTTGGAGCAAAGCGGAATGGCAATCTTATCATCTCGAAGTTTGTTAATTTGGTTCTTCCCCTTCTTTCTTTTGGTCAATCTGCTATTTCTACCTTTGTATGTGAGTCATATGACCAGTATCTTCCAGAAGTATTTATTCACACAAATTAGAAAAGAAACTCCACAGGGAAGTAAGGGATGCAAGATACCAATACCTATACTTATATTTGTATCTATAGATAGACATAAATAGACAGATATAAATGTACTTGCTCAGAAGATGAAAAAAAAAACCCTCAGAGTAGAGGCAAGATCAAAAATGACTGGCCATTTCTACCAAAAAAAATGTCTTTGAGGCAGGTTGGCAACCACGTTTTGTGCATCTGCTATCTTGGTTCCTCACTGATTTCTCAATACTACTACTTAGACTTGTGGTGATTTTTTTTTCCATTTTAATTACTGAAAATTAACCCAGGAATTTTCATCATAAAAGATAATTCATACCTTTGTTGTAATTCTTAATTTGACTTCTAATTTAATTTGGCTCTTCATTATTATTGTTGTCTTCTTTATTTAATTCTGCAAAAGCATTAATTTTAGAATTGTATATTTAGAAGCTTCTATTCATTTCATTATCTCATATTTAGATGCTTTTAGTTCATTGCATGAGTTCACTATCTTGGCATAGTCAAATCAGTTTTTTGCCTCCTTTTATATCAGTACAGAGGTTGCATTTTCTTGTTGCTTTGTGTGTGTGTGTGTGTGTATATATATATTTGTATATATTGTTATTTATTTGGAGTAAATATATTTAGATTATTTTTAGATTATTATTCAATTACATCAACACATCATAAGGATTGTTTATTTATTTATTTGACTGAACTAATTCCGTGAGTATATGCCCCCACTGTAGTCTATTTGATGGCTTAAGAACCTGGTTTGCTTCTGTCTACTTTTGTAATCTTTCATTCAACCTGGTTACTTAAGGATTTCCCTTCTATCAACATAAACCATATTTAGTCTAAATATGGTTTAAATATTAAATAACTTTGCCAATTAGATTTCATCCTCTAATTTTATGTGCATAAGTTGCTTAGAAACTGTTATCATAGTTTCAAAAAATAATTTATTTTAACTGCACACCTACACAGACACAAGTAGCTTGGCGAACACTTTTAGTTTACTCCTAATGTAGTAATCAGAGGAATGTGTATAGCATTCTAGGAATTCTGGTATTACTACACTTATTTTCAAGCTTTAATTCTTAAGATTTAACCCTCGATCAGAAAAGATTATTTTCTAATCTTTATTTGGTCATATATTGGATTTAAGCCCATTTTCCCAGTGATATTTCTCCCGCTGTGTTGATGAGTCTATATGCAATTGGAAAGTGATACTTCCCCATCTATGTTGATGAGTCTATATACAACTGGAAATGTGTTCAAGTCTCTGCTATTTTTTGTTCCCAGTTACTTCTGATTTGGTATATGACAACATGTACATAAATTTCTCTTGATCTTCAGAATTAACTGTAGTGACAGGAGAGTTCTTCCCTTGGATTTTTTTTTAAACTTCTTGATTGTTAATTTGTTTATTCTGGGAAATTGTCAGCCTTTTTTCAAATTCGTTTGCTAAAATATCTCAATGTTTTAGAGCATTGTTTGCTATGAAATTCTCTAATATCTGTTTCAAGCTATTCATTTATGAGCATCTCTTTAATCTTACAGTGTGCATCTCTCCTGCGAACTTTATTCTTGGCCAGGAAACAAGAACTATTGCACAAGAACGTGAGACAAAGGACCTGAATATCACCCTCATTCTATTAATGGGTTTTTCTGGAACAGGTGTCAACATCATCACTGAAGCTCCATACTCTGATCATTCAGGAGTAGTGGAAGAAGGGCCAAGTTATCAGAGTCTGCTCTTAGTAGAAATTCATTCCTTAAGAATTAACCTAGCAGTCCTCTTGACTTCAGATTCCACAACACTGGAGTTATATGTATTCCTGACTACAGCCAGCTTTTAACATGGGTATGAGGATTTGAATTCAAGTCTTCATATTTAAAAAGCATATTTTCAGATATATTGAGCCATCTTATAGGCTCTGATCTACATCTTTCTTTTTATTTACTTCTTTATTCATATATTCAAAAGACTTCTTGTTTTGGATGAGACCTATAGTTCTTGTCATATTTTCTTCCAAGTAGCACTTTCTCTTGTATTTCTAAACACATTTATATCCTGATCTCAGATACATAAGTTCTTAAAGGATATAGTTCATATCGAGTGACCAATCTCAATTGTGATGAATCTTGAAACAGGATTTTATTGTGTTGAGATTAAAAGTACTTTGCTCATTTGTGAAAGTGCCTATTAAGTATGGTTATATATCAAGTTCTGGAATATATGCATATCTAGCATTACAGAAGTAACGAGATGTTTTCAAAAATGTATGGTATCAGGTATATTGTTAATATTATTATCATTGCATAATGAGTTAAGAGTCATGTTCTGCTGAAAAGAATATGTTAAATATATGGTGCTTGGCCATATTTCAACTATATAATTTACCTCAAGTCTAAACTCAGAAACTGTCACTAATTTAGTATGTAGCTTGATGGAGGGAAAGAATATCTAGAAAAATAGAAAAGCCAAAGTTTTAATATGTATCTCTTTTCATGGTGTTACATACCAAATTAATATTGGTAAAATTTGTTAACAGTTATGACGATAAGTTAACAATAGTTATGTAACTTTACTGTAGTAACAGAAAATTTCAAATCCACAATGACAATCACTATTCCTGAAGTATAATATTATTTCAGCAGGCAATTAAAATCTTAGTCAGTATTTTAAAATAAGATGACTTAATATAATTAATCTTAGATTAAACTGAAGACTCCAAAATTTGAATGTTTATGTTCTGACTTAGCAAGTCAGATTTGCATTCAAAACCACAACCAAATGATTTTTTCATTCCAGTTATAAATTTACTGTACTCTTATTCTTTGGTTTAATGCATTAAAACTATGTTGCTAAATATTTGCTTAGCATGCATAAAGTGATGAGTTAAAATTCAGGGCCATAAATGAAATTCAGCTGTCATTCAGGGCAAACCATACACATGATAATAAAATCTAAGGGTTTTATTATATACATATATATTGTCACTGTAAGTATCTCCATCAACTTCTAGGTAAGAGATTATTTTTGATTCTGAGACAAGGACATACTTTTAACAAACACATCACAAAATATCTCATACTCACTAAACCAGTATCTCCAAACTGATGTTTGTGGATCATCTCCAAAAAACCAGCACCGCCAGAAAAAGCCTTCATGATGGTAAATCACTGACAATTCTTCATAGTCTCTCACATCTTCATAATACTATGAAATAAAATATTTAATATTTTAAATTATGGCCCTACACATTACTTGGTTTTGCACAAATTCTACAAAATACTGGAATACCACTTATGACAGGTTAAGAAATGCATTTTTAGAATAAGCTTCTGGCATTTTGTTTAATCTGGTGTTTATTTCTAATGTACACAGCTAAAGATCTTGTTGACTTTAATATTCTAAGTCATTTTGTCATGGTAGGTCCCATTATTCTGTCATTTTGAATGAGCATATAAATAATATCTTCCCTGGTAGTTAGCAGACATGAATTTGAGTAATAAGGATTTATATTTCTTTAATGAGAGAGCAGGAAAGGATTAGTACTTTTTAAAGTTTTGTGAGATGATAATGAGTGATATTTATATGTCTCTCAAGCATTGTGTCTGAGCTTTTCAAAATATTAAATGATGAAGAAAGTTTGTGTAGGGAGTATGATCGGGTAAGGCAGGGGTGGGGGAGGGATAACTAACACAGAGGATAAGTAAAAAAGTGTGGAAACAACTATCATATAAATGTCCTATAGCCACATGTGTGATTGTACGCACACGTGCGCGCGCGCACACACACACACACACACAAGTATAAATTGGTGACTGGTCCTACCTGAAAGCTCCTTCCGTGTTGATTTGCTTTCATAGTCCCAGAAAGTGGCATAAACGACACACGGGAGAAAGACCTTAGCCAGCTGTGCCAACTATAAGTGATCATAACAACTGGACTGGAATGAAATTCCCATGAATTACACTAGTGTCATGAATATTATGCAGGTAATCAACTGCTCTTTGATTGGATTTAAGGCCTACTCTACAGAAGGAAATGCATGTCTGATACTATAAATCTGGCTAAGCACCGATAGCTGGGTATCTCACGCATCTTAAGTAGGAACTCACTAGTATTCTTTACTTAATGGACATAGTATCAAATTATCTCTAAATAATAATCTATCTCCATAGTGATAAAGTAGTGTGATTCTCAGTCCTCATCAAAAAAGTATCTATTTACTGGATTGTGACTAACATAGAGATTCACAAATGGTCAAAGTGAAGAGAATATGCGTCTTTGGAGTGCCCAGCTATAAATGAGACATCTATATCATACCTCACCCCACAAGACTTAGGGAACATTGCAGAAAAGGGATAAAAAAAGATTGTAAATACAATACATAGAGGGTTGGGTTGGAGCAGTGTCTTCCAGACATGACAAGGCCAGTGCACTAAAAAACCCTGTGGTTTCCTATATGGGTTTAAGCTAATAAACATTCTGTCTTGGATAAGATAGGGGTAAATTAGCTGTCACTCCCCCCTCAGCTGAGGAGCTATTGAGAGTTGATGACTATTAGTGATGAGGAGAGTTATTTTCCTTTAGGAGTATGGTCTCAATATGTTGATCATGCTTCAGAGGATATCCCTACATGCTTGCGTACATGGGCAACAAAATTTGACCTTGGTGGGTCACTTAGAAAAAAAAAAGGACATGAAGTTTGGGCTGTATACATGGGGAGAGGCATATAGATGGAATTGAAGAGAGAAAGGTGAGATTATATAGGACAGAAATACATTGTTATGAATGCAAGCCTCTTTGATTAGGTGTGTAGCATAAGAAAAGCATGTAAGTAGAAATAGTCAAGGAATATGAGATAAAGTATTAGCTATAAATGAATATTTTCCTTGGTATGTGTTTTAATTTATGCTTATTTAACAAGATTATAGTATATTATGAGGACAGATAAAAATATATGCAGTACCATACTTTTATATTATTCTTTGCTTGCTCCACGTAGCTAAACTATAGTTTTTCATCCTATGTAATTCTATATCAAGTAACATAAGCAAATCCATTATGACCTAATAATTTACTATTTTTAGTTCATTACTTTCATCAATTTTTATTTGTAAGCAGCACAACAATATTATAAATATTATTCTCAACATTGAAATATTACAGAGAATGTCCAGAGTAATAAGTAACAGCATCATCTCTAAAGGCTTTTTCTTTATTTATTTAAACATGATCTTACTAATATACTAATTAAATCCCCTTATGGTGAATGTATGTCAGTATATGTTAGTAATTTTCCCATGAATTTAAAAGAATCATTATGTGTGTGCCTAGAATATACAAGCTTGTTTTCTTTCTAACTGTTAAGTACGTATACTTTTGATAAGTTACAAATACAGTATTATAAAGATAGGAGAAATATTAAGTAATTAACAGAATCACTAGTAATTAGGTTTTTGTTTATGGACAATTCAGTCTAGATCTGCTTTTTGCTTTATCCTTACACATAGACAATACTAAATATATCTCAACGTAACAAAATAATGAAGAAATAATGAGTAGAGCACTAGATTATGAAAGAAGAAATTCTAAACTTTGGTTGTTTCTCAGTTTCAAGTTCTATGAGTTCAGGTGTGCCCTTTGCCTTTTGGAAGACCAATATCTTCTATGGCAAATTCAGTAACTAAAACTCGTATCCAGCTACATGTTAGTCCATGTACCCTATGCTCTAAATGCCAAATGGATTTTGTAAGCAATACAATAATCTTATTGTGATTTAAAAAATAGTGAGATAAATTATACGTAATACTAGTTGAACTAGTTGATTTCAAATATGATAACCAGTTATAACATTCTTTCGGGCATCTGCAAGAGATGCTCAAGGTTGTCAATTACTGTTTCCTGAGGAATATAAACAATGTCTATTTAATAACAGTTTAAAGGGAGTATATGGAAACCTAGGAAATATTATGTAAGAGAAACCAGGAAAATGTCCCTCCGAAAATATCTCTCAAATTAAACAATTCATTATTTAATAATGACTCCACCATAACATATTTACTTTGAGTACTTACAGAGATCGAGGAGAGTCATGAGTTTGACACTAGCCTGGGTTGTACTGTGAGACTATATTTCATGAAACAAGAAGCAAGAAAATAAAAGTGTATTCCAGGATCTCTTTAGAAAGAAAATATCCTTAAAAGTGGTTTCACCTTAGAAGTAATACATATTGAAAAATCAATAAGTTTGCTGTAGCATTAATCTTAAAAGTGTTTAATAATGATAGATGGAATTGGGACAAGTGTGTATTAAGTAGAAATTTCAGAAATGGAAGACCTTTGCAAAGGAAAATCATATGAAACCAAAGAATGGTAGCAATGGAGGTAAAACTGAATTCTTTAATAGCCAGGTCTAGTATTAACACATTTCTTATCTACACCACTTCACAGTGAGTCATACTTGGTTTTGATTTTTCTTTTAGCTTGTTTTTGTACTTTGTTTTTTTTCTTTACTGGAGAATTGCTTCAAAGGGTAAATGCATCTTCAATATGAAGATATTGCAAGGAAAATAGCACCTATTTAACAGTGGATAATGAGCAGTTTTATAATCTGATTGTATTTGAAATTTCTGAAATAGAAGTTAGAGGAAAGCTTTTGGCTCCAATGTAAACTTTTCAATAAAATGGCCTTTCATAGAAGACTACAATTACAACATCAGCAGTGAAAATGACATATGTCAGGCCTGAAGTGAAAAGGATATTTCCTTCTGAGCACTCATCTGGAGAAACGTCTTTTAAATCTATGAACTAGACTAAACTTTTGAGTTGTTTTCTCCCTCAAATTTCTACATTACTTTTAAGCAGAAAAATTATTTGAAAGTCAGAAGAAGGACATTTTGCAAACTAATCAACTGAATTAACATGTTTTAGTGTGAGAATAAACCTGCAACTATATCCATTCAATCTAGATTCCTTGCTTCCCAGCTTACCCTGGGTTTCATATCTCAAGTGTCTGAATCAACTCAGAACAAAAACTATTAAATTCAAAAATAAACTTTAAGAAACTTAAAACCCAAAGAATCGCACTAATATGTAGATTTTCAAAATATGACTCTTCTTTAATGGGTAACTATTTAATGTCCCACAAATTTTAAAGAATACATTAGATTTCTGGTTACCTCTTCTTCGATATCCAAAGTTCCATTATTAGAATCAAAACTTCCACAAGTCTCTGTTGCAAGTAACCAATATTCAGTTCCAAATGCTATCAAAAAAAGGATAACACCAATAGCACCAACAATTCCTGCCACAAGAGCAGTGGTTCCAATCTTCATGATAGAAGTATTATATTCTTTGCTACAATTGCATGCAGAAGAAGCACTGAAATGACCAGTTGCTAAAGCACAGCTTGTAGGTCTCAATAGAAGTCACTATTTTAAGACTAGGATTAACATCTTTTCGTGGTTGGTCTAGGTTTCACCAGGCTGTGGGAGAAGAGCTATTAAAAGCAGATGACCTGGTTCAATTAAGCCAATGGTGTATCTAGCACAAACCTGCCCCCCCACACAGATAAGCATATACACAGACAGATCAGTTCCATAAAATAATTAACAATAGATAGAGGAAAGTAAGCTAGCAACTTCTATCTTTCATCTAAGTGAAATTAGTGATATCTATAAATAAGTAATTACCCTAAATGAAGGTAAAAGATTGTGATAATTAGCTGGACATTCTAATAAACATCACTGAGTAATAAATGTGTACAAATAACTACATAATATATAGTATAAAACACAGCACATACATATTGTCTTTGAAGACTCATCAGTACTCTGTACTAATGGAAGGAAAACTTTAAATTTCAAAATTAAAAGAGGAGATTATCATTTCTCCTCTAATAGCTATCATTCTCTAACTATAATTTGGTGCAAGAACTAAACTATGCAGATATTAAGAAAGATATGTACATCAAATTATTATTTATTTGTTCAACTTTTAACTGTATTTGGAAAACAGTTTACAGAAAGTCAGTGAGATCAGAGGTCCTCTTTATTAACAGGGGCAAACCAGTGAGTAGCCAGAATGGTGTAATATTAAGAATGATGTGTATAGTTATCTGGAGTTTAAATCTCACTTATTCTACTTACTAGATTGTGGTTTTGAACAAGCCTTTAAATCACAGTCTCTGTACTATTAAAATGCTGATATAAATAATGCCTACCATAAATTTGTGCCTAAGGTATGAATCAAATAATACCTGACACATAAGCAAATGACAAATCTTTTTTAATGATTTCTTATGAAAAATGTCTATGTGAGAATGCTGATTATCATTAAAAGAAACATAACATATTTTATCTGTCTTTATGGTGCCTATTATTGATTAGAAAAAAGTTGTACAATATGCATCAAATGAAATGTTACAGAACATACTATAAAATATTAATAATTATTAGCTAGATAAAAGATAGAAATTGAATTATTTATCATGCTTAGTAACATTTGATCACTTCTGGGGACTAGAATATTAGTTAAGAACTAGTACCTGAGCTGGATCCCACTTTGGGCCTGTCTCTGGACCTCCTTTTCCTCAGGCTCTTCTCCATTTTTGTCCCTGCAGTTCTTTTAGACAGGAACAATTCTGGGTCAGAGTTTTTGACTGTGGGATGGCAACTCCATCCCTCCACTTGATGCCCTGTCCTTCTACTGGGTATGAACTCTACAAGTTCCCTCTCCCCATGGTAGGACATTTCATTTAAGGTCCCTCCCTTTGAGTCCTGAGGGTCTCTCCTACCAGGTCTCTGGTACATTCTAGAGGGTCCCCCACCTTCTACCTCCAAAGGTTGCCTGCTTCCATTCTTTCTACTGGCCCTCAGGGCTTCAGTCTTGTTCTCCCTCTCCCCAGTACCTGATCATAACCTGACACTATTACTGATGCTATGGTATGCTTACAAACAGGGGCCTATCATGACGAAAGGCCCAACAAGCATCTGAAAGAGCCAGATGCAGATGTTTATACCCAACCAATGGACAGAAACTGGTGACCCCTGTGGTTGAATTAGGGAGAAGCTGGAAGAAACTGAGGAGGAGAGCGACTCTATAGGAGGACCAACAGTCTCAACTAACCTGGCCCCCCAGGATCTCGCAGACACTGAGCCACCAACCAGGCAGCATACACCAGTTGATATGAGGCCCCCAACACATATACAGCAGAGGACTACCAGGTGTAAACTCAGGGAAAGCCGGGCAGTGGTGGAGCACGCCTTTAATCCCAGCACTTGGGAGGCAGAGACAGGAGGATTTCTGAGTTCGAGGCCAGCCTGGTCTACAGAGTGAGTTCCAGGACAGCCAGGGCTACACAGAGAAACCCTGTCTCGAAAAACAGAAAAAACAAAACAAAACAAAAAAAACTAAACTCAGGGAAGATTCACCTAAACATCAAGAGACGTGGGGTTGGGGCCTCAGGGAGTGTGGAGGTCTGGTGTGGGGGTGGGGTAGAAACATCCTATCGGAGTCCAGGATGGGGAGGAGGAGGTGTAGAATGTCGATGGTAGACCAGGAGAGGGATAAAGTCTGGACTGTAAAAAAAAAAAAAATAAAGAAAGAATAATTTTTTTTAAAGGAAAATATCTCATTGCACTTTAAGTAAATCTTAAAATTTTTAAAAATAAAGAACCTCTGAATATTTATACACACACAGACACAAAGAGAGAGAGAGAGAGAGAGAGAGAGAGAGAGAGAGAGAGAGAGAGAGCACAGAAATGTGATATAGAGGTTCAAAGAATGTTACAGCAGCTCAGAGAAGCAAGGACTATGAAGGATTTAGACAGGTGGCAGGATGGAGACGGAAGCACTTGTGAAGCTGTCCCAGGAAGACAGGCGTTGTCCAAATGCCCCAGGGGACTTACTCTCCAACTTCAATTCCTCATATGATATGAAGAATGAAAACTTTTCCAAAATTTCCAGGGTGGCCATCTGAAAGCATTTTCTTTAAGTGAAACACAGTTAGGAAAGCCATGTATGCAAAGAAAAAAATCTAAATCAACTTCAGTTAGGAAGGGTGGCTTCTATTTTCAAGCCAAGAAAAATCCTTATTGTCATTAAACTAAAATCTTATTACAGAATCTTGTGAAATTTTTTCCAATAATGAAGTTTATAATTTTCATTATTTCTTAGTAGATACTCATGCTGCTTTTAGAAGCCTCTGGTGAAAGTAAATGAACAGAGCAGTAGATTCTTAAAGAAATAGAATATGTGCAGGTGAGGATGTGCTGCTACATGGAATTTACTCAATTCTTTTTATTTAAAAAAAACGAACTTATAACAGTAACAAAGTACAGGCAATAAAAGTTAGACAAAAAAATACTGGCAGCATGTGAGGAATTTTCTGCTGAGATTTGAGGTTCTCAGGATTTAGAAATGAGGACTGGCTTACTGTTAAAATTAAAATAGAAATAGTTTGATTGTTGAAAGATAAACCCCCACCTAAGCTGTGGATTCAACGATTTGGTCACCATGTCGAGCTGAAGAAATAGTTTTCCTTTTACTAAAATTCATCTTTTATACCATTGCTTTCCTCAATAATTTTATCTTCATGAGTTGGAGTAATGGTTGAGCATTTAAGCATACTTATTGCTCTTGCAGAGTTATATTGCTATTCTTTTCTGACCTCTGTGGAAGCCAGGCACACATGTGATGCACATCCAGGCAAAATAATACATACATAAAAATAATTTTAAATAATTGTATCTTTAGAATTGGCAATAATGAGTGGAATCACTCATATGAGAAAAGAAAAAAATCATGCTTTAAAAACAGCAGAGTTAGCAATTTTGCTCAATGTAAATAGGTGCTTACAAACAGATTTGATGACCTGAGTTTGAAGTGCTTTCTTATAACACTTAGGACCACTTCCACAGGGGCTTAAAACAGGCCAAGAAGAATTGGCCCACCCATACAAATCACTAATCAGGAAAATGCCCCACAGACTTACTACAAGGAAATCTGATGGAGGCAATTCTTCAACTGAAGCTCCCTCTTCCCAGGTTGTGTCAAGTTAACAAAAACTAACAAGCACAGAACATCTAATATACTTTTGATAAATAATAGGTTCTAACTTTGTGTACTTTGATGTACTCACAGATATCCAAACTTATACTTTTATACCATTATAATACAAATTATCATTTGTCATTTATGTTATTTTATAAATAAGAAAAATAATTGTACTGTCTGAAATTTAATGCTTAATCCACATGAATTGCATATGGTTTCTGGAATCAGACTGATTTTTTTCTTTTATTATATTAAAATTATTTTGAAAACTGCTCATCATATGAGTTTGAGTTCATTTTACAAGGCAGCAATGTATGTTATTTGTAATAAAGCGAATTCTTAATGCCAAATACACACTTAGCAAAAATGAGTGGTACCTAAATTGAATTAAGTTGATTATTTATGAAATATGAATTGGTTTGATCAATATTTTAGATTGTTTTAGATATTTTTAAACTGAGACTCACTTAATTTTGAAAACTGTCTTGGGTTCACCTATGAAGTTTCACTATCTCCACAAGCAATGCAGAGTCAATGAGAAGATAAAATACTAAAGATTAAACTAACCAGCCACAGTGGGAGTCCTTAATAGATGACAGTTTCCAAAAATTTCAGCCTGGGAATGAGTCACAAAAAAGAAAAATAGAGACAGTTAAAGATTTCCAAATGAACATTAATTAAAAATTAATTCAAAATTGAAGTCTGATGAGTATGGGTGATTCTGGGAGCTCCTCCTCCTGTTGTATTATATGACTTCACTAAAGCAAAAACACACTTTCATTTTGCATCGTACGTGCCCTCATGCCATGCAGTGCCAACTGACACTACCTAAAACACCTAATCTCAGATTTGATATTATTTTGTTATGGATTACAAGTATTTTAATGCATATAAATTTTTTGGTTTCATAGAAACACAGTGGTTCAATTACAGAAAACAAGTCACACCTTCCAGCATGCTGCTGCAAGACACCCAGTGACACACCAACCACCATGTGACTGTGGGAATACAAGTTGAAGACATCCAGAGGTGCCACTATGAAAATCAAGTTTGAATGGAAAGATAGAAGAGACAGAGAAAGGAATGATGCATTTACTAAGAGAGGCAGAACTGGAGATGCAAGAGTGCTATGGATCAGCCTGATGTGTGCAGCCTGTTCTGCTATCTGAGTGAGGCTGTGGTAAGGTCTTGGCCAGGGTTGCCACTGAAGGTCATGTCTGGGTCTGTGGCCATACAGCAGCAGAAGTTTTAGTAGATGTCTATGGCCCAAGTTATGACAAAAGGTCTTAAGAATGTCCCTGGTTTGAGTGGCCTCCTGGAAACATTTCAAAGTCAAAGGGCTGCATAGAGCCAGCCCCAACCCTTGCCTGAGCAGCTTTGGAGAGCTGAATACCTAGGGTATAAGAGTGGGAGAGCTGGCCTTGTCACTAGACAGGATAGTGCTGGAGAGTCGGCCCTAATGGCATGGGTCCAGAAAATCTTACACTGATGGCACAACTGTGGGAAAGCCAGCTCTGCATCTTACCAGCTGCCAGAAGCAGTAAAGCTGTCCCTATCTCTCACCTGGGAAAATCTGGAGAGTTGGCCTTGGTGGTTTGAGTGAAGGAAAGATAGAGGTCTGAGCAACACAACCATTACCCTGGCCCATATCCAAGGCCTTGAGTTGGACCATCCCAATATTTACCCCATCTATGAACCACTTGAGCATGTAAAGAGGTCATCTCTGCAGAACCAACGCTGCAGGACCTCCATTACACAGGGCAACAGCAGGATATCCAAAAGGAGTCTAAGTGAGGAACCAGTACTGTTGGTGTAGGAGAAGTCAGATGCCTAAAACCACACCAGTGATTCACTGCAATGGACATTTACAAGTAAACTATATGGGCAAAAATATATACTGTGCGATACAGCATGACACGCTGCAGCTTTCACAACAAGATGGTTCTTTTATGTTATTTTTTGTTTTTGTTTTTGTTGTTGTTCTTGATGTTTTCTTTGTGGGGAGGAAGTTGGAAGGCTGGAGAGCGGATATAGAGGGATAGGGAGATTTGTGGGATTGGAGTATATGATGTGAAATTTACAAAGAAACAATAAAACCTGTTTTAAAAACACCAATAAAAAGAAAAAAATACAGAAAAAGATACATACATACTTACATACATAAATATATTTTTTCTCACTGCCATTCCAATGCCTGTAGCTATAAAATCCTTGGATTCTACTATATTGAGGAATATCAAATGACTGAGAAGCACCTAAAGAAATGTTTAACACCCTTAGTCATCAGGGAAATGCAAATCAAAACAAGTCTGAGATTCCACCTCACACCAGTCAGAATGGCTAAGATCAAAAACTCAAGTGACAGCAGATGCTGGCGAGGATGTGGAGAAAGAGGAACACTCCTCCATTGTTGGTGGGATTGCAAGCTGGTACAACCACTCTGGAAATCAGTTTGGCGGACCCTCAGAAAATTGGATATCGTTTTACCTGAGGACCAAGCTATACCACTCCTGGGCATATACCCAAAAGATTCCCCAACATATAAAAAGGACACATGCTATGTTCATAGCAGTCTTATTTATAATAAATAGCCAGAAGCTGGAAAAAACCCAGATGTCCTTCTACAAAGGAATGGATACAGAAAATGTGGTACATTTACACAATAAAGTACTATTCAGCTATTAAAAATGATGAATTCACGAAATTTTTAGCCAAATGGATGGAACTAGATCCTGAGTGAGGTAACCCAATCGCAAAAGAATACGCATGGTATATACTCACTGATAAGTGGATATTAGCCCAAAAGTTCCAAATACCCAAGGTACAATTCACAAACCACTTGAAGCTCAAGAAGAAGGAAGACTAAAGTGTGGGTGCTTCTGTCCTTCTTTAAAAAGGGAAGAAAATACTCACGGGAGCAAATATGGAGACAAAATGTAGAGCAGAGACTGAAGGAAAAGCCATCTAGAGTTTTTATCACCTGGGGATTCATCCCATATACAGTTACCAAATCTCAACACTATTGTGTATGCCAAGAAATGCTTTCTGAAAGGAGCCTGATATACCTGTCTCCTGAGAGGTCCTGCCAAAGTCCTACAAATAGAGAGGCAGATGCTGGCAGCCAACCATTGGACTGAGCGTGGGGTCTCCAATGGAGGAGTTAGAAAAAGGACTGAATAAGCCAAAGGGGTTTGCAAGCCCACAGGAAGAACAACAATATCAACCGACCAGACCCTCCAGAGCTCCCAGGGACTAAGCCACCAACCAAGGAGTACGCATGGCTCCAGCTGCATATATAGTAGAGGATGGCCTTGTCAGGCATCAATGGGAGAGGTCTTTGGTCCTATGAAGGCTCTATAGATGCCCCAGTGTAGGGGAATCAAGGCCTGGGAGGCAGGAATGGGTGGGTAGGTGGAGGAACACTCTAATAGAAGCAGGGGGAGGGGGGATGGGATAGGGTGTTTCTGGGAGGGGTAAAACCAAGGAAGGGGATAACATTTGAAATGTAAGTAAAGAAAATAGTCAATAAAAAATTCAATTGCAAAAAAGTTGCATTGTGAATTGCTAAAATTCCTTTTTGTTTTGACAGTACAGGGGGTTGAAAATAAAGCTTCAGATATGCTGTACAAGTGTTCTACCACTGAGCTCTTTAGCTTTCCTGACGCATTTCCTAAAAGAAAAGTAGTGGATTGATAAATTTTGGTCATCCAATTAAGAGAGACATTTTAACGTTTATTAAAATGACATTAAACTTACTTCTGCTGTTTTATACTATGTATTTCTGCAAGTTGATATTCTGAGTTTAAAATTATAGACTCAAAATATCAGCCAATTCTAAAAACTGATGAACAGTCACTAAGTCCTATATCAAATATTTATCAAAGATTTAGTTCTTCGTGTAAAAATAACCAAGCATATTCTTCTCATTAGTATGCAAACTTCCATTCATGCATAATAAATGGTAAAATCATATATGATATATAATATGGAAAATGATTCTTTTAAAATAAATTCATCATTTTTGTCTTCAAATATTTAATGTGTATACTTAGTTAACGTACATATTTACCTGAGGACATGTAAATTTTTCTCAGGTAAAAAGCAGAGTTTTTGGTATATACTTATAAAAACAGACTACAGTTTATAATATAAAAAATAGATTTTATGCCCATAGTGACAAATTTTTCTTTCTAATACTGTAACTTACCATCCTTGTCAATACCTTTTGATAAAATATTAAAAGACTCAACATTATCCTGAAAATTATAAAATTGTTCATTATATGGAACTGTAAACAAATATCAGTTTTGTTAAAAATCCTACTTTGTGCTTTAGATGGGGATCTAAAATGTTTTAGTAATATATTGCCTGAGGAACATTTAAATAAGAGGAAAATAATTTCAGGTTTTATTATCTTGTTGAAAGAGAAGTAGGCCATTTCATTATGTGGAAAGAGAAAATTATTCTCTTAAAATCAAAAGTGCTACACTAAGAGTTAAAATATCCTCTATTTTTGTTATTTGTAGCCTTGACAACAACTCCAGGCTAATGTTCTTGCTAAGGGAAAGTATTCTGCATGTCACCAATGGAAAACATATACACCAACCCAGCTACAAATCCTTTGATTTACAATGGTGTCCAGGCTACAAGATATGACAGTACAATGGTGGCCCAATGCTTGTGGGAATAACCAATCAATATCTGATTTGACATAAGTCACACTCTATGAGATAGAATCTGTACCTAACTCTGCTACCCCATATTTGAATTATAAACATTCTGAAAAAAAATTACTGAAATAACGCCATTCAGAAATGTAGGGGGGATATTACTTTGGAATAAACATTACTAAGAGAGTGAAAGACCTCCATTATGAATAGAATAAAGGTAAGTATAGAAGTAAATACAAGAAAGGCTATTGGAGAAGATGAAAGGATTTAGAAAGGTTAGGTAGTAGAAAGGATGCAAATACAATAATTTCATATGTTAAATCTTCAAATAATAATGTCTTAAAGAAAATGAAAACATAATTAAAAAACAAGCAGACTATAGTCACAAACAATATAAAGTATCTTGGTATGACTCTAACCAAACAAGTGAAAGATCTGTATGACAAGAACTTCAAGTCTCTGAAGAAAGAAATCGAAGAAGACTTCAGAAGGTAGAAAGAACCCCCATGCTCATGGATTGGCAGGATTAATATAGTAAAAATGGCCATCCTGCCAAAAGCAATCTACAGATTCAATGCAATCCCCATCAAAATTCCAACTCAATTCTTCATAGACTTAGAAAGAGCAATTCTCAAATTCATTTGGAACAACAAAAAACCCAGGACACCAAAGCTATTCTCAACAACAAAAGAACGTCTGGGGGAATCAGCATTCCTGACCTCAAGCTGTACTACAGAGCAGTAGTGATAAAAACTGCATGGTATTGGTACAGTGACAGGTAAGTAGATCAATGGAATAGAACTGAAGACCCAGAAATGAACCCACACACTTATGGTCAC
>CM052722.1:53978463-54053124 GCA_028551405.1 Uromys caudimaculatus | reverse complement strand
CTCCATTGCTGGTAGGATTGCAAGCTGGTACAACCACTCTGGAAATCAGTTTGACAGACGCTCAGAAAAAATGAACATAATATTACCTGAGGACCCAGCTATACCACTCCTGGACATATACCCAGAAGATGCTCCAACATGTAATAAAGACACATGCTCCACTATGTTCATAGCAGCCATATTTATAATAGCCAGAAGCTGGAAACAACCCAGATGTCCCTCAGCAGAGGAATGGATACAGAAAATGTGGTACATTTACACAATGGAGTGCTACTCAGCTATTAAAAACAATGATTTAATGAAATTTGCAGGCAAATGGATGGAACTTGAATATATCATCCTGAGCGAGGTAACTCAGTCACAAAAGAACGAACATGGTATGTACTCACTGATAGATGGAAAAGTTCAGAATACCCATGTTTCACTTTACAGTAACCGCTCGACTGAGAGTGAGGTCCCAGCTGGAGGAGTTGGAGAAAGCACTGAAGGAGCTGAGGGAGTTTGCAGCCCCATGGAGGGAGCAACAGTGTCAACTGGCCTGACCCCCTCTGTCCTCCTGGAGGCTGGACCACCAACCAAAGAATACACATGGAGGAACCCATGGTTCAGACCACATATGTGGCAGAGAAGGGCCTTGTTGGCCATCAGGGGGAGGAGAGGGCCTTGGGCCTGAGGGTGTTAGAGGCCACAGTAAAGGGTAATGTCAAGGTGGGAATATGGGAGTGGGTGGAAGGGTGGGTGGGAGGTGGAATGCCCTCATAGAGGCGGGGGAGAGGGAGGAGATAGAGGGTTTCCAAAGGGGAGACCTAGAAAGGGGGAAACATTGGAAATGTAAAAAAAGTATCAAATAATAATAATAATAATAATAATAATAATAATAATAATAATAATAAAAAAGATGATGTGGGGACTGGAGTGATGGCTCAGCAGTTAAGAGCATTGACTGCTCTTCTGGAGGTCCTGAGTTCAATTCCCAGCAAAGACATGGTGGCTCACAACCATCTGTAATGGGATCCGATGCCCTCTTCTGGTATGTCTGAAGACAGCTACAGTGTGCTCATATGCATAAAATAAATAAATATGTTTAAAAATTTTAAAAGATGATTGTTTTGGAGTCACAACAAGCCCAACTTTCACCTTCCTGACTGTCTTTGCATGCACACACACACACAGACACACAGTATAAAAAAAAAAAAAGAAAAGAAGCAGAGTTGAATAGACAGATCTCAAAGACAGACATATAAATAATAATTAAGCTAGCAGCTATTGTCACTCTAATATAAAAACTATGTAAAGATACACAAAAAACTGCATGCAAATATCCCTGATGAATATAGATTCAAGGAAATTTTAATAAAACACTTATGAACATAAATAAAAATCATTACCTACCATGACCAAGTTAGCTTTATTTCTGAAATGCAGAGATATTTCAATATATATAAGTCAATAAATGTACTAAACCACATAAATGGACTTAATGACAAAAGTCATGTGATATTCTTAATAGATACAGAAAAGATCTTTGATTAAATCTAGCATGCCTTCATGGTAGAAGTCCCAGAGAGAGTAGGATGAAAGGGCTAGACAAGGCAGCCCAGTATAAGGAAATGGTCCTAAGAGCAGCCAAAAAAGTAAGAGACACCCCTACAACCACAGCATGTGTACAAAGGACCTAGTGCAGACCCATGCAGGCTTCATGATTGCTGCTTTAGTGTACAGAGACTTAATTTTTAAAGGGTTTGAATTTTTAGAGACTGAAGCTTTTGTATTATGATACTGACATGAGATCTTGAAGGTAAACAAGAAAAGGAAGTTATAGTTGAATAGTGATGTGTCTGTGTCAAGCTCACAAGGAATCATTTGTGCTGGTTAGTTTTTTGTAAGCTTAATACAAACTAATCATCTAGGAAGAGAAAATGTTAATTTTAATTTGGTATATGGAGAAGTCTTTGAGGTATTTTCTTTATTAATGATTGATGTGTTATCCCCAGACTACTGTGGGTGGTGCCACCCATGGGCAGGTGGCCCTTGTACCTGCCTATTACATTGCTGATTCCTCAGTAGTATAAGAAAGAAAGCTGAGCCAGTTAGGGAGGGAAAGCTAATAAGAAGTGTTTCTCCACGTCATCTGCCTGACTCCAGGTTCCTATCTTGGGTTTCTTCCTTGACTTTCCCTAATGATGGACTATGATTGGTATGTTTAAGTCAAATAAACTCTTTTCTCTGCCTCCAAAAAGGGAGCACACCCTGACATAATAATAGCTATATTTGAGAAAATCATAGTCAACATCTTTCTAAATGGAGAAAACAATTGAAGTCAACCATTTTCAATATGTTGCTATAAACACCGATGTAATAAGGGAAGAGAAGAAAATTAAAGGGATACAAATAGAAAAAGCAGAAGTAAAACTATCTGTATTTGTACATGGAATAATGTTATATATGAGATCCCAAAATAATACCAGGAAACTTCTCTTCTGGAAACCATAAGCAAATTCAGCTATGTGGCAAAATTTAGAAGGCACTATGCAATCTTTTAAGAGAGGGAAACAACCGAGAGTCCTACCCATCTATAATGCTTCTGATACTTCTGAATCACAACAATGACCAGCATGGCACCATAATGCTAAAGCTGAAATAGTGATGTGTGTACCCTGGCAGTAACCAACAACTCACTAATTAAATGGACCTAAAGCCTGCTCAACAAAAGGAAAACCCTGCTAGATACTGGAAGTTAGCCAACTACCTGAGCTAGTGAAGTCATAAACCTTTTAGAAGAATCTAAAACTATTAATTTACTAAACCAGCTTAATTCCTGTCTACATTCTAAATATTTATCTTTATACCCATATATAAGTATAGTTCTTGCCCTCATCAAAGAAACTTCTCTTTACAACAGATGGAGATCATTACAGAAAAACAGAACTGACTGAAGTGTAGAGAATGATCATTTGGTACCCAGTCACAACTGAACACAATTTCTTCCGCTATGGATCAAAGTTCATGTAGAAGAGGAGGGAGAAAGATAGTAGGAGGTAGAGGAACAAAAAGTTTGCCATAATATTGTCTCCTAGAAATGTCAGAGAGGCGATTCTCATGGAGTTTCATCAACATACCTGCCAAAACAAGACCTAAAAGATGATGGTACAAACAGACATAATGACATGAAGGGTTATACAAAATACTAATATGAAAGCTCATCAGACCTGAACCTAAGACAAAGAACTATGTACAATTGGGGAATGCTCAGAGTGCAAGAAATGGGTCTTTCTCGGGAACAAGACACTTAATTGGTTATTGTTGTGGTTTAAATAAGAATGCTTCCCACAGGCTCATAGATTTCAATACTTGGTCACCAGAGTCTGACATTATTTGAAAAGATTAGGAAGAAATATTGTAAATGCCACTTTTATTTCCTCAGATAAAGTGATGTGATGAGACCAGTACTCAAGTTTTATGAGTACATGGCTTGGGCTGAGCCCAGAGCATTCGATTCTTGCCTCTAACTACAGTCTAATCTTCAGCAAGTCCAGATATTGAAGGCTTCCGTTTCTATCCTCCATGTGCTAACCTAGACCTAGAATGTTTCAACCTCCCAGAATAAACTGCTGAATAAACTCACCCTTTTAGCTCTTTCTGAACTACGGCTGGCTGGTTCAAACTCAGCTGTTCTGGCTCAAACTTCTCTCCAAGCTGACTGATTAAAATTGGATTCTATTGGCCAGTGTCTGAATTGCTCTGCTTTGAATTGCTCTTGAACTTCACAAAGTCAATTGTTCTGCTCTGAACTGAGCTCAGCTGCACTGCACTAAACTGAACTGCTCCAAACTGAACCTCTGAAGTAAACTGAACAGAACTGACTCAACTCGCAACTCCACTCAACTGCTATTTATGTAGACTCTCTCCTGTGCTGGTCTCATGATAGTTGAGCATATTCTGTTCTGTCAAACCTTTCTCTGATTCATCACATTGTGAGCTTCTCAATTAGACATCACTTTCAAACATGGCTGCTTCCTTCTGTATTCAAGCCAGAGGGATTAAAGATGTGTACTAAGCATATGTGTACATTCCAGCCAGAAGGATTAAAGGTACTAAGGGTGTGTCTGTATTCCAGCTGGGTCATACAGACTTAGGTCTGGATGGGATCCCCTACCAAAGATGCCATATTGCTGGATTAGAATTTCTCTACAAACTATGTCACTGGGGATGGGTTTTAAAGTTTTAAAAGCCCATCCCAAAACCAAATTCTCTCTCTTCCTGCTGCCTGTGGATGTGGATGTAGAACCCTTAGCTACTTCCAGCACCTGTCACTATACTTCCACCTGTGATGATAATGTACTAAATCTCTGAAACTATTAACAAGCCCAAATTAAATGCTTTCTTTCATAAGTGTTGTAGCAATTATGGTGTCTCTTCACAGCAATAGGACACTGATTAATACAGTTATGCAATATGTAGTTGTCAACCACAAATAAATATAATCTTATGAAGCAGGTCTGTTTTACGTATAATATTTTATATATAATGTGGTGGTATGAATAAAAATGGCCCCTATACAATCATACACCTAATAGGGCTATAGCAAGTGGCCCTGTTAGGAGATGTGGCCTTGTGAGAGTAGGTTTGACTTCGTTGAAGGAGATGTGACACTAGGGGATGGGCTTTGAGGTCTCAGAAGTTTAAGTTTGGTCAGTGTGTTACTGTTACTTCCTGCTGCCTGAGGATCCAGATGTAGAACTCTCAGCTCTTTCTCCATCACTTCTGCCTGCATGCCTCCATGCTTACTGCCATGACAATAAGAGACTAAATCAGCAACTTGAAAGTACACCTGAAAGCTCGAGGAAAAAAGAAGAAAGCACACCAAAAAGGAGTGGAATGAAAAAAAATAATTAAAATTAGGGTTAAAACCAGATAGAAAGAAAGAAAACAACACAACAATACAAAGAGTCAATGAAACCAAGAGCTCGTTCTTTGGAAAATCAACAAGATAGACAATCAGTCAAACTCACCAAAAGACAGAGAGACAGTATCCAAATTAACATAACAAGAGACACTGAGGAAATTCAAAGAATCATAAGGTCTTATTTCAAAAGCCTGTACTCCACAAAATTGGAAAGTCTTAATGGAATGAATGATTTTCTAGACAGATATCACTTACCAAAGTTAAAGTCAGATCAGGTAAATGATTTACATATCCCTATATCCTCTAATGAAATAGAAGCAGTCATCAAAAGTCTCCCCCACCCCCACCCCCCCAAAAAAGCACAGGACCAGAAGGTTTTAGTGCAGAATTCTATCAGACTTTCAAAGAGATGTTGAGAAAAACATTGACAAAATCCAACACCCCTTCATGTTAAAAGTATTAGAGAGATCAGGGATACAAGGCAGATAACTAAACATAATCAAAGCAGTATATAGCAAACCAATAACCAACATCTAACTAAATGGAGAGAAATTTAAAGTGTTTCCACTAAAATCAGGGGCAAGACAAGGTGACCCACTCTCTCCCTATCTATTCAACACAGTACTTGAAGCTTGAGCAAATGCAATAAAGGAGATCAAGGGAATACAAATTGGAAAGGAAGAAGTCAAACTATTGCTATTTATGGATGATATGGTGGTATACATAATCAACCCCAAAAATTCTATCAGAGACCTCCTACAACTGATAAACAACATTCAACAAAGTGGCTGAATATAAAATTAACTCAAAGAAGTCGTGTCCTTCTTATATACAAATGATAAATGGGTAGAGAAAGAAATTAGGGAAATAACACCTTTACAACAGTCATGAATAATATATAATATCTTGGTGTAACTTTAACCAAACAAATGAAAAATCTGAATGTCAAGAAATTCAATTCCCTGAAGAAATAAATTGAAGAAGATATCAGAAGATGGAAAGATAGTCATGGATAGATAGGATTAACATAGTAAAATGGCCATCTTACCAAAAGCAATCTACAGATTCAATGCAATCCCCAATAAAATTCCAACACAAATTTTTATAGACTTAAAGAGCATTTCACAACTTTATATGGAAAATCAAAAAAAAAAAAAAAAAAAAACAGGATAGCTAAAACAATCTTGAACAATAAAAGAACTTTGGGAGGAGTCACCATCCCTGACCTCAAGCTGTAATAAGAATCATCATTCCTGACCTCAAGTTGTACTATAGGGCAATAGTGATAAAAACTGTATGGTATTGGTACAGAGACTGACAGGTTGATCAATGGAATTGAATCAAAGACCAAGAAATAAACTCATACACCTATGAACACTTGACTTTTGATAAAGAAGCCAAAGCTATACAATGGAAAAAGAAGTACATCTTCAACAAATGGTGTTAGTCTAACTGGATTTCTACATGTAAAACAATGCAAATAGATCCATATTTATTATCCTACACAAAACTCTAGTCCAATCGGATCAGGGACCACAACATAAAACCAGATACACTAAATCTCGTAAGAGAGAAAATGGGAAATGCCCTTGAACACACTGGTACAGGAGATAATTTCCTGAACAGAACAACAATAGCTCATGCTCTATAATCAACAATTGGATAAATGGGTATCATGAAACTGAAAAGCTTCTCTAAAGCAAAGAAAGGACACTGTCAATAGGACAAAATGGTAGCCTACAGATTGGGCAAGAATCTTCACCAATCCTACATATTACAGAGGGCTGATTTCCAAAATGTATGAAGAACTCAAGATATTAGACATCAACAACCCAAATAACCCAATTTAAAAATAGGGTACAGAAGTAAACAGAATTCTCAACAGAGGAGTCTCTAATGGCTGAGAAGCACTTAAAGAAATGTTTGAAGTCATTATTGATGGAGGAAATGCAAATCAAAACAAGATTCTGATATTCTATCTTACGCCAATCAGAATGGCTAAGATTAAAAATTCAAGTTATAGTACATTCTGGAAAGGATGCGGAGCAAGGGGAACTCTCTTCCATTCTGATGGGAGTGGAAACTTGTACAACCACATTGGAAATCAATTTGGCTGTTTCTCAGAAAACTGGGAATGGCTTTACCTCAAGACCCACCCAGCTATACCAATCTTGAGCACATACTCAAAAGATGTCCCACTATTCCAAAGGTACTCGCTCAACTATGTTCATAGCTGTCTTATTCATAATGACCAGAAACTGGAAACAATGTACATGACCTTCAACTGATGGATGTATAAAGAAAGTGTGGTACATCCATCCACACAAAGAAATACTATTCAACTATTAAAAATAAAGACATCGTGAAATTTGCAGGCAAATTGGTGGAGCTTGAGAATGTTATCTTGGGTGAGGTAACCAGTCCCGTTCCCCTAAGAAACATGCAGGCTATGTACTCACTTATAGGTTGATATTAGCTATAAAATACAGGATACCCATGTTATTATACTCCATAGACCCAAAGAAACTAAACAAAAAGAATGCACAAGGGACAATGCTTGAATCTCACTTAGAAGGGGGAATAAAACAGTCATAGGAGACAGATGAAGGGAGGGACCTGGCAGACAGAAGTGATGAGGAGGTGAATAAGGGGTTCAGGATCAGGTGTGGGGAAGGAAAGGAGAGATAGCCAAATGTCTATGAGAATGAATGGAAATTTGAAACTGGTACTAGTGGGAAAGTGAGGGACATCTCCAGGACAAGATAAAGGCCTAAGATATGGGAGATACCCAAGAATCTCTGGGTGACCTTAGCTGTGACTCACAGCATTGGAGATATGCAATGTGAAGAGGCCACCTCCTATAGCCAGGCAGCAACCCCAGTGGAGGGATGGAGACACAAACCCACCCACAATACTTTTGACCTCAGATTTATCCTGTCTATAAAAATTCACTGATGGGGGAGAGGAACTGAGGCGGAGGGAATGGCCAAGAATTAACCAGGCCAAGTAGAGATCCATCCCATGGGCAAGTACCAATCATTGACTTTATTAATGATATTCTGTTATGCTTGCAGGCGGGAGCATGCTGTCCTCTGAGAGACTCCACCGAGCAGCTGACTCAGACAGATGCAGAGGTCCATTGCCAAAGAGTGGATATAGTTTGGGGACTCTTATGGAACAGTTGGGAGAAGGATTGCTGACCCTGAAGGGGATAGGAACTCCACTGGAATACCATCATAGTCAACTCACTTGGACCCTTGGGTTCCTCAGAGTCTGAACCACCAACCAAACATCATACATGGGCTGGACCTATTCCCCCCCCCCGCACATATGTAGCAGATGTGCAGCTTGGTCTTCATGTGTGTCCAGAACAACTGGTACAGGGGCTATCCCAAAAGCTGCTGCCTGCAGGTGGGATATGTTCTTCTAGCTGGGATGCTTTGTCTGAACTCATTTTGAAATCATGTACCTAGCCTCACAGATACTTGATGTGCTGGAGTAGGGGTAATATACCCAGAGTTCCCTTACCCTCTCAGAGTAGAAGGGGAGGAAGAATGGCAGGTGGGATTGTGGGAGTAGGGAAGCAAGATGGGGAGGCAGGGAGCAGGATGTAAAGTAAATTTAAAAACTTAGAATTACGTTATTGCATTTTTTGTTGAGATTTTGTTGTGGTTGCTTTGTGACAGAGTCTCATAGTATTGCCTATGCTGGCCTACATCAAGGCCACTATTTAGGTCAGGTGAACCTCAGATGTGTGTCAAACTTAGTGACTCAGCCTCCTAGCATGACGTATGTTGGGATCATAAGCGTGTACCATGACCAGATAAAAATTTCATATTTGCAGATGTCATGTATACAAAACAAACTAAGGTAGGGATGTACTTCTGCCCCTGTAGTCCATGTACTGAAGAGGCTGAGAATGAAGATCTCCAGGCTATCAAGATTAATATAGGCAAAATAGTAAAGCTTTTGTTAAAAATAAAAGCCAAAAAAAGCAGAAAGAAAAAAAGAAAAGAGTATGTATTGTTAAGATTAATGCATCAAATTTGGCTAATTTTTATATTAAAGATTAGCTTAGAAAGTTGATTTTATTTTTATGAATATTCTAACTATGCAATTTTCATTTTATTTTTATTCTTCATTAAATTTTGTTAGAAGTTCATTATGCAATTACTTGGACATTTTTGCAGACTTCTTCATAAATATTTTAAATATATTTTTACTACTTATCCACTACAGCAAAACCAACTTTGTCAACATAGGATCTTATTTAATCTGTTAATTAAAATGAAGATAGAATGCAATTACAAGTGTATCATAACAAGTCCATCACTTAATTTAAACATTTCATTCAACATATTCTTTGTGGCATTCAAACATAGTAGGAGATTAAACTGTCTTCTTCACTATTAATTAGGCTGGCTATGTTTTATGACACAAACTACAAAGGGATATATGTCATAAGATGATATATTATTATATATTGTCTTACCTTCAATCTCATATTGGAATTAATTTTTGGTTATAAGAAATTTGGTTGTATCATAGCTGTAGTTTGGTGGGAAACTGATTGGATGCATGAAAATAATTTTGCTGGCTTATTGCTCTTTAACACCTCTGGATATACTGATAAAGGAAAGGAATGAGCTTCATAGTAAAATCGACCAGCTCCAGAACTGAATAAACAATCTAAGTGTGCCCTTGAAGAAAATATCCTCTTCAGCAACCATAGAGCTCGAGTTGCCTATTAAGTTTACAAGAAAGTGTTTGAAGTGACCAAGAAATGATGCCGCTATCTTCACAGTAGCACTTTTTATGTTTGCTGCATCTTCAAACTGGGCATAGTCAATGAATACACAAATAATTGTTATTTCATACAACTTTATTCTTCATCATTGGCAATAGAAAACAAAGGAAATTAAACTCCTTTTGTGCTAATTTAAGCCATGTAATCATCAATTTATTTTATCATGACAAGAAAAAATTGACATCATACATTCTTTTCCTTCATCCTAGAGAAATTTCATGAATTCAAATGTAAACATTATCATTTTTTTCTCTAAATATAAGTTTTAGATTCAGAGCTAAATAGAAGTAATAATTATCTTTTAAAAAAACTGAAAGGACTTAAGATAACTTTAAATTCATTCCTTGGAAATCTTCCTTAACTATACTGCTCTGACATTTTCATAAATATGAATAATAGGTAAGTGGATTCTGGCATGCTATGCAAGCTAAAGGCTAAATCCAGACTTAACGTCCTTTTGATAAGGTAACTGCATCAACTGATAAAGGTTATTTATACATATAAGCTTGATAAAACTCGAGCACTCACTGGAAGTTGTGATTTGAGCCTTTTATCAAAGATTTTTAATGAAAGTAGTATGAAATGCATCATGAAACATCCTCATAATTTTAATATTTTCAACTACCTCTATGGTGTCATTTTTATTAATTTTAATAATTTTCCATTTCTTCTGATACTTTCGCTTCCATTCCCCCTAGGCCTTACATTCCAAATCAACTTTTCTTAAATATATATATTTTCCTGCTGCCATATATTTATTTATATTGTTCCTCAGAAGATGAATATTCTCTTCTTAGGTCTCTCAAAAATGAATTTACTATGATGCTTTATAATTAAGTTTATAATTCTGTCTCACAGACTAAAAGATAAAGTCATTAAAATATTTAAATTCTGATAAAGGGAGGTTAAAAATATACAGAATACAATTTGCTAATAAATACAATAATGTACATCCAGGTCTATTTCAGAAAGGAAAAATTCAACACTTCTGACTATCTAGTTCTAATGAAAATTATTAGATAAATTCCTGACAGTTATCTTCTTAAAATAAGTAGACACAAAGATTGTTTCATTGAAATATGATACATTTCTGAATTAAATTGTTAGTTGTTTACTTCCTGTTGAAAATGATCTAACTTATTTCCTTTTGATTTTCAAACATTCCATGCAGTGTAATATAGTTCAGTAAATTATGTTTCCTGAACATATAACTCTATCAGAAGTTCTAAATATTTACATGGAGTATCATATACACTAGGGGAATCTAGTACAATTAAATGTGGACTATAGGAGAGCAGATGTTAAAATATCAGTCAGTTTCTTAATTGTTCATGTTTGCCTCCAGAATTCCATGAGACCCTAATTGCTCCCTTATTGGAATCATACAGCCTTAGATCCAAGGAATTTGAGATTTTATAAATAAACTGACCTATCTAGTGGAGAATTACTGAAGAAACAGAAATAATATAAAATTTTGTCTTTCCTAAAACAGATTGACAGAGACATTTTCATTAGCGTTTTCAACAGCAACATTTTATTTCAAATTCCTCAAACCAAAGTTTTTCAGTTCTGTATATTTCTCACATTCAGTTTTTCATATTTTTTCATTATTCATCCTTCCTATAATTTTTATATGATATAGCTTCCTATAGTTCATTATTTCATAAACATTAGAAGACCATCACTGAAGCAAACATGTTATGAGTGCTGAATTTTCAGATTTACACTAAAATACTTTTGGTCAGTGAGAAAACAACCCCATTGTTCTCAATATTCTCTGTAAAATAATTCATGCTTCCTACAAGTATTTTGTTTCTGGAAGCACTGTGTCAAATCCCCCTGGGAAACCAGCACATACTTCAAGAAGGGCAAATGCTATAGTGCCTTGTTAATCCCATATTTTTTTAATCACATGGTAGAATTGCTTACATATGGTTCCTCTGCAATACATCTTAGCTAGTATTGGAAAGCATAAATGATGAGAAGTCTTCAAACTTATGCTACACAATGAGTATAGATTTATAATCTTTGAAAATTTTGCAGTGTGATATGATAATTTACTATCCATACAAATGAAGCAACAGCTTCATTTCTCTGGGAATTATTGCATTTAATTTTTTAAAGAAAGGTTTTCTTCCATCTTTTCTTGGTACTTGAACAGAATTGGTTTTTGCCAGTGAAATAATTTCCATTGCCTTGTGCAAGATTTCTTCAATATGGTCTGAGTTATGTGACACAAGGAGCTCCTTCATGATGCATCAAGAGTGTAAGCTGGAAAATGTATACTGTAAGTAGTTCAATGTCTGTTTACCTTTCTCTGGTTTCAGGCCACAAAGGTATTGGGGATATATATATATATATATATATATATATATATATATATATATATATATATATATATATATATATATATATTTTGTAGACCTTTTCAACAATTCTTTTTTGTTTCTTTTCATGGAAATTCATAAAATTTTCCACTAAGTTCTAAATAATGTGCCTTGTATATTACTAAGCTGATACTCTAGTACTGAATTCCAACCAACAAAAGTATGCCTAACATTTTATTGGATCCCTAAGAAGCAACCACCTTTAAATACCGTACTTTGAAACTTATATCAGAATCTTGTCATAGTTTTAGTTATTCACAACTCAAAACTGACATCCCAACCCCCATAAGAAGAATTGGATTTGTCTTATAAAAGGATGCTTAAATATGCAAAGGTTAAAACAACAAGAGAAACACAAAGAATGAGAAAAGAGGGAAAGAAACAATGTATTAAGTAGGGCAGGGGAGTCTTAGAGGGGTAATCTTCGTGAACTGCTTACCAGAATAAAACTATTAAAATATATTTCCATAAAACCATGCAATGTACAATGACAGCATGAAAGTGTGTTTCAAATATTTTTAAAGGACTGGAACTCTGCAAAGAATTCATTATCCACGCTCAAGCCCAAGCATTTAACAGTTTTCCACTCAGCCATAGAGTTTTCGACCACCAACAATGGACTTTAACAAAAACAAATGAATAAGTAGAGTTAAAAATGTTACTTGGAATTGTATTAGAACCAGAAAGCCACTAGAAATGCTTTGTGATATTAGCCTAGATGTAGTACTTTGCAACAAGGACAAAAAAAGAAAGAAAAACAAACAAAACTTTATTTAATTGTTTATTTGTTTGTTTGCTTGTTTTCTATCAATTCTAACAGTTGGGAGTTTAGATACATGGACAAATACTTTAGAAAATTATATTAAAAAACTCTTTGAAGGCTTGATATTAGTATGTTTTGGATATTGTGTATAGGTGTGGGTGTGTTTATATGTGTCAAGTAACAGTTGTATGAACAATGCCACATTTTGAAGTAAAAATATGTAGAAAATTTTACAGATCCATTAATATATTCTACTACTAAAAAGTAGAAAAACATAAAATATCAATAAAAGAAAATATTATGCTTTAGGTAATGACTTCTCAATTTTCCTTAATACCTACTAAAATTCTGAAAGCACCAATTAATTTCAATATCACCTTGAAACTCATTTAAAGGAAATGTAACTTACATTTAAATTCTGGAAAAGTTCTCATATGTTCTTTATTACAATTCATATATTGCTTATTAAACTTAAATTTTGCAATATATTTTCATTTATGAACTGGTATTGATATGAAACTAGCATATACAAAAGTATAAAAACTTTGTCAGGAACACAAAGTAACTTAACCAATCTTAGCTAATGAGAAAATAAAGTAATGTAGTTAATCAAATATCATAAAGATAAACACGCACACACACACACACACACACACACACACACACACATACCATTTACTGACATCATCATGACATTGAATTTGAAGCTATTCCTCTTTTCTTCTGATATGTTGGCAAAACTAATTCTCATAATAATAATACCAAAAACCTGGTGTTTGCCATAATTAGTCAGTTTTCTCTTGGAGGCCTGCCCTTTGTTGGAGGGCAATGGAGTGGCTCTGGCTAAAAGTAGAGGTGGTGAACCTAGAAGAATGGTGAGAGGGCGAACTGTGATTGCGCTTTATTGTATGAGAGAAGAATCTGTTTTTTAATAAAAGTAAAACCTAGAAGTGATTATTTCTGCTAATGTTTTATCTATATGCACCTTTCTAATTTTGTATTAGTTCTCTGAGAATTTTATTCAATACACTTTGATCATATTCATCCTCTCCCTCTATTCCTTCCAGATCACACATACTTTCCTAACTGCCCAGTTTTGTGTCCTCTTTTTTACCACTGTCACCTGTCTTACTGCTCTATGCCCTTAAGGGCTATGTTAAACAAGAGTGGAAAGAGTAGGGAATCTTGTATGGCTCCAGTAAAGAAGTCATGATAACCAGAACAAAAGATTTTAGAAGGTCATTAAATATCTTTACATTTGTTATCTACCTATTATTTGTGAGACTGATGTTTTAAAAAAGTAGATGACGGACTGAGAAATGTCTCAGTCTTTATGAGCCATTGTCAGTTTTGAAGAGGACCTAACTTCCATTCCCAGCACCAGCATGGTGATTCACACATAAAATAAAAATAAGCCCATATCTTAAAAGTAATAGGGAACCCATATGTAAATCAAAAGTCATGATTTTCAAATTTTGCTCACATTGTTATTAATTGACTTGTTGTTACAAAAGATTGTAGTATGTAATAAAATTTTTAAAATATTTATGTAATTAGAATTAATTAATCCAATGACTGATCACTTTAATCACCAAATTTGCTCCAATAATTTTGGCTTCGTTCTGATTCATCTTCATTTACTTATCCCACATGGCTGTCATTCTTAGGAGTAATGTAACATTTTGACTTGCAGCAACTGTATTTCATACCAAAAGAAACAGAATGATCGGCTAGAAAGTAGATGCAATAAAAGAAAATAGTTAAGATGATCAAAATTACTTATACTGACTGTAATTAGAAGAAAATAAAGGTTGAAAAGTTGTTAGTTCTATTTCATGTGAGATATATTTGATCCACTCATTTTCTTCATGCACTTGTGAATTTGGTCAGGGATATAAATAATGGAGAAATTCTTTTCTTTGAAATTACATCTCAAAGAAAAGCCTGTACTGACTCTTTATGTCAGGATAAAATCACTCCCCTGCACTCAAAGGTACACTTCTTAAAAGCTCATCTACACGTCTTCCTCTTCTGTAGAATGGTACTGGTAGAAATAATGTTTGGAATGTAATTTAGGTTCAAAGAAAACTATCACATTTATCATGAAATGAAATTTAAAATGGCTCTTAAGGAAGCTCTTTAAATAGCCAGTCAGTAACAATCCAGGGGGAAAAAAATGCTGTAGCTGAGCTTTTGAACACCTGTGCTTTTGTAAAATCTGAACTACATTATTCTTCAGAAATTGCTAATTGCTGTGCTGATATTCCCTGGCAAACAACGACCTAGGCTGCATGTTAGAAAGTCATCATCTACCAAACTGTGGATGCTCAATGATTCTTTCTTTGACAACATAATGTGATGTAGATAATAAGCTATTGTAGAAAGGAGGGCCTGGTTTCTGGAGTTATATTATAACTCCTCCCCTTAAGGATATAAAGGAAACAAAGAATACACCCTGAATCTGCCATACATTACATCTCCATTTTTTTTTCTCCAGGGACTATAAATTATTTACATAATAGAAGTTCAGATGGAAGTCTTCTCATTCAACGAACAAAACTTCTAAAATTTTTTTTTGAAATACTCTAAATAGAGCTCTCCGCAAAGTGTTAAAACACCTTATCCCTCATTTTGCACTGTAGGTGTCCTCTTAAATTTTAACATAATTGTCAGGATAGAACCCTCTCCAGGTAATGTACCAAGTGGCAGAAACAGGAAAAACTCAACTGACAAGGAGATGGAAGTTCCTGAACCTCCTAACAAGGAGTGTGAGGATTCAAAATGATGTGTCATAATTTTCTTTTTGTCATCTCTTAATTATTGGTTGTTTAAAACAGAACTGAAATGATAAGTATTATATTTATTATCAATTAGTCCCATAAGAAGCTTCTACTATGAAAAGGAAGAGCAGCTCAGATGCCATAAGGATAGTTTTGGAAAGAATATACTAAAGAAAAGACCATCCTAAGAGGCATTACCTGATGGACCAAACAGCAAAGGCTACTGACCATGTTACTCTGCCCTGCTTTTCTCTTTGTGAATAAGCAATAGAACTACAAAAAGTGAGATAAAAAAGAGTATCTAGAATTATTTCCAGACATCACAGTCTAAGAGAGTTCATAAATTCCTGTCAAACATAAAGGAAATGGCATTCTCCTTATTCCCTTGAATAAGTGGTTGTAGGCCACAGAACAAGACTTCAAGCTTATTCCCAACTTCTTCAATAATATATATGGTTCATATAATAGATCAGCTCTTATTTTTGATGAGTCCTGATTTCTTAGCTATTGACAAGCAACTGAAAAACAAATATAAATGCAAAGCTATTGAAAATTTATCTTTAGCTAGACCAAACAATGTGAGGTTTTTTGCACATTTACTGTTCAGACACAACTGCTTCTGTTAATATAGTTTGTTTTCTTTCACTCATGTTCATAAAATATAGATTCTCTTGCCTCCTTTATTTAAAAATCACTGTACTAAAATATCTTGCCATTCAAAATCTCTTGCGCAATTAATTTTCCATATGACAAATGATGTACAGCAATACTCACAGTTATAAGAATGTAAATCTACCAATTAAATGTGAACTTACTTTTACCCCCTTATTTTGGAGTCACTATGAAGTGACACAACTGACCATAATTTATGATGTAAATGTTAACAAAAAGTGACAATGAGATTAAAAACCACACAAGACACTAGCCTATGAATGCTAATTCAGATAACTGATAGAACTAAAGAAAAGTTGATAAATCAATTAGACATATGTCAATTTCTCAGCTAAAATAAGAATGGGCCCCTGAGAGACTCTGCCAAAGCCTGACCAATACAGATACAGATGCTTGCAGCCAACCATCAGACTGAGCACAGGGACCCCAATGGAGGAGTTAAGGGAAGGAATGAAGGAGCATAGGGTGTTTGCAACCCCATTGGAAGAACAGCAATATCAACCAACCAGAGCTCCCAGAGCTCCCAAGAATTAAACCACCAACCAAAGAGTACACATGGAGGGACCCAAGGCTCTAGCTGCATATGTAGCAGAGGACTGCCTTATCTAGTATCAATGGGAGGGGAGGCCCTTGGTCCTGTTGAGGTTTATACCTCAGAGTAGGGGAATGCTAGACTCTTGAGGTGGGAGTAGGTGGGTGGGTGGGGGAGCACCCTCATAAAAGCAGAGGGGGGGGAGGGGATAAAGGGTTTGCAGAGGGGAAACCGGGAAGAGGGATAATATTTGACATGTAAATAAATGAAATAACCAATAAAAAAGAATGGGCCAACGTAAACAGAAAAAATAGATTAAGAATAAAAAGAAAGAGTAAAATCACTATAGACAGGGCTAGCATTCATTAAACATCACTAGAACAACAGAATTTTAGTGAATTGTACTTCAGAGAAAAGCACCTTAAGATCATTACTTTTAATATGCAATATATATATATATATATATATATATATATATATATATATATATATATAATCATTGGAAATACTAGAACAAAAAAAACTGTTCCCAACTTAGCTACAATACTCATATGTACAAATATAAAGATATATAAGCAAGGATATCTTACTGAAAATTTCCTTTTACTTGTTTAGATAAGGTATATTTTAAAACTTTAATTTGTAAAGAAAAACTAAGTAATGAGACTTTTATCAACTAACTTGACCTGGTACTTCTGAGAATCACACAGTTGAAAATGTTCACATGTATAACAAGCAATGGGACTGAAAAACTAATCAGAAAAGCCCAAAATAGGAACAGTCCAGGCTCAGTTCCATGGCTCAAATCCATCAGTTCCTTAAAGAATAATTATCTCCATAGTCCCCTAAATAGTACAAAAATGAACACTGTGAGACATTTATTGACATAAATGCTACTCTACTACCAAAACTAGGTGAAGAAAAAGAAAAGAAAAAGAAGAAATTATAGACTCATTTCCCTGTTGAACATGCATATAACATCTCAACAAAATACTTACAGAAAGACCATTCCATATGATTAACCTGAATTCATTCCAGACATGCAGGGATGGCTCAGCATATACAAATCAACAAGCATTACATAACATAGAATTATCCCAATATATGAAGAAAGGCTTTTGACAAAATATAACATCCCTTCATCATAAAATCCCTGAGCAAACTAGAAATTAAAAAAAAAAAAACACATCTTAGCATAATAAGGAACTTTCTGTAATAAACCTATAACCATCTTTATACTAAAACATTTTTTTTAAAAAACTGTTATTTCCATTAAAAACAGAAGCAAGACAAGGTATCCTTTTTCTCTACTCATCAACATGGTACTGGAGGTGTTAGCTAAGACAAGAAATGCAAAGAAAAGGTGCACAAATAGGAGAAAAGAAATCGATGTATTCCTTTTTGTGTCAAACAATAAGCAGTTTTTATTAAGAATGATTCCTGATTGAAGAGAAACTTGTTAAGAATAACATTTAAATAAGAATTTAAAAATGGTTACACAACATTGGTCACAAAAGACCTCACTTGTGTAGCTAGAACTAACCTTGAATAAACTTCCATGTGTAAGAGATCAGAACATTCCAACATGGATATGGGAGGGGCTCATGAACCCTCTTCCCTAACTGAGAAGCCACTGACAGGTTATGGTTGCTGGGAGAGGGAAAGTTAGTTCTTAGTTCCCTTTAAAGGTACGGGTCCCAGAAGGTTGACCTCATTGGTTGGTCCACTGTACTCTAGTGCATGGCACTAAACCCATGAGTATATGCACAGTTTAAACTGGACTCCATGAGACATAAAAAAAAAAAAAAACTGAGGAGACAAATTTGGGAAGGAGTGAGAAAATGGATCAGGAAAGAGTTGGGGAAGGAATGGAGGTGAAGATGATCATAATATATCATATGCATGCATGAAATTTTCAAAAAGTGAAATGTTAGTTTTTCCTTTTATTTATTGGAAATTTTCTTTATTTGCATTTCAAATATTTTCCCTTTTCCAGGTCTCCCCTTCAGAAACCTCCTATTCCATTCCCCCTCCCCCTGCCTCTATGAGGGTGCTCCTCCACCCACCCACCCACTCCTGTCTTCCCACCCTGGCATTCCCCTACACTGGGGCATCTAACACCCTCATGCCCAAGGGCCTCTCCTCCCCCTGATGGCCAACAAGGCCCTCCTCTGCCACATATGTGGCCAGAACCATGGGTCCCTCCATGTGTATTCTTTGATTGGTGATCCAGTCCCCCGGAGCTCTGGGGGTCTAGCCAGTTGACACTGTTGCTCCTTCCAAACCCCCTCAGCTCCTTTAGTCCCTTGCCCAGCTCCTCCATCGGGGACCCCATGCTCAGTCCAATGGTTGGCTGCAAGCATCCACCTCTATATTTGTCAGGCTCTGCCTGAGCCTCTCAGGAGACAGCCATATCAGGCTCCTGTTAGCATGTACTTCTTGGCACCAACAATAGTGTCTGGGTTTGGTGGCTGTTTATGGGATGGATCCCCAGGTGGGGCAGTCTCTGGATGGCCTTTCCTTGAGTCTCTGCTCCACACTTTGATTCCATATTTCCTTCTCTGAGTATTTTGTTCACCCTTCTAAGAAGCACTGAAACATCCACATTTTGGTCTTCCTTCTTCTTGGGTGTCATATGGTCTGTGAACTGAATCTTGGGTATTGCGAACTTTTGGGCTAATATCCACATATCAGTGAGTACATACTGTGTGTTCTTTTGTGACTGAGTTACCTCGCTCAGCGTGATATTTTCAAGTTCCATCCATTTGCCTGCTAGTTTTTCAAAGAAAATCAATTTATTCAATTTAAGTCCAAATATCATGTGTCCATTTTTAATTTTTTCTCCCTACCTCCTTATATTTATTATGTTGATATATTTAGGACAATGTTTTTGTAAATTATTAAGTAACATTAATCAGAATACAAATATTCAATGTTAGTTATCTACAGTAGTAAAGGACTAAAATAAACAGTGAGAAGTTAAATCCAAACTTAATTTTTAATCCCAAATCTATTCCTATTATTTCCCCTCCAGTTACTCCTGTATCCCCACTGCCACCACTCAATCCCATCTTCATGTGTTCCCTTTTTATGTAAATATTTTATTCTCTTGAGAATTTCATACATGATTACTGTATTTCTATCCCTCCCTTCCCCATCCAAACACCTCCCATGACTGCCTTAATATCGTGACCTCTTCACAATTATTATTCTTTGTATGCACACACATGTTTTACATGCAACACATACACAAACACACACCCTACTGAGTTTAGTTAGTACTACTCATATGCACATGTCTTTAGGGCTGACCACTTGGAATTTGATAAACCATCAAGGGGATTTGTTCCTGGAGAAAATGGATTCTCTTGCTCTCATCAGTCAGTGACTGCCTATCACTTTTCTGCTCTACCAGTGGAGCCTTACAAAATTTCCCTATCTATGTTAGCATGTTTACTGCTGTGGCCATTATGCAGATCTTGCTTAAGAAACCATGTCATTGAGATTTCTTCAGTGCTGCTTCTGTGTCATACCTAGAAGACATTTTTTTTTCTTGTAGCAGGCATGCAGGTTCTCTGGAGCTTAAAGCCTTTATCCCTCTCTTCCATAAAATTTCCTGAGTCTTGGGCATAGGGACAATGTTAAAGATGTATCAACTGAGAATATGTAATACAAAGACAGTTATTTTCATTTGACAAGTCATTTGAAAAGTTGTGGATCTCTGTGGTTCCTTCCCACTAACGCAAAAAAAAAAAAAAAAAAAAAAAAAAAAAGGCAGCTTCTTTGATAGACACTGAAAGCTACACTTATCTGTGTACATAAGGATAAATATATAGAATTCAGTTAGGAATTATATATGAAACTTATTCTGCTAATTCATCACCCATGAATGGAACAGTACATTGTAATTAAATTTTCCATAACTAATTCATTGCAAATGCTGGTTGGCCTACTATCAAAATAAATGCTGAATTAATTTACTTACTTCCATGTTTTTCGCTACCAGTTTAGCCCAAACAATATCTTAGATTATTTCAAAAGCCTCTTTGGGTTGTTTTTAGTGCTCAACGTGTGCTTGTGTGATTTAAGATCAGTATATTTCATAATTCAAAAACATAAATATATGAATTGGACTGAAATTTTCTCTATAATTTCATCTATAAGAGTTAAACTGACAGAGGGAAATGAAAGAATGACAAGTAAGATCAACCTCAATGGCAGGGACAGAGTTTTGTTGATCTGAGAGGAGGACCTCAAAATCCAGTAGCACAGTTTCCAAGGGTGCAGAACTCCTAACTCAGAGTCAGAGGGGGGGTGGTAACTGAGGGTAGGAAAGGAGCTATGGCCTTGTGAGACCAAGAAACTGTTTTCTGGATTCAATTCTTTTTAAAATTGCACATATGAGATAAGTTAAATTGCTTGTTTAAGTATGTTTCAGGATCCAGGGTATGGGGTAGGGATTAGCTGCTTTCCTGAAATTCCATGAGTAGTAGATATCCTCAAATCCTGGGTCTGTTTTAAGAGCCCTGCATCAAAGAAATTTCCTTTTAATATGGTGGTGGTGGTAGTGGTGGTGGTGGTAGTGGTTGTTGTTGTTGTTGTCATTGTTGTTGTTGTTGCCTAATTCAGCACCCCCAAATTTTGCTATGAAATTTCTTTTACTTCTGCTAATAAAATGAACTTTGAGAGCCAAGGAGGTGACTCATTGGGTAAGGACACTTGCTAACAAGCCTAAAGGCCTGAGTTCAATCATGTAGGACCCCCATCTTAAGAAAAGTAAACTCACTCTACAAATTGTTTTCTGGCCTCCACATGTGTGCTCTGGCATCCAAGAGCACAAACATATAAACAAAATAATTGATAGATAGATAGACAGATAGATTTTTTTGTTTTGTTTTTTATTTATTTTATTTATTTACATTCCAGCCATTGCCCCCGGCTTCCTGCCCCCCCACAACAGTTCGTCATCCCATTCCTCCTCCCCCTTGCCTCTGAGAGGGTGCTCCCCCTAACCAGATGTCCCCTTCCCTGGGGCCTCAAGTCTCTCTAGGATTAGGTGTTTCTTCTCCCACTAAGGCCAGATCTCTGCTATATATGTGCAGGGGGCCTGAGACCAGCCCCTGCATGCTGCCTGGTTGGTGCCTCAGTCTCTGGGAGCTCCGTGAAGTCTGGGTTAGTTGGGACTGTTGATCATCCTCTTCACCTTTTTCAATCCTTCCCCTAATTCAACCATAAGAGTCCCTAACTTCAGTCCAATGGTTGGGTATAGGTATCTGAATCTGTCTCAGTTAGTTGCTAGTAGGGCTTCTCAGAGGACAGCCATGCCAGGCTCCTTTCTATCAGTGCATCATAGCATCAGTAATAGTGTCAAGCCTTGGTGCCCCCGCCATGAGATAGATCCCAAGTTGGGCTGGTCACTGGACTAATCTGTTCTATTTTTTTACTTGCATTTCATTAGACAGAAACAATACTGGGTCAGAAATTTTAACTGTGGGTTGGTAACCTTGGCTCTCCAATTGAAACCTTGTCTATCTGCTGGAGGCGGACTCTTCGAGTTCCCTCTCCCCATTGTTGGACATTTTAGCTAAGATCACCCCCATTGAGTCCTGAAAATCACTGACTTCCCAGGTCTCTGATACTTTCTACAGGGTCCCCCCATATACCTCCCCCTGAGGCTGCATATTTCCATCCATTCTCCTGGCCCTTTGAGCTTCTCTCCTGTTCCCCCCATACCTGATCCTGTTCCCCTTTTCCCCTCTCCCTCCCCTCTCCCATCCAGTTGCCTCCTTCCCTCTGCCTCCTGTGATTAGTTTCTTTCCCCTTCTAAGTGGAATTGAAGCACTCTCACTTGGGTCTTTCTGTTTGTTCCACTTCTTATGATCTGTGGGTTTTAACCTAGGTATTCTGTACCTTTTGGATAATATACAGATTCAGTGCAATCCCCATCAAATTTCTAACACAATTCTTCAGAGACATGGAAAGAGCCGTTCTCAAATTCATATGGGAAAAAAAAAACAGAATAGCCAAAACAATCTTGAACCATAAAAGATCTTCTGGGGGAATCCCTCTCCCTGACCTCAAGCTGTACTACATAGCAATAGTGAAAAAGACAACATGTTAGTACAGAGAAAGACAGCTCCATCAATGGAATAGAATCGAAGACCCAGAAATAAACCTACACACCAATGGACACTTGATCTTTGACAAAGAAACAAAAACCATACAGTAGGAAAAAGAAAGCATCTTCAATAAGTAGTCCTGGTCTAACTGGCAGTCTGTATGTAGAAGAATGAAAATAGATCCATATTTGTTACCTTGCACAAAGCTCAAGTCCAAGTGGATCCAGGATCCCAACATAAAACCAGATACACTGAATCTGATAGAAGAGAGAGTGGGAAAGAGTCTCAAACTCATTTGCACAGGGGAAAATTTTCTGAACAGAGCACCAATGGCTCAGGATCTAAAATCAAGAATTGATAAATGGGACTTCAGGAAACTGAAAAGCATCTGTAAGGCAAAGGACATAATCAATAGGACAAATAGGCAACCTGCATACTGGAAAAAAAAAAAAAACTTCACTAACCCATCATCTGAGAGAGGGCTAATATCCAAAATATATAAATTACTCAAGAAGTTAACCTCTCAAAAAAAAAACCAACCCCAAATAATCCAATTTAAAAAAGAGGTACAGAGCTAAACTGAGAATTCATAACAGAGGAATCTCAAATGGCTGAGAAGCACCTAAAGAAATGTTCAAAGTCCTTAGTGATCAGAGAAATGCAAATCAAAACGACTCTGAGATTCCACCTCACACCAAGCAGAATGGCTAAGATAAAAAACTCAAGTGACAGCACATGCTGGTGAGGATGTGGAGAAAGAGGAACACTCCTCCACTGCTGGTGGGATTGCAAACTGGTACAAACACTCTGGAAATTAATCTGGAGGTTCCTCAGAAAATTGGAAATAGTTCTACCTGAACTCCCAAGTATACCACTCTTAGGCATATACCCAAAAGATGCCCCATCATCCCACAAGGACATATGCTGCACAATGTACATAGCAGCCTTATTTGTAATAGCCAAAAGCTGAAAACAAGCCAGATGTTCCTCGACTGAAGAATGTATGCAGACAGATGTTTTTTAAAACGTACTTTGAGAGTAACCATGTTCTTATATTTTCTTTCTACATTTTTACACAACAGTATAATACATCTTTAGATGCTGATATATGATCATATCATCATACTGCCTAAAGCCCCCATAACTTAGCATTTTACTAGAAATACAATTTATTCTTAGAAATTTATCTGATCTTATTTAGGGCTAACTTTAACCCATTTCACACACACACACACACACACACACACACACACACACACACACACACACATGCACACACACCATTCTGAAACACTATATTGTTCTTTAAAGTCCATCAGAGTTCTTTTCCAATTCAGAATTTGCTTGTGAAAATTCTGTAGTCAGATGATTGATTGTTCAACAACATCGTCATACATGAACCATGCTCATCCTTCATGTCTCACCTTGTTGTTCTGTACTCAGGTAAGCTGTTCTTACAATACTAAATATATTTTACACAACATAATATTTTTATTAATCATTTGGGAATTTTGTACAATCCAGCCCGATCATACCTGCTTCCCATTCCTCCCAGTTCCACCCTCCTCCCCCTGTGCCACCCCCAACAAAAAAAAGGGCCAATTTGTGTTGCCCATATCCTTATTGGAGCATGGTCAAAATCCCAGTGACCAAGCCCTTAAAGAAAACTGAGCCTGCCTCCCCACCAGAAGCCATTAACTGTGAAGAGCTATCACAGAATCATTATCACTTTTTAAGGGCTCTCTCCAGTGACTTCCTGTCTGGACTGTTTCTTTATTTTGAGAGCAGGGGAAGGTTGTCACAGAAGATTTCAATGTCTCTCATTCTCATTTGTGAGTCTGCACTTATCAATTTCACTGCAAAAGAAGCTTCCTTGCCCACAGCAGCTGGTGATAGCATGGATCATGGACTTTAACATGGTCCCCAGTGGCAGCACAGAGCACAGACATCAACATGACTTCCAGCTGTGTCATGGATCACGAACATCCACATGGCCTCTGATGGCAGGAAAGACTCTGGACATTAGTATGTGCTCTCTGTTATCTAGTTTTCATTGTTTTCCATTTCATCCTAGAGTGTTCAACATTTTGTAATAGTATTCATTCTTTTGCTTATTTTGTGCATTCTCCATTATGTTATCATAGTAAGTCTCCAAATAATATTAACCTTAATTATAGTGTTCATCAATGAATATATAACTAATAGAGAGTAGCCACCTAAGAATGATCCTTTGGAAGATCACCATTTATCTGTTTCCTCTCATTATATATTATTTTGCATTATCTAGAAATATTTATAAATATAATTATAGACTACCCAACTGTGTGAAGTAGTCTACTGAGTATACATTTTAATATTTGTTAGTATTATGTCCAATAATAATCTATTTCTATTTTATCTCTGCATATTTCATTGTGTAGATATACCAGAATTTGAGTTTGCATACATCTATTGATGGACATTCAGGTTATTCCCAACTTTGGTCTACTATAGATCAAATTGTCATTAACATTCACATTCAAGTACAAAAGCTTGCTTTCTTTACTCATAGAAAAATATCTTGCTGTGGAATTCTTAGTGCTTATATTAAAATTTATTTTAAAACATTGAAAACATATTAAATGATATAGTTGGACTGTTCAAAATATGTTTTAATGACCTCCCGAATTGTTTATATAGCATTTTATATTCCTAGCAACAGTGTTTCAGTTATATACTTGCTACTCATCATTGTGAACTTTTAAAATAATCCCTTTTAAATTTTAGTAATTTTATTCATCATGTAGTCTTTTATGGTGATGAAAATTTTAATTTTAATTTGCTGATATCTAATAAAATGCTTCTTTTATTTATTAGCAATATTTATGTTTTATTTAGTGTGTTGCATATTAAAATATTTTCCATGTTCACTGTCTAAGGTAATTATTTTATTTATTAACAAGGTATATATTTGTAAGGTATGTTGCATTTTAAGATATTTTCCATGTTAGCCATGGTGACACATACCTGCAATCCGATTACTTAGATGGCTAAGGTAGAAGACTAAGAATTTTGAGGCCAGCTTGAGTTTCATTGGGACTTTCAGATAAGCCTCTGACTAAAAATTTAAATATAATGTTTGTCCATATTTTTTGAGATATCTTCTTGAGTCTTCTGTCTAATATATTAGGTGGCAGTATTTTTCTCAGCCCTACCTCTTTTAGAAATAGATATGTTTATCATTATACCATTCTGTTATAGCAACACATTTGTCAATACAACGCATCACTCTTTTTCGCTCTGGCACTGTGCTTTGTCTTGAAACATGTTTTATCTAATAGCAAACATCTACTCTACCACTTACAGACCTAACACTTATAAGACACCATTTTCTGCTATTTACTTAATTTTGTCTATGTACATGAGTGTAGAATAGAGTTCTGCTCTTTTTCTATTCTCAGTTGTGCCCTTTGGTGTGTTTATATTATCAACGTTTAATATGAATATTAACATTATTATGTGTATAATTATAGTATTGGTTTTCTCTGAGTTCCCTGCATTTTCTGTTCCTGTTTCACATTATTTTCTATTTCAAAATATTGTACAATTGTAGACAAAAAAAATGGCATCAGTTTGATTTACAGAAGGATTGTAATGATTGGAAAAAAAGGTCTATAGAAAACACAGGAAAAGGCAGTAACTATATTCACCAAAAATGTAGAGAAAGATACAAACAACACACTGAAAAAGAAGCCAAGCAAAACATAAGTCCAGTAGTGTAGCTCCCCAGTGGGGGTATAGAAACCTGAATTCTTATCCAAAACATCAGTCAGGCAGCCTTGTTTTAAAAAAAGAGAGACTTGAAGCCAACCTTCAAATCAACCTCTCAGCCCTCACAACTCCCAAATTCATTTTTAGATTTTGGTGAGACAGTGATGTTAAATGTGTCATCAGTGGAAAGGAGTATCACTTTGTCACTACATATGAATTCTAGGACAGAATCCAGGTACCTTCATAAGAGAAATTATCAGTGATTAAGTGACCCTGGGACACAACAAGGAACAACCAGGCTGATTGTGAATTTCATCTACCACAGCTTCCCAGCACAGACATCACAACTGAGATGCAGTTGTGGATAGTGGGAGGGTATGACTTAGACAAACCAAAAAGTTAAGATGACATTCAAATGGATTCAAGTAATAGAATACATAAGGGAATGCAGTCTTGACCTTCCTTGGTCACCAGCAGCAGAGTTGAACAATGGAGAAGCACTCTGGAGTTTGATAGTACTGAGCCCAATATCAAAGCAAGATCAACTTATGCAATGATTATGGAATGCTGTACAACCTGAAACCTTTGAATCCCCAGTGGGCTACTTGATACTCACACCAGTATCTCTTAGGTAGAATAATTAATACTCTACAGGGGGCTGTGGGTGTTGTAGCTACCTGACAGGAGCCAGGGGCCCAGGAGTGTGGCAAAACACCTACCATCCCTTGCAGATCTCAGTGAAGTTATTGCTCCCCACACTCTAAGAATATTTAGAAGACAGCCCAACCTTAGAAGATGTTAGCAACTCCAGGGGATCCACCCCACGGAGTCTCAGATAATAAGATACTCTACCCAATTAACGGCTAGCAGAACTTATTCTGGCTAGCAGAGTTCACCAGTGTGGTTGTTTGAATGAAAATAGCACTATCAGGAGATTATGTCCTTGTCAAAGTAGGTATGACCTTGTTGGAAGAAGTATGCCATTGTGGTGTGGGCCTGTGTGCTGGAGGCTTTCCACAGGGATCTCTGGCCCCTCCAGTTGCGAGGGTTCAGGGAAAGGGGGGAGAGTGTGAGCAGTGATGGGAGTTACCTCCACCTCAGTGTCCTCAGTTGCCACCTCAGTTGCTCCAAGATGCTGCTCCCACCACCCTGCCCTGAGTTGGGCCTGGGCTGAGCCCACAAGAGGCCAACTAGCCAGTGAGGAGTGCGGGAAGCTTCTGGTAGCGTTTCGGGAGAGCAGACCTCTTCCCAAGCAGCAGTGTTACAGCTCTTATGATAGAAGCTCTCAGACAGCAGAGTAGTTCTCACACCTTTATTCCTTCTGGATAGAATTCTTATATACAGTTTGGGGTAGGTCAGGGTCTGGCAGCAGGTTCTTCCCTTTGGCTTGGTCTGAGAGTTTAGGGATACCTTATCTACATGTGGGAGGGTTTAGTGTGCTGCTCTTATGTGACTGATGGTCACAGACCCCTCTACAGGGGGCTGTGGGTGTTGTAGCTACTTGACAGGAGCCAGGGGCCCAGGAGTGTGGCAAAACACCTACCATCCCTTGCAGAGTTAACCCCTACTGGGTCGCTAGGGTTTTAAGCCTGTACTCCCAGGGACCAGGATGCCTATCACAGTCCACTGCCCCACATTGTGGTACAAGCTTTGAGGTTTCAAAAGCTCAAGGCCAGCCCAGTGTCTCACTGTGTCTTCTCGCTACCTGTGGATCCAGATGCAGAACTCTAACCTACTTCTCCAGCACCAAATTTGCCTGTATGCCACAATGTTCTCTACCATGACAATAATGGATTAAATCTCTGAACTGGAAGACAGCACCATTTAATTTTTATCAGAGTTGCAGTGGCCATGGTATCTCTTCACAGCAATAGAAACCATAACCAAGACAGAATTTGGTACCAGGAAATAGGGTACATGTGTGATAGGCCTGATGTGCTTTTGTTTGGAGGAATATGGATATTTTGGGATGTTGAAATAGAAAAGCAATTGGACACTTTAATTGGGCCTTAGTGGGCCATAATAGTAGGATTATGGAAAACAGTGAGGGGCCTATCTCAAGAGATTTCAGAGGAAAAAATATTAATATGTGGCAGAGAGATTACTTTTGTAGTATTTTGTTGAAGACTTTGGCTGCTATCTTCCCTGGTCAAAAAAAAAAAAATCTCCCTGAAGCTAAATTAAAGAGTTATGTATTAAGAGCTTTGGAAGAGGACATTTCCACACAACCTGGCATTGACTGTGCTATATGGGTATCAGCGCCCATGCATATGCCCATCTATAATGAAAAGGAGCAAGATGAACAAAGAAAAATACAAAATGTACACATAGAAGAGAAAACAAACACCAGGAATTATAAACAGATAAAGAAAAGTCTAATGCTATGTGGAATAAAGGGAGTGGTGACCTCAGAGCAAGACCCCATCTTATGAAAATAAATTAAAGTGAACAGGAATTGTAAAAAAGGCTTAGGGCCAGGCATGGTTGTACACATCTTTAATCCCAATACTGGGGAGGCAGAGGTGAGCAGATTTCTGAATTTAAGGCCACACTTGTTCTATAGAGCAAGTTCCCCGAATGCCAAGGTTAGGCAATGAAGAAAACCATCAAGAAAGCTGGTGCAAATGTATTTAACAAGAGGTGCCATGTTCCAGCCCCAGCAAGCAGCATAACTTGGCAGCTTTGGCCATGTGGTTCTGGCTTTATAGTCAAGGATACAAAAAAGGGATTATGGAATGTCCATTTGTAACTAAGGAAAGCCTCTGAGGCCCAGTATGTTTCAGGGGCGTCCCTGCACAGAGGCCCGGAAAGGATATTGCATGAAGCTGTGACGGTCATGGATTGCCTTCGAGATCCATAGATGTTGTAGATGCCATAGTCATGGTATACCTGTCAAGGAGAGCTTGGGGAACCAGCCCCAGCCCGCCAGCCCGAGAGAGAGAGAGAGAGAGAGAGAGAGAGAGAGAGAGAGAGAGAGAGAGAGAGTGTGTCTTAGTCAGAGTTTCTATTCCTGCACAAACATCATGACCAAGATGCAAGTCGGGGAGGAAAGGGTTTATTCAGCTTACACTTCCATGCTGCTGTTCATCACCAAAGGAAGTCAGGACTGGAACTCAAGCAGGTCAGGAATCAGGAGCTGATGCAGAGGCCATGGAGGAATGCTGCTTACTGGCTCGCTTGCTTGCTTCCTTATAGAGCCCAAGACTACCAGCCCACAGATGGTACCACTCACAAGGGGCCCTCCCACCTTGATCACTAATTGAAAAAATGCCTTACGGCTGGATCTCATGGAGGCATTTTCTCAACTGAAACTCCTTTCTCTGTGATAACTCCAGCTTGTGTCAAGTTGACACACAAAACTAGCCAGGAGAGAGAGAGAGAGACAGAGAGAGAGAGAGAGAGAGAGAGAGAGAGAGAGAGAGAGAGAGAGAGAGAGAGAGAGAGAGAGAGAGAGGTATTGCAGTCAGCAAAGATAAAAGTAGTTAGAGATATAAAGAGCCCTTTCACATCAGAAATGGAGATGCAGCGTTTGGAGTTTGCCCACCTGGTAGTGTTTTGGTTCAGTATTTCCTCACTACACTCCCTTTCCTCCCTTTTGGGATGATAATATATATCTTGTGACATTATATGTTGGAAGTACATTATCCGTTTTCATTTTAATTTTACAAGGGATTACACTTAAGAGATTTTATGGCTCTTAGAAAAGACTTTTACCTTTTGAACTCTTAAACAAGTTTGAGACTATTATAGACAATGAGGACTTTTGAAGCTGGACTGAATGCTTCTTGCATTACGATATGGCTAAAAGCCAGTGGAGGCCAGGGAGTGGACTCTGGTGGTTTTAAATTAAATGGTCCTCCTAAACCTATAGGGAGTGTGGCACTATTAGGAGATGTGGTTTTGTTGGAGTCGGAGGAAGTATGTCACTGGGAGCTGGGTTTGAGGTGTCAAGATTCTAGAGGCTGGCCAAGTGTCACTCTTTCTTCCTGCTGCCTTCAGATCCAGATATAACCTGTCAGCTACTACTCCAGCACCAAGTCTGCCTGCACGCTACCATGCTTCCCAACATGATGACAATGGACTAAGCCTCTAAACTGTAAGCCAGTCCCAATTAAACGTTTTCCATTCTAAAAGTTGTCACTGTCGTGGTGTCTCATCACAGCAAAAGAAACCCTAAGACAGTCAGTGTGCAAGGAAGGAAAGCTACTAAAGAGAAGAAATCTCTAGTAAACATCAGATGCTATAAACCATATGGAAGACATGAACCCACAAATCCAACTGACCCTACCCCCTGCATAAGTGGCATTATAAAATTGTAAATAATTCAGAACAAGGTTTCTTCAGCCCTTTATCTTATAGTTTTACATCTTGCATTTCTCCTCTCTTTTAATTTTTTAGTGTACTTTTCGCAGTAGTTTTTACTTTTATCGTATTTAACACTACATTTGTATTTCTATTTATATACCCATCTAATTTTATTTTCATTCTTAGGCAATCTTCTTTCTTACTTTTTATCCTGTTTTTTTTTCTTTTTTACTTTTTCCCTATGTATCTTAGTTTCCCATTATTACACTGCTATTAGTATTTTTATTTTATCTTATTGTATACTTGGTTTTATGACTCCTGTCTAAAAAACATCTTTTATTCTCCTCATATTTATCCATTTCTTTGCTATATTGTTACTGAGAAATCTTTCATTTTATTTACTCCTAAAAATCTTTTCTTATATCTTGCTCTTTTCTTTCTCTCTCTATAACATCGTACTGAATGTTTTTTCTTTTATTCAGTTAAACATTTCACTGCATTTATTTATGATGGAATCATGTGTCAGCATGTGCTTGTAGTAGTCACAGGACAATGCACAGAAGTTGGGTCTCTTCTTTCACCTTGTGACTTCCAGGGATCAAGCTCAGGTCATTAGGTCCAGCAAATAAATGCCTGTACCTGCTGAAACATCTGGCCAGGCCATTTTTTTTTTTTCATTTTAACCTACTTTCTCCCATATTTATCTTTACCTTTCTCTGATTGCTTCCTTTATCTCTTTATTTATTATTTCTGGATTTATTATGATTTTTAACTTCATGCTACATTCTACAAAAGTTTTCTTAATTTGGGCCTTATAGTCACTGGCAATATATTAGAAGGTTTTAATCCACTTAACGTGTACTTCTATCTATTCTGGACTTCATGCTGTTGTAATAATGGTCTTTTTGTTCCTGTAGATTGGTACTGGTGATTTAAGTCCCTCATAGAATGGCACTCTACAATAAGATCCCAAAATACCCCATCTTGCTATCTAAACAACTACAGCCTAGTTTGAGACCTGTCCTAGAAACCCCCTTTGTTTTTGAGTTCCCTTTTGGGATATACTGCTTCTACCCTTTCCCACAACTTCCTTTCTCCCATTCCTTCTTCCTGCCTGTGGCAATCTCCATATACACAGGCCTAGGATCATCAGATCTATGGCCATTAATCTTGGTTTGCTGAAGAGCCACTGCTAGTTGGTAAAATACTATTTTCTTCTACCATCCCTCTTTCTGCCCACTACCATCTCTAAACCCACAAGTCTAGCTTAAAACCCATGGTTTGTGAACCATCTTTGTCTAATCCAGTTAAAAACTCGTCCATCACTTTCACTTTCCCTTCTTCAGGTTGTGAAGCTCCTGAACAGTCCCAGTATAAGAAAAGTCGGAGTATTACATCAGACATATAACCAGGTCAAATGGTAAAGAACAAAACAAGAATAGCTAAAACATCATGTCTCAAATCAAGTCCACTAGTTCTATAGAAGTAATGTCCAAAAAGAAAAACTTAAAATGATTTTCATTGATTCTTGAATGAAAAGGGCAGGGGTGGGGGAGTTGTGCCACCGTAACAAAATAACAGAAATCAACAAACACTGCTTTTTGATAACTCTCAACATCAACTGTTTTAATCCCCCAATAAAAATGACATACACTAACAGACTGGATCTGAAAACAGGATTTTCTGCTGTGTACAGAAAACACATCTTAAGATCAAAGATAGATATTGTTGTAGAGAAAAGGTTGGAAAAAGATATCCCACGCAACAGATCCAAGAAGCAAGTCATGTAGTCATTTTAATATCTGACAAAAGAGACTTAAATCCAAAGCTAAAAGAAGAGATAGGGAAGGACATGACATATTCCTCAAAGGAAAAATCCACCAAAGGGCATTACTATTCTAAACATCTATGCACCAAACACAAGGGCACCCAAGTTCCTAAAAGATACACTACTGTAGATAAAATCACATATTGACCTTCACACAATGATAGTGGGTGACTTAATATCTCAGTCTTTGTAATAGACAAGTAATCCAGACAAAAAACTAAACAGAGAAATCCTGAAAATAAATGATGTCAAAATTGGGTTTCCATAGATATATTTTTTTTCTCTGTGTCTTGTATTAACATGCCAATATATTGCCAAAATCTTGCTGTCTTTATAATTGTATAGTATAATTTGAGGTCAGATAATATGACACCTTTAGCTATGTTATTTCTGATTAGAATTTTTTTGGCTCATGTGTTCCATACAAATTTTATTAGATGATAGATAGATAGATAGATATCCAATAAATATTATAGACCTCTAAATGAAAAAATACTGTTGAACAAAATTAAAGTACAGAAAATCATGAAAAGACATCCTGAGTTTATATGTTGAAAAATCAATGTTGTTAAACTGCTTATGCTGATCAATGTGATCTAAACATAAAATATCATCCCTGTCTACAAAGCAATGACATTTGTACCATATTCAAAGGTACATTCCAAAGCTTGTACAGAATCACAAAACAATAATGAATATCTAAGTCATCTTAATTTTAAAAAAGAAAAATAAACAAAAAAGCAATAGAATACTGTATATCAAAGTACAATACAAAGGTGGTAGAATCAAAAAAGTGTGGTGCAGACAGAACAAAGAAACTGGGCAGTAGAACAGAATACAGAGCTTAGAACTGAATGAATAAGTTTACAAAGACCTGATTTTTTTATACTAAAATCGCTAAGAACATGAACTGGAGGAATGAAAGTCTTTCCAATATATGCTATATGCTAATAGTGAAGATACGTATGAAAGGACGATATGAACCCCAGTTGTCCCCATTTAAGGACCTCATTTGTCTCCATTTGAGGACCAGGCTTACTTTCGATAAAGACCTTAAGTCACCAGCTTCAGGAATAGACCATTAGTCCCAGAGACTAGGTCATAAGACACCAGCTCTAGGAACAGACAATATCATACAGAATAAGATCATAAAACCCTCTCCCAAAGAACAGCCTGGGGATAACCACAAAAATGAGGAAATATCTTATCTCAGAATGGGCCCTCTGTGTTGGACAGCCCTATTTCATTACATGACTGAACATGCATGACATAGGAATGTAGACCACTGAGCACCTGTGACTTCTTGGCACCCACCAATGAAATTTTAGATTACTTAATCTTTCTAGAGAGTTCCCTGGTTCCCTATAAGAAGGCCTGCGTGCCTTTGTCTGGGGTTACTGTTTTAGAGAATGGTTGACCCCTCCCCCCCACGCTGATTGTTTCTGCAGGATAAACACTCTGTTTTTACTTACTATCTGATTCTGGGGTCTTCCTTCAGTGATTTTAGGACCCTTATACATACAGAAGACCTCTTTTGTTATTAAATATACAAATAAACTAAGCATTTATATTAAAGATATTGATGCATGAAATGACTGTAAGAAACCATAGGGCAATATATTAGCAACCTTTTTGTTGCTGTCATACAATACTCTTTAAAATGTAACTTATTGAAGAAAGTTTATTTGGGTTTACAGTACCAAATTGATAAGAGTCAATCCATGAAGGCAGGGAAGAATATCAGCAAGAAGCAGTAATGGTGAAAAGTGGCAGACATAACAGTAGATCCAAGGGTTTGAGAAGGGGCAACTTCAATTACAAACACAAAGCAGAGAGCATGACCTGGACATGGAGTGAGGCTCTAAATTCCCAAAGCTCCCCCACAGCTAATGCTATGCTTTTTCCAACAAGGATCCACCTCCTAAAGGTTCTATAATCTTCCCAAAATAGCACTGGCAATTATTCAAACTCATGAACCTATGAAGAAACAATTCTCATTCAAACAACTACAGATAATAATCACATAAACGCTTATTTAATGGGGAAAAACAAGTAGTCAAGATGTATATGAAAAAACTCAGCATTCACTATTATCAGGAAGATGCAAATCACAGTGCATTATCATCTGTACCCAGTAAAGCACAGTGACCATTACTAAAATAACTAAAGATATCGAGTTCCAGAAAGAGTACAGAGAAAAAGGAAATGCTTACACATTAGTAACAGGAATAAAAAATAGTACAGAAATTCTGGAAAATATTACAGGATTTTCTATAAATAAATAAATAAATAAATAATGTTTTCATCAAGTTGCAGTAAGTCTAGGTACCTTCTCTCCTATTAATTCTACATGAAGCAACCTAGTAGAGGGAAAGAGTCTCCTAAGAACAGGTAACAGAGTCAGAAACAACCCCTGCTCCCACTGGTAGAAGTCCCATAAGAAAACCAAGCTATACATACTGTAAGTTATATGCAGAGGGCCTTGGCCAGTTGCATGCAGAATCCCTGGTCGGAAGTGAAAGGGAGGAACCTGGAGGAGAGGAAGGAAACAGCAATCAAGGTGTAAACAAACAAATAAATACATTTAAGGTTTTTAAAACATTCATTGATTCTTTGTGAGTTTCACATGATACAACTCACTCCTACTCATCTCCCTGTCTGCTTTGCCCTTGCAAACTCCCCCCATAAAGTAACACACACAAACAACAAAAATAACACAAAGCGTAGAAAACATTTTATTGTGGAAGCTGTAGTATGTCAGTGTGTCCCATAGTACATCCTTCTGTCCACACATCTTCACCTGCAAATGTTCATTGCAATGAATCATTGGTCTAGTTCAAGGTTTCTAGCTTCTATGACACCATCAATAGTGGATCCTCATCCAGACTCCCCCTGGTTATCCTGTTATTGCCCTGTGTCATGGAGATACTGCAGCTTTGGAACAGCAAGGCTGGCCCTTTCATACACCCCAGTCATTTTCAGATGATATAGATTTTGGGGAGGGCCAATTCAGAGCCCTGGATCTGGGCCTGGGTGGGAGTTCTCCAGTAGAGCTCCAGCTAGCCTACCCAGTGCAGCCATCAGCAACAAGAGGCAGGATCAGCTCTCCTGCTCTCATGACCTCTAGGGTAATCACCTCCACACACACCTCCAGAGGCAGCTCCATTATGCTGCTCAGTGTGATGTAACAACCACAAATTTGCATATTGTGAGGCTCCACTGCAGGATGGCCATGTAGCTGGCAGGCCCCTAGGTGACATCTTCTATCCATGGTGCATGGCATGGTGGCAAGAGGGCCTGATCGTGCCATGCACTGGAGGGCAAGTCTGTGGGTGCCATGGCAGTCAGCAGTCTCCGACTTCTTCCTCCTACACTGTACTATCTGGATTTGATTTGATTTGATTTGATTTGATTTGATTTGATTTGAAGGTATCAAGCTAGGATGAACAGTGATGACCTGTCATCTGCTCTGACCTTGACTACTATAAAAACAACAAGGTGTCTCTTTGTCCTTTGCCACAGAGGATTAAAGTGTTTTTAAACTGAAGATAGTATTATTATATGACCTACTAATTTCACTATTGGGTATATACCCAATAGTGAAATTATCAAATAGAATAAAAAGCAAAAAAATAAAAAAAGAAACCATTACTGATTCACAGTGGAATTGCATTCACCAGGAAGAACTGTGAGATTCTATCATTTGTTAGAACATGAACTGAAGCAAGGATCATTATGCCTAGTGTAGTGAACAAATACTACATGATTTCATTAAAATTGGGGACTCAAATATGTTCATCTTGGGCTGGAGAGATGGCCCAACCGTTAAAGCCTAGGCTCAAATATGTTCATCTTATAAAAGTTGCAAGGAGAATGCTGGTTACCCTATACTGGAGGAAGCAGTGGAGAAAAGTTGATTATTAGTGAATTAGTTATTGTTAGATAGTAATAAGAACTTTCATGTATCATTATATAATAGATTAACTATAAATGATAATACTTTGAATATTTCTAAAAGTAAGAAGAAAGTTCACTATATGTTTTCACCACAGCAAAGATAAATATTTGAGATGATAAGTTGGTTCTAATATGAGTATAACATACATATTTGCCTTGGTAACATATGTAATACTCGTGTTTTGTGTAGAAATTCAGAATAATTTTAATTTAAATTTTAAAAACACAAAAATATGCTAATAAAAACAGAAGTGGAAGATACTATCAAGGAATGTATATTGTCAATGAAAATTGAAGTACAATGGTGGAAAGTTATTTATATATGCCTTTAAAAATATATTACTTACTGTTTATTTTATTTGTGTTGTATGTGTCTTCTTGTATGATTTTTCCACCACATACATTCAGGAAACCACCGAGGCCAGAAGATGGTGTCAGACCCCCTGGACCCGGGGTTACAGATGCTTGTGAGCTACCATGTAGGTGATGGGAACTGAACTAGGATCTTCTGGAAAAACACTATAAACTCTTGATATCTGAGACATCTCTCCAACCCCTACTTGTGCCATTTTAAGTACATTGTAAGTAGTAGATAATGACTAAGTGTCTAATATTACACATGAGAAGAAAATAAATTAATTGTTACAATATTATTTGATCATGTAATATAATGTGTTTGTAAAGGCTTCTAGAAGAGGCAGCCTTTTAGCTTTCATGTGCTTTCTTATGCTCAAAGGATAGAGGATAAACTTTATTCTTTTAGATTTCCAGGTTGTAAAAATAAAGCATAAGGTGTATTTAGAGATATGCTTTCCTTTTTTAGGAACATGCTGAATGCTTACCTTATACAAAATCATGCCAATCTCTTATAAGAAGTTTCCTTGGAAAGACAAGGAACTTGAACCTTGAATGCATAAAATATAGATATGGTTTTCTCTGCTTTACACAACGAGCCGTACATTCTTATTCAAGATATATTTAATTGAAAGGATTTTAAAATCATGCAGTTCTCAAACGTTCAGTTTCATATTATTTTTTCTCTTTATAATCCAAATTCTAACAGTTCCATCTTGTGGTGAAACTCAGAATAGGTTCTGTGCATTTTGTGGTTTTATTTATTTTATTCTCTTTTTGCTTATAAAATACACAATAAAAAAGAAGTTAAGAAATGTTCTTTTTCCATAAGTTTCTGAATATAGTTTCTTTATCCCATAAAATCCATAACTAGCTGGGGCATAGTTAACTAATTTTGTAAATATGGATATATGAAAAAAGATTTGTTCAAGGAGTACATAGAAAACATCTATTGTTTTGGACTATAAGAAACATTAGACACGAGGGGAGATGGGCTAGGGGGTTTCCAAAAGGGAGTCCTGGAAAGGGGAAAACATTTGAAATGTAAATAAAGGAAATATCCAATAAAAAAAAACTCAGGTGACTGCACATATTGGCAAGGATATGGAAATAGAAAATCACTCCTCCAATGCTCGTGGGATTGCAAAGTGGTACAACCACTCTGGAAATCAATCTGGAGGTTCCTCAGAAAGTTGGAAATAGACCTATCTGCAGACCCAGCTTTACCACTTTTGGGCATATACCCTAAAGATTCCCCACCATGCCACAGGCTGATGTGTTCCACTACGTTCATAGCAGCTTTATTTGTGATAGCCAGAAGCTGGAAACAATCCAGATGTCCCTCAACAGAAGAATGGATACAGAAAATATTTGTGTTTATATTTAAAGACTTTTAAATTTTGGTCAGAGATCTTTCTTTCCTTCCTTCGTTCCTTCGTTCCTTCGTTCCTTCCTTCGTTCCTTCCTTCGTTCCTTCCTTCCTTCCTTCCTTTCTTCCTTCCTTCCTTCTTGATGCAGACATCAGTCAATGGAGAAATATATAACTATCTGATCAAAGTATTGAAAATAAAAGACTCAGTACTCAGCCCTGACTGGGATATCAACACTAACCCCACTAAACTAAGTCTCGGGGATCAGGGAGGAAGAAGAGGCAGAAAGAATATAAAATTTGTAAAATGAGAAAGAGTGCTGTAAAATGTTGTCTTCATGACATGATATGACTATCATACACATAAACTCACAGCAGCTGGAATACCTGTATGACATTTAAAGTCCTGGCATTGGTGACATACATGATCTCCAAGCCTTGCTCCCACACTGAGGAGCTATTGATATGTATTGTTGCTGGAAAAAGGATAATTCTTTATTCAGGGTATAGCCACTGATAAGTTTCTGACACTCCAGTCGATGGCCCATACCATCGCACACATGACCTGTACTTCTTTGATATGCTGGGTTATCATAAAAGAAAAAAAAAGATATGAAATTGGGATGGAAGTATGCTGGGGCAATATGGAATAAGTTGTAGAAAGTATATGGGAAAGTAGCTATACTATTTCATTGTATGCATGTATGAAATTCACAAAATTTAAAAATTTACAATGGAGGATATGAAAATTTCAGTGGGTGGGGTACATCTAAAACAAGTTAGGAACAGTTGGGGCGAAGTCAAATAAAATGTGTGTGCATTTATTATTCTGAAAGATTCATAAAAATATTTTTTAATAAAACAAGTGATCAATCAAACTTAAAAACAGAGGAAAATCCAAATTACAGTAAAAATCAATAGAATTTGAAATAGAAATTTGGGGGGGCGGAAGTGGGGTAGATCTAGAGAAGAGTGCATAGTGAGCATGACCATAGTTGCATGTACGATCTGTAACATTTTCAAGGAATTAATATAGACACTGTAGCTTTTAAAACTTGAAATAAAATAAAAATCATACAGAGAGAGCAAATCAAAAGGTTGCTTTGTGAAATCAGAAAAACTAATATATATATATATATATATATATATATATATATATATATAATTACCAAAGTCATAATTCCTACCATCAAGAACAAAAAAGAAGAAATTTCTATAAATTCTATGGAAGTTCAAGTACAGAAATATGAACAATTCTATGCTCTACAAACATAATTCATTTAAAGCTGAGGGAAAATATGGATGGTGAAATACAAAATTATTAAACCTGTCTATTATTTGTAGGTAACATTATCATCTGTATAGAAAACCACAGAGAATAAAATGAAGGTATTTAGTAAGATTGTAGAACATAAGATGATTTGTAATCAGTCTTATTTCTATACCATAGGAAATTATGATATGAAAAATTATAGATTCGACAATTTAATTTCTTAGGGCTGATTCTCGTAAAATATACAGAAGTATGTCACATTGAAGAGCTGTTACTGAGAAAAAAGAAAGAAGACATAAATTAATGAAGAGAGACAGCACTTTCATGATTGAAAAGAATCAGTATTATTAATCTATAGATTCTTTCCAAATCATCTGCAGTAAAACCCAAAACTCCACTAGTCTAAGTGACGTCAGCTAAGATAGCAGCACAAGTAGCTCTAGAAAGAGACTAAAAGAATCATATATATTACAATGAACTGTTTTGGAATTCTATTAAATAATTGAAAGCTGACAATAACACTAACTGACTAAATTATGAATTAATAGAACAGTTTTAAATTATAAGAAAGTTTTGTGGTATTTTCGTTTGTCTGTGTCCCATTCATATCTATATTTCTATAGTAACCCTGAAGAGGACAATTGACACTTCTACTATGTTACTCTGACATAACTGGTTTTGTGTTACTTTTCCCAAATATCAGAATACCAAAATAAGGTTTATTTAAACCACTGTTCTGGAAATCCACGTGCCAGTTTCCTGGTTGTTCTATAGCATGGCGGATAATTTTGCTGTGATTTTGCTCGATGAATATGTTTTCTGATATACAAACAATTGAGTTTATCTCGGAACCTTTCAGTTTAAATAATGTCCACTTTCATACGTTATAGAAAGGGGTTTGCCATGTGCGTAAGCGTTCAAGTGAACATTCATGTTCATTGAGGCATCATTCCAAATATCAGATTAGAAAAATTATTATAGATGCCCAGCAACCGATTAATGAATGCAGCAAATGTGGTACATAAACACAATACAGTTTTTTTTTTCAGAACAAATTATTTAATTTATAGGGTGGTAATATGTGAAACTACAGATCATCACAGTAAGTAAAGAGAGACACTCTCAAAAGGACAATACCACATTTATCTTACATTTGGAATCTAAATTTAAAAGGAAAAAATATACAATGGAAGGACTAGTCGGGAAGAGTAATGAGGCATCATGAGGAGGTAGGGGATAAATGAGGGTGATAGATAGAACAACATGATCAAAATGCCTGCTCTACATGTATGAAAATGTAAGGAAATCTATGATTTCTCTCAATAAACAGTTTTTCTAATTCACAAATAATTAAGTTTATCTCAGAACCTTTCTGTTTAAATAATATCTACTTTCATGTAGGGCATATTTTATTTTTGTTGGGACCAGTGCCAAAATAGATGAGGAAGGCCAGGTAGCTCTGTTGTATGATTCTTTCAGGTACAATAACTATAGGTGCTACACTGGATTTTATGAGAACACTACATACTTATATCTATAGTGTTTGGCCATGTACTATATGAATTGTATGATAAAAATTTAATAATTATTATTTTGTAAGCCACTGAGTTCAATTCAGGTTGCTTGCAACAGTATTGCTGGGGATTATTTACTAGAGCATGGGTCAGTGACTACAAGTACTGTAGAAAATGACTGTTCCTCTCAGAGTAGCCATTAATTGCCAAAGTCTGTTCAAGGAAAGGTGAAGCCTCCCAAGCCCCTCGCCCATCCAGAATGCAGTATTGAGGTGCTCATGCTCATGGAGGGCTTGTGAAGGTAACAATGGATACTGGGATTTCATGATTGCAGTGACATGCTCATGGGACAGCATTTATATAGCTTTCCTCATCATCATTTAGATATTATACATTTCCCACAATCTGCTCAAAAGAAGATTTGAAAATGGGAAAGCAACTTGTTGAGAAGAAAGGGCTCAGCTAAAGTAGGAGCAAGATAAGAAAGGATATGGGCATTGTATACGATCAAAGTACAATATGTGCCTGCATAAGATTAGCAAGTAATAAAAATTATCTATAACTGTAAAATATCAACTATACTATATGATTTAAAATATATTTTAATTTTTAAAAATTGTTCATTTGTAAATTCTGTTTTTATATGATAGGTATGGGTATGCATGTGTCTATCTGTACTGGGTGCATACCTAGTGCGTGAAGACATAAGGTGTTGGATCTCCCAGAACGGGAATTATAAATATTTGTAAATGACCATGTGGGTGTTCAGAATCAAACTTGGGTTCTCTGGAAGAGGATTCAGTGTTCTTCTTCACTAAGGCTAAGCAATTTCTCCAGTCTTGAATGTTGTTCAACTTTAAAAACAAAGATTTAGATAACAATACTGAAATATACTTTGCTGATTGTAAAACACATGCAAGCTCTCAGGGTTTCTCTCATGTGTATGACTATAATTTCCTAGATCCATCTAATAAGCATTTTTATAGTTTTGTCAAAATATGTAGAACAATGTTAATCTTGTGACCCTGAATGTCACTGTACTCTAAATTTGACACAAACCTTGGAGAAATGTCTCATTCAAATCTTATACAAACTTGTTGAGTTTCACTTGAAACAAAGTAAATATGAAGAGATAGTTCTGAGATGAATATAAAGCTGAATATAAAAGCTTGTTGGATGACAATGAGTACAAATTGTTAATTGGGGATCTCATAGATGTAATACTAATGCCGTTAAGCTGCTGAAAAGTATTTGTGAATAAATGATATGTCTGTAGTTTGTTTTGAAGTTATTTCAGAAGAAAAAGTTAAGGGTGGGTAGGAAAGTGAGAAGAATAGCTGTATTCAAAATTGCAATGAGTCAGTAATTATTTAGCCCTGGTTAAACATAGGTAATGATTCACTTCATTATCTATCTTGTGTTTTAGAAAATAAAAGTATAAAATGTAAATTAGCCATTAGGTTCATATGCCTATGGAGAATAGAAAACCTCCTCCCCTAGCACTTATGAAACACCTAGGGAAGTATTTTGACTGTAGAAAACAGCTTGTTTGATAATGAATTTTCAAGTTATGATATAATTTCTCTGGATTAAGACTAGCAGATATAAATTCTGGATTACTGAATGTACAACCTTGAGAAAGTTACATAACTTTATAAAACCTATTCCTTCTCCATGCTTTAATGGAAGTCATAATGGTAAAAACTGCATGGAGACATAATGAAGTATTGTTAAAATAATCCTTATAAAATGATAGTACAGTGTATGGTGCATAGTAATTGTCCAATAAAAGTTAATTGTCTTTGTTAATCATCAGTTTAAGGCACTATTATAAAAGAAGAGATGAATGTTCAAATTACTATTTGTAGCATCATAGAATTTCAAGACTGGATGTGATGTGCAGAAATCATCGGGTATCTTTAAATATTTTGACACCTAGCTCACCAGAAAGAATTGATTATTGATGCAGGCACACACACACACAAAAGTAAGTATAAGAACTACCTTATTGGAGTACACATGGCTCCAGCAGCGTATGTAGCAGAGGATGACTTTGTCAGGCATCAATGGGAGGATAGGTTCTTGGTCCTGTGAAGGCTCGATAGATGCCCCAGTGTAGGGGAATTGAGGACTGGGAGGGAGGTGGAAGTGGGTGAGTGGATGGAGGAGCACATTCATTGAAGCAGGGGGAGAGGGGATGGGATAGGGGGTTTCCGGGAGGGGGGAACCAGGAAAGGGAATGACATTTGAAATATAAATAAAGAAAATATCCAATAAAAAAAAGAACTACCTTATTTCACTCATGAGATGAATACATTGCATTTTTATTCTAATTGGAGAAAATATTTTGTGTTTTGTGTGATTTGCCATTAAAAATACTGTTTATTATTGAGTATTTCCATTTCACTTTTTTCTTCATAAGATCAAAGGGATTTTCATAACAATTGAATCTATATTCCATACGTTTCTAAATCAGAGAGACTTTTCTGTCCAACATACTACCACAACAATTTTTCCATGCTTGTATAAACTAGTGCTTCCATTACATGTATTTGTATGTAAAGTACAATTTGCACAACAATAAAAACTACTAAAAAAGATGAGTTGAAATCATGAATTTCTAGGATAAAAGTAAATAAATGTGATTGTAATTTACCAGTGGCATAAAGTTTTTCAGTAAATGTAGAAAGATAGGATTCTGGTGTGTCTTAAGTATTTCTGTATTTTTAAGTTAACATAGAAATACTATCTAAATTCATATATATATTTGCTATATTTTTCATGGTTCAAATCTATTAAAAGTGAATTTCACAGTTCCTTGATAAAAAAGAATACTTCAATAGTAAACAGCCAATTTCTGTAATACATCAATTACCATAGGGTTTCCTGTAGAAAACCGAATACTTAAGAAAATGCCATCATCTTTCAGCAACCTTGGGTACTGTGCATTGGCAGTGAATTAGAAACTGTTAAAGCACTTTCCCAGGAATAACAAGTTTAACTATGATTTATAGACTGACTTTTCTTTTTTTTTTTTTCTCCATGTCAATATTCCTGGAATATGTATGGGCCTAGGTTCATTTGGAACTATCAAAAAATAAGTACCTAGACTCACTCCACTTATAAAATAAAGTGATGTTAATTTGACAAATATTACCACTCTCCTGAATTTATAAAGGTCTATGCTCAGCATTTCTTGAATATGAGCCATAAATTCCTGATTCTGAGTAATAGAGGGTGGAACTACCTGCTCTTTCATGACTATGGCCAGAAAAAAAAATCTATGCTACTTACATTCATCGAACACATATATACGCAAATTCAATAAACATATTCACAAATGGAAAAAACAAAAAAAATTCCTCCAAGGGAGCTTTCAAAGCGTGAACGGGGGAGCAAAGAGTATTGAAAAAGCATTGAGAAGCATAAATGGGATGGGCAGTGAAGGGACTCTAACAGACCCATGCATGGCAAACACAGCTCCAAGCATGGCAAAAATCAGACAGGCTTTGTGACCTTTACCGGTCTCTCTACCTTGCTGAAAACTGTTAGATTACAGAACTAAAGTTAGCCCCCAAGTTCCATTCTCTTCTTTTGCTACTGACTCATTCTTGATACAAACACCAAGGTCCATTAATCAAATTCAGTCAGGATTTACTAACTCACCCTCTCAGGGACTCCTTGTTTTTCCCATTAAAAACCCACTCCTACAGAAACAACCTCTCTTGTCTCTGGCTTCTCTTGCTTTCTTGCTTTTCCTGCTTGCTTGTGTTTCTGCTGCTGCTGCTACCTTTGAAGTCCCTTGCTTCAACCGCCCCCCCCAACACACACACACACACACACACACACACACACACACACACACACACACACACACAGCCTCTCCGGAGTAATAATACAAAATCCTTTGTATTGAGAATTTGGAGTCTGGGTTCTGTCCTGTAGTGATTCCCGGAGTGAGCGAGGGGCAGGGACGACCTCATTTTCTTTTTTTTTTTTTTTTTCTTTTTTTTTTTTTAATTTATTTTTTTTGAACATTCCCGTGTTCATTTTATTTGCATACATGGGTTTGGACACGCAAACATGCATTAGAATCACTGGATAACAAGTGTTCACCGTGAGGTACAGATCCACATTGCCACGTTGCTCTCCACAGAGCCTGGCCATACTCCACAGGGCCTGTCAAATGTCCTCACCAACATACGTTTTAGCTTTTAAGTTGACCAACCCCGTCAATGAAAATATCATATCTTTATCTTTTTTTTTTTTTGATACTTTATTTACATTTCCAATGTTTCGATAGAGGGCTAATATCCAATATATTCAAAGAACTCAAGAAGTTAGACTCCAGTAAACCAAATAACACCATCAAAAAATGGGGAACAGAGCTAAACAGAGAATTCTCAACTGAGGAAATTCGCAGGGCTGAGAAGCACCTAAAGAAATGCTAACATCCTTAGTCATCAGGGAAATGCAAATCAAAACAAGTCTGAGATTCCACCTCACACCAGTCAGAATGGCTAAGATCAAAAACTCAGGTGACAGCAGATGCTGGCAAGGATGTGGAGAAAGAGGAACACTCCTCCAGTGTTGGTGGGACTGCAAGCTGGTACAACCACTCTGGAAATCAGTTTGGCGGACCCTCAGAAAAATGGACATAATACTACCTGAGGACCCAGCTATACCTCTCCTGGGCATAAACCCAGAAGATGCTCCAACAAGTAATAAAGACACATGCTCTACTGTGTTCATAGCAGCCATATTTATAATAGCCAGAAGCTGGAAACAACCCAGATGTCCCTCATCAGAGGAATGGATACAGAAAATGTGGTACATCTACACAATGGAGTACTACTCAGCTATTAAAAACAATGATTTGATGAAATTTGCAGGCAAATGGACGACCTCATTTTCAATCAGAGTGATGCATGCATGAAATCTCAGACATGAAAGTTGCGTTCAAGGCCATTCTGAACTACCAAACAATACCCTTTGTCAATCAATTTTTTTTAAAAAAAGCATTAAAAAATGAATTCAGATACTGATGGAATATTTAAATATATATTTTAATAGATGAGAAGTTCTTTTTATGAGTTCTAAAAATTATAATTTAACTGCTGCACTTTCCATATAAATCAAAGTTGTATATACAATGGTAATAATACATTGCACAAAACAATTTTAATGCAGATATTGTTGCTAAAATTCCTTCCCGAGTGAGAGATGCAGGCAATGTCTACTCCTTCTCCTAATTTTCCAACAACAAATCAAGGCATGATTCCACCAAAGTTCACTCTGTGCAACCCATCAGTTTATTGGACTTCCTTACAGGAATGTGGATGCTCCTCCCTACAACATTCTGTGCCTAGAAAGCCTTATCCAATAGGAATGAGGGCTTCCCCATAACAGAGTAAACAGAGCCCTCCACTCTCACCCTCCAAAGCTGATATATAATCTAGTCCCTCCCCCAGGCCATGTGCAGAATTGACAGTTGGTAGGGAACAGGTGGATACTGTCAGGAGATGTAAACTGTCAATAAGACAAGCTGGGACAACTATGTGCAAGGAGCACAGCTGAATGCCCCAAGATGACAGCTGCTTGGCTCATAGGACAGTCATTCACAACAGATGAAGATGGAACACCTGTTGAAATGTCATTTAAAGCACTTACTCATTTAGCAAGAAGCATGAAAATTACGATAAATATGATCACCTGAGACAGGAAAACATTATGCTTCTGTACACTACTATTTCAAGGAACTGTGGTTTATTTTTAAGTCTGTCACTACTCAATAATAACTGAATTGACTTTTACTCTTTATACTACTTTATAACAGCTTTGTTATGACAATCATTTAACTAATACTTTATTTTCCTTTTAAATTTTGAAGGCAGTATTATTAGTAAAAGGATATCAAACTCTTAAAATAAACTTGTATTAGTCAGGGCTCTCTTAAGCAACAAAATCTATACACTGAATTAATCTCTCTCTCTCTCTCTCTCTCTCTCTCTCTCTCTCTCTCTCTCTCTCTCTCTCTTCTGGAAGGCCTTATAGACTGCAGATCACCTAATCAAACAAACAATGGCTGACTGTGAATGCAAAGTCCAAGAATCCAGTAGTTATTCAGTCCACAAGGGACTCAGATGTCTCAGATTGTCTTTGGTATATGCCCAAATCCCAAGAAAGTAGCCTCTAATGCAAGTGAGGGGATGGACTTGCTAGCAAGGATAGGACAAACAAACCGAGAGCAAAAGCTTTCTTCTTCTTTCCTTATGTAAACTTGCAGCAGAAGATATGGCCCAGATTAAAGGTGTGTCTTCCCACCTCAAGATCTTTATCAAAGGTGTGTGTCTTCCTACCTCAAAGGTCTAAAATAGAAGTGGATTAACCCACTTCAAATCAAGCAAAAAATCACAAGCAAGCCCTCCATTTCTGGATTGTAGTTTGTTCCAGCTGTAGTCAAGTTGACAACCAAGACTAGCCATCAGAAAACGTATTTCTTCTCCTACTGTTAATGCCAAATTTGTATTATTAAATCAAAGACAATAAATTTCATGGTCACTTGAGGCGATGAGAGACAATCTGTATAATGTAGATTTAATGAAATTCATATTTAGGCTCCTAAATATAAGTTTGCTGCATACATTTCTCAAATACATCAAAGTTATATTAAGCCTTCTATTATATCTTAATTGTGTAGGCCTGGCAAATAAATAAAAATATTAATGATAATTACTCATTGTAAATACATCTAAAGCCTAATTTACTCTGGTATTTACAGCAGACAGTGTGCAATCAATACCCACTTATCTTTCCTTCTCATACAGCTAGCAGCTCCCTGCATCAAAGATCCCACTGAGACAATTTGCAACAGAAGTGGTCTGTAGTATTCATCTGGTAAAGTCCACATTTAAAGCGTGAATAATGACCCAACAAAAAGTTTGTTTGATCTTAATGAACAGTATTTTAGCATCTTGTTCTAGCAATTAACTTTGCTCTTTCTTAAAATGATCATGCTTAACTTCAGACAATTGTTTAGAAATTCACAAAGATTCTCAATCTTGAATTTGAAATGTGTTTGTTCATTTTTACCTTGGATTCTACTTTCTTCAATTCTTAGAATTTCCTTTCTAAATGCTCTTATGTTTCTCATTACAAAAAGATACTACCAACCTTGTATATTAAACAATATTCAATAATTTATTTTACTATGAGAAAAAAATGTATTGAAACCATATAGTATGTGTAAACAGGTTTTTATACACACATAAAGACACAGATATCAAATGTATTTTCTATGAGACTCTAGATCAAACAAAAATTGCTTTCCACCAAATAATCATGCTCTCCCTTCTATTTTCCAAAATTTTCATTTCACTCAACAATGCAGTCTACATAAATTTTCATATGTAAATTTATTCCATTTATGTACAGCATTTTATGGGTTGTTATAGACAGTTACTGTTGGACAAATATTAGATTTTTAGGCATTGATGTTTAGAATTAGAGACGAGATGGTCAAATCAATTATTGATCAACTTATAAAAATGAATACATGCAAAATTGGACAATTATTTTATCTTGAGCTAAATATGTAATTGTAATGAATTCATACCAGTTAAAATAAATTATACCTGAGTATTAAATATTCTATAAATTTAATCAAAATAGTTCCTCCCAAATTATATGATAATCCAAAAAAACAACACACTCCTCAAATAAATATCACATGCTTATAAAAATACTATATACAATGAATATTCATAATATTATTCTTCACTTAATTATGTTCCACTCTCAGATTGTCCTCTTTCAAGGTTTCTCTTTTTGTGCTGGTAAATGTACAGCTGGAAACATCAAACTATTTTGTGGACATGGTAAACAAACATACATTCAGGCAAAACAACCAAACACATAAAATAATATTAAAGGTGTGTGCTACTACTCTTTCGGCTAATAAAATATCTTTAAAAATAAATATTTCAATCTGTGCAAGCAGCAAAAAGACAGAAATCCCAAGAATTAGTGGGGTGTGGGGGGAGGTGGCTTACAGCAGTCTAAGGTTCCAGACCTAAGTCACATAAGTGTCAGTGAAGAAATCCTAAACAAGTTGAACTCAACAAAGTCAAAGAGGTGAAGGCAAATCAGACCATGAAGGAAAAAAAATGAAAGAAAGAAAGAAAGAAAGAAAGAAAGAAAGAAAGAAAGAAAGAAAGAAAGAAAGAAAGAAAGAAAGAAAGAAGGAAGGAAAGAAAGCAAGCTTATCGATGTCAAAAATACTAGCCAAATAGGATCCATATAGCAGAGAAACCCATGAAAGAAAAATGCATTGGATACAATGTGTGTTCAAAGAAAAGGTGGGCACCTTTGTGAACACTTTGCTTCAAAACCCTGGATTTAAGCTTTAAAAATAAACATAAAATGAAAAAGAAGTCTTGGTAATTTTCAGCTGCACAGTCCTGGATGAAAATGTTTACTGAGTATATATTTGTAGTTACTAAGTAACATTGTAAACATTGTAATGTATTCTAAAAGATTTTATCGCGGTCTACCTCAGAATTCTCTTATATCTAGACTCAAACTCTCTTCCTGAAATGATTTTGGAAAGACAGTAGGTGGCAGTATTAGGCTCAAAAACAAAATCAGTCTAAATGGTTGCAGTAGCAATTTGTATTTAAAAGAAATATAAATGAACACAAAATTTATGGGACTTTGAAGAAATATAATTTTATAAGTTGTCACTATATTATATAAAACAAACTCACAAGAGAGAAAATGGAAAGGAGGTAATAAAAATCTGTTCATCCAGCATTATAGTTCCTCACAAACAAATTCACTGCATGAAACCACATAAAATATACTCAAATAGTGATCCAATTAGCTTATACTACTAGAGCGCTTGCCTAGCATTCATGAAATCACAATTTTAATCTCATCTTGCAATCCATCAATTAATCAATAAACAATATAATACCTGATAGTTATATGTAATTATGAGAATTATATATACTCAATTGACACAATAAAGAAACATTAAAAATAGGAGAAGAGATCTCTGAAGACTTGACATTTAAGCTAAGATAAATGAAAAGAAAGTAGTAGGCACACGATTATCTGGTAGAGGGAACAATTTGAACAGACATTAATGTAAAAATATGCTGCATTTAATGGATTGAAGAAATAAACAGAAGTATAATATCTTTGCAGAAGGGAGAATGACAGAGAATGTTATGAGAGCACTAAGAATATTTTAGCAGTTCCTTAATGATACAGAGCTTTGTATTAAATGGTTTATTTATGATAATAATATAACCTGATGTAAAAGCCCTTTCTCTAAACCTGTGCATAGTATGCTCAAAAGAAATAGATGCTCTGCGAATCTTAAAACACATTGTTTAGTGTGAAATTTTGAATTTGGTATCAGTCATATTTTGCACAGCATGTAAAAGAGAAAGGTGAGATGTCTGCCTTTTTTTACCAGCCATCTTTTTTATTGCACGTGGATAAATAACAAACTATGCCCAAGAAAATATAACTAAAATGGACCAAGATATGTATCTAACTATATAGCAGATGTAAAGAACTTTATTACTGACAAACAAAAACATCATGGAAGAGAAAAAATAAATTAGAACATAAAGTATAATGATACAGATACATGAAAGGGTCACAATGAATAGTATTACTTCATGGACCAAATTTTAAAAATTGATTTTAAAAGAATACATCAAAGATATCACTGAAATTACTGATTTCGTCTGGATGGCTTATGTATTTAATGAAAGCATTTGAAAGGGTCAACTTGTTTGAAAAGTTCATATCTATTGCTATCATATGATTCAGCCATCTACCAATATCTGGACTTGTCACTACAGATGAAATAAAAGAGACATGCCTCAATCATTTGGAGAACTGAGAAGCGTGACAAAAAGAAGTAGATAGAGATAAATTTCAAATGTTGCATGACTGTGCATAAGTGCTACAAGAAAAACAAATTTGGAAAACAAAAAATGCAGAGAGTAAGAGAAAGCCTCAATGAAAATGTGCATTGTCAGACTGGCTCTGATAAAGTGGACATAAGCAGAGAAAAATGAAGTCACCACAGTATAACATGAACAACATGAGTACAATGTATGGGAGAAAATAAAGAACCTCACAAACAAATGGTGAAAAACGAATACTGGGAGAAATGAGCCAAAGGTGGGGAAAAGAGAGTCATTAACAACGGGTTTGAATAGTAAAATTAAACATTTAACTTTATATGGCATTGTAAAATTATATAACCTAAATTTGTGTAGGAGGAAACAAACAAATAAACCAGACTTGAATGATGGTCGGTAAATATTTATTTTAAAATAGCAGTGTCATAATAGAATGAATAACTGGAATATAATCTCACAGTAAATGTGGCTAAAGTGTGACAACCAAATGGAATGCATAATTCTAAGTCAATATAAGATCACTGTAAAAAGTAGTTTGAGACATTTGACACATTTTAATAAGTAATTACACGACATTATTGTACCTATTTTAATCTATCTTATTTAAATAAATTTTGATTATACACTAGAGTGTACTGTCTTAGAAAACATTGTTGATGTGTACAGGATGGATTGTCAAGAAGTCTGCAACTTAAGACTAAGTTGAGTGATTCAGCACATGACAGTGATAACACTCACATGCATAAACAAAACATGCAAAGCAAAAGAATTAAAGTAAAAAAAAATTATATCTTATCTACATAGAATATAATATATAATCATTAAGATCATCACTTCATATACCATAATTAGAATGTAATAATATAAATTTTCCTCAAATTGTCCCAAAATAATCATCAAATGACAATACAAAGATAATCCAAGTTTCAGTTTATAACTTAGTTTATAACTTGATCAGTCAAATATCCAATGAGAAAAAATTCAGAGTTGCATTAGTCATTATATATATAAAATCATTTTGTATGCTAAAAATGTGTCCTAGAAATTATGAATTGTTCCAAATTGATATCTAGCTATATAAACAATAGTTATATAATGCCAAATAAAAACAATCACAAGTTATAAAAATTATTTTAAGTCTAATATTATGACTTATTATGATAAAGAATTAGAATCCTCACAATAAACATGTGCAAAAATCATCATTATTATTATTCAGTCTCAATAAGCTTTGAAACTCATGTGAAAAAATTATATTGTTCACTTGGAGTTGGAGAGGTCTTTCTTCTTATTGTCAAATCTACTGAAATCAACAAGACCGATGATCACCCCGAACAAAATGACAAAGTAAAAAATCATATTACTTTCATACTAAATTAGTACTTGAAGATATCCCTGATGAATCTTTATGTTTGTGTGGCAAGGATATGGAGCTGAGAGGTATGAGTCTATTTATGTTTATATCTGGTAGAATATATATAATAATTGAGATGAATGATTTGGTCATAACACCAGTCAGAAAAGCTATAAAAATTTATTGGTTTTATTTGTTATCATTTTAAATTAAAATATAATTACATCATTTCCTCCTCCCTTTCCTTTCCTTGTTCCAACTCTTCATATTCCCATAATCAACCCCTCTCAAATTCAGCATCTAATGTGATGACCATGTGTTTTTTCTTTCAGTATATTTACATAGTGATTACATTCACTGATTTTCATATGTTAAATCATTCTGGCATCCCTGGGATGAAGCCTACTTGATTGTGGTGGATGATCTTTTTGATATGTTCTTAGATTTGGTTTGAAAGTATTTTGATTATTTTTAGATCAATGTTCATAAGGGAAATTGGTCTGAAATTCTCTTTCTTTGTTCAGTTTTCATGTGGTTTGAGTATCAGAATAAGTATGACCTCATAAAATGAATTTGGCGATGCTACTTCTGTTCCTATTTTGTAGAATAATTTGAATAGTATTGGCATTAACATTCTTTGAAATTCTGCTAGAATTCTACACTGAAACCATCTGGCCTTGGGCTTTCTTTTGACTGGGAGACTTTTAATGACTGCTATTTCACTAGGGATTGTAGGTCTATTTAAATTGTTGATCTCCATTGGAAAGTCAGGTGTAGTACTAATAGGTCTGCCATTATATGTTACTTGATCTTTTTCCTTTACAGCTTTTTTCTTTCATTATTCTGTGTGTGTGTAGTTTTTTGGTTATAATGTGGCAAGGGGATTTTCTTTTCTGGTCCAATCTGTTTGGTGCTCTGTATGCTTCTTGTACCTTTATAGTCATCTTTTTTTTTTTTGGTTAGAAAAAATTTCTTCTATGATTTTTTTGAAAATATTTTCTGGGCCTTTGAGCTTGTATTTGTCTCTTTCTTCTATTTCTATTATTCATTGGTCACATCTTTTCATAGTGTCACAGATTTTCTAGATGTTTTACGACAGGAATTTTTAACTTTAACATTTTCTTTGACGAATATATCTATTTCTTCTATTGTATTTTCAATGTCTGAGATATTTTCTTCCAACTCTTTTATTCTGTTACTGAAGCTTGCTTCAGTTTGTGTTTTCTTCATTACTTTATTATATTTGCAGCTCTTGAACAGTTTTGTTTCCTTCAACTGTTTGTTATTTTTCTTGGCTTTCTTTAAGATATTTTATTCATTTCCTCCAATTGTTTGTTCATGTTTTCCTGGCTTCTTTGAGGGATTTATTCATTTCCTCACGTTGTTTGTGTATTCCTAGCTTTCATTGAAAGATTATCCATTTCCTTCAATTGTTTGTTTGTATTTTCTGGATTTGTTTAAGGAATTTATTAATTTCCTTTTTAAGGACCTCTATCACCTTCATATAGTTAGTTTTAAAGTCCTTTTATTGTGCTTCAGCTATGTTAGACTATTCAGGGCCTGCTATGGCAGGACAGCTTGGCTCTGGTCTTTTGGCTGGTGTGGCTTGTCCACCTCTGAACTCTTCAAAGGGCCTATATAATTGTACAGCATTTAAGTAAGAATTATAGGACAAGCAGATGTCAAATTTTCACTCTAACTTTTCTAAACAGGCCTTTTCCCATGCCTATGAATCACAAAGAACATTAAGTCATGAATGTTCTAAAATAAAGATGTATAAACTAATGATATTTTTATGACCAAAGTGTTTGGTAAACAAGTGAATCATGAATTGGAATTGACAGGAAAAGACATTTTCAACAACTCTCTGGACTTTAAAATGTCTCTTTAAGTAGTAGATCTGTTCCAGTGTCATGGCAACTAGAACAGGAGCTTTGAAGGACCAAAGTACAACTCTCCTGTTTGTGTTGTCATTGGTGGCTCATTCATTTCTTCTAGCTTGTTCTGATGAGTCTCTGTCTCATCCTTTGGGAGCATTCCCAATGTCAATAGTGAACATTACTCTTTGGAGTCATGGTAAACATCCTCTTACTAGAGCTGAACTTGTATGTTCCAGCTGTGAATGTGTACTTCCAGCTGGTCTCTCTGTCTCCTTCATAGGTTCCTTCGTTTCGTGATCCTGTGTTCTCCACAGATGTCCTAGATCTTCCTAATTGTCCAGGAAGGTATCTTCAGAAAGCTTGAAGAAGAAGTCCATCTTGGTACCTGAGGTAACCAGTTTGAAGAAGCACTCCTTGGCATATACATCAATTGATATTGACAAAGTATTGCAAGGCAATGGCCGGAGTTGGGCCAGCAGCACCAGCAGCTCTTCAAGTCTCAACATGATGCAGCAAAGGTGAAGTGTAGGGCTTCCAGAGCTGCAACCAATGCAAAAGGTGCTGTTTTTATCTTATTTTAAAAATGTAGAAAAAAGCAAATGAAAATTTCTTTTAATATTAAGATTAAAACTTAAAAGAAATTTGCTGTCTTAGACTTTTATTAGCTTTTAAGTTCCTCTAAAATGAGATAAACATCTTGTTCAAATTTCTTTAACATACAAAATGTACAAGTCACCCGCAAAGCATCCTTGCTAGTTTAGAACTGTGTAATTTTTTTAATGCATTTGAATTGCTCAAAGTCAAGGGATTATTCTATTCACATTGTTTCTTGAAACTATTTGTGTTATTCTTGCATTTTCAGTGACATTTAAGTCGCAAGGTTCCACTAAATGGATTCTGACATTTGAAAAAAATTATCATCCAATGTTTTCATGCAAGATGCATTATTTTAATCATACTCATCACAGGCAAAAAGCTTCACAGTTTAAGGACATCTGCATAATGACCTTGTCTTTTTTAAAGGCCAGTTTCTTATTTGTGTTTTTAAACCTAGCCACTCTATATGCCATCTTTACTTCCCTTAATTCATTCTGCTTGTTCTTCCTAGAAGAGAGCATAATGAATGCCTTCTAAACATAAAGATGCCAAATCAACACGTCTCAGTGACACTTCCACACATAACTAAGAGTATGTACTTATTAATATTAGCCTCTCTACTTGAAGATGTAAGAAGCATTCATGACAAAAAAATCCTTAAGGTTTATATCTGCAAAACTTTAAAAATATCTATTAAAAAGAATATTTGTGAGATCAAAACCATTATATATATGAAAACTCCATAATTCCCATATGAAATGTATTAATAGACTCTACATATTATAAAGTAAAGTATCTCTTTATCATATATATACACATACACACACACACACACACACACACACACACACACACATATATATATATATATATATATATATATATATATATGTATATATTATATATACTTATTTCTCAGATGGCTATTGCATATTTCATTTGATCCATGCATTAAAGGAATGTGCTGCCTAGTACAATAGACAGGCATTACTTATGTGGAAAACAAAATAAGAAATACATTATTGATCAACAGATGATAGATAGATAGATAGATAGATAGATAGATAGATAGATAGATAGATGGATAGATGTTAGAAAAAGTGATGCATATCCCAAAATGGAAAATCAACCCAAGGTAAAATAATAAAGAAACACAGGGAAGTGGGGCTCCATGCACATAAAATGATCAGAAAAGCTTCTCTGTAGAGATTATTGGTTTTCAATTAAAGAATAAGAGGGTTTTAACTTAACATAGTATTGACGGATCATAGGAAGGTACATAAGGACGATAATATGAGTTTTTTCAAATATTTTGTTTTTGAGATTAATATATCACTTCCCTTCACTTTCCTCCCTCCAAACTCTCCCATATACTTCTTCTTCCTCTTTGAAATTTGTGATCTTTTAAAAATTTTTGCATCATGCATACATGTATACAGATGTAAATTCCTAAACATAACCTGCTTTGTCTGAATAATGTTACTTATATGTATGTTATCAGGACTGACTGTTGGGTCCCACATGGCCTTGGTGGGGAAAGAACATGTTTTCTGCCCCTGGGACAGGGCCAGCAGACATGGGCTTCCACATGTGTCAATAGATGCCATGGGCATAAGGCTTGTTTGTGTAATAATATATGTATTTTCACATTCCTCTGAGGAAGGTCCTCCATGTTAGCATTAATGACTACATGACAATCAGATAGCACAAGTCCAGGTAGTGAAGGTGTGGCTAATGTTTTAGCAAAATAGTAAACACTGAGACCTTCAAGACAGCCCTTAAGGCTGTGGAAAAGAACTCTAAGAACTTGAGTTCAAAAATATATAATTTCTCAATTATGCAAAAACTGAGGATGCCATATGAATTATATGAGGGGCTTCATGAATCTAAAGGAACAGGCAGCTACACTATGAGCCAGCTTGTCAGAAAGAAGGAGATAAAAAGATTTGGGGAGTGGTGATTGCAGGATATCCCACACAGCTGAGTATTTTTGGTTATGCTTACAAAGGCAGACAAATTTCTGAGTTCAGGATGAGTCTGGGACAGAGCAAGATTAGGCACAGGTGTGGTAGAAATGGTAATTTCAGGAAAGGATCCCATGCAGCTAGTTGAGCATCTGTGCTTAACAGAGGTAGGCAGATTTCTGATTTCTTTTTACAATGTTTAAAGAAAATATGTGCTTGCTGTCTCCTAAGAATTAAGGGGCTGGGGTCTCTAGATGATGATTCTTAGGATAATCAAAAGGAAACCTGGAGTAAATGACTGGATTGATATGTAAAATAATAGACTGAGTTTATGATCTGCAGGAGATGAGCTAACAAGAGAGTTTTTAGAATAGCAAGGAAAAGCTCTCTAGAGCAGAACAGAGAGAGAGAGAGAGAGAGAGAGAGAGAGAGAGAGAGCACAATCTGGAAAGCTATCTCAGCAGAACCTAGGCCACCAGCTTCAACCTAAGATTTGAATTCAAGTCCTTTGTTCTGCCACTCCCAAACACCCTTCTTTCAGGAACCTGGCCCTAGCCAACACTGATCACTGGCAATGGTCTTTTGATATTGGATAACCTGGGTGTTCTTCCTAGAGAAGATGATTTTTCTACTCTCCTCAGTCCTTGGCTGCCTGTAGTTCTTTCTGTAAGGCTAAAATTTTATGGGCTTTCCTATCCACTTTGACGTGTCTGTTCCCATTGTACTTGTTCAGGTCATGTTTACAAAGTCCTGGTGGTGAAATTTTATGTGTATAGGTACTAAAATTACGAGGAGACATGATCTTATAGCAAACACCCTGGTTTTCTGACTCTTAAATCTTTCTGTCCCCTCTTCTGCAATGTTCTCTATGAGAAGATATTTTAAGGAGAAGAATGAAATGTTTGAAAATCTCAAAATAGGAAAATGTTCATCATGTTTGAGTAAATGATAGATGGTTGTATATCACAATGGACTAGTATGGTCTGAAAGCTAAGATTGCAAAAACAAACAACAAAAAAAAAGCTAAGATTACCTTCAACTCATTGCTGTACTAAGACAAGAGCTTACTAAAAGTTACAAAAGAAATAGTGGAAATACTTTTGGAAGGTAAGAAATAAAACTGGATGGCCTTTCCTTTAGTCTCTACTCCATACTTTGTCTCCATATTTCCTCCCTTGAGTATTTTGTTCCCATTTCTAAGAAGGACCGAAGCATCCACACTTTGGTCTTCCTTTTTCTTGAGCTTCATATGGTCCGTGAATTGTATTTTGGGTATTCTGGACTTCTGAGCTAATATCCACTTATCAGTGAGTGCATATCATGTGTGATCTTTTGTGACTGGGTTGTGTCACTCAGGATATTTTCTAGTTTCATTCATTTTCCTAAAAATTTCACAGAGTCATTGTTTTTAATAGTTGAATAGTACTCCATTGTGTAAATTACCACATTTTCTGTATGAGGATGCATCCCAGATACAGTCACCAAACCCAGACACTATTGTGGATGCCAAGAAGTGCTTGCTGACAGGAGTCTGATATAGCTGTCTCCTGAGAGGCTCTGCCAGAGCCGGACAAGTACAAAGGCAGATGCTCACAGCCAACCATTGGACTGAGCACAGGGTCTCCATGGAGGAGTTAGAGAAAGGACTGAAGGAACTGAAGGGGTTTGCAACCCCATAGAAAGAGCAACAATTTCAACCAATCAGACCCCCCCCCCAGAGCTCCCATGGACTAAACCACCAACCAAAGAGTACACATGGAGGGACCCATGGCTCCAGCTGTATATGTAGCAGAGGATGGCCTTGTCTGGCATCAATGGGATGAGAGGCCCTTGGTCCTGAGGAGGCTCAATGCCCCAGTATAGGAGAATGCCAGGGCAGGAAGGTGAGTGTGGGTGGGTGGGTGGAGGAACACCCTCATAGAAGCTGGGGGAGGGGAATGGGATAGACAGTTTCTGAGGTGGGGGTAACCAGGAAAGGGGATAACATTTGAAATGTAAATAAAGAAAATATCCAATAAAAAAAGAAATAAAACTGGTGATTTGACCCTGTAGGGATTGAAATAGTAAAAGAAATGGAAAGTTTTAAGTCCTTTAGGAAAAAAATGATACCAACTTTAAGAGGACACCAATAAGAATGATAGATAACATATGAAGAGAAACTGAAAAAGGAGACATACAAAAAAAAAACCATTAATGGAAGTACAATTTGAAAAGAAAATGAGGTAAAAGGAAATGACAAAAAATACTATATACAAACTGAAAAAATGGATAAAGTACTATGCAGTCAAAATGTGTTAAATTATAAAACAAAAAAGTGAAGTAACTATAGCTAATTAGAAGAATATTAATAAACAGCAGCAAGACGTAGGATTTGTACTCATGGTCCTAAACCAGAGTCAAATCTTGTCCCCACCAAGTCTACTGCTTCCACTGAAACTGCTAAGAGATCAAAGATAGCTTTTAAAGAGTGCTTAGTGGGATTCTCAGCCAGGGCTGAGGGAAGATGCAACAGGCAAGGGGCTATGGGATATCTTTGAAATGAGCAAAAGGATACTATGAGGAGCAACCGAAATGTTCGTTGGCAAGTACGGAATGGTCCAAAACCAGGGAAATTTGGACCAATGCCTATTAGAGATTATGACAAAGGCCAAAGTCAATCTGTGACTAGAATTCAGGGAGGTTCTTAACAAGGTAGAGGGTGAATTCTCAGTAGATTTCTTAAGTGGACTTTCTGAAACTAGACCTGTGGGAGTATCCAGTTGATCTGAAAGAGGCTCCAGTGGGACAGAGGGATGTTTCTAATGATGTTCCTATGGAAATATCTGGCCATGTCATGGCCAAGGGTGCAAGTGATCTAATGGAAAGGTATTAAGGTAGTTGGGAGTCAAGGAATACCACAAAGTCAAACCATACAACAAACCTCACACAGTGAGCAGGAAACTTTGACCAGGACAAAGGAAGCCTCCAATGAAGGATGAATTTGGCTTCCGTGAGGCCAAAAAGCAGTCTCTGAGCCCTAGGAGGCTCCAACTGGGCTAAAGAGTGAAGCCTAATGAAGACTCTGATTCTTACCAGACTAAGTGAAGTTAGGACTAGGTATTGATGCTTTCTTTGACCAGAGTTGAGAAAAGTTTCACGGAAATTCTCTAATCAGGTTCCAGAGAGCTTTTAAGGGCAGCCTGACAGAACTGTACCAGAAAAAGGCAATCTCTGACCAGGGAGTCTGTAAGCAGGCCCAAAGACAGACTCTGACTAGGTTCATGGGGAATTTTTAAGAGGGTCTAGGAAAGTCTCTGAAGTATCTGACCAGGCCTAAGAAAGGCTTCAAGGAGACTGAGGGAGTCTCTGACGGGGTTGGGACTGGATCCAACAGTATTCTCTGACCAAGGAAAGGAAAGGCTGTGAGAAGTGACCAAGGTATACTCTGACCAGGGTGAAAGGAAGCTTCCACCATGGAAAAGGGGGACTCTGATGAGGCTAAGTGTATTCTCCAACCAAATCCCTAGGAAACAGTGAACAGGGCCTAAAGTGTTTTCTGATGAAGGCAGAGAGAGACTGTGGCCAGGGACAAAAGCTGTCTCTGACCAAAACCAGGGGATTCTACTATCAAAGCCTGTAGGAAGTAGTTTGTATGTGCATCCTGGTGGGGTCTGAAGATATTTCTCTGAAGAATGTAGTGCATGGCCATGATTTAGGGATAAGGGAGATCTCTGAAGGAGTCAGAGGAATATCTCTGACCCAGGACCACAGAAGATTCAATGATGACCAAGGAAAGCCCCAACCAGTACATAAGGTAGAATCTGACTAGGATCACATAGTCTTTTAACAGAGCCAAGAATTATCTCAGGCTAGGCCTGGGGGAGCTTCAAAGGGGCTGATAAATATGCTAATGGGACTGAGGGGACTATCTGACTAGGCCAGAGAGTATGAGAAGAGACTAAAGCATTCTCTGACTATGGTTTCAAGAGACTTTGACCAAAAACTAGAGGCAGTTTCCAACTGGAACAGAAGTCGATCTCCTATCAGACCTGAGGGAGGCTGAAACAAAGATTAATGTTTTCCTTACTGGAGCTAAAGGAGTTTGCTCACTAAGGCAGAGGGACATTTCAACAAGGGTTAAGGGAAGTTCCTTCCAGGGTCAAAAAGTTTATCTGACAAGTTTCAAGGAGGCTCATAGGTAAGCCTTTGACCAAAGTCAAGGATGGTTGCCTGTAAGCCTTTGTGTAGTCTCCATAAGGTCAGAAGAAGGCTGCAAATAATGCAAAAGTGCTATACTATGAGGTCCCAAGAGGCTGCAATGAAGTCCAAGATATGTTCATAGTAGGTCAGAGTAGTATCAAAGAAGAGTATTCAAAGAGTTTGAAAGTGGTCTCAGCGGGACTGAAGATAGTCTTTAACTAGCCATAAGAATGTGAGAAGGAACCAAGATATTTCTGACTATGGATAGTAGAATACATTGACCAAGAACCAGGGTGACTTCTGACAAAGGCATTCTACTATTAGATATGAGGGATGCTTGAACGAAGGTCAAATGCTTACTATACCTGGGGCCATTGGAGTCTCTGATCAGAGCTTGGAGATGGTGCCTTTCAAACAAGATCTAAGGACTGTCACCAGCAGGACACAGGGAGATCAGGAATGAAGTCAACTTCTCCAGAGAAGTTAGAGAAATATGTCTCTGGCCAGTGCAGAATGAAGGAGGTTGCACCTTCACCAATGGCTTTCTGTGGCCTCTCACAATGCCCAGGCCTCAGCTGTTCTTCATGACTCCTTCATGCCTTCAAAACCAGTACCACCTGGGTGACACTTACACATTACCAAGTCCATCCACAGCACAAGGTACAACACTGGCTATCTCTGGAATGCAGCCTCTGTGCTTTCAGAAAACACTTCTCAGAAGATTTCACCACAATGATGCTGGTCTCTTCCCAATCACCACCAATTTCCCAGCTCCAGCTAACCAGTATCAATAGTCCCAGTAATGCAATGGTTTTGCTTTAGTAGTTCTGGTATCTTGTTAATCACAGCTCATTTCTTCAGCCCTAGCTAACCAAAACCACAGAATCTTAAATAAAACTAGCAATGGCCCTGATAAGAGTCTTTAATCTTCCCTCTGAAATTTCACAAGCCAGGCCTTCATCTTCTGCACTGTTCTCAACATTATCTTCCAAGCTCCTACACAACATCCCACAGAGTTCTTAACACCGAATAGATTTTCTAGCCCAAAGTTCCAAAGTCCTCCCCAAAACATGGTCAGGTTGTCACAGGAATACCCCACTTCTGGTACCAATTTGTCTTAGTCAGATTTTCTATTCCTGCACAAACATCATGACCAAGATGGAAGTTGGGGAGGAAAGGGTTTATTGAGCTTACACTTCCATGCTACTGTTCATCATCAAAGGAAGTCAGGACTGGAACTCAAGCATGTCAGGAAGCAGGAGCTGATACAGAGGCCATAGAGGGATGTAACTCACTGGTTTGCTTCCCCTGGCTTGCTCAGCTGGCTTTCTTATAGAGCCTAAGTCTACCAGCCCACAGATGGTACCTCCCCGCTTGATCACTAATTGAGAAAATGCCTTACAGCTGGAGCTCATGGAGGCATTTTCTCAACTGAAACTCTTTTCTCTGTGATAGCTTGAGCTTGTGTCAAGTTGACACACAAAACTAGCCAGTACACAGAGACTATAAACAAACAAATATCAAATTCTGAACAGTGTCAAAACAATATCTTAAGAGTGGCTAAAAACCTTGTACCAGAGATTGAGGGACACTCCAAGGGCAAAGAGGGAAGCTCTGTATAAATTAAAGTATCTGAAGTGGTAGGGGTATAGAGAGTAGAGAGTGGGGGACTCTGAGAAGCACAAAGTGCTGCTCAACCAGGGCAAAGAGAGACTTCTATCAGAGCCAATAGAGCACTGTGATCCAGTCTTATGGTATCCAGAGTCTGGAAAGCAGTGGTCAGGGCCTTTAGCCTACACAGATAGAGGTGGACAGATAAAGCAACCAAGATCATAGGAGCTCTTTTACTCTGGCATGGAAGGCTTTGACCAAAGTAAATACAACTTGAGGCAGGGTATAAGCACTGTCTCTCAACAGAGCTGAGGAAGACTGCAAATAAGACCAAGAGAGATTTCCAACAGAGGCAGAGCAACTGGCCACTAGGGGCATTCCAAACAGTGAGGTGAACTTTATTTCTGACCAGCATAAAAGGAAGCCCTGAACAAGTCAGAGGGAAGCCTCTAAGCAGGGTAAAGAGAGGCTCTAAGCAGGATAAATAGAGACTCTTAAGTGGGCTGACAGAAGATTCCGATCAGACCTGAGAGAAAGAGGTCTCCAAGAGGCTCAAAGAGGCTCCGGTGAGACAGAAGCTAGTCTCTCTCTATGCTCAAGTAAGGCTGTAGACCAGGCCAACACATTCTCTGACCAAAAATATGGAAGTCTTGTTGAAGCACCAAGGTTTTCTTCAAAAGGAACACAGAGCATTCTCTCACCAGAAGAGAGGAAGCCTTGAACCAGGGGAAAATTTAGTATCTGAACAAGACAAAGAAAGTCCTCCATCAGGGCAAATGAAATTGGATCAGGGCCAAGGCTGTTATTTGACCACTGTCATTGGAGTCTGTTAAGATGGACAAAGACAAGATGTGATCAGAGTCAAGAGAGGTGTCTGATAAGACTGAGGTTGGGCTCAGGTGTGGACACTGTAGTGCTGTAAATAACAGGAAAGAATTCTCAAAAAAAAAGATATTAGGGAAACTCCAACTAGAACCTAAACATTCTCACACCATGGCAACCAGAAATGGGAGGCTCTTAAGTAGGTCTAGTTTCTGACTGGGTGACTAGAGCTATCAGAGAACATAACATGGCTTTACACAAGTTGTTAGTTGGTAACCCAGAGGAGAATTCAGTTGTGGCATTGTTGGAGGTATCTGGGAACAGAAACAAAAGAAATCTTTAACCAGGGATACTAAGGACCCAAGAGATATGTGATCAAGGCCCAGAAGGGAAGTGTCCACATGGGTCTTAGGATCATGGTCTCAAGTAAGGACAGATTAAGGCATAGATGAGGATAGAAGGCATTCTAAGACCACTGGATAAGAAGGCTATGGCTGGAGTTGGCCCATTTGCATTCTCAAAAATGATGTTAAGAGGTCTTGCTGCTGTTGAAGTTGGTGTTCATGAATGCAGAATGGGCTCTAAGACCAGCAACCAAAGAGAATACAAGCAAGGCAAAGAGCAGACTCTGAACAGAATCAAAGGAAGCTCTGAAAGTCCCAGAGCTCTTGAACTGGGATTTGCAGAAACTTCAAGAGGTGTTGCAGCTTAGTGCAAGTGCAGACTCTGAGGTAGACTGTGGTGGTTCAGGGATGAATGGTGTGAAGTTGTGAGAAGAAAAATGAGTGTTCTGATCAAGGCCACTGATAGCATCTAGCAGAGCCAAAGGAATACTCTGAACTGGGCCTAGGGCATTGGAAGCTATTTAGTTCATAGGGCGTGTTACATGAAGGTGGAAGGATAAACAAGCCAGGAAACAGGAATGTCTTTTACCCTACCCATGGAAGGCTTGGGCCAATGTATGAAAAGGTCTCTAAGCATGGTATGAGGGCAGTATCTCAACAGGGCTATAAATGAGTCTAAAGGGATTATCCTATAGGATACAACATTGTTTGGAACTGAAGACTAGGAAGGCCACCAGAGAGGAAGTCCATCTCTGACAATGGCCAAAGGAAGCCTCAGGAAGTGCAAAGGGAAGACCCTGAACAGAGTCAAGGGAATCACTTAAGGGGGCCTAGGACTCTCCAACTAAGCCTGAATGAGGAGTTTCCAAAGGATCTCAGAGAGGTTTCAGTGGTACCAAGGCAAGTCTGTCACTAGGCTAGAGTGAAGTTATACATTCTCTGTTCACAAGCAAGGATAGTCTTCAGCAGGGGCAAAGGGCACTCTCCCACCAGGCCAGTGGGACTCTGGGAGAAGAGAACAAGGTAGTCTCTGAACCTAGCAACAGAAAGCCTTCTATTATGGCAAAGGGAAGCTCCGTCCTGGGTCAAGGTAGGTCTCTGTTCACACTCCTTGGTCCCTATTAGGATGGTTAAAGCAACTATCTGATCAGTGTCAAGACAGACTTCTCATGAGACTGAGGCTGACTAATGTGTGTGCATTGTAGGACTTCAAAGAACACAAAAATAGTCTCATTCAAGATCCTGGGAAGACTCCATCTAAAACCTAGGGATTCTCACACCAACACAAAGAGGTATCTCCTACAATGATAAGGGGGTTGCATCTCTGAAGAGTGCCAAGTGAAGTTTTGAACTGGATGAGTTGAGCTGTGAGAGGATGTCATAGGACTTAAGGTGGCTCTAAGGGTGCCTGAGGAGTTGTCAGCTGGTGATATAGAAGAGAACATGATTCTGGTATGTACAGGAACTCAGCCCAAGGAAATCTCTGACCCAGGCAGACAGAAGCTGTTTGCAGAGACCCAGGAGGAATGTCATCCTCAAGACCCATAAAGTTTTCACCAGTGTCAAGGGAAGTGTTTACCTGAGCCTAGGTGGATGGTCTCTGATATGGATTTAGGTGTAGCTGATTATAGAAATCATGCTCAGACCAGTGTTGGTGAAAGCTTCATCTAAGGCCTAGAGAAGGCTCAGAGTTCAGCCAATAACAGTGTTAGTGGAAATATCATGGACTAGAGAAGTTCTGATTGGAGCCAAAGATTGTCTCTAAAAAGGGCCAAGGCGGATCTGCTTCTTGTACAGGATATGGATTTGATAAGTTCAGAATGAAGTTTTGGCAGGGCCCAGAGAAAATACAAGCAAGGTAAGGCAAAGAGAAAGGATTTGAGAGAGACAGGACTTTATACAAATGAGGTAAGTTGGGGTGTTTGGGTGATGGACATTGTGTGAGACTTGTGATAAGGCAAAGGGATGCTCTTACTAAGGCTAAGTGTGACTTCTGAACAATGCCTAAGGAATACTATGATTTGGACCTGCAGCATTTTCTGTAACTTAAACCCAGGATACTTTGATCAGGGACTATGACTTGATCACATGAAGATGGAGGGACTGGTGCCAAAGGCAATTTCCAACAAGGCCTGGGAAAGGTCTGCTACTGGTGCAGAAGGTCACTGTGATGGGTGTGGAATGAGTTCTGTCATCAGGGATCAGGGAGAATATATAAAAAGCAAAGAGTCAACTCTTAACAGGGTTAAAGGAAGCTCTTAAGAGGACATAGAGCTTTTTCAGTAGGGTTTGAGAAAAACTTAAAAGTCAAAGAAGGAGGATATGATTGAATTGGGGCTCAGTCCAAGTACAGCACTTAAGTGCACAAGGTTGGCTGGTGATTTGGAAGTAGGAGGACTGTAGAAAGGTAAAGGCTTGGTTTCACCACCCCAGGGAGACATCTACCAGCAGTGAAGGAACACTCTAATCTAGGCCTCAGGTAGTCTCTGGCTCAAGCCCTGGTGGTTTGGAAAAGTGGCCCCCACAGACTCATAGGGAGTGACACTATTAGGAAGTATGGCCTTTTTGAAGTAGTTGTGGAATTTTTGGAAGAAGTGTATCACTGGGGGTGTACTTTGAGATTTCAGATGCTCAAGCCAGGTCTACTCTCCCCTCCCCTCTCTCTCTCTATATATATATATACATACACACACACACACACACACACACACACATACACACACATATATATGTGTGTGTGTGTGTGTGTGTGTATGTGTGTGTGTGTATATGTATATATATATACATATATATATACATATATATATATACATATATATATATATACACACACACACACATATATCCTGCATTTAGATCTTGATGTAGAACCCTCAGATCTCAGATACCTCTTCACTACCATGCTTGTCTGTACCCTACCATGCTTCCTACAATGATGATAATGGACTAAACCTTTGAACTGTATGCAAGCCCCAATTAAATGTTTTCCAATATAAGAGTTTCCATGGTCATGGTATATGATCAGGGAGGGCCTAGAGCCTGATCTGATGAAGTTTGGAATATTCAACACAAGAACTGAGGTCCCTGAAGACTTTGATCAGAGTATGAGGAGATCTCCAGGCAAGGTGTGAGTATTGTCTCCCAGGTCTGAAGGTGAATGTAAATAGGACTAAGGGGGTTCATGAATAGGAACAGAGCAAGGTCTGTGACAAGTGACTTGGAAAGTTGCCACCAAGATCAAAGTTTATCTCTGACCAGAGATAAAAGAAGCCATGTGCAGGGAAAAAAAGATGGAATCTAATGATAGTTAAGGGAAGCTCCTAAGTAGGCCTGGGAATGTCTTTAATAAGTTGATAAGGTTTCAGCGTTGCTCAGAGAGGCTCCCATGAGATAAAGGATAATTTCTGATTAGAACAGAGTAGGATCCTGTGTATTTTCTTGCCAGGGCCGTGGGAGTTTTGATCAAGGAGTAGTGTGGTCTCTGACAGAAGCACAACAAAATCTCCCACAAGAAAGGAGGGAGCCTGGGACAAGGAAGTCTCTGAACAGGTCAGGGTAAGTCTTCTATCTTGGCTGAGGGATGTTCAACCCAGTTTCCAAGACAGTTCTCTACCCACAGTACTCGGAGTCTGTTAGGATGTTCAATGGCAGAATCTAATCAGGGTCAAGAGAACCTTCTACTGAGACTGAGGCTGATCCCAGGTGTGATGGTTTATATATGTTTGGCCCAGGGAGTGGCACTGTTGGGAGGTGTGGCCTTGTTAGAGTGGGTGTGGCCTTGAGGGTGTGGGCTTTACTACACTAGTCCTAGCTGCCTGGGAGCAATATTCTGCTAGTAGCCTTCAGATGAAGATGTAGAACTCTCAGCTCCTTCTGTATCATGCCTTCCTGGATGCTACAATGTCCCCACCTTAATGCTAATGGACTGAACCTCATAAGCCAGCCCCAATTAAATGTTATCCTTATAAGAGTTGCCTTCGTCAAAGTGTCTGTTCACAGCAGTAAAACCTTAACTTAGACACCAGATGTGAGCACTGGTAGACTTCAAAAAAGATAAAATCAGTCTCAGACAACATTCCATGGAGACTACAACCAGGACCTAAGGACTTTCACACGAGGCAGAGAGGTGTCTCTGAACAGGAGAAAGGGAGGCTACAAATAAAGCAGAGAATATTCTCCAATAAGCACTAACAAAGATCTAGGACTGGTGACTATGGAAGCTTCCAACCAGAGCAGAAAGCTATATTTTACTAGATTACTGAATATATCAGATGGCAGGCTCTGAACAGGGTAAAAGGAAACCCTTAAGTAGGCCTAGAGAATCTCGCCAGACCTGACTGAGGAGGGATTTAAGGGGTATTAGAGAGATTCCAATAGGACAGAGTGCAATCTCTGACTAGGTTAGGGTGAAGCTATGGAAAGGCACCACTATCTTCTCTGACCAAGACCATGGGAGTCTTTGATAAAGAGCTAGGGAGATCCCTGACAGGAGCACAAGTCAGGGACCTAATAGTCAAGAGCAAGAGTGACACAAGGTTATAGGGCATTCTCTAACTGGGGCTGAGAGTCCCTTTTGGTCAGGGCTGAAGAGTTGGTCCATGGCTGAGCAGAACTCATGAGGCATGATGTAAGCAAGGCTTAGGGAGTTATTTGTTTGTTTTTACTGGGACTGTGGTGGGCTCTATATAAGGTCAATAGATGTATGTAATAGTGGGTCAACCCAGTTTCTAAACATGGTCAATGGTGCCTCTTATCAACATCAAGAAAATATTTTAGATAGCCTAGTGTATTGTCCCTGCAGGGCTGAGTAAGGCCTTACTGGGCAAAGCAGGGCAGGCAGAGTAGAAAAGGCTATGGTGAGAGAGACTTTAACTAGGGTCAAGGGAATTCTCAATGAAGGCAGAAGGAGTCTTAGATAGGCACTGAAGACATTCTATGACAAGGGCCCAGGGAAGGTCTTACCAGGGAAAAAGGAAATGGTGGTCCCTGGCAGGGTCAAGAGTGGCTCTTAAGGAGTTTGGATAAGGAGATTATTTTGTCTGGGCAGAGCAAGGCTACAATAGCACCTAGAGAAGTTTCCTACAGAGCCCATTGGGAATCTCTAACCACAGCCAGTTAGATCTCTAACTAGGACAGAGGGAGGCTATAAGGAGAGACAACGCTATTCTCTGACCAGGGACAAGTAAGGTTCCAAAGAGGTTTGGAGGGAAATCTTCGACAATGGCAGAGGGAGGCTGGGAGAATGCAAGAAAGCAGTTTTGGAAAAGGGCTCAAAGAGGCTCTGCTAGTTCAGAGAAGGAGAGTCTCTCACAGGGAGAATGGGAGTATTCTTGTACCAGGGTCAAGGGAAGCTACAACAGGGCCTTTGGAGGTCATGTTAACCTGATAGCAGTTTTGGACCATGACTAAGGAAAGTTTTCAAGCAGAATAAAGGAAGGCTGGGATGACGACTGAAGTCTGTCTATAACCAAAGTTAAGGGTGGTTTCCTACCAGTGTCAAGGGAAGCTCTTTGGTCAGTGAAGACTGGTGTCTGCTAGGGCTGAGGAAGACTCAATGAGGTTTAGGTAGGTCTTAGAAAAAAGTTTAAGGAACCTTCTATCAGGGTCAAGGCAGGTCCCAGATCATGGCTGAGGATAGTCTCAGAGGAGTGAGGAAGGCATTTTCTGGAGAAGACAGGATCATGGGAGGGTCAAAGGTTAGCAGTCATTGGCCAAGACAAAATGAGGTATTCAAAGGCGTCCAAAGGTCTATAACAAGTGTGGGGCTGTAGACTCTGACAGACAGCCTGGCCCTCTGGTCGAGCACAGGCTTAACCGTGGGTGACCCAGTAGGGTTTTCCCTACAAGGGACCGAAAAACGTTTTGCCAATGCTCCCAGGAAGCCGTTGGCTTCTGTCAAACAGCTACAACTCCCACAGCCCTCTGTAGAGAGGCCTGTCATGTGAGGTCTGTCACATAGGAGCAACACCAAGCCCTCCCACATGCAGATAAGGTATCCTTAAGCTCTCAGACCAAGCCAATGGGAAGTACCTGTTATCAGACCCCTGACCCACCCCAAGCTCCTCCTCAGGTAGAGGCATGGGCACACCCCCAAGCCCCACCACAGGTAGAGGCGTGGCCTCAAAGCTCCAAGCCATCCCCATGTTAATGAGACACCTAGAGACTTAGCCACGCCCTTTCCCATTTACTATATCTGCCTCGCCCTTCCCAGAGATCAAGGGTACAATCTCATCCACGACACTCAACATAATGACAATAAACATCTTAGAATTATGGACTGTCTCTATTCATCTTGACACTCTGTGATTAAGGAGCCGCATCTAATCTCTCACTGAGGGTGTCTCAACACTTCCATACTGCACCATTCACCCAAGCTGAAGCAGCTAGCCAGCACCCCAAACCACTAACCAGTCCTGTGGCGGGATGCCGGCTGCACTCTGTGGCCCCATCTGTTCCCAGGTCCCAAGGCATCAGGAGGTGTCCTTGATGTCCAGAGCCTGAGAACTCCAGAGCCAGCTGCAGCATTCCCTGGGAATGACCGCCCCTCCCCCACCCACGAGTGGTGTCCTGGTGGCTTCCCATAGCCCCCACCTGCCCATCGGACTGTGGGCAGAGGCGAGCGGCCACTCCCCGAGTGTCCTGTCCCTACCAGAGCCACAACACCTGGGGCAGACATTCAGGGCTTCACTCTTCACTGTGCCAGCTAATTCCTACAAACAAGGGACTAAGAAAGCTTGGACCAGGGCAGAGGAAGGTCTGTGATGGATGTATAAGTCTGTGTGCAACCATATCTGAGATAGGCTGCAAGAGGGCTAAGGGAGGTCTTCCAAGGCTCCTTATGAAGGTGGAGGAAAGATCACTAAGTCTGATGGTGGTCTCCAATGTAGACCAAAGGTCGCCTCTGACCAGAGCAGAAGGAAGCTCTAACTGGAACCAAATCTTGTCTTTTACGGGCATGGGGTATGTTTGTCAGAGGATAAGGGCTATATGCACCAAGGAACCAGAGCTGATCATGTTTCTGAATAGAGGTGGAAGGCAATCTCTGACCATGGCCAAGGAAGGTGCTTAACATGGTCTAGGTTAGACAATGAAGGCTGTAGTGGGATCCAGGATGGTTTCTGTACAGATGGAATGGAAACTATGGCAGAAACCATTCTCTGATAGGTACAGAAAGTAGTCTCTACCAAAGGCTGAGGTATTCCTCTAAAGAGAGCTGAGAAGGGTCAAAGGCAGATGATCTCTGATCAGAACAAAGACAGGTCTTCAATGGGGGCAATGAATCTAAAGTCTAAAGAGACTTGTCAAAGAGCAGAGGGAGGTCTATGACAAGGCCAAGGGTAATATCAGGAGAGTCTAGGAAGGCTCTTAACAGAGATGGTTGGTCTTTAACCAGGCCTTGAGGGAGGCTCCAACAGGACTGTCGAAGGCTTCAACCAGATAGAATCTCTGACAAGTGATAACCACTTACCAGGGATGACAAAAGCCTGAGACATGTATCCTCCAAGTTGCATCATGGGGTTCTCCTTAAAAAGGTAAGGGTGAGCAGGGAAGTGGTGGTATACACCTTTACTATCAGCACTCAGGAGGTAGAGGCAGGTAACCTCTGAGTTCAAGAATAACCTGATCTATAGAGGGAGTTCCAAGACATCCAGAGCTACCCTGTCTCGAAAAACAAGCAAACAGAAAAGAAAAAAAAAGAAAAAATATAAAACAAAGAACAAAACAAACAAAAAAATAACTGAGTCCCTTATCAAGGCAGAGATCCCCCAACTGGTCTCCCACTAGGCTCACAGGAGGGTAGTCTCCTGGGAGGATCAATAGAGATAAATAAGACGGCAAAGGGCAGTTGCTTACTAAAACCACAACTGAGGAAGTCTCCATCACTGTCACTGGATGTTGCTGAAGGTTGATAAAGGCTTCTTACGATGAGGCAGAGGAAGGCTAAGACAAGTGTCAAGGGTGGGCAGAGAGACTTCAACACTGTGGGAGTCTTCCTCTGCTTCAGGCTTTGATGAGAGCTGAATAAAGTTCCCAGGAGGGTGGCTCCTCTGAGAGTTAACAGAGGACTAGAGAAAGTATAAGATAAAGCCAAGGTGGCTTATCTGAAAGATTTTGAATTTCCCATGCCAGAACATGAAGCAGGATGCCTTAAGGGAGGTTCCAACTTGAAAGGGCAAAAAAACAGTGTGTAGGGAGACTGGTTCATTTTTCTAAATTTTTTTAAAAAAATTTATATAAAACACATTTTATGTTGCAAAAATGAAAATATATTCAAGTTATTACAACAAGCACAATGAACTTGAAAATAAGTAAAAGCTGAATTGTTTCAAAATTCTAAGTCTTTATCTTTTTGTTTAAGATTGTTTCATTCTCTTTAGTGTTTTATATTAGTAGTGTTACTATAAAAGCAGAACCTCTTAGAGACAAAGACTGATATAAAAATGAAGGACATAATGTCCACAATCTCACTCTCCAGAGAAAACTAATACCTTTAAAATATTGTACCTATATGCGATTTTGTTTATATTGTTATTTTGTTGCAAACTACTCCCCATTTTAGAGCAAATGGATATATATATATATATACGCATTCCAAATCATCTTTACTGTGTTGAAATTACCAGAACTCAAAACTAGTTGCACTGCTTTCATTTTAGGTCTAAATATATCTTTCTTCCTAAATGGATAAGTCATTGAGCATGCTTTCAGTGAAGTCCCTTTAAGTCAAGTTAACTTTCTTCAGTTAATCAAATACTGACATAACTGTGACTTTTCTCTTTTCTAGCTGAAACCAAATAGAATGAATATATTGTAAAGTAGCAGTGACTGAAACCTTAATTTAATGGTCTAAAAAATTGTCATTTAAAATGGCTAATATCTGAATGAAAAAAAAAATACTGTCACCTCCAATGGCTCACTTCTTCCTTTCATTTATAGGCACAGTATTAAAATCAAGATTGTGTTGCCAAGTTTAAGGAAGTAGTTCCATTCCCTTGAGTACATACTCAAGTAGGGATTTCTCCTCTTCTCAGACTAAAAACAATTGTTATCTACACATTATAATGGAGAAATAAGACAATATTAGAAACAGGATTTGTTCTATTTTGTGAATTTTAACAGTAAGCCATATATGTATGTCTATACCACATATGTATGCATATCCATATATCATATATAAATCTATAGAAATTGTGATCTCCAGATCTAGAGCTTGTTATTTTTAGATATTAACATTTCACAACAAATTGTCAATTATTCTTACCTCTTTTGTGCCTTACATTTCAGTTTTTATACATTGTATATGGGCACAAAGTGGATTTTCTATTCACTTTCATTTTGAAAATGTTTAGATGAGAAAAGACAAAAATGGTATGCGTATTCCAGATGGAGTCAGAATTTCACAAGACAGTCAACACTTCAGAAGCACTGATACAGAATGCACTGAAGTGCAAATGTATGTGTTGGTTGAGAAGTTAGAAATCTGCAGGCAGTTATCCCTTGTATTCCTTCTCAGTAAGTTGAGATGAGGAAAGGAATTTTGAAATCTGCTGAATTCTCATCCTAACAATAGCATTAATCTTAAGTATGAATTTGTAGCAGTACAAGGAACATTTCCCTTCTGTGATATTAGTATATGTGTTATATTAGTGTGTACAATAATTGCATTTATAGCAATAACATCAGTAGCAGTGGCATCCAAAGTGATAACAATAACAATAATAGTAGTCAAAACTGGTATTTACTGACACCTTGTGGTATATAAGGGGCTGCTTATAAGTTCCTTTTAAAATTGTGTGTGTGTGTGTGTGTGTGTGTGTGTGTGTGTGTGTAACTATGCCATAGCACTCATGAGGAGATCCAAGGACAGCTTTAGGGAGCCAGTGTTCTCCCTCCACCATGGAATCTCTGAATAAAACTTATCTCATAGCACTCTTACCTGTCAAGCTATGTTCTTCAGCTGTGAAATAACATCTTCAACAAGCTGTCTACTGTAATTTAAACAATTTCTAGGAGAATCTGATAGGGTCAACACCCCTACCACTTATAGTTCAGAAATATAAGGCATAGAATGATCAAATAATTATGTCAAAGCCACAAGGCTAGGTAATGGAGCTAGAATTTGGATTCAAGTACCCAGTTTCCAGAGTTGGTTTGTTAAACTTGCTATTAAATATCTCTTATGCTGCCTGGGACACCACGAGTCGGTAGCCAACGAGCGCCATAGAAAGGGGGAAACCTCTGCCTGGGACACCAGGAGTCGGTAGCCAACGAGCGCCGTAGAAAGGGGGAAACCTCTGCCTGGGACACCAGGAGTCAGTAGCCAACGAGCGCCGTAGAAAGGGGGAAACCTCTGCCTGGGACACCAGGAGTCGGTAGCCAACGAGCTCCATAGAAAGGCGGAAACCTCTGTCTGTAGAAAGGGGGAAACCTCTGCCTGGGACACCAGGAGTCGGTAGCCAACGAGCGCCATAGAAAGGCGGAAACCTCTATCTGCGCCGCCAGGAGTCGGTAGCCATCGAGAACCGGAGAGGGGTACCTGCCCAGGAGCCTGGAAAGGTCGTGAGTGGGGTTGAGGGGAGCAGCACCTCTCGCCCAGACCCGCACGGATCTGCAGGGATCTGGGGCCTGAGAACCCGGGGACAGAAAAACTGT
>CM052722.1:53951328-53977963 GCA_028551405.1 Uromys caudimaculatus | reverse complement strand
GTGTGTGTGTGTGTGTGTGTGTGTGTGTGTGTGTGTGTGTGTGTGTAAGTGTGTAAGTGAATGTCTCTCTGCATTCAGGAGAAGGCCTGTCTCTATTCCTCTTCTCTATCATGTCCTCCTCTATAACTCTTCATCTTATAGGGCAAAAACTGACAATGAAATAATCATAAAGCCAGTCTTACAGTTATTTCCAACAGTAGAAACATCAAAGACTATGAAGTATCACTAACACTGCTACATATTTTCATAAAGCACTTGGTAGTAGTATGAGGCTTTTGAAAAATATTAGCTTCAACATAGCATTCATCTTTATGTCATAGATAGTAATTCAAAAGAAGTAGTGAATTTGTGAGACTAGTATTAGCATACATCTTTAAAGTGCCGTGATCATATGAACACATTTGAAGACTAAATCAGGATTTCTGTTACTTAAGATACCTTTGGCTGTTCCAGAGTATGAAACATGTTATTTTCTTGTAATTTATACATTTCCAAAACCCTCAAATGCTTAGTTTTCAAACTAAATTACAGTTTCCATGTTGTTTGGTATACTGAAAAAATGCCTGCCTGCTTTATTATCCTCCACACTGTCTAATATGCCCTTCTGAATAGACTTACATCGACAGATTCTAATCATTAGTTGGCAACAAATAGCTAACACATAGGTAATAAGCATGAAACTATGGCCTCTAAAACACTGTAGAATTATTAATAAAGACAATAATTAAGCTCAGGGAAGTTTTTTCTCTTATTCTATCAACTATGCTTTCAAAATTATACTTTTACTCCTCTCAGTTGGCTCTTTCAAGTTTTCCTCAAGCACCTTTTAAAACACCTTTTTGGCACACAAAATGGTTGATAGCCTGCAAGGGTGCAACATTATTTTCCTATTTTTATTCATTAAGGGGTCAGATATTTAGATAACACCTTGAAGAGATGCAGAAAAAGGCAGGCACAGAGAAAACATTGTATAAGCAATGAACAACAAGCTTTCAGCACCCCGTATTAACTGAGTTTCACACTATTCTTTACTGAAGATGTGAGCAGTAATGATGTTCATTTACATAGAATCATTTAATTCAGAAGCAGGACACATGCTCTAAATCTGTGACATTTGGTAACTTAAAAAAATAGGCTAATAGTACTTAGCTTAATTTATTCTACTCTGGAAATGACCAGAAGATTACCATATATAAAACTCAACAAAGTATAGGCCTTTTGTTAAAAAGAACTAGGTTTAAATGTATTTGTTTTAATATTGTTAAAGATATTTTTATTTTATGTGTATAAGTCTTTTGCCTGTGCATACATATGTGCACTGACTACATATATAACAGGTGCCAAAAGAGGCTGGAAGTTGCCATGTTGGTACTGGAAATTGAACCTGGATTCTCTGGAAGAACAGTTACTACTCTTAACTGCTAAGCCATCTCTCTAGCCCCTAAGTTTAAATTTAGCTTTACTTAAATACAAGCTCACAAAGCATACCTAGAAAAAATTATTTTCTGCAGATGTTGACTATTTCTTTTCAATCCCTAAGCTGGGAAGCTTTGGGAATGTGAGGAATCCTCTTAGCTTCTAAAGCATCAACAGTAATTTTACTGACAGTTTTTCTTAGTTATTGCATGCCTTCAGGAATAGATTCAGTCTCCGTGGACATATATTTTTCTCATGAATTTCACTTAGAAGCAAATGGACTCAAGATATATTGTGGAGCTTATTTCTGATACTTACATATATACCTCAAATCTGTGCATGAAAAGGGGAGATTTTCAAGCTAAGTACATAAAAATTACATTCTACTGTTGGACCGAGCCCGCTCAGCGCTCGCTGCCCTGCTGAGTCAGCCCGGGGCTAGACCCGCAAGAAGCCGGCTAGCCTATGGGGTGCAGGAGACTTCTGGCGGTTGCCAGGAGACCCCCAGCCCAGAGCGGATCTCCTCGCGGGTCCAAGTGTTACAGCCCCTTAGACAAAGTTCTCCGACTCCAAAGTAGTTTCGCAGCTTTATTCCTTCTGGATGGCGGGCGCCGCCGCACGGCGGAAACAGGGATAGAGCAGGCTGGTGGGCAGGGGCGGGCAGAGAGCAGCATAGAGGGCAGCTCAGAGAGCAGGCAGGCAGAGAGCCAGCACAGGCAGAGAGAGAGAGCTATGCAAGTGGGACAATCTGATATACTGTTTGGGAAGGGGGCAGGGTCTTGGCAATCGATACTTTCTATTGGCCAGGTCTGGGGCCTCTATAGTGCCACATTTGCCTATGGGAGGGGTCAGGGCTGCTTTCTACATGACAAATCTCACATGGCAGGCCTCTCTCTATACAGGGGTTGTGAGAACTGTAGATGATTTTACAGGAGTCTTCCAGGAGCGTTGGCTAAAAATATAATTCTGTCCCTTGTGAATATTTCACGGAGTCTCCCAGAAATTTCAGCCTTTACTCAACCAGGTATCAGATTGCCTGTTACAGAGCACTGCCCCCACATTCCATAAAGTCATAGATTTCTTAAACCTAGAGAACAACATAATCAGCAAGATATGAAAGGCATTTAGAATGATGACCAAATCAGGTAAAAAACCAAAACTCTTTGTCATATTACAGTTAAACTTTAAGTATAAGATTATTAAAAGTAGTGCCAAGGAAGCACCAAGTCATATATAAAGGCAAATCCATCACAGTTACAGTAGATTTCTCCACAAAACCTCTGAAACCCAGGAATACACGAAACAATATATTTCAAGTTCTCGAAGACAATAGCTATGAACCCAGATGACTACATTCCGCATAGCTAACCACAACTGACAGAGGAAAAAAAATCATTTTGTGATCAGAAAAAAGTGGGGGGGGGGTTGTTTCCATCTGTGGCCAGGACCTGAGCCTGTGCCACAGGGTTCCATACCCAAATAGCAATGGGAGAGAACTACCCTCCCAGGAGTATGGACAAGCCTGTGAGCTGGGATGAGACCAGCACCTCTGCTCAGAGTTACCTGCCCAGAACCCTAAGGACACAGGGACTGAGGAGTGGCCTTCCAGTTTCCTTCTGCAGCCAGGGAGTTGATCCTGTCCCACAGGGCTCCATACCCATATAGTGCCAGGAGAAAGCTGGTCTCCCAGGAGTGATGACACACCTTTGAGCACAGGCAAGACCACCACTTCTTTTCAAATTCCTGGCCCAAGAGGGACCCTCCAAGAGCCATCAGGACACAGGAACTAAGGAACAGCAAGGGACAGGATCCTTCTGGTTTCTGTCTGTACCCTATAGCTGACCCTGTACCACAGCTCTACAAACCCAAATTCCTCTAAGAGAGAGCTGGTCTCCCAAGAGTACTGACACAGAGGCTTGCGGAAGGGACAAGCCACAGTCAGAGAGAACAAGACCAGCTAACACTAGAGATAACCAGATAGCAAAATGCAAGGGTAAGAACATAAGCAACAGAAACCAAGGCTACTTGGCATCATCAGAACCCAGTTCTCCTACCACAGCAATCCCTGGATACCCCAACACACTAAAAAAGCAAGACTCAGATTTAAAATCATTTCTCATGATGATAATAGAGAACTTTAAGAAGGCCATAAATAACTCCCTTAAAGAAATACAAGAGAAAACAGGTAAACAAGTAGAAGCCCTTCAAGAGGAAACACAAAAACCCCTTAAAGAATTACAGAAAAACACAACCAAACAGGCAAAGGAAATGGACAAAACCATCCAGGGTCTAAAAATGGAAGTAGAAACAATGAAGAAATCACAAAGCAAGAAAACCCTGGAGATAGAAAACCTAGGAAAGAGATCAGGAGTCATAGATGCAAGCATCAACAACAGAATATAAGAGATAAAAGAGAGAATCTCAGGTGCAGAAGATACCATAGAAAACATTGACACAACAGTCAAAGAAAATGCAAAATGCAAAAAGCTCCTAACCCAAAACATCCATGAAATCCAGGACACAATAAGAAGACGAAACCTAAATATAATAGGTATAGAAGAGAGTGAAGATTCCCAACTTAAAGGGCCAGTAAATATCTATCTTCAACAAAATTATAGAAGAAAACATCTCTAACCTAAAGAAGGAGATTAACATAAACAATCAAGAAGCCTACAGGACTTCAAATAGATTGAACCAGAAAAGAAATTTCTCCCATCACATAATAGTCAAAACACAAAAAGCACAAAACAAAGAAAGAATATTAAAAGCAGTAAGGGGAAAAGGTCAAGTAACATATAGAGGCAGACCTATCAGAATTATACCAGACTTCTCACTAGAGACTATGAAAGCTAGAAGATCCTGGACAGATCTCATACAGACCCTAAGAGAAGAATGCCATCCCAGGCTACTATACCCAGCAAAACTCTCAATTACCACAGACAGAGAAACCAAGATATTCTATGACAAAACCAAATTTACACAACATCTTTCCACAATTCCAGCCCTACAAAGGATAATGAATGGAAAACGCAGAGACAAGGAGAGAAACTATACCCTGGAAAAAGCAAGAAAGTAATCTTCTTTCAACAAACATAAAACAAGATAGCCACACAAACATAACAATAACATCGAAAATAAACAGGAAGCAACAATCACTATTCCTTAATACCTCTTAACATCAATGGACTCAATTCCTCAATAAAATAATAACAGACTGGATACATGAACAGGACCCAGCATTTTGCTGCATACAGGAAATGCACCTCAGCATCAAAAACAAACACTACCTCAGAGTAAAGGGCTGGAAAACAATTTTCCAAGCAAATGGTCCCAAGAAACAAGCTGAAGTAGCCATTCAAATATCAGATAAAATCTACTTTCAACCAAAAGTCATCAAAAAAGAAATGGAAGGACACTTCATACTCATCAAAGGAAAAATCTACCAAGAAGAACTCTCAATTTTGAATATCTATGCTCCAAATGCAAGGGAACCCACATTTATAAAAGAAACTTTTCTAAAGCTCAAAGCACACATTGCACCTCACACAATAATAGTGAGAGACATCAACATCCCACTCTCATCAATGGACAGATCATGGAAACACAAACTAAACAAAGACACAATGAAACTAACAGAAGTTATGGATTTAACAGATATCTATAGAACATTTCATCCTAAATCTTGTAGTCTTGCTGAGGCCATTTCAGGTTTAACTAGAATTTGATCCTTAACAGGAATCTCATAGAAAATTACAAAACTCTATTCTAGAACAAAAGGTTGGGAGGTCCTAGCTAACTTACCTTTGCTTCTGTTAAACTGTGTGCTTGAATGGAAGCCCCTCCAGTTACAACTTACCTTTGCCTCTGTTAAAATGTTGGCTTGAACGGAACAGCCTCCAGCTAACCACTTATCTTAGCTTCTGTCAAACTTCCTGTTTCTGTAAAGACATCTGCAGCTGCTGAGACCAGGACTCCAGGACATTTTTTTCCTTCAAAAACCAAGTGATTTAGACATTCAGGGCTACACCTAGTTCCCTGAATACCTGGGTGTGGTCCCAGCCAGCTGGAATAATCTCTTTGAATTGGCTGTAAACTGTTTTTGAGTGGTCATCTCTGGTGGGCTAACCATTAATACCAGTAAAAAGAAGTAAAGATCTATAGTGACTTGATCTGAAAATATCTAAAATAAATGACAAATAAATTGTATTAACTTCAAAAAAGAAAATGAAAATGCAATGTATCCTAACCTGTAGGAGACAATGGAAATGAATCTTTATGAGTTAATGGCTACAAAGCCTCCACTTAAAGAAATAAGAGAAATTTCAAATCAATAACTTAATGATGAACTTTAAGGTCTTAGGGAAAAAAGACATGCAGATGGAAACTGGAAGGATCTTGTCCCTGGGTGTTCCCCAGTTCCTGGGTTCTGTGGGCCCTGGGAAGGCTCCACTTAGGCCTGGTTTTTGGGCAGCAGTTGTGGTCTCACCTGTGATCTTTGGTGTGTTAGCACTCCTGCTCTTTCTGGGTGGGACTGGGGTGTGGGGCAGCACTGGGGTCCAGATATCTGTGGCACAGGGTCAGACCCAGGCATAAGTGGAAACCTGAAGGATCCTGTCCCTGGCTTGTCCTAAGTTCCTGGGTCCTGTGGGCCCTGGACAGGTCCCCCTTGGGCCCAGTTTTGGGCAGCAGTGGTGTTCTCACCTGTGAGCTTTGATGTATTAGCACTTCTGGGAAACCTGCTCTCTCTGGGCAGGTCTGGGGTAATGGGTACAGCTGGGGTACTGATAGCTAATGGATAGATCATGGAAACAGAAACTAAACAGACACACAGTGAAACTAACAGAAGTTATGAACCAAATGGATTTAATAGATATCTTTAGAACATTTCATCCTAAAACAAAAGAATATAGCTTCTTCTCAGCACCTCATGGTATCTTCTCCAAAACTGACCATATAACTGGTCACAAAAGAGGCCTCAACAGATATAAAAAGATTGAAATAATCACATGCATCCTATCAGATCACCACAGACTAAAGTTGGTCTTCAATAACAACAAAAACAACGGGAAAGTCCACATATTCATGGACACTGAACAACTCTCTACTCAATCATTATTGGGTCAGGGAAGAAATAAAGAAAGAAATTAAAGACTTTTCAAATTTAATGAAAACGAAGGCACAACATTCTCAAACATATGGGATACAACAAAAGTAGTGCTAAGAGGAAAACTCAGAGCTGTGAGTGCCTCCATAAAGAGAGAGGCTCTAACATGCCCAGGATCATAGGGTCAGAGGTAAGGAGGACACAACATCTATCCCAACACCTGGAATAACTGGGTCCAGTGGGATCCAGGGACCCAGGAACCCTGTCCGACCAGTGGCATGGGCTCATTCCAGTGTGAGTAGGTGCCCTGAGCATACCTTGGGCATGAACTCCCCAGCCAGTCCCACAACACACAGAGGAAGGTCCACTCCCAGGTGTTCTAATACACCCAGGAGCACAGGAGCACAGGAGCACAAGAGCTTGGTCACACCAGGATCTCAGGGTCCTAGATACAGCTTGACTCCCAGGAGCTCTGACACACCCAGGATCTCAGGATCATGGGATCACAGAAACAGCTGGACACTGAGGAGTTCTGACATGACCAGGATCATAGGAAGGACAGGCTCCAGTCAGATATATCGAGAGCAGGTAGCAATAGAGATAATCAGATGGCAGGAGGCAAGAGAAACCAAGTTTTCTTGGCATCATCAGAACGAAATTCTCCCACCATAGCAAGTCCTGGATACACCTGGAAAAGCAAGATTTGGATCTAAAATCACTTCTCATGATGATGATAGAAGACTTTAAATAGGACATAAATAGCTCCCTTAAAGAAATACAGCAGAAGACATGTAAACAGGTAGAAGCCCTTAAAGACAAAACATAAAATCTGTTAAAGAATTACAGGAAAACACAATCAAACAGGCAAAGGAAATGAACAAAACCATCCAGGATCTAAAAATGGAAATGGAAACAATAAAGAAATCAAAAAGGGAGCCAAACTGGGAGTTAGCAAAACTAGGAAAGAGATCAGGAGTCATAGATGCAAGCATCACAAGAGATAGAAGAAAGAAACCCAGGTGCAGAAGATACCATAGAAAACATTGACACAACAGTCAAAGAAAATGCAAAAAGCAAAAAGCTCCTAACACAAAACATCCAGGAAATCCAGGACATAATGAGAAGACCAAACCTAAGGATAACAGGTATAGAAGAGAGTGAAGATTCCCAACTTAAAGGGCCAGTAAATATCTTCAACAAAATTATAGAAAAAAACTTCCCTAACCTAAAGACAGAGATGTCCATGAACTTATAAGAAAGAAGCCTACAGAACTCCAAATAGACTGGAGCCTGACAAATACAGAGGCAGATGCTCACAGCCAACCATTGGACTGAGCACAGGGTACAAAATGGAGGAGTTAGAGAAAGGACTGAAGGAGCTGAAGGGGTTTGCAACTCCACAGGAAGAACAACAGCATCAACCAACCAGACCCCCCAGAGTTCCCAGGGACTAAAAGCCACCAACCAAGGAGTGCACATGGCTCCAGGTGCATATGTAGCAGAAGATGGTCTTGTCAGGCATCGATGGGAGGAGAGGATTTTGGTCCTAGGAAGGCTCGATAGATGCACCAGTGTAAGGGTATCGAGGGGAGGAGGGGGAGAACTTGGAAAGGGGATAACATTTGAAATGTAAATAAATATCACTCTTTGCAGATGATTTGTTCTTATACTTAAATGACCCGAAAAACTCCACCAGAGAACTGCTGCAGCTGATAAACAACTTCAGCAAAGTGGCCGGATTTAAAATTAACTCAAACAAATCAGTAGCCTTCCTATACTCCAAGGATAAGCAGGCTGAGAAAGATTGAGGGAAATGACACCCTTCACAATAGTCACAAATAATATAAAGTATCTTGGTGTGACTGTAACCAAGCAAGTGAAAGATCTGTATGACAAGAACTTCAAGTCTCTGAAGAAAGAAATTGAAGAAGACCTCAGAAGATGGAAAGATCTCCCACACTCATGGATCAGTAGGATTAACATAGTAAAAAATTGCCATCTTACCAAAAGCAATCTACAGATTCAACGCAATCCCCATCAAAATTCTAAATCAATTCTTCACAGAGATAGAGAAATTCTCAAATTCATTTGGATCAACAAAACCCCAGGTTGCTAGAAAACTTTTCTCAAGAATAAGACAACTTCTGGGGGAATCACCATCCCTGACCTCAAGCTCTACTACAGAACAATAGTGATAAAAACAGAATGGTATTGGTGCAGAGGCAGACATGTAGATCAATGGAATAGAATTGAAGACCCAGAAATGAACCCACACACTTATGGTCACTTGATTTTCGACAAAAGAGCTAAAACCACCCAGTAGAAAAAAGACAGCATTTTTCAACAAATGTTGCTGGTTCAACTGGCGGTCTACATGTAGAAGAATGAGAATTGATCCATTCCTATCTCCCTGTACAAAGCTCAAGTCCAAGTGGATCAAGGACCTCCACATAAAACCAGATACACTGAATCTAATAGAAGAGAAAGTGGGGAAAAGCCTCCAACACATGGGTACAGAGGAAAAGTTCCTGAACAGAACACCAATGGCTTATGCTCTAAGATCAACAATAGACAAATGGGACCTCATGAAATTGCAAAGCTTCTGTAAGGCAAAAGACACTGTCAATTGGAAAAACCTGCAACCCACAGTTTAGGAAAAGATGTTTACCAACCCCATATCCAAGAAAGGGCTAATATCCAAAATATATAAAGAACTCAAGCATTAGACTAGAGAGAACCAAATAACCCTATTTAAAAATGGGGTACAGAGCTAAACAGAGAATTCTCAACTAGGAATCTCACATGACTAAGAAGCACTTAAGGAAATGATCAACATCCTTAGTCATCAGGGAAATGCAAATCAAAACAAGTCTGAGATTCCACCTCACACCAGTCAGAATGGCTAAGATCAAAAACTCAGGTGACAGCACATGCTGCGAGGATGTGAAGAAAGAGAAACACTCTTCCATTGCTGGTGGGATTGCAAGCTGATACAACCTCTCTGGAAATCAGTCTGCTGGTTCCTCAGAAAATTGGACATATTACTACTTGAGGACCCAGTTATACCACACCTGGGCATGTACCCAGAAGATGCTCCAACATGTAATAAGGACACATGCGCCGCTATGTTCATAGCAGCCATATTTATAATAGCCAGAGGCTGGAAATAACCCAGATGTCCCTCAACAAAGGAATGGATACAGAACTGTAGTACATTTACACAATGGAGTATTACTCAGCCACTAAAAACAACGACTTCATGAAATTCACAAGCAAATGGATGGAACTAGAAAATATTATCCTGAGTGAGGTAACTCAGTCTCAAAAGAACACAAGTGGTATATACTCAAGGATAAGTGGATGTTAGGAATAAAGTTCAGAATACCCATGATACAACTTACAGACCATATGAAGGTGAAGAAGAAGGAAGAGCAAAATATAGATGCCTCAATCCTACTTAAAAGGAGAAACAAAATAATCACTGGAGGTAGAAGGTGGGCCAGACTTAGGAGGTATAGAGGAGAGGGAGAGGAAAAAATGGGGAAGGATCACGTGTTAGAGGAGACATAGGAGATGTACAGAGGGTCAGAAAATTGAACAGAGGTGTGTAGCAGTGGGGAGTAGGAAACTGGGGACAGCCAAAAGAAAGTACTAGACTCCAGGGAAGCAAGAGTCTCCCAGGATCCAACGGGGATGACAGTAGCAGAAATACTCAACAAAGGGGAGAGAGAACCTGTAGAGACCGTATCCAGAGGTTAGGCACAGCCCCTGGTTGACGGATGGGGCCACCCACTCTTCTCAAAAATTTAACCCAAAATTGCTCCTGTCTAAAGAAAATACAAGGACAAAGAGTAGAGCACAGACTGAAGGAAAGGCCATCCAGAGACTGTCCCACCTGGGGATCCATCCCATATACAGCCACAAAACCCAGTCACTATTGCTGATGTTCAGGAGTGCTTGCTCACAGGAGCCTGATATGGATGTCTCCTGATAGGCTTGGCCAGAGCTTTACCGATACAGATGGGGTTGCTTTTAGCCAACCATCAGCCAACCATCGGACTGAGCATGGGGACCTCAATGGAAGAGTTAAGGGAAGGACTGAAGGAGCAGAAGGGGTTTGAAACCCCATAGGAAGAACAGCTATATCAATGAACCAACCCTCCCAGAGCTCCCAGGGACTAAACCACCAACCAAAGAATACGCATGGTGGCACCCATAGCTCCAGCTGCTTATGTAGCAGAGGACTGCCTTGTTTGGCATCAAAGGGAGGGGAGGCCCTTGGTCCTGTGAAGGCTTGAAGCCACAGAGTAGGGGAATGCTAGGGTGATGGAGCAGGAGTGGGTGGGAGTGGGCAGGTGAGTAGCGGAGCACCCTCGTGGAGGCAGAGGGAAGCAGGATGGCTGCCTGGTTTTCAGAGAGGAAACCAGGAACGGGAACAACACTGAAATGCAAATAAACAAAGAACCAGTAAAAAATTTTCAATTTTTTAAAAAAACTTTAAAAAGAGAAAATAATGATAAAGATACTTTCAGATAATAAAAAGAAAAGAAAAGAAAAATTACATGCAAACAATAAGGAATAATAAAAATCAGGTAAGATGTTAATGAAAGTAAAACAATAACAAAGAATAATTGAAACAGGATTCATTGTTCAAAGAGATAAACAAGATAGAAAAACTCTGAGTCAAACTAAACTAATAAAATTAGAAAATGTTCCATGTTTGCTTTTCTATTGTATTACAAACACTGATAACCAAAAGCAACTTGGACAGGAAAGGCTTTATTTCAGCTTATACTTCTAGGGAGGAAGTCAGAGCAACAATAAAAGCAACACCTGAAGGAGAGACTGTAGAGAAATAAAGGTTGCCTGTTGCCTTTCTCTCTGGAGTCTACCCAGCTCTCTTTCTTATATAGCCTAGGACTATCTGTCTAAGAATGGTACAGCCCATAATGTGCTAGGTCCTAATCTGTCAATTACCAAACAAGAAAAAGCCATACAGACGTGTCCACGGGCCAATCTGACTGACAATTCTTTAATTGCAGGTCCCTCTTTCCACATGTGCCAAGTTGACAATAAAACTACTCAGGACAGAAAGGAAAACAGAAACAACGGAAACCAATGACATTCAGAGGATCATTGAGGCATACTTTGAAACATATTCTAGTAAATTGGAAAATCTACAAGGAATGGATAAATTTTCAGACACATGTGGCATATCAAAATTAAACTAGACAACTTTAATAGATATATAATAAGTAATGAGAGTAGTAAAAATTATCTTAACCAAAAACTCAAGGACTGATGTATTTTATCAGACCATAAAAGAAGGAAAACCACCAACGTTCTTCAAAATTATTGTAGAAAATAGAAAAATACCACTAAACTGATTTTATGAAGTTAATATTCCTCTGGGGACAAAACCAAATAAGAACACAAAATAAAAATCATAAAAACACAAGCTAGTCTGATGATTGCACATGCAAAAATACTCAATGACATGCTTGCAAATCATATTTAGCTACACATAAAAACATTTTTCACCATGACAGTGTTTTTAATTCTAGGGAAAGTTGATCATGTGAAAACCAGTAAATATAATACACCATTTTAACAGATTCAAGGAGAGAAGTGGCATGGTCATCTCAGTAGATGCAGGAAATGCCTTTGATTTACATGATAAAATACCTTTAAAAAAAACCAAACAGAATTCTCACTGTTTCCATTAAAATTAAGAACAAGAAAATGCTATTATTTTTATAAAGCTTTGCTTTTATTTTTATGTATGTGAGTGTCTATGTGAATGTATATCATGTGTATGTACCCACAAAGGCCAGAAGAAAACATTGGATCCCCTTAAGCTGCAATTTCAGGTGGTTGTAAGATGCCTAATATGGGCCCTGGAAACCAAATTTGAGTCTTCCAAAAATGAAATAAGCAAGCTTAATTGCTTGAACCATCCATCTCTCCAACCTCTTTCCCACTTTTTTCTATATAATGGTCTTAGCCCATTAGAGAAATAAAACAAGAGAAGAAAATAAAAGAGATACAAATAGAAAAGGAAGAAGTCAAAGTATCTGTATTTGCATATAAGATTCTATACATAAGGGGCCCTAAACATTTCACTGGAAAATCCTTAGAACCAATAGATATTTGCAGCAAAGTATCAATATACAACACTGGCATACAAAGTTAAATACCTTTTCTATATACCAATAACAAACATGCTGAGAAAAAAGTCAGGAAAATAACCTCTTTCCTATAGTTTCCCTATAAATGTTCTTTGTTGCCCACCATAAGGTGATGTCAACAACTGTTGTCTCTTGGATCAACTTGCAATTGTTTGAGATAAATGTTATAATTAAATTCTGAGGAAGCCAGCTTCACATAGAACATCTGCTAAAATTCTAAAAATATTATAAGCTGCATCAACTCTTCATTGTTTCTTTTTTATAATTTAAAATCTTTTTACAGTTTGAGAGAGAGACAGCCAGAGACAGATAGAGAGACAGAGAGTGTGTGGGTGTATGTGTGCAGATGTGTAAGCCATAATGCACATGTACAGAGGACAACTTTTAGGAATCTGTTTTTGCCTTGCACCATTTTAAAGCAGAGTCTCTCTTATTGTCTCTGCTATTATATGGCTTATTTATTCTAGGATAGCTGACCCACTGTATCTAGATTTGTGCATGGGCTCTCAGATGGTAATATAGTAAAGATAGTAAATAGCTAAATTCATATGATACCCAGAATATGAGCTCCTGATTCCAACATAAAAACATTAAGGTTTCAAATATAATTTTTGTGCAACTTTGAGAAAAGTGAAGAATTTAGAATTCTTGTGGTCTTAAACTACTGAAGTTTTAATCTAACAATTTAAAATCCTTTATGCTAGAAATGTAGCTGAACTGATAATGTGCTTGGCTAGTATGCACAAAGCACTACAGAAATTAGTCATAGTGGGATTTGCCTGTTTGCTTTTTTATTAATTATTGTATTTATTTACATTGCAAATGTTGTCCTGCTTCCTGGTTTCCCCTCTGCAAATCTCCCACACCATCCCCCTCCCTTTTGCCTCTAAGAGAATGACCCCCCACTCACCCACCCACTCCTGCCACCTCACCCTTTAGCATTCCCCTTTGCTGGGGCAACAAGTTTCCACAGAACCAAGCACCTCCCCTCCCACTGATGCTAGATAAGGCAGTCCTGTGCTATATAGCAGAAGTCATGGGTCTCTCCATGTGTACTCTTGGGTTGGTGGGTCCCTCTATGTGTACTCTTGGGTTGGTGGTTTAGTCCCTGGGAGCTCTGGTGGGTCTGGTTGGTTGATATTGTTGTTCTTCCTATGGGGTTGCAAACCCCTTCAGCTCCTTCAGTCCTTCCCCTAAATCTTCCATTGGGGTCCCAGAGCTCCGTCCAATGGTTGGCTGTGGGCATCCACCTCTGTATTTGTCAGGCTCTGGCAGAGCCTCTCAGAAGACAGCTATCCAGGCTCCTGTCAGCAAGCACTTCTTGGCATCAGTGATAATGTGGGGGTTTGGTGTTTAGATCCCAAGGTGGGACAGTCTCTGGATGGTCTTTTCTTCATTCTCTGCTCTATTTTTTGTCCCTGCATTTCCTTTAGACAAGAACAATTCGGGTTAAAATTTTTGAGATGTGTGGGTGGCACCTTCCCGACTGGGGGTCATGTCTTTCTGCTGGATGTGGTCTCTTTAGGTTCTATCTCCCACTGTTGGGTATTTTGGCTAATGTCATACCCTTTGGGTCCTGGGTGCCTCTTGCATCCCTGGCTTCTGCAACTTTCTATTTGTCCCCCTCCCAGTTCTCTACTTCTCACTGCTGCTTATTTCTATTCATTCCCCTGGTCCTCAGGACTTCTTTCCTGTCTCTTCCCAAACCTCCCGTTTTTCCCTCCCCCTTCCCATCTCCCCCCCGGGTCACTCCTTTCCTCTGACTCCTGTGATTATTTTCTTCCCCCTTCTAAGTGGGATTGAAGCTTCCACAATTTGGCCTTCCTTCCTGTTAAGCTTCATATGGTCTGTGAGTTGAATTGTGGGCTAATATCCATTTATCAGTGAGTACATACATTGTAAGTCCTCTTGGATCTGGGTTACCTCACTCAGGATGATATTTTCTGGTTCCATTCATTTGCCTACAAAATTCATGAAGTTGTTATTTTTTAATATCTGAGTAGTATTCCATTTCGTAAATATACCACATTTTCTGTATCCATTCTTCAGTTGAGGGACATCTGGTTTGTTGCCAGGTTTTGGTTATTATAAATAAGCCTGCTGTGAACATAGTGGACCATATAGCCTTGTTATATATTGGAACATCTTTTGGTTATATGCCCAGTAGTGGTGTAGCTAGGTCTTCAGGTAGAACTATTTCCAATTTTCCAAGAAACCACCAGATTGATTTCCAAAGTAGTTGTACTAGCTTGCAATCACACCAGCAATGGAGGAGTGTTCCTCTTTCTCCATAGCCTTGCTAGCATCTGCTGTTGCCTTAGTTTTTTATCTTAGCATTCTGGTTGATATAAGGTAAAATCTCAGGGTCATTTTAATTGGCATTTCCCTCATGACTAAGGATTTTCAAATTTTTTTTATTACTTTATTTACATTCCAAATGTTTTTCCATTTGGAAACCCCCATCCCATCCTCCCTCCCCTTGCCTCTATGAGGGTGCTTCCCCATCCACCCACTTACTCTTATCTTCCCTACCTAGCATTCCACTACACTGGGGTATCAAACACCCTCAGGTCCAAGGGCCTCTCCTCTCACTGATATCAAACCGGCCCTCCTTTGCCACATATGCAGCCAGCAAAGCTGTCTATTGAGAGGCTCTGCTGGAGCCTGACAAATACAGAAGCAGATGCTCACAGTCAACCATTGGACTGAGCGTGGGGTCCCAGATGGAGGAGTTGGAGAAGGGACTGAAGCAGCTGAGGGGGTTTGCAGCCCCATGGAGGGAGCAACAGTGTCAACTGGCCTGACCTCCCAGAGCTCCTGGAGACTGGACGACCAACCAAAGAATACACATGGAGGGATTTTCAAAATATAATTAGGTGCTTGCTGACCATTCAGGATTCAATTGAGAATTCTTTGTTTAGCTCTGTACCCCTGTTTTTAATTAGGTTATCTGGTTTTCTAGAGTCTAGCTTCTTGAATTCTTTGTATAATTTTATATTAACCTTCTATTAGATGTAGGGTTAGTAAAGATCTCTTTCCCATCTGTAGTTTGCCATTTGTCCTCCTTACAGTGTGCTTTGCATTACATAAGCTTTTCAGTCTGATGAAGTACCATTTGTCAAATATTGATCTTAGAGTCTGAGCCATTGGTGCTCTGTTCAGGAAAGTTTCCCTTGTGCCAAGGAATTCCAGTCTCTTTCCCACTTTCTCTTCTATTAAATTCAGCATATCTTGTTTTATGTGGACATCCTTGATCCACTTTGACTTTGTACAAGGAGATAAACCTGGATCAATTTACATTCTATACATGGAGACTGCAAGTTAAACAAACACCATTTGTTGAAAATGCTTTCTTTTCTCCACTGTATGGTTTTGGCTTCCTTGTCAACAATCAAGTGACCATAGGTGTTTGGGTTTATTTCTGGGTCTTCAATTCTATTACATTGATCTACCTGTATGTCTCTGTACCAGTACCAGGCAGTTTCAATCACTATTGCTCTGTAGTGCAGCTTGAGGATAGGGATGGTGATTCCCCAAGAAGTTTTTTTATTGTTATGAATTATTTTTGCTATACTGGATTTTTTGTTATTCTAGATGAAGTTGAGAATTTCTATTTCTATCTTTGTGAAGAACTGAGCTTGAATTTTGATGGGGATTTGATTGAATCTGTAGACTGCTTTTATTAAGATGGCCATTTTTACTATGTTAATCCTACTGACCCATGAGCATGGGAGATCTTTCCATCTTCTGAGATCTTCTTCACTTTCTTTCTTCAGGGACTTGGAAGGTCTTATCATACAGATCTTTCACTTGCTTGGTTAGAGTCACACCAAGATATTTTATATTGTTTGTGACTATTGTGAAGGGTGTTATTTCCCTCATTTCTTTCTCAGCCTGTTTATCCTTTGAATAGAGGAAGGCTACTGATTTGTTTGAGTTAGTTTTATATCCAGCCAATTTGCTGAAATTGATTATCAGCTGAAGTAATTCTCTGGTGGAATTTTTGGGGTCATTTAAGTATATCAACTGCAAATAGTGATAATTTCACTTCTTCCTTTCCAATTTGTATCCCTTTGACCTCCATTTGCTGTCTAATTGCTCTACCTAGAACTTTGAGTACTATATTGAATAAATAGGGAGAGAGTGGGCAGCCTTGTCTTGTCCCTGATTTTAGTGGGATTGCTGAAAATTTCTCTCCATTTAATTTGATGTTGGCTATTGGTTTGCTGTATTTTGCTTCTATTATGTTTAGGTATATGCCTTGAATTCCTGATCTTTCCAGGAATTTTAACATGGAAGAGGGTTATATTTTATCAAAGGATTTCTCAGCATCTAATGAGATGATCTTGTAAACTTTTCCTTTGAGTTTGTTTATATAGAGGATTACATTGATGTATTTCCGTGTATTGAAATAGAAACATCCCTGAATCCCTGGGATGAAGCCTACTTCATCATGGTGAATGATGGTTTTTATTTGTTCCTGGATTTGGTTTGTGAGAATTTTATTCAGTACTTTTGCATCAATATTCATATGCAAAATTGGTCTGAAGTTCTTTTTCTTTGTTGGGTCTTGGTGTGAGTTGGGTACTAGCATAACTGTGACTTCATAGTACATATTAGTAGTATTTCTTCTATTTCTATTTTGTGGAATAGTGTGAGAAATATTGGTGTTAGATCTTCTTTGAAAGTCTGATAAAATTCTGCACTAAAACCATCTAGCCCTGAACTTTTTTTTTTCTTTTTTTTTGGATAGGAGACTTTTAATGGCTGTTTCTATTTCCTTAGAAGTTAGAAGACTGTTTAGATAGTTTATATGGTCCTGATTTAACTTTGATACATAGTATCTGTCTAGAAAAACATCCCATTTCATCTAGATTTTCCACTTTTGTTGAGTATAGTCTTTTGTAGGAGTATCTGATAATTTTTTTGAGTAGCCTTAGTTTCTGTTATTGTGTCTCCCTTTTCATTTCTGATTTTGTTGATTTGGATGTTGTCTCTATGCCCTTTAGTAAGTTTGGCTAGGGGTTTATCTATCTGGTGGATTTTCTCAAAGAACCAGCTCCTGGTTTTGTTGATTCTTTGTATAGTTCTCTTTGTTTCTACTTGATTGATTTCAGCCCTGAGTTTGATTATTTTCTGCCGTCTACTCCTCTTAGGTGTGTTTTCTTCTTTTTGTTCTAGATCTTTCAGATATACTGTTAAGTTGCTAGTGTATGCTCTCTCCAATTTCTTTATGAAGGCCCTCAGTGCTATGAGTTTTCCTCTTAGCACTGCTTTCATTGTGTCCCATAAGTTTGGGTATGCAGTGCCTTCATATTCATTAAATTCTAGAAAGTCTTTAATTTCTTTATTTCTTCCTTGACCTTATTTCAATCTTCTTGTATCTATTGAGGCTTGTTTTGTGACCAATTATAAAGTCAGTTTGGGAGAAGGTATCATGAGGTGCTGAGAAGAAGATATATTCTTTAGATTAAGGGTGAAATGTTCTGTAGATATTTGTTAAAAACCATTTTGTTCATAACTTCTGTTAGTTGCAATGTGTCTCTGTTTAGTTTCTGTTTCCATGATCTATCCATTGGTGAGAGTGGGGTGTTGAAGTCTCCTACTATTATTGTGTGAGGTGCAATGTGTGTTTTGAGCTTTAGTAATGTTTCTTTTCACAAATGTGGGTGCCCTTGCATTTGGGGAGTAGATTTTCAGATTTGAGAGTTCATCTTGGTATATTTTTCCTTTGATGAGTATGAAGTGTCTTTCCCTATCTCTTTTGATAAGTTTTTATCAAAAGTCTATTTTATTGGATATTAGAATGGCTACTCAAGCTTGTTTGGAATTTTTTCCAGTGTTTCACTCTGAAGTAGTGTCTGTCTTTGTCACTGATGTATGTTTACTTTATGCAGCAAAAAGCTTGGTCCTGTTTACATATCTAGTCAGTTAGCCTAAGTCTTTTTATTGAGGAACTGTGTCCACTGATGTTGGGAGATATTAAAGACCAATTATTGTTGTTTCCTGTTATTTCTGTTCTTGGGGGGTGGTTTTATGTTTTTGTGGTTCTCTTCTTTTGGGTTTATTGTGAGATGATTAATTTCTTTGTTTTCCTTGTGTGTAGTTTCCCCCCTTATGTTGGAATTTTTCTTCTATTATCCTTTGAAGGGATGAGTTAGTTGGAAGATATTGTTTAATTTTTTTTTGTCATGGAATATCCTGGTGTCTCCATTTATGGTATTTGAGAGTTTTGCTGGGTATAGTAGCCTGGGCTGGCATTTGTGTTCTCTTAGGGTCTACATGACATTTGTCCAAGATTTTCTGGATTTTATCATATCTGTTGAGAAATCTGGTGTAATTCTGATAGGCCTGCCTTTATATGTTTGGCCATTTTCCCTGACCATTTTTGATATTCTCTGTTCTGTGTATTGAGTGTTTTGAGTATTATGTGACAGGAGGAATTTCTTTTCTAAACCAATATATTTGGTGTTCTCTAGGCTTCTTGTAAATTTATGGCCATCTCTTTCTTTAGGTTAGAGAAGTTTTCTTCTGTGATTTTGTTTGAGATGTTTTCTGGCTTTTTGAATTAGGAATCTTCACTCTCTTCTATTCCTATTATTCTTAGATTCAATTTTTTTTCAGTGTCCTGAACTTCCTGGATGTTTTGGGCTAGGAGCTTTTTATACTTTGTATTTTCACTGACTGTTGTGTCAATATCTTCTATGGTATCTTCTATGCCCGAGACTCTCTCTTCTATCTCTTTTTTTCTGTTGGTGACTCCGATCTCTTTCCTAGGTTTTCCATCTCCAGGATTGCTTCCTTTTGTGATTTCTCTGTTGTTTCTACTTCCATTTTTAGATCTTGGATTGCTTTGTTCAATTCTTTCACCTGTTTGATTGTGTTTGCCTGCATTTCTTTAAGGGATTTATGTGTTTCCCTTTTAATGGTTTCTACTAGTTTACCTGTGCTCTTGTGTATTTCTTTAAGGGAGTTATTTGTGTCCTCCTTAAGGTCCTCTATTATATACATGAGATGGGATTTTAGGTCAGAATCTTGCTTTTCCGATGTGTTAGGGTATCCAGGGCTTGCTGTGGTGGGAAAACTGGGTTCTGGTGGTGCCAGTGGCATTGGTTTCTGTTGCTTATGTTATTGTGCTTGCCTTCTGCCATATGATTATCTCTGGTGTTAAGTGGCCTTGCTGTCTCTCACTGGAGCTTGCCCCTCCTGTGAGCCTGGTTATGATGGACCTTCTGGAGTTAGACTGTCTCTGGGTGTAGGAGGGGTTCTGGAGCTCCGGATCTGAGAACCTGGATAATGATGGACCTCCTGGGATTAAAGCTGTCTCTGGGTGTGGGTGTGAGAGGTGGTGCTGGAACACCTGATCTGCCTTCGGACATAATTGTGGACTGGAAGGATGATGTCTGTCCAGCAGCACAGATAGGTCCTGCATCAGCTGGGCCCCACGGGGATCTAGTTAGACCAGGAATTTTGAGCCTGGTTATGATAGTCCTCCTGGAAGTCAAGCTCTCTCTGGATGTGGGAGGTGGTCTAGAGCACAGGCTCTGCCCTGGTCAGAGTTTCGGGCCAGAATGAAGATGTGTGTCTAGCAGGGCAGGTAGGTCCTGCCTCTTTTGGGCCCCGTGAGAGTCCCAGTTTGGCCAGGTATTGAGTTAGGGGAGTCTCACCTGTGAGCCTGGTTATACCAGATCTCCTGGGAGTCAAATTGTCTCTGAGTGTGGGTGTCAGGGTCAGGGTGGTGTTCTGGGATGTGCTTGTAATCACAGCATCCAGGAGGTGGAGGCAGGGACTAGAGAGATGGCTCAGCGGTTAAGAGTACTGACTGCTCTTCCAGAGGTCCTGAGTTCAATTCCCAGTAACCACATGGTGGCTCACAACCATCTGTAATGAGACCCGATGCACTCTTCTAGTGTGTCTGAAGACAGCCACAGTGTAGTCATATAAATAGAAGGTGGAGGCAGGAGGATCAGGAGTGGAATGTGATCCTCAGCTACATAGAAATTTCAAAGTCAATCTGTGTCTTTAAAATCCTGTGCGTGTGTGTGTGTGTGTGTGTGTGTGTGTGTGTATGTGTGTGTTGATACTACATAAAACTCTGAAGATAAAAAGAGTTCATAAGAACAGATTCAATCTCAATGCAAAAAGTGTTAGTAGCTTCAGTGTGATGTAAGCTTGCTATTTAAAAGCAGTTTAACCCAAAGATTTAAAAACTTCACGAGTAAAGTACAAGACTTGCCTGATATAATAGATTGTGATAAGCCTATTGCTTTTTCAGTGTTGTAAAAAAAGAAGCTACCAGCCTCAGGAGAAACTTCACTTTTAGGTGTATGCATGTATTAGGACACTCTACACTGGAAAAAGACCACTATGATGATGTGCTTAAAAGCTTGGTGCCACTGTTTTGCTCTTCTGAAACTGACAGTAAAGCTAACTAGCCCTATAATAAAGGATTTTCACTCTGCTTTTTAAATGATACAAATATATGTAGAAAAAATCCTATAGGAATATTCATAAAAATGTTGCTTATGGTTTTATTTTTTTCATATGTATTTATAAATGATTTCTTCATTTGTTCTGTTTCCCCCTTCCATATTTTATTTCATTTGCTTTAGGTTTGTTTGTTTGAGATAAGGTCTTTCTGTATACTCTTGGCTACTCTTAAATTCAGCACATAGACCAAGCTGGTCTAGAACTCTTGATTTCCAAGCTCAGCCTCCAGAATATTTGGAATATGGCCAAGAGCCATCACACTTAGCTTCAATTCTCTGGCCATTTGAAGTAAGTATGCATAACATAAGATCACTGTTTTCATTTTTTACTTGAGATGATATACAGTTACACTGAAGTCTAGAATAAAGTGAGGGATCAAATGAGTAAGAGTCTTTCTCATCGTGTTGACATAAAATACAAGATTAATGTATTCTTATTTGAAAAGAAGATAAAAGTACCCATATGGAATTTGTTGACTCTCATAAAAAGGTGAAGTACTATGCTAAAGTTTTCTTCTCACAACTGGGTTACAAAGCTAATATGTAGTGAAACTAGGATTTGAAACAGGCCTTCTATGATCTTAACCTTTGCATCTATATGTCATTACACAGTTTAAGCTCATGATACTTGAAAACATTTAATTACACTATATGATTAACTAATTTTTTAAACTATGACAAAAGAGTGTTTCTCAAACACAGTAGTAGTAGAAACACCAGTTTGTTTTGCTATACTTACTCCATTTATAGTAGTGTATTCTGTAACCCTCTCTGATATCTACACATCCATTTTGCATATCATAGTAACTAGATAATTCTTGTCCCTAACAACAATTAAAGAAAAGTTTTATATTCATATAACTCTGCCTACAGGATTCAGTGTCTTGATTGTTCCTGTAGTCTAGGTGTGGAAGAACATACCCATAATCACAAACCTTGGGAAGTTAAGGCCAAGCATTCCAGGCCTTACTGAGTTATCACCCAAGAGCCTATTTCAAAATAACAATGACAACAACAACAACAATAACAACAACAACAGATACAACCTACCACATATTTCCAAGCTCACCATCACTTCAAAGAGGATTCAGCCTTATTTTTTAAATATGACAAGTTCCTAATATGATGCCTTGTACCTTGTAAATCCTCATAAAGATGTTGAATAACAATTTACAAAATGCATTTTGTTTTCAACAATAGCTGCTCAAATTAGTTGAAAGACCAGAGTTTATTTATTAATAAGAATGATTATTGGAAAAACATGTTTTAAAGGAGACATATAGAATACAAACTCCAATTTATTTTATACTTAGCAGAATATTGAATATTATAAAAGTTTTCAATTCTATAGTAACCAAGAGTTTATGAAACAAACAACCCAGTTCTATGCAGCACACTTTAAATGTCATTGACATAGATAACAATCAAATATTTCACACTATCAAAACACAATTAGTCTATCACAGTCTCTCTCTCTCTTTTTTTTTTTTTTGCAGAGTCACAGCAATACATAACTTCTTTAGATCATTTCTGTGAGAATTCTAACATCTGAACATGATTTAAAACATAAAATGTTTATGTGTCTTTATTTTCTCATAAAATTAACCTTGTTTTTCATGTGCTATCTTAAGTTTTCATGTTTTTTTCCCTTCCTGATTCTCAGACTCATTAAGACTAGAGTGAATTTTAATTAAAGTTACAAGTATTGACTTGCCATATGAATTAAGAAGTTTGTTAGTAATTAAATTCTAAAATAAAACGTTGTGTCTGCCATTGACACATTGCAGATCTTTAAGAAATTCATTTTACCTTCTTCCTTATGTGTAGGAACATAATGTCATCTAATAAGTTCTTAGATTTATTTTCTATATTGCAGGGTATATGAGTCATAGAATCATGACTAATATTTGCAATTTCTTTCACAGAAGTAGCCTCATGATAACCTATTTAGAACGCTGTTAGTCATTCATACACTTAGTTTTATATTCATTAAAAAATAGCAGGAGCCACTGTGTGGATCTGAGATGGCTTAATGGATAGAGACACTTGCTTCTCAGCCTGATCAACTGGTAGACTAAATTCAGTCCCTAAGACCTACATGGTGGATAGAACACATTCCTGCAAGTTTCTCTGTGACCTACACACACACACACACACACACACACACATACACACACACACACTAACTAACTAACTAACTAACTAACTAACTAACTAACTAACTAACTAAATACACAAAATAAAGTTCAAAACGTACCTACTGTATGACATTCTTGCTCCAAATCTTGTTGTTTATGTGGTCCTCTGGAAAAAGCAGTTGCTCTTTTCTGAGAACATCATTGGAATTGTAAGTCCACCTACTGAAAGAATTAAGCAAACCTAACTCTTTACTAACACTTTAGAAACTGAAAGGCTTTACTAAGGACCAAAAAGCAGATACTTTTTGTCTCCTACTAGGTTGCCTCATTCAACCTAAAGATGAGGGGAGGTCTTACTGCAACTTGACATGCCATGTGTGGTTGATATCCATGGGAGGCCTGCCCTTTTCTGAAGAGAGGAGAGGATGGGGATAGGGCGGACAACACACTACAGGCAGGAGAGGACGGAGGGGAAACTGCAGTTGGGTTGTAATATATGAAGGAAGAGTAAATTAATTTTTTTAAAAAAAATAGTAGATACTATTCTGATCTTGGAAAGGGATTGAAAAGGGCAATTTGTGTGCAAGAGTAATTTAGTAATTACCTGTTGTCTTAGTTATGGTTTCCAGTCCTGTGATGAGATGCCATGATCAAAATCAGCTTGGGAAGAAAGGGTTTATTGGATGTTACAACTTGTACTTTATCCAGGGAAGTCAGGGCAGTAACTCAAACAGGGCAGGAACCTGGAGGCCATGGAGGAATACTGCTTACTGGGTTGTTCTTCATGGCTTCTTCTCGCTGCTTTCTTATAGCAGAGGCACTGCCCACAGTGAGCTGGGTCCTCACACATCAATTATGAAAATAAATCACAGGTTTGCCTTTAGGTCAGTCCAGTTGTGGGCATTTTCTAAACCATAGTTTTCTTTTCTAAATGACTCTAACTTGTGTCAAGTTGACAGAATGCTGGCTTAACTGCTTTTTCTATAATTGTAAAAGGATTCCTTTAGCTCCTCCAAAGATGGAGAAGTTTCCCAATGCAAAAATCTGAGAATATATTTTTATGATGTTATATGATTATATTTGGTAGCTTTAACCATACTGTTAACTAGGAATCTCTATCATTAAAATGAAATACATGCTACAGCTATAATTTCTAGTTTTATTTATTTTGTACTGTTATTCCATCTTAATTTTAACTTCAGTATATAAAGTATATAATTAGGCTAGAAAGTAAATATAGTTGATATGGCAGCTATAAATAATAAGAGATTACTATTGGCAAGTAATGTCATCTGTCTGTGACATAGAAGGTAAACCCCTTCCTAAAGTGGAAAGTTTTATGGGCATATAGTGTTCTATCTTTATTGAAAAGGAGAACACCCACCATATTCCAAGTTTTGAAAGCTAGGCAGTGTTACTACAATTCAGTATGAAAACAATTTTACAAAGCATCTTTATGCTGGTTATAACATTATTTTGATAAAGCATTATTTTACTGTAAGGTTCATAATGAAATTTACCAAATAATTCTGTTCAAACTCATCATACACCTATAGTTCTGCCATAGAATATTTTTAAATTTCCGTGGCTTGGTTTTATATAATAGTTCACTCTAAATTCACAAAATATCTCTATGCTGTATTTCTGATATTACAAAAATAGTGTTTGTCATAAAAAGCATCTTTCTGGATCCCAATGTTTTGTAGGGAACACTACTTTTGGTATGGAGAATGGATATGTAAGAAGAATACATTTTGAGTGTTTTAACTATAATTTGAAAATACTTTCATTGAAGTATACAAAGACAGTTATCCAAAATTCTGATTAAGAATCACAAAAGCTTATCATTTGCCTACAAAGATTTATAATATGAGGGAAGAACATGAAAAATGAGTTGAGCTGCTAGTTTCTGCACTCTTACTTTGATATAATATTAGCGGTTTTCTTTTCTTTGGTGGGGAAAATTTGCATATAAAAATACCTTTTGAGTACAACTGTGATTGAAAAATCATTTTCATTGAAGTGTAAAAATGTAATTATTTCAAAATCCTGAATTGAAATCAGGAACAGGCTTATTACAAAATAATTTTCTGTAAAAAACATGATCCTTTACACAAGGATTTTAAGATTTAAAGGTAGAATATATAAATTAAAAAATTGGTGTGTGGCTTTCTGCCCTGTCATTTAGATATAATGTAATTTATGGAACCAGTGCATAGTGCACTTCCCTAACCGTATGCAGAAATTATACTACACATGTGCAGTTGCTCCTCTGTCTCCTCTGCCAAAAAAGTAGTGTCAACCTGACATTTAAACAACAATGTCTACTCTACTTCCTGAGAATCTCAAGAATATTATTAGGCAAAGTAATTAACAAATGTTATCCTCCTTATTCTAGTAGGCAACAATAGCAAAATAGCAAACTTTTCAGTCTAAAATATAGAACGATTTGAAACCTGAGGGCAAAAACATTCACGCTTTGCAAAACCTTAAAACTAAAATTTCAAGGTGATTAAAACTATTATCAAAATTCTGAATAGAAATCTAACCTCAGATATTAATCTAAAAGTATACTTACAGCTAGTGTACTGGCTGGTTTTGTGTCAACTTGACACAAGCTGGAGTTATCACAGAGAAAGGAGTTTGAGTTGAGAAAATGCCTCCATGAGATCCAGCGGTAAGGCATTTTCTCAATTAGTGATCAAGGGGGGAGGGCCCCTTGTGAGTGGTACCATCTGTGGACTGGTAGTCTTAGGTTCTATAAGAAAGCAGGCTGAGCAAGCCAGGAGAAGCAAGCAAACCAGTAAGGTACATCCCTCCATGGCCTCTGCATCAGCTCCTGCTTTCCAACCTGCTTGAGTTTCAGTCCTGACTTCCTTTGATGATGAACAGCAGCATGGAACTGTAAGCTCAATAAACCCTTTCCTCCCCAACTTGCATCTTGGTCATGGTGTTTGTGCAGTAATAGAAACCCTGACTAAGACAGCTAGTAATTAGTAATTTGAAAATATATTTGTAATGTCATTTTATTATAACAAACAATATTTCATAAATAAATTGCATATATAACATTTAATGGTCCTGGTGAGGAAATTCATTTCATTAAAAATGTCTAAAGTTGGATATTATTTACTATCAAAATATAAGTACATTTAGACTTAAAAGTCTTTAGATACGATCGCAAGACCCAGCAGAGGGCCAAAGACACGGCCCACAGCTCACCAGGTACTGCCCCGAACCCGCGAGACACAGGGACCGAGGTAGGCGGGCCTAGAAACCCCCCTGGATCCCAAAAGCGGG
>CM052722.1:53918420-53950828 GCA_028551405.1 Uromys caudimaculatus | reverse complement strand
AGGAGGAATTCCCTCACAGAGGCGGGGAGGGGGAGGGGACACGGGGTTTCCAAAGAAAAGGGGAATCATCGGAAATGTAAATAAAAAAAAATAAAGAAAGAAAGAAAGAAAAAAAAAAGTCTTTAGATACAATCAAAAAGGAACAAAATTATTTCCAAAAGGGAGGCAATATAGCACTACTAAACACAGCTCTCTTGAAGTCTGGATACTTCACTCTTAGGCTGAAAACAGTATTCAGTCTCATTGCTCTCCTAATAGAGTTTTAATTACTTTTCATACAGTACAATGGCTTCATCCCCATCCTCCAGCACACACCAAAAATACAAATCAATCATGGTATTGACCAGTCTCAGAGCTAATAATTCTCCAAGGAGAAACTAACTCATGCACAAGTCATTTCTGAAAAGGTGATCAATGCTTAAGTAAGTGTAGGTGTTTCATGCCTCGGTTCTTCAAATTATCAAATGATAAAATAAACCAAAAAGTGGAGAAACTTTGTTCAAAGAAACATTATGGCTACATTACATGCTTGTTTAGATTCCTTTTTTTTTTTTAACTTCAATTTTTTTTGGACCATGGTTTTCTCTCTGCCCAGCTCTTCCTAGGTTTTCCCCTTCTCCTTACCAACCCAACTTCATGCTCTCTAATATATATATATATATAAAATCTATACCTACACTGAAAAAATATTATTATAGACAGTTAACAGATAAAGGCACTAAAGCTCAGTTTGAGTAGAGGCATTATATTTCCACTGGGAAAAAATACATGTATGTATGGTATAATAGCAGAAGTAAAGCTGTCTGTTTAGAGGGACACAGGAGACTAGATGTGGTAGAGTTGATTGTTTTGAATTATCATATCTATATTTAATTATGCATTTAATTAGTTTAATAATTTATATATATTTAGGTTTTAAGATGGCTCAAATATCAGCTTTATTGTGTGTGTGTGTGTGTGTGTGTGTGTGTGTGTGTGTGTGTGTGTGTGTGAAGGCACATGTATGGATGTAAGAGGACAATTTCCTGTAGTTTATTCTCACTTTTGAACTTTATGTGGGTTCTAGAAATGAATCTCAGTTTTCTAGGCTTGTTCTAGCACCTTAACATACTGAGATATCTAGCCAGTATTGGGGCTCAATTTTTTAATCCAGTAATTTCTGCCTAATTAATTTTCTAATTTCTGTCTTATTAATTTTCTAATTAATGCAATGTCTCTAAATATTTTTAAATCATGCTTGTGCACTTTTTGTACTTCCTTCAAAATAATTGGATGTTAGGTAATACATAATTTTATACATAAACACAGTTTATATATGTGTACATTTTTAAAAGGATATTAATATCACTTTTAAAAAATAAAAGTGCACCTAAAATGTCAAGTTAAAATAGTCTAAACAAAATCAAAATTATTTAAAAATTTTTGTTTAAAAAAAATCTCCATAGAAATCAAGGGAATTTCTCTTTTTCATTAGCTTTTGCAAAAACAAAAATTAAGATTAGCAGATCATAGTCTCAAAGGGATCTTATAAATCTAAACCAATAGAAAAGATGCTGCACTTTTAATAAAGGTAAGCCTCAGGAGATTTATTTTCAGAAGAAGAAAATAGACTCAATAACAGTATTTTCCATATGCTACATTCTTTCAGAGCTAAAAACAGAACTTCCAATAATCTCTACACTCTCAGGTGCTCAAAATATGTAAGCCACTTAACAGATGTCAATTTAAATACTCTGGACAATCCCTTAAGTAGAAGAACACAATTTAAATTGTTACATTGAAGTCCATACATATTATGACTTTTAAAATCTTTCAGAATAAATGCCTTAACTGCAGGCAGTAAAAGCTAATCCATTGAAAGACCAAACTATGTTTATTAACGAGTATAGATATAATTCTCCAGGCACTAAATGGATTCCTTGCTTTCAATCTAAAACAAACTAATTGCCATCTATACCATGATATTTATTACAGCAAATCCTCTTTGAATTTAGACTAATCTAAAGGCATTTGCTCTTTGGAAAATAAATTATTCCCTATTCACCTTTCTACACTTCTGGAATGCCTACATTTTAAAACATTTTATTTTCTAATACACAAAATGAGATGTGCTTTCAGAATCTTAACACAACGTTTAAATATTAATACTCTTTAGCTTACTCCATGGTCATTCAGCTTTAATTTTTTACCATTAAAATGAGTGCTCATCATCACTTGTTAAATGTCAGTGATGATTTAGACAAACAACTTCCACTATGTGGTTTACAAAAGAATTAATAAAATCTTGTTAATGTTATGGCAGAAATTTCATCCACATAAGAATATCTGATGGTAAATCACACAGATTGTATGTCATCTGACTACTTACCACATCGACTCTACTGTGCTTACATTACAGTATAATGGCTTGTATATTCTTGGCCCAAGGAGTGGCACTGTTGGGAGTTGTGGCCTTGTGAGAATAGGTGTGTCACTGTGGGTATGGGCTTTAATACCCTAGTCCTAGCTGCCTGGAATCAGTCTGCCACTAGCAGCCTTCAGATGAAGATGTAGAACTCTCAGTTCTGTCTGCACCACGCCTGCCTGGATACTGCCATATTTCTGCCTTGATGATAATGGACTGAACCTCTGAATCTGTAAGCCAGCCTCAATTAAATATTGTCCTTATAAGAGTTGCCTTGGTCATGGTGTCTGCTCACAGCAGTAAAACCCTAACTAGCACACACACAGTAATCTGGTAGAAAAAAATGTTGGCTTAGGGAGCTGTGTGTCAATTTCACACAATTCTCATTATTCAGTGAGGGATCTATATTTCTTATCCCCACTATAGGAATGTTAGTCTGTATATAGAAATTCAAACTTTGTGTGGAGCCCATAAGCTTGATTATAAATCACACTTCCATTAATGTGAGATTCTATCACAGGAAATCCTAGAAAAGCAAAAGCAAAAAGATAAGATTGTCCCCCTCCCCCATATCTAGAAGACTTACAGTGGGAAAATGAGACTGAATCCCTATAAGAAATTATGTGTATCAGAGAATTCTTCAGATACTAATGCTATAATCCCTGATAAATGGAGTATGTCAGGGCTCAGATAGGAAGGATAACTGCCTTAAATCTTTATAGTATTGGGGAGGCAAGGGGTAAAACCAGCAAACACGTCAAATAAGAGGCCAATTAAAACTCTTCTTATTCAGTCATAAATGCAAGCATTACTAACAGAATAAAAGAGATAGAAGAGAGAATCTCAGGGGCGGAAGACACCATAGAAAAAATTGACTCAACAGTCAAAGAAAATCCAAAATGCAAAATGCTCCTAACCCAAAACATCCAGGAAATCCAGGACACAATGAGAAGACCAAACCTAAGTATAATAGGTATAGAAGAGAGCAAAGATTCCCAACTTAAAGGGCCAATAAATATCTTCAACAAAATTGTAGAAGAAAACTTCCCTAACCTAAAGAAAGAGATGCCCATGAACATAAAAGAATCCCACAGAACTCCAAATAGACTGGACCAGAAAAGAAATTCCTCCAGTCACATAATAGTCAAAACACAAAATGCACAAAACAAGGAAAGAATATTAAAAGCAGTAAAGGAAAAGGGTCAAGTAACATATAAAGGCAGACCTACCAGAATTACACCAGACTTCTCACCAGAGACTATGAAAGCTAGAAGATCCTGGGTAGATGTCATTCAGACCCTAAGAGAACACAAATGCCAGCCCAGGCTACTATACCCAGCAAAACACTCAATTACCATAGACGAGAAAACAAGATATTCCATGACAAAATCAAATTTACACAATATCTTTCCACAAATCCAGCCCTACGAAGGATAATAGATGGAAAGTACCAATACAAGGAGGGAAACTACACTCTAGAAGAAGCAAGAAAATAATCTTCTTTCAACAAACCCAAAAGAAGATAGCCACACAAACATAAAAATAACATCAAAAATAACAGGAAGCAGCAATCACTTATACTTAGTATCTCTTAACATCAATGGACTCAATTCCCTAATAAAAATCCATAGACTAAGAGACTGGATATGTAAACAGGACCCAGCATTTTGAGACACTACCTCAGAGTAAAAGGTTAGAAAACAATTTTCCAAGCAAATGGTCCCAAGAAACAAGATGGAGTAGCCATTCTAATATCGAATAAAATCAACTTTCAACCAAAAGTTATCAAAAAGATAAGGAAGGACACTTCATACTGGCCAAATAGAAATATTTAAGGAGTAACTTCAGCAAGTGTTATAGGTATCTGATGAATCTCAGTGTAATGGCCTTGGGAAATGCAAAGGAATGTTGCTCTTTGCTCAGAGCGAAGGTAACATATCTTCAAGGGAGAACATTGGAGGGATTTGAATTTTATGGCCATATTAGGGAGGTAAGTCCTGTATATTTTAGAAGACTAATATTTATTTTCTCTGAATTTAGTCAGGAACTGTCAACTTATGTCTAGTTGAGTGTGACAGTAGTAAGGTTTTCAAAACCTGCTGAAAACAAGTAACATTTAACCTGTGACTTTTGAGATTAGGTTGTGTGCTATTTTAACTGAAGTCAGTCAACTTTCCTTTGTCATTTCAAAGGAGAAAAATGAATGGCCTATAAAACTATAAGAGTTAATCTGTCAAAAATAATTTCCAATTGCATAATGTTTTTACAAAGTGGTTTAATTTAAATCATATTTATAATGTGAAACTATAAGATGATGATAATACTAGCTTCTAAAGTTTTAACCTAGAAAATAGCATTTTAATTATTATAGAAATGTCTACCAGTAGTTTCATAACTTATTACATAATTTTGACATGTTTCTCATAATCCAGCATTGTATATAATACTGTGATAGATATCCCAAAGTACATACATATTTCTGTCAACATAAATTCCTAGAAATAAGTTTACTAGATAAAATTTTATGCACAATTTTAAAAAATATCGATAAGCTTACCACCTTATTCATAACTTCAACTCTTCCTATTGATACTCTGTACTCATAAAGACAACTGAGAGTTTACCAACCTTTGGCTAGAGAGTATCAATCAGTAAAAAGTTATCAATTTGTCAACAGGACTGTGATTACTATTAGAATGCATTAAGCAAAAAATTTAAGTATTTTATGTTTAACAGATTATATTCTAACTGCAGACAACTAGATGAAGAAAAAAACTTTCACAATAAGCTGGGATCTAGTTCAAAGATCACTGACTTTGACTGTTTTTTATTGTTGCTCTGGGTTTTGTTTCTTTGGTTGTTCTTTTTGGTTTTAGTTTTGGTTTTGGTTTTAGTTTTGGTTTTGGTTTTGGTTTTGCTAAATCTAATGGATAGTTTTCACCTGAGCTCAATAAAGCTACTCTTAAAAGGAAAAAAAAAGTTGTATTTGATGTTTAAATTGCCCATGTCCAGCAGCCCTCTGTTACTCATTAACCAATAAAATGTTTTTAATCTTCCTGCAAAAAAGAAAAAAAAACTCTTCCTATTCCAACTAAAAAGAAATTTCCTATCACTCCAGAATATCTTCCAGTTCTATCCATGACAATTCATGGAAAGACTTGGATTCCTTATAGAGCACCTACTTGAGAAACACAAAGCCACTGTATCAATCAGAAAAGTGTCCAGTTGTGATCTCTCCGCCCTTCGCTTTTGGGAGTCCTCATCTCTCAAGTTCTCTAACTCCCCATTCCTACCCAACATAAGACCATAGGAAACTTCTCCTATAACAAGTGATATTTCTGCAAATAATTTTCTCAAGATTTTATGTGAGAAGTTTCTGGTGGGCTAGGAAACTGTCTTTCATGACTGAGATACACTTATATGTCATGACTGAACAGAGAATACAGAGGATTTATCTGTCTTCAACTAATGAATTTATGTATGAATATGGCTGCAAAAATGCACTATAGCTTTTAATAACTGTTAAACCATATTCTCTCGAGCTGTACACTTAATTCTAAGACTAATCTTGGACATCAAATTCAAGATGGATAGAATCACAGCAACAGTGGATTCTGCGAGTTGCACAAGCTGAATGTGAGCGGAAAGGGGCTTGGTGCCTGCCCCAGGACTAAAGAGTGGTGAATAACCCTCAAGCTCCACACCCTAGGAGAACGGGGGCTACGGGGCTATGGCCTCTCCGCAAAATGCAGCCTTTCCTAATATAAGTCTGAGTGGAGCCATCCCCCTGACTGAGGCTGACGAATCTGCTCTTGAACTAAATTTGAACTAGAGGGAGAGAGGTCGAAATGTGTAGAAATGGAGTACAGTAACCTGACATCATGAAGGATTCCCCTAAGCTTGTCTGGCTTTGAAACTGGAGGCACTTTAGATAATTTTGGGATGTCTGCAATGTTACCAGTCACAGGAATCTGAGGTGTAGAAGAACAGGAAGACAGCCAATGAGCTCACCTCCCACCATCAGCACCTCTTATGATGCCCTGTGTACAGCGGGCTCACAAACACTAGGGAGAGGAAGAAAGAAGAAAGGTGTGTGCTTGCCAGATAGGAACTTGCTCTACTACTCTAAGCTAGGGCTGGTGGTCCCATCTGGTGGGACTGCAGGATGAAGGGACTACTGCATTGCATCAACCCAGAACATGCCATCTCTCTGCTCAGTGCCCTCAATGAGGAGCGCCTCAAGGGACGGCTGTGTGACGTACTCCTGATTGTTGGAGACCAGACATTCTGAGCTCCTAAGAACGTCTTGGCTGCCAGCAGTGAGTACTTCCAGAGTTTATTCACGAATAAGGAGAATGAGGCACAGACTGTCTTTCAGCTGGGCTTCTGTGAGCCCGATGCTTCCGATAATGTTCTGAACTACATTTACTCTTCTGCCCTTTTTGTGGAGAAGGGCAGCCTTGCTGCTGTGCAGGAGCTGGGGTAAGCCTTGGTATCGCCTTCCTGACCAACATCGGTGCCTAAGTCCCTCAGACTCCTTTTCCAGCCTGTCACAACAGGAAAAGAGTGCCAATGGAAGATGACGAAACTAGCTCTCAAAAGTGAAGTAGAATTGTGTGTCAGGGCAGAGCGAAGTGCCAGGGAAAGCCAGTGGTCCAGCCATGCAGGACCTCAGCCATGCTGCCCGGACCTCCCCCAGTGGCTCAGTCAAGACCAGCACCAGTAGGCCACATATGGCCAAGCCGCCAGAGCAGTTTCATAGTCTGTTCTTAACTGAAAAGAGCTGGACAAAGGATAGCGCTGCAGTATATGCAAAGTCTCTGGAACAGCCTGGGGCTTTGGATGATGCTAACAGGGTCAGTTTGGTAAAGAGAAATACAGCCCTGCCCCCAAAGCCTTCACAGGACCCGGAGGCCACAGATTATAAACCAGGGGTGAGCAGCCAGCTTCCCAAGGGGAAAGCTATAGAACTGGATCTGAAGAGATCGTGGCCCCCTGTTTTGTATCTTCATAGCTCATCAGAGACTTCATATCTCTTAAAAGAAACTAGCAAAGGAGGCAGTCAGGGGGAGGATAGGAACTTGCTCTACTACTCTAAGCTAGGGCTGGTGGTCCCATCTGGTGGGACTGCTTCTACAAACCAGAGCATTGACAGAAGCGGCCCACTAGTGAAAAGCCTACTCAGGCGGTCACTATCTATGGACAGCCAGGCTCCCGTTTACTCCCCCTCCACAGATTTGAAGTTATCCCAGGGATCACCCACAGCGGCAAATGAAGCACTGGGTATTGTGTTCTGTGCGATGTCTCAAAAGTCATTTTTAAAAGATTGCAGTGAAAAAAAAGCCCTGGATTGCAGGCCTCAAGTGCTCCAGCTTCATCGCCTTAAGTCCTTTAGTGCTTCTCAGTCGACAGACAGAGAGGAAGCCTCCCCTGTGACTGAGGTAAGGAGTAAGACCAAGCCCAGCAGCCCACTGTCGGCCCCCTCAGACATCATCCGGGGCACCGTGGGAGCAGCAGCAGCTATGAGAGACCTGCCCCTCAAAACAGAGAAAGACCAGAGAGATATTAGCAGACTTCCAGCAAAGAAAAGGTTCCAGGCAGACAGAAGGCCACCCTTGAAGAAGGCAAAGGCAAATGAACATGGGCCTGCTATCTCAGAAGAGAACTGTGAAGAGGGCAGGAGCGCTCCTTCCAGTGACAGCAACTTTCCAGATTCTGACTTAAACAGAAAGGAGTTTGGTGAGTTGGGGGGGATGAGACCGAACAAACAATTTAAATGCAAGCATTGCCTTAAGATTTTTAGATCAACCGCGGGTCTTCACTGCCATGTTAACATGTACCATAATGCAGAGAAGTCTTATGCTTGTGACATCTGTCACAAGAGGTTTCATACCAACTTTAAAGTGTGGACATATTGTCAGACCCAACACGGCATAGTGAAGAACCCATCGCCAGCCTCTAGTTCCCATGCAGTTTGGGATGAGAAATTCCAAAGAAAACTGATTGACATGGTGAGAGAAGGGGAGATTAAGAAGGCCCTGATCATTAAGCTGAGGTGCATAAAGCCTGGCTTCCAGGGACAGAGTAGCTCCCCAACACAGGAAGTCATCAAGAGGAACTTGCACTCCCAAGACAAAGGGAGTGCCTACTGTGGCAAGGCATATGCTTTCTCTCATTTTAAGCAGCATATAAAGATGCTCCCAGGAGATAGGCCCCTCAGAGTAAGCAGAGCTGCTAAGCCAAAAGAGCTAGCTCTGGCACATGCAGTAGAGGGCAAGGAGGTTTACCCATGCCACCTATGTAATGCTAAGCTCTCTTCTCTTCTAGAGCAAGGCCTTTGCTGGAACACCACCGTTTGCCCTTACCACAGCCTCCGGTTCTCCGCACTGAAGCAAGAACATGAGGACAGGTGTGAGTACAAAAACCTGACTTGCCTGCAGTGCATGCGCACCTTCAAGTCCTCTTTCAGCATCTGGCGGCATCAGGTAGAAGCACATAACCATAACAGCATGGCTTTAGCAGAGAACTTCGCCCTGCCCACCCTGAACCACAATGGTGAAGTGGTAGCTGCTTCCAGGCCTCATACTGAGCCCAGCAAGGTAAACCATGTGGCCACTGCAAAAGAGGATACAGCATTTAGCGACTCTTCAGAGCAAGTGAACTTCAATTCTGAGGATTCCTCCTGCATCCCTGAAGACTTGAGTCTTTCAAAGCAACTGAAAGTCCAAGTCAAAAAGGAGTCTGTAGAGGAGGCCAAGGAGCAGGCTCCTGAGGCTAGAGCAGTTTCCAGCAAGGAGGCCCGTCTATGGCCCTGTGAGAAATGTGGAAAGAAGTTGAGGGCACACAAGCAGCTGGAGAGGCACCAAGAACTGCAGTGTTCCGTGAAGTCCTTCATCTGCCAAGTATGCTACAAAGCCTTCCGTACCAACTTCCGGCTCTGGAGTCACTTCCAGACCCACATGTCTCCGGCTACAGAGGAGCCTGTGCAGAAAGTGTCAGAGGTGTGTCCTGTGCCCACAAACTCCCCCTCCCCACCACCTCTATCACCTTTGCCCAAGATTCAGCCTCCAGAGCCCTGTAGCCCCACAGGCCTGTCTGAGAACCCAACCCCAGCCACAGAGAAGCTGTTTGCACCCCAGGAGTCAGATACCCATTTCTACCATGCCCCATCCCTTTCAGCAATGACATTTCAAAGACAGTTTATGTGCAAGCTCTGCCATAGGATATTCAAGACTGCCTTCAGTCTTTGGAGTCATGAGCAGACACATAATCAATGGACCTACTCCTTTCATCTGTCACAAAGCAGCAGGTCCTTGGCTTGTGAACTGTGTCCCAAGACAGAATATTTGAAAAAATAATAATAAAGGTTGGAAATTGTTATGTTTGGTAAAAATAGAAAAGACTAATCTTGTCAATAATGGCCTAAATCAGGATTCCATTATTATCTAAATTTCTAAGTTACTTTTAAGAGAATTCAGTTTAATTACCTGAAAGTAAGGGAGTCTCCAATACCAAATTAGGAAGCTTCTCATTCATATGTGTTTCTTCAAATAGAGCCAGCACACCCACAATTAAACTGCCAAACAAAAGTTAGGGAGCAATGACATACAGAGCAATGACACATCTTGATATTTGAAGTATTTCACTTTCCAGCCACAAAGAGAATGGCTTATCTCAAATGCATCTCACACTGTTCAAACTACAGCATATAAGAGAGTGCCTCCTAGGTTCTCAAAAAGTGGCCAATTGGCCATAAAATAGCTTGCCTCAAGGACTACTGGTGGACATAAGTATAAAAAACTTAGAAGGGAGAAGGAAATAATCACAGGAGGGAGAGGGAGGGAGGGATCTGGGTGGAAGAGGGGGAGGGGACAAGGGGAACAGGGTCAAGTATGGGAGCAGGCAGGAGAGAAGCCCAAAGGGCCAAGAGAATGAATGGGAATAAGCAGCCTCGTGGGGGATGGGGGATGGGATATGGGGGGACCCTCTAAAACATACCAGAGACCCAGGAGGTGACAAACTCTAAGGACTCAATGGGAGTGACCAAATTTCCCAACACTGGGGAGTGGAAACTCACAGAGTCCACCTCCAGTAGAAAGACAGGGCCTCAAGTGGAAGGATGTCAAAAACTCTGACACAAAACTGTTCCTGTCTAAAGAACTGCAGGGACAAAAACAGAGAAGAGACTGAAGGAAAGGTGGTTCAATGACTGCCCCAACTTGGGATCCCTTTCATGGGAGGGCACCAAGGTCTGACACTATTACTGATGCTAAGATGTGCTTATAGATGGGAGCCTGACATGGTTGTTCTCTGAGAGGCCCTACCAGCAGCTGACTGAGACAAAAGCAGATACTTACACTCAACCAGTGAATCCCTATGGTTGAATTAGGGGAAGGGTGGAAGAAGCTGAAGGGTAGAGTGACCCCATAGGAAGACCAGCAGTCTTAACTTACCCAGATCCCAGGGAGCTCCCAGAGACTGAGTCACCAACCAATAGCATACATGGGCCAGTCCCAGGCCCCTGACACAAATATAGCATAGATCTGTTTGGCCGGGCCTTAGTGGGAGAAGATGCTCTTAATCCTTGAGAAACTTGAGGCCTCAGGGAAAGGGGAAGCCTGGTAAGGGGGGAGCACAAAGGGGACAAAGGGGAAGAGGAATGGGATGAGGAACTGTGGGAGAGGGGATCGAGGGAGAGTGGACAACAACAGGAATATAAATAAATAAATACATACATACATAAATAAATCGATCCCTTCCATTTCTAATAGGTATTTGTTATTTACAATGCAAATTACTCCTTTCATAATGAGATCTACAAATACCAAGAGGCAGCTTTCAGACAATATGGTAGGCATCTTATGGAGGTAAAATCATGGAAAATAGAAAAAATTAGCATCTTTATTATTATTCATCTCTTTATGTCATCTTTGTGTCAAGCCTCATGACTTAAGGAAATTAGCTTCTCGGTCATTTGATATTTTCCATTTTTATAATGACTTAAAAGATTCAGAGGCATGAACAGAGACATCTGTCTCTATAATAGAAAAATATTTACTAATAGAATAAAAGTATTCGGTTAATAACATTATTCATATGCCTACTGACTCATTTTCGAAAATGGGTACATATTTTAAAGTAAAAACAATGCCGTTGTCACTTGAAAATATTCTTCGCTTTTGCTCATAATCACAGTGATACATATTTAGCAGTTTAAAAAGTATGTAACAATTCAAATGTCAACTTTGAGTAAGAAGACCTGAAAATACCCCTTGGTAATCATAACTAATTCCTCACTAATAAAGAATTATATAACTACTTATGAAGGAATATACAACAAGGAGGAAAGATAATTCTGGTTACAGATACACAGAAAACAAGTGTCATTGATATGATATAAAAATAGAATCCCCGGAAAGTGAGATGAATTCTCGGGTTAAGGGGCTTGCTGCCAAGTCTGACTATCTGAGTTCAATCCCAGAGACCCAATGATAGAAGGAAAGGATTCACTCACACAACTTGTACTCTGACCTTCACACATGCTATAGTACACACAATGAACAACAGTTGTAAAAAAAAATCATGAAGTGGTTTCGCTTACAAGCACATGAGTTTTTTAACTTCTGTGGGAAATCCAGCTACCACCTCACCTGACAGAAGTTCTCTGTTTTATTTTGTATTCTTTCACCTTTGCCTTGTACTCTATGCCACACTATGTACTAGTTTACATTAAACCCATGGACAATAATCTTAATTATGACAAACTCTCTCTTTTATAGCTAGATCTTAAGGCCTATCAAAACAATCATCCCCTTCCTTGCTACTTAATCTGACCAACATACAACTGAAACCCTTTTCAATAATAGCAGTTATTTTTCATGGATTGAGTCTAACATTTCTATTCATCTCTCAGCAAAATTCTGGCACATGAAAATAGCTGAACAGACATCTATCAAACAAATAATAAATATATTTTTAGAAATAAATTCCAGCTGGTTCCTGAAAGATATTCAGTTTCTCAGTGGTTGAAAGAAGTATTTTGAAATGCATCCTCACATTTAATTTTCTCAGTACACCAATATAAGCCATGCTCTGATATTCTAATTTTTAAATTATAGGAATGGAGAAAGAAGCATTTAATCAATGAATACATATTTATTAATAATCTGCCATACACTAGGCATTGATTCTTAAACAGGCAAAAATACTAAAAGTAATCTGCATTTATCCATCATAACATATCACTTCTCTCTTGCTCCTCCACAGAAATGCTTCTTTCTTCTGGATGTTGGAATAATTTGAAAACTCTTCATAATAAAAATAATTAGTTCTATAGCCCAGTGGCCTAACATAGTATTTTACATATAAAATGTGCTCAGAAAATATTTTTGAATAAATGAATGAGTTAACAAAGCTAACAGATTGTTTTATATTTTTAAACTTTTAAAATGTGCATTCTCTTTCTAAGGTTCCTGCACCTCAGTCCCGTTTAAGTGAATGTGGATGAGTATCTCTTAGGTGCTCCACTTTCTCCTATGATCCTGATTGCTGCCATTCCTTATAATTACTAAATCTATTATCATAAAACATAAGAGAACCTCAACTATTCAGACATGCTATAATTACTCCAAACACATGCTTTTGGGAGCAAGGAGTCAGAAGATGAGCGCTAGTGAGTTATAAATGTGCCAAAGTCTCATCTCTCCCTAGATACACTGTCTATAAAGGACAATAGATGGAGATGAAGAGATTGCATGAGAATGGTCTCTATTAACCAATAGAGAAATGAACCTTTCTCTGACACTCTGTCTGCATGCTGTGAATCTACTGACATTGTTTCAAAACTGAGTAAAACTTTCTGTTATTGTTGTTATATTTATATACTTTGGGATGGAAAGTAAAATTTCTTTTAGAACTAACATGTTTAATTGATTTATTTATTTATTCACTTTACATCCTGATTGCAGCTCCCACCCTCCTCTTAGTCCCCACCTCACAAGTCCTTCCCCATCTCACCTCTCCTCTTCTCCTCTGACAGGATGGAGCCTCCCCCTTACTATCACCCAACTCTGGCACATCAAGTTTCTGCAGGGTTAGGCACATCCTCACCCACTGAGGCCAGACAAGACAGCCCAGTTAGGGAAACAGATTCAACAGACAGGCAACAGCTTTAGGGACAGCCTCTACTCCACTTATTGGGGATCCACATGAAGACCTGAACTTCACATCTGCTACTTATGTATGAGGAACCTAGCTCGTGTATGCTCTTTGGTGGTGGTTTAATCTCTGGGAGCCCCGAAGTGTCCACGTTAGTAGAGTCAATTGGTTTTCTTGTCGAGTTCCCATTCACCCCAGGGCCCTCAATCTTTCCCCTAACTCTTCTTAAGACCTTGCTTGAGCTCTGTCTAATGTTTGCCTGTGGGTCTCTGCATCTGTTTCAGTCAGCTCCTGGGTGGAGCCTGTTAGATGACAGCCAAGCTAGACTCCTGCCTGCAAGCATAACAGAGTATCATTAATAGTGTCATGGATTGGTGCTTGCCCATGGGATGGGTCTCAAGTTGGGCCGCTTATTGATTGGCCATTCCCTCAGTCTCTACTCCATCCCCAGTCCCTGAATTTCTTAAAGACAGGATAAATTTGGGGTCAAAAGTTTTGTGGATGAGTTGATACTCTTATCCCTCCACTGGGAATACTGCCTAACTACTGGAAGTGGCCAATTAAGAAAGCTAAAAATTTTAATAACCATGTTGTCATTATTAAATTCCACATTGACTGGGGAGAATGAATTATAAATTAAGCACACATACCCCACTAGTTTGAATTTAGCAGAAGAGCGAACTCCCCAGCTGCTCCTTGGATTAAATCATAGGATGTTCTGCATTCAGATGCTCATTGCAGCACTATTTACCATAGCCAAGCTATGAAATAAGCCTAAGCTTATAATAATAAGCTTGTCACCTGATTTTATGTATATAAATCCCCAAAAATAAGTAAAAAGGAGATGATTTGGAAATAAGAATAACATAATTTCTTATATATAAGAAAATGTCATATATATTCAGTAAAATTTTATTTGGCCATAAATAATAAAATTATTGTCTTTGCAGGAAAATTAATGAAACTGGAGATCACTGTGTCACTTTGTTAAGCAAAACATGTCAGTCGCTAAGACAAGTAGCATGTGTCTTCTTTTTTATGTGAAATTTAGAAGAGAAATGAGTATATTAAAATAGAACTATTAGGGAAGTGAATGGGAAACAAGGGGTTAAGGATGCAGAGTAGAGATCAACACAGAAATGCATGTGATCAAATTATGTTCTATGCATTAGGAAAATGTTATTATAAACTCATTACTTCTACAACTAATAAATCATAACTTTAGACACAAAAACGAAAAACCTGATTGTGTTTAGGCCTTCATCTCTAAGACAAAATATCCCATATAAACAACTTAAGGATGGGGGGATACAGTTTATCTCATGGTTTCAGAAGGTTCAGTCCATGGCCATTTGGTGTCATAACATCGTGCTGTCAAAAGTATATGGCAGAGGCATTTCTTCATCACATAGTGTCCAGAAACAATAGAATAATCATGATACTATATATTTTCCAAAGACCTATTCACTACAACTAGGCATCATATTCTGCTTTTCCCCAGTTGTCAATAATGCCATCAAGGGACTAATCCATTGGTTAGGTAAAAACCCTCAGGATCCAAGTACTTTCCCAAAGGACAAAAGCTAGCAAACAACCCTCCAATACATAATCCTGTGGAGAATACATAATGTTCAAACTGTAACACTGCTATTCCCCTAGAGTAGCAGAGACACTTCATACTTGCAAAAGAAAGAGGTAAGACATTTAAAATTGTTAAAAATAGTGCATGGCTTGCCACAAAGAAACTGATGTGTGAAAAAGAACTATGAATTCTGATGTCAGCCCCAACCCCAGAGGCTGAGTAACTGGTACAGTGTTCAACCAAGTAGCTAAGTATCTCAGCCATCTTCCTCCAAATTTAGAAAGACTAGGGAGCGTGATCCAACCCATGGGAAATCAGAGCACAAAAGATGGTCATAATTTTTCTTGTAGTGAAAAATGAAGCCCCCACTAAAAAGCCTAAAATGTAGTGTGAACATAGTAGAAAGACCAAAAAATGTCTCAATATTGTGATAGAGATCACAGAAGGAGCTTCTAAGCCTGTATTATCATTAACAAATGATCTGATCATAGATGAACAGACTCACAATTCTGTTTTGTTTTACTTTGAGGTAGTTTTACTTTCTATAACCCAAGTTCCCATTGAAGAATGACTGGACAGAGAAAATGCAGTGTGTGTGTGTGTGTGTGTGTGTGTGTGTGTGTGTGTGTTTGTGTGTGTGTGTGATATTCAGCCATAACAATGAACAAAATACTGCCTTTATAAGAAAATGAATTTAAATTGAGTTCATCATATTAAGTGAATTAAGCTACATTGAAACACACATGAAAACGCCACAATACAGCCATCTCTCCAGCATCTCTTAGAGAATTTTTAAATAGTTGCTTTACAGAAACAACAAGCTATAGGGAAAAAGTGCAGTGCTATACCAGAGAATCATAACAAAACTTTGGAAACAATTTGAAAAACATTTTAAAACCTTGAGATGAAAAATATTCTCAATGATATTTTAAAATGTGATGGAATGTAGGGCAAATAGGCTGTGCCAACAGACAGAACTGGTAAGGTTGAGTGAGCTCAAACCCCAGGAATCTCAAAGATTTGAAATCATCAGGAGTCCAACCACTTCCTACCTGTCTCTGTACCTGCTGTGGAACACATAAGTATAACACCCCACTGAGAGGACCAAAGGCAGTCAGTCAAGTAATGTAACACCTGGTGTCCTTCTCCATGTAAAAAGAGCATCTCTAACACTGCAAACTCAGCCAATAGGAAACACCTACCCCCTAAATTCCACCCTACTCCTGAGTATTTATATAGTCCCAATCCACATGGAATAAAGCACACAAGTTATTTCACTGAGGATCATCTGAGAGTGGCTGTCTTTATTGAGATGTAATGCTTAGGAAAGTGTTCTCTCTCCCAAAGTATTCACCACTGGATCTTGGACCCACATGGCTGGTCAAGCTCATGCCATCACCACTTCCTCTGCTGCTGGCACTACTGACAAGAGACCTGAGACCTTGTGCAGTCCACCTAAACCTGTTCACTTTTCTTCTAAAAGCTACAACGCTCCCACATTCCTGGCCAGACCACAGTCCAGCAGAACTTATTAGTCCCTGGCTCCACCTTGCCCTCCTTGGTCTGCTTTGATGTAGAGGTTCGGAAACCCCAGGACAGCAGATCACAATAGAAGGTAATAGCAGAAGGAAAAACAGAAGGAAGGAAAACTAGTCAGATCAAATGGAGGGCTATTTGAAAATACAATGTCAGAAGTGAAAAGAATAAAAATAACAAAAGTGTTTCAAAATGTTGGGACAATATAAAAAGAGCCAATATTCAGGTTATGGTTTTCAGGAAGGCCTGAGAACATCAATGGGATAATGCTTATTCAAAGAAATAACTGAAACAAAAGATAAAAGTAATCAAATACAGAAAGTTGAAAAGTCCATAAACTGTTTTAACTCAGCAAAGTCTACCACAAGGCAAATTATAATTTACCTTTCAAAGGTGCAAGCTAAACAAATGATTTGCAGGTACAAAAGAATAAAAACAAGGCTGAGGAAATGGCTCAGTTGGTAAATTGAAGGACCTGAATTCTTTTAAAGTTTCATTTCATTTTATGTGTATGAGAGTTCTGCCTGCATGGATGTTTGTGTACCACATCCCTAATGCCTGTGAAGGTCAGAAGGTCCCTTGAAACTTGAGTTACAGACAGTTGAAAGTTGCCTGACAAGGGTACTGGACACTAAATTCAGGTATTTAGGAAGAGCAACCAGTGCCTTTAAACACTGAGTCGTCTATCCAACTCTAGAATATATATTTTGAAGTCATGTAAAAAGAAATGTGTACCTGTAATCCCATAATCCTAGTACAGAAGAGAGAGAAAAGGGAGAATTTCTTGAACTTTCTACCTAATCAGTCTAGCAAATCAATGAGCTCCAGATTCAGTGATAGACTCTGTCTCAAAATACATAAATAAATAAAATGGAGATATGAATGAGGAAGATACTTGACATTTCTATCTGCTTTCCATGTAGACATGCAAGCATGCAAGCATATGTGTGTAAATGTGTACAAAGGACTGTATGTGTATACACACACATACACACAAAAACACAGAGGGGTGGGGGAGATGAAACAATTAACAAATTGTCATGTTCCATTCAGACAGAAAATAAGGAAATAACAATAGTTAAATTGCTAGAAGAAAGGAACTAGCCAACACTACAGACCGTTTCATCCATTCTCTTCTGAATAAACATTTTCCACCATCAGTTGCTATGTAACTAGCCACAAAATCTAACTCAATATATTTTATTTATAATACTATCAAATATCTTTTGTAACCACAGTGCAATAAAATATCAATAAATAATATATTTTAAATTATATAAATGCATAGAATCAAAAAGTCTGAACCTGTGAAGCCAATTAGTATAGGAATAAATAAAGAAAATACTATTTTTTAAAATAGAAAATAAAGGCACAACATATCAAAACAAAAGAAATAGAAGAAAACTAGAATTAAGGGGGAAGTTTATAGCAATTATTGCTTATAATAGAAAAATAAAACCATCTCAAATAAAAAATGTATTGTTGCATCTAAAAACCCTAGAAAAAAGAACATACTAAACCGAAAATTAATAAAGGAGAAGAAAGAATACATATCAGAGAGAAATAGTGACAAAAATAAACGGTATGAGATATCAATAAATCAATGATTTTGTTCTTAAAAAATAAATAGAAAAACCCTTGGCTAAACTAAGAAAAAGATAGAAATCACAGAAATAAATAAAATAAAACCAGAGACAAGAATAGGAAAGCAGATAACACAGAAATAAAAATAACAATTAATTATTAAAATAACTATACTTATAAATCTGCTACCTGGATAAAAAAGCCAAATATCTATATACATATACCTGCACAAATATTTACTCATGGAAAAATATGAAGTCTCATCAGAATAATAAGCAATGAAATTGAAAATTAGTACTATTTGTCAGGCAGTGGTGGCGCACGCCTTTAATCCCAGCACTCGGGAGGCAGAGGCAGGTGGATTTCTGAGTTTGAGGCCAGCCTGGTTTACAGAGTGAGTTCCAGGACAGCCAGGGCTACACAGAGAAACCCTGTTTCAAAAAAAAAAAAATGTCTGCCAAGAAGAAAAGCACATGGTCAAATACTTTTACCACTAAATGTAAATGTTTACAGAAGAAAGACGATCAATAGTCCTTAGGTTATTTCAAAAATAGAAAGGGACAGAGTTCTCAAAGCACATTCTACAAGGCAAATGTGTTCATGACATGAAAAATATTGCTAATATACCATTAGATTTAATTTATTAGTATTTTATTGAGTTTTGTATCTAGATTCATCAAGAATACTAATAAACTGAAACTAAAGGCTTATGAAAATGTTAGCTTGGATGAACTGGAATTGATATCATTGATTCAAGGGTGATCCATTTATATAAATCAGTAAATATGATACACCACAGCAATAAGATAAAAAGACATGAATCATATAATTACCATACTGCCTACAGAAAATTTGATAAAAACACTGAACAAATTAGATCTAGAAATAGCATGACTCAACATAATAAAAAACCTTGTAATAAACTCACACATAATATTTATAGCAAATGGAGGAAAACTAAGATTCCCACTTTTACAGGTTTTAGTCATCATATTGCTAAAAGTCCTACTTAGACAACCAGGTAATTTCTGTCTTTCTGAAACTGGAAGTAAAGATGGAACTACAGTGAGGTATATCCTATAAATTTCATCCTTTGCAACATACAGTTTCTCCTCTCAATCATTTTTTGAGACAGTTTTTGTTTTGTTTTGTTTTTAGGTTGGTCTTGAGTTCATACTACTGCTTTTTTTTCCTTTCAATAGTTGAGATCACAGGTATGTGTCATTATACCTGCATTTCTATTAAGTTTAATTTTTTTTTACACAGCAGATGGCTCTTCAGATTTATTAGAGAATCAAACTACCAGTGCAGAGCAACAAAAAAGAAAAAGTCAATATTCAATTAAATATGACCAACATTGCAGACATTTGCTGTACTTTCCAACTTGATATGGTAAAATTGATCGCAAACTGTGACTCAGCATGATTCTATTCAAGTGTCTCCTGTTGGTGTTGTATGTGATTTGGTACCAGTTTTCAGTTGGATCTATTGAGAACCCATTGCATTTTTAATGAGATGGCTAGCAATGTCTTAGTTTTTTTTCCTTGTTGTTCTGATATAATAGCTTAAAGTAACTCACGGGATTACGTAGGGATTGGTTTACCATTCAAGGGTACAATCCATCATGGTGGGGAAATTAAGACTGCAGGAGCCTGAAACAACTGGTCACATTAAACCCATTGTCAGGAAGCAAGTACTGATGATTAGCTTCTCTTTCACCTCTTACATAGGTTCAGTACAGGTCAGTGAACTAATGAGTTTACTGGGGTTACTTACAAGAATTCAAAGACAGCAGGCATGTCAAAGATCACATGAGAATGGATGATGATTCAGGAAACCTGGAGCTCACAATACAACTTGCAGGGCAGGCAGTTCAACAGGTTGGAGTGTCCTTTCCAGGCAACTCAGTTCGTCTGAGCCCCTTTTAGACATCTGAGCAGGTTTTTGCCACTTCCAGGAAGCTCAGCTTATTTAAGAATGACTCTATAAATACTCAGAAGCAGGAATTATTATATCTGGTCAGTTTCAGGGATTTCCTAAAGATTCTGAGCTGTTTAGTTTTAGAGTTTTAAAGAATCTCCATTTAGAACATCTTTCATCTTAAGGAGCTTCCCTGAAGGGTGTAATGTTTCACCTTGATGAAAACTGCTACACAGCAGGTACCCTCTAACTTTCCCTTGCAAGTTCATTCTTCTACACAGAAACTAGGCTGCCCTTGAACTCACAAAGATCTATCTGCCTCTGCCTCTGCCTGTACTTCCTGAATGCTGGAATTAAAGTATGTGTCACTGTAAGACCTGGCCCTTTTATGAGGAAGGCAAAAATCCCACCCAACGACATTCTTTCTCCTAAGAAATGGGTGACTTTGACCTGGCCTCAGGAACAGAGGCAAAACGTTTCAGGAACCAGAAATGTTTGTGCAACTAACCTGTGAATAGCTTAGGACAATCCTTACTTCCCCATAATGCAAATTCTTTCCATTCCCCACCCATTGCTTTGTGAATTTTCTTTGTTTTATAATCCTTTTCCTGAGTTGTAATTCCTTCCTTGCCTTGGGGTTGTTTCTTCCTTTAAATACCCCTGACTTCAGCTGCTGGGGGCCAAACCCCTCTGCCTCTTCGTAGGTTACAGGTTCGACCCCAGTGCACTGGTCTTCTCACCGCCCTGCCCCCAAATTAAACCTGTGTGATTGCAGCAAGGACGGTCTTTCGTGAGTTCTTGGGGGGTCTCGCTGTCCCGAGACTTGAGTGAGGGTCTCCCCGACTTGGGGGGTCTTTCATCACCATGTCTGGCACATTATATTTTCACACATGTACTTGCCTCTTGTCTACACACACTGACTAATCTCATTACTCATCTTATCCCTATTATTTTCATGTCTTGTTTACTTATCTTTTCCCTTTATTTTGGTGGTCTGGTAAGTTTCATTAAGACTGCTTACATACACAAGAAAGGGGGGGTTGTTCCATAGGAATAGCAACACCTTTGCAGTGACTTCCCCACTTTTAATGAGTATAAACCCTCAGAGAAAGGTGGGACCCCATAAGCTCCACCCCCTTGTGACAGGATATGGATGGGCTCCATGTTGTATAAATGTTATGCAGGTAATCACAGCCACTTGAGTTCAAGAGTGCAGCAGCCATATCATGACTGGAAGCCAGTTAGTGCTCCACATCTTTCCTCCAGCCCTTAGCTTACTTCCACACTTTCTTCAGCAATGGCTCCCCAGCACTAGGGACATAAATGCCCTAGTCATGTAATAATCACTTATTTTTCAGTGCTGGGACTCATTATAACTTTCTGCAATTCTCGTTGCATAAAGAAACTTCTCAAAATGACAGCAGCACTAATCTCTAGTCACAAACATAGTTACTTAGAATGCAGTTTGATAGGTAGATCGTATCTATTTGCAAAACAGCAGTTACTTCTCCAGTGAGGCATATGACTTCTTCATCCATAGGCTTCTGATTAAGTTTTTATTAGCATGTATGAATTCTCTTCTGTGGAATGGACCCCAAATCTAATCAAAAGGCAACTGGTTACACCTATAATAGACTTGACACTATTGTTTCACTGGGTAGCTCTCCTGGATAGTCATTATTATTACACCCAAAGTCCACATCTGAGTAAGACTTCTCATGACAAGTTTTTCCAGTAGCTTGCACACCCTTTGACACTATGAAAACTAACCACTAGGGAGTTAGCCTCCAACTTAGTGAAAGCTTAACTTTTCTATGTCCTGCACCTGCTAAAAACAGCTTTATCCACCCACATGGGGTAACTCCATTCAAACTCTTTTTTAAAGTTCATGTTTAACTATCTAACCAAGTACCAACTTCCCTCAAAGATTTATAATGCATTGTTCATTTTGCTTGACCATCTCCTCCACTCTCTGCTCTTCCCAGTCTCCTGGGACCCCCCCATCACTTAAACGTGTCCATTCACTAAACCTATCTATACCAAGTATGTCCCTTTCGGCTTCACATCACACACATTGTACTATTTCTTTCCCACTTAGGGAATCTTTTTTCCTCTCTCATGTGCCCTTTTTAGTTTCAATGGCTCTATACACTCTCACTCCTACATAAATGCACTAACATAAAAAATAGAAGCTAGAATTTACATATGAAATACAGCATGCAGTATTATATTTCTGAAGCTGAGTTCCAGGACTAGTTATATTTTCTAGTCTCATCCATTTCTTCAAATTTTACTATTTTGATTTTTTTTAAGGCTGAATAAAATTTCATTGAACATGTGTATGTTATTTCCATCATCTGTAGACTTGTATTTTTCTAAACAAAAAAAAATCCACTTCAACCATCCTTTAATTTGTTGATGGATATCTAGATGGATTCCATCTGTATCTTCCTTGTTATGAATAGAGCAACAATTAACATGGATTTCCATCTTCTAAATATATGTATCATTATAGGACCACCCATGGACATGTAGGCAGCCTATCAGAGGCCTCTGATTCTCTTCCCCCAAAAGCCATCAACTTCCAACAGTTCTGCAGCTAGGGACAGGGGCCTCTTCATATGCCCCTTTCCTACCTATGCTGATACTGTGTCTGATTTGATCTCATATGGGTCCTGTGCAAGCAACCACAACCAGTGTGTGTTCATAACTACAAAACCCCTGCCATGTTCAAAACACACTGATTCATATTGGTCCTCTCTAGCCTTTGGCTCTTGCAATTTTTCAACCCCCCACTTCCTCCATAGACACTAAGCCTTATGGGTAGAGGGTAATAAAGATGTCTTGTTTAGAGTTGAGTATTTCACAGTCACTTATTCTATGCACTTTTTGAGCCTCTATACTAACTACCATGTACCACTAAATGTTCCATTGTCAGCTTGTGGCACTAGAAGGTACTAGCATATTTGTAAGATGTGGTCTGGTAAAAGGAAGTTAGTCCATTGGAGGCATACCCCGATAGGCAATATTGGGAAACTAGATTTTTCCTATCCTGGTTTCCCATCCATCAATGAAGTGAGTAGCTTTCTTTTGACATACACTATTCCATTAACTATTTCACTACAGGCCCAAAACAAAAGAGATAAGCAACCACAAAGTAAAATATCTAAAACTATGAGATGGGAAGAAACAACATGGAAGGCAAACCCAAATAGGTTTTAAGTATCTCTAGCATCAAATAAAATTTATATGAAATGAACAAGCATAAAATAAAACATGGATATTCTTTATCTTTGGAGACCCCTTGCACACTTAACAAACATCTGTGTGGTGGTTTGAATATGGATTTATGTGTTTGAATACTCAGCCCAAAGGAAATGGCACTACTAGGAGGCTTGACCTTCTTGGAGTTGGTGTGGCCTTGTTTGAAGACCTGTGTCATTATTGGAGCAGGCTTTGAAGTTTTCTGTGCTCAAGTTCTGCCCAATATGACAATCTCCTTCTGCCTGTGGATCAAGATGTAGAACTCTGAATTTCTTTTTTAGTATCATGTCTTCCTGAATGATGCCATGATTCCTGCCATGATGATAATGAACCAAACCTCTGAAACTGTAAGCCAGCCCCAATTATAAATATTTTCCTTTATAAGAGTTGCCTTGGTCATGGTGTCTGTTCACAGCAATAAAACCATAACTAAGAAAATCTATAAAAGAATAAACAGAAAACATCAGTTGATCTATATCTAATTTTAGAGAGGAAGAGCAGTGATAAAGTTACATTAGATTTGATTTAATAATTTTAAACTATAACAAATAAAGTGTTTTCTCAAAGAGGAAAACAATGGACAGACTATATTAATGACGTTTGATTATGGATAAACAACTAATTTTCCATTGCTCCTAAAACAGAATGGAACTCATAAATAAATTCATCAATCAAGGAGAAAGACTTCCCCCACAAGAGGGCTAAGAAAGCACAGGTACAAGACTATTGTTTCAGGTTCTATTTGGACAGGAAATGAAGAGATTTTGCTACGAGCCAATGTTTATTTTCTATTTTCTGAATGTTTTACTTGTTAGACTACAAATGAACACATTAATTTCATGAATGGAATGTAGCAGAGGCCTGCCTTGTCTGGCCTCATGGGGAGAGGATGCACCTAATCCTGTAGAGACTTGATGTCCTAGGGAAGGGGGATGGGGGGACTGAGGTGGAACTGGGTTGGTGCATGAGGAAAGTGGAGAGAACACCCTCTCTGAGGGAAGGAGAGGAGGGATGAGGTGAGGAACTCTTGGAGGGCACTGGGAAGGGAGGCAACATTTGGAAGTAAATAAATAAAACAATTTTTTAAAAATTACATGCATGGAAAAAAGACTGAAAAAAATTTCCTGTTTTTTAACCAGAAACAGTTTAATGAATAAATTATAAATTGGAGTGTTGTTTCTAAATCTATGTCTCCACTCATCAAATTTCATATTTCTTTGTTTTCCATGTTCTTAACCTCACCCCACAAACAGAGGAATGAGTAAAGCCTGGTGATTAAGACCACCTGTTTGAGAGTCAAAAAATTGGGAATCAAAATGTTGCTCTGCTTCTTCCCAAATTACCAACTGTGAAAATGTCATTTCATTCCAACGATCCTCAGTTTGATATACAATGAATAATAATAGTAATGCTTAAAATGGTTAAATGAAATGGTACAATGTAAATACTCAGTAAATAGTATCTGTTATGATATGATTGAAATATGTGTATCTTCTCTGCTCAAGTATCCAAAAGGTCATTTTTATTATTAAAAACAAACAAACAACAACAAAAACAAACCAGAAAACATGTTTGCAGTATCAACATAAGATAAAACTGGAGAAAATAAGTCACATATTGATCTAGATAGAAAGTTTTGAATGTTTTACCTTGTCTAAATTAGAAAGGAACATGGAGTAGTCAACACGATCAACTAGGAAGAAAATGGATTTCAGACTCTCTGCAGTTATTTCATCCTTGAGGATTAATTCACAATTTCCACTTTTGTCCACTAGGTGACATGGTAGGTAAAATAGTCTAAGAGTCTAGCCAAATTTTACAAACTGTAGCATGTACGCAGATGGTTTTCAGAATTCAAGTCAATTTTCAAAGCATATAATGAGACTGAGAGGAAAAACAATAAACAAATAGTATTGAGGTATAATTAAATGAGTGAATTTGCAAAATTTGGAGCAACAAAATAGAAAATGTCACTTAAAGAAAGAAATGAAAATAATTGTGCATTAAGCACACAGCAGCAAAACAACATAAAATCAAATTTTCTTAAATATATGTTCCAAATATCAATTTGAAAAATAGGTCATCAGATAATACAATTTGTACAATCCAATATGGTTTTATTATATGAATACCAGAATTCTCAGAACAAAATTTTAACATCAGAACTTCCACTATTTCTTTTCTCATGACATATCTTTTAGCTTTGTTGAAACACTGTACGAATTACTTTAATTTTAAACTAAATTTTTATTAGAAGTGCTGATTATAGAAATTATAGGTTAAAGAGAAGATGATAGAATTATTCATAAAAATAAGAATGGAATTACCAGGCAAAATAAGTCAAGCTTTTAAAACCAATGACAAATTCTTACCCTGGATATTTTTGTCTATATTTAAAACTATGACTTTCTATTTTTATTCATCAGATATTGCATTTTTAAATCAATGACATACACTGCCTTTTATGTATCAGTGATAACAAGGGTACATTACTGGTGACACTATAAATATAGAGTTTTTGCAAGCTAATATGATAATATTCATCAGCAACAAATTGTTTATTACCAATCTACATAGAAAAGGAATAAAGTTCAGAAAATTTGGAACCAAATATGTAATATAGAAGTCAATAAGGAGAAAATTGGACTGAATACAAAGTATTAGAAGTTAACTTACTTGCAAAGGCTGGACATATAAAGTTTATCTGAATAATATACCCCCACTGAGAGGTAGCAACTACCAGGCAACAAATTGGTGGAGGAGATATGTTCCCAGTGGTCTTGAATGAAATGTTCCCATCTAATACATAACGAAAAAGATAAAGATAAATGAGGATTTATCCTTTCACTAAAGGAAAATATTGGCAATGGCTATAACTTGTGTTGGAAGCTTCTCTAAAGATGGTACAGTCATGCCTTAACAGTAAGTCAGAATGCTCGAGAAGGTCAATTTGTAAAGTTGGATTCAAGATAAACTCTGTTCCTACGGACTAAGAAATATTTGGGGTACATCACACTTAGAGTTGTTGAGCAGAGGGGCCAAGTACCTGAGGTTCAACAATTACTAATTTATACTCAAAGTCTACACAGAACTGAGATTATTTAAATACTTGGGAAGTCGGGGTGTATATGTACATGTGGGAACAGAGCTTAATGTCACATATATTTCCTATCTTACTGTCTCCCTTATGTTTTTTAAAGGTAGGGTCTTTCACTGAACTAGTGGGTTCATGTAGGTAGGGTGTGCCTACCTACATGTATCTGTGTATAAAGACCAGAGGTCAGTGTTAGGTATCTACCTCAGTCACACTTCATGTGCCCTTCACTGTTTGCCCAGAGGGTAATACAGAGCCCATTCAAATAGATTCCACAGGGCTCTGGACCTGCAAGAAATGCAGGGAGTGTTATAGCTCTTAGAAGAGAATCAAAGAGGTTTGGGGTCTTTGCGGGGCAGGTAGCCAAGGTCTTGGAACTCTTCTCAGTTACAGTAGTAGAGACAGTACCAGTAGCAGAAGCAGTGGCTGCAAAGTGTGCCTGGCCAATCAGGTGGGTCCAAGGTCCAGCAATGAATGCTTCAAAACAGAAAACTCTTCACTAAGTGTTACAGCTCAGTAGAAGTAGCCACTCTCAGACAATCCTCTGTGAAACAACTTGTGTGCTTCAATCCATTTGGACAGGGACTATATAATTCCACTGTATGGTGGGAATTTAGGGGTAGGTGTTTCCTAATGGCTATATTTGAGATGTTGGTGACACTCTAATTGCATAGAGAAGAACTCTAGGAGTTACATTACCTGATTGACTGGCATGGTCTTCTCAGTGGGGTGTCATGGTTCTATGTTCCAAAGCAGGTACAGAAATGGGTAGGGAGAGGCTCTACTATGAATCTCAAGTCTCTGAGATTCCTGGATCGGAGTTCATTCAGCCTTACCAGTTCTTCTGTCTGCTGGCAGTGTCCACTTGCCCTACATTCATAGTGTTTGGTTTTTTTTTAAGGACTCTGAATGAATTTGGAATTCATTAACTTTGCTACAGTGGCTGCCTAACAAGCCCCAGGTACCCTCTGTCTCCCCAGTGCTGGTATTACAGGCACATGCCACTGTGCCGGGCTATTTATGTGGGTGCTAAGGATCCCAATTTATATCCTTACACTTGTATACCAAGCATTTGTTCTAATAATCTCCTGAGTCCTTAAGTATTTCTATATATTTATTATAGAGTCAAGTATTAGCTGGTTTAGCAGGCAAAAAAGAATGTTTCAACATACCAAATTTTTAGGGTATTTGCTGGGTAAAAATAAGAATGAACCAAAGGCATCTTTTATTTTCACTTGCACAGGTTCAAGAGAGATGGGGTCCCAGTTATGAGAGGGGAAAGTGGACACAGGCTCCTACCGCTAACCACAAAGCTATCTGCAAGTGTCACCTACTTGCAAAGGAAAAAAATTAGTTTTCTCCAGTGGAGTCTCATTGGGAAATATTAACCACATTTCAGGGTAAGCCCCACCCCAAGCAGTACATGGCCAACACAAAACAAACTCAATGTTCTTTTTATAGACTTTTGGTCTTACATTGTTTGCTTTGTCATTTTATTATATTCATCTTTTGCTTGTATATTATCACTTCTGATTTTATGGGTTTTGGAGTGTGTGTGTATTCCTTGTGGTTTTTGGTTGGTTGATTGGTTGGGTTGGTGGGTGGGTGGTTGAGTGGGTAGGTGGTTGCTTGGTTGATTGGCTGGTTAGCTGGTTGGATTTGTTTGCCTGTTTGTTTTATAAAGAGGGGGGAGAATGGAGTTCGATAGGTAGGGAAGTGGAGAAGATCTGGGAAGAATTGGGGGAAGAGAAAGCATAATTAGAATAGAATTAGAATAGGTGATGAGAAGATTTTTAAAATGAAAAGTTATAAAGATTTTTTAAAAGTAATGAGAAGACAATAAAAGAATAGAAGGAAGGAAAATCAAAAGAGAATGAATTTGTACAAAAGAAATTTTTGTCTACAAAAATGAAAATCAGAAACAAGCTAAAATGACCAAAAAGAAAAACTGCTGTTCAGACAACTACTACATATCAACTCATCATATTAACATGACAAATATACTCAAAATTGATAAATTTAAATATATATACAGAGAGAAATGTAGGCTACAATAAATAAGAAAAGTCTATAGTTATATCACATGTTCTCTATGGCTAATAGCATTTTAAAGATTGAAAAGAAATGTATGTATTTTAATATAATAATTTCTCTTTTTGTATCAGCATTATGAGCTATTATAATAAAAATTGAGGTTTATCAATTTTTGTGAAGAGTACCCTATATTCTCACATATTTTCAATGTATATCGAATTGTCCAGAGATACATGCTGTACAGTATATAAAAATACTCTGTCCTATGAAATTCTCTAGTAAGTATTGAGAAAAATTGGAAATGGAGCTTGAGGGTCAAGGAAAAGGAGGAGACTTGACAAATATTTAAATTTTAGTTTTATCTAAAAAACTGAAGTACAAAAAAAATGTAGACTTAGAATTTTCAAAACCTATTTTAATAAGGGTGCTTAAATGCTTTACCTCCCTTCTAGCCCACCACCCACAAGAGGTAGTGGAAAGGAAAGGTTAATAGGGCAAAGGAGTATGTGGACCTGTTTAGAAATAGTTCTTTGGAGAGATTCCAGTCATTGTTATCAGGATAGCAGCAATTCAATTCACATGAATCAGCAGTGGTAGCTCAATCCACTCACAAAAACCATTCACTATTCAGCAAGGGCAGTTTGATCCAGAAAAAATACAAAGTTCTGTCACTAGGCTCAAGTCTATGTAGAAGCAGCAAGAAGCTGCTGGAATATCAGAAGTTCTTTGGTGCCTTTCTCTCTAGGAAGTCACAACAAATGATGATCAGCAAAGAATGCAAGGCAAACCAATGCTATGGTGTCATCAGCAAGTACCAACATCAGCAAAACTCAAGGAAGACCAGCGAAGAGTAGCAAGGCAAACAAATGCCGCACAGCGTCCTCCATTAACTATTAGGATATATTTTCAAACATCATGTGTTCTCTCAAGCATCTACTCTAGGAAAATATCATATGCCCTTTTTCTAAGCAGCTTCCACATGTCTATTCTCAGCAAAACATCTTCCCACGTGTCTGCCACAGCAAAGCATTCTCTCATAAGACAAGTTTCTAGAAAAAAATCAAATGACACAATTGAGTCTCCAAAGAAACCAGAAATTTCCACTTCAAAACATAAGTATCATCTTATGCATATAGCCACTGAATCAATACATTTTCAGCATAATTTTTACTGGGTAGTTTCCATTATTTCTTCCTTACATTTTTAGAAACCGATTTTCTCACTTCCCGCCCACAACTTTGCTACAGGTGGCTTTATCTGAATCATTACACAACTTTCTCCATCATATTCCTGCATTCTTGCCATAGTCTAAAGTATCTACTATGCTCTAAAATGCTTACTTATTAAAAAATAGTCATTTCTGTTTCTTTTTAAAAAGTACTTCAGCAATTTCTATCATGACATGCATCTATGACCTTTCACTAAATGATGAAGTATAAATGTCATGGATACCACATTAATCTCTGAACCTTATCCATAGTCACTAGGATGTACACAATAGTATATACTTGGTTATAGAAAGAAGAAAAATTAATTAGACAGTTTGTGTTAGTTTGAATATGCTTGGCCCATGGGAAGTGCCACTATTAGGATGTGTGGCCTTGTTGAAATAGGTATGGCCTTGTTGAAGGAAGTACATCACTGTGTAAGCAAGTTTTGAGATCTGCTAGTGTTCAAGCTCCACTCAGTACAGAAGAGCGCCTCCTCCTAGCTGCTTTCAGATCAAGATGTAGAACTCTCAGCTCCTCCAGCACCAAGTCTGTCTGTACACTGCCATGTGTCCTGCCATGATGACAGTGGACTGAACCTCTGAAACTGTGAGCCAGCCCCAATTAAAAGTTTCACTTTTTAAGAGTTGCCATGTTCATGGTGTCTCTTCACAGCAATAGATACCCTAACTAAGACAGAAGTTGGTACCAGGAACTGGAGTATCGCTGTTAGGCCTGAGCATGTTTTGGTTTGGAGGAATGTGGATTGTGGAACTTTGGAAAGCAGTGGAATGTATTCAGTGATGTAAATAAGCCATCCTAGTTGGAATGTGGAAGATATTAGTGTTAAGGGTGATTCAAAATGAGGGCCCTGGTTCAAGAACTTTCAGCGGAGAAGAGATTTATTATGTTGCCCACAAATGATTCTTGTGATATTTTGGTGAAGAATGTGAGTGCTTTTGGCCCTTGTCTGAAGGATCTGCCTGAGGATAAAATGAAGTGATTTAGATTAATTTCATTGACAAAGGAAATCTCAAAAAAGTCTAGTTTAGACTTCATCCTGTGGTTAACTCTAAAGAAGAGAGTGTTTTAATCAAGCATAGCAAGCTTAGAAAGGAAAAATACAAAATATATGACTGAAAGAGTAAATGGACACCAGGAAATGGAATAGAGCCAAATTCTGTGATATTAAATAAAATTAAGAGAGTGTTGACCTCAGGGCAAGATATCACCCAGCTGAGCTTATTGCTTATGTATTTCCAGTTAAACAAGGTATAGTTATATCATGTTAGGCATTATTATGAACTGGTTATTGTTTTTATTTGGACATAAGGAGATATGATTGTGTGTCAAATTTACAAGAGATTGATTGTGATAGCTATTCTCAGTTGTCAACTTGACTGTATCTAGAATGAACTACAATCTAGAACTTACAAAGATCAGGCAGTGAAAGAGGTAGAAAACAGAAAGCTCCTAATGATGTAGTAGAACAAGGGGTGTGGGTGTTCCAGCTTCAGCATGCAGCAGAACTTGGCAGCTTCAGCCATGTGACTCTGGCTTTAAAGTCAAGAGTAGAAGGGATTTCTGAGAAAATTGATGCTAATTAGCTGGAGCTTAGAAATTAGTGGTGATTAAGAAGAGTCCAGCACCACTGAGGTGAAATTTTCTGAGAAGTGTTTGCTGAGAGCAAAAAGAAACTGTGTTCCAGATATAGACATCATGCTGGCAGCTGGACTTGGTAATAGGTAAGAATCATCGAGGAGATACTGGTTTTGAAGGCATGAAGGAGTCATGAAGAGGTGAGACTTGGCCAGGAAAGGTCATTGGTAAAGGTTAACCATCATTTGCAGTTGATGGCCCAGGACTGAAGGGATCATGCAAAGAAGTTGGTGTTTAGCACCATGAAGAGAGTCTATGAGAGGCTATTGGTGAAGCCTAGTTGCAACAGAAGACTTCAGCGTCTTGGAGATGCCAATACAATGGTATGATCACCAAGAACAGCAGCAGCAGTGTATCAACCTGAGATTAGAGTGCTACAGAGGCCAGAGCTGGAGACGTGATGCCAGCCCTTTGGAGGAGCAGAGAAGATCATGTGTGGATCCCAGACATTGGAACAAGAAGCTATAACATTGAAGTTGCTTTGGAGAACCCCAAGATGTTTGAGATGCCAGAACCATGGGATATCTGCTGATGAAAGCTGCTAACAGGAAGAGAAACTAGCCCAAGGGAATGAATTTTGTTGCAATTAACAAAGGTAATAGAATTGGAGCTCAGAAAAGTACTTTGATATCAGACATGACTATGCAGAGTTTGCAGTTTGCCCAGCTGGTTTTCTGTTTTGCTTTGGTCCAGTATTTCCTCACTATGATGTTTTAGAATGGTAATGGTAATGTATATGTTATGATGTTGGAAGTATGTGACCTATTTTTTTTTCATTTTATAGAGGATTGCAGTTATGAAATTGCATGAATCTCAGAAGAGACTTTTAAACATTGTTGAGACTCTGATAGACTACGGGGACTTTTGAAGTTGGACTAAATGTATTTTGCATTATGCTGTGAGTAAGTAGGGTCCCTATAGAGTCATGTGCTTGAACAAGCCCATGGAGTGGGATTTGGTGGTTAG
>CM052722.1:53889762-53918320 GCA_028551405.1 Uromys caudimaculatus | reverse complement strand
GTCTCCTAGTGCTCAAGCTCCACCCAGTGCAGAAGAGAACCTCTTTCTGGCTGCCTGTGGAAGATAGTCTCCTCCTGGTTGTCCTCAGATCAAGAATGCTCAGCGCCTCCACCACCTTGTCTTCCTGCATACTGCTATGATGGTAATAGACTAAAGCTCTGAAATTGTAAGCCAGCTCCAATTAAAGTTTATAATAGTTGCCTTGTTAATGATGTCTCTTCACAGCAATGTAAACCCTAAGACACAGCTAAAGACAAAAGATAAGGAGATAAAATGAGAATATGGTTTATAAATACATTTGCACTAATCTCTTCCTTAAATCTAAGTAAGTATTTGAATGTTTACAGTACATAACTCAATTGCACAATAGTTTAAGTAGAGTATCTATTGTGTTTAGTGCAGCACTGCAAAGTCGAGTTTGAAACTCATTACTAAAATATTTCATGAGAGAAATGGCTTTTGTATGTCAAACTCTAGGTATTTACAATACCAGTAATGGCATACACATCTCGTAAAATAAAATCCTTTGCAAAAGAAACAAGAACACTGGAAACAATTATCAATATCAATTTCATCATAATTTTGGCAAATACATGCAGGCTTAAAATAATCTGAGGAGCACTTAATTATTCAGGAAAATTAGTTAACCTTTAATAAGAGCAATGATCTTTGTTGCATTTTAATTTTCCCTATTTTCATCCTACTTTTCCTCACGCCATACTAGCCTTAAAAGCCAACAATGTGTATTTATGATATTTGTTAAAATATTCAGCCTTGCAAACACTAAAGAGATTAAAAAGGGCTTGACCAATCTCTCCTCCCCAAATGCCTTTTTCACATAATTGCTATTATTTGACCAGAGTACCAACTCCTCACGAACACTATTACAGGGCTATAATTTATTTGATTGGCACAGATCTCACACAGTGGGAAACAGCCTATTCTTGTGCATTTATTTTAAAAGTAAATAACAGCAATTTGTTAAAATTGTACCTCCTGAGGTAACAATACTAGTTGGGACAGGAGAAAAAGACTAACCGAAAATGTAAGTGAAAAATCTCCTGGTGAGATTTCCATGAGGCTTTTTTAATAACTGTATAGTTCTGAAAATATACAATGGTACATGCACATGTATGGTTGCCTGCATGCTCAAACCTGTGTGCTTGCTCATGAAACATGGAGATCCTAAAATCTTGTTTGGGGTGATTTTTGTCTTTGGAAATTAACATGAGGGGGAAAAATAACAACTAAGGTACAGTTACCAACTGTATGACTCAGTATTGCAGAGCAAGAAAAACACAATGTGGTCTGTGTGCAGACAACTACAGTCAATGGAAATTGTCTGAGAAAATCAAGACATTGGACATGGTTGACAAAGGCATAGCCAAACTTACCAAAATAAAATCACAAATTAATAAAACTAGAGACATAAGGGGAGAGGTCATTACAGATTTCAGTGCAATTCAGAAATTCACTGGGATATGTGTTTGAAAACTTATATAGAAAAAAATAGAAAATTTCTCAAAACTTGAGGTCTTACTTTGTTTCTCTGTTGTTGTAATAAAACATTATCAACAGCAACTAGGGAGAAAGGGGATTTATTTGCTCACCTTTCCAGGTAATAATGCGTCACTGATGGAAGTAAATATAGGAATTCAAGCCAGAACCTCGAGCAGAGAAGACAAAGGAACAACAAAAACTACAAAAAGAATCCCAGATAGAGAAATTGATATTACACTGTGTATTCAAATTCTAGAAGGAGATTGAAGACTATAAATACTTCTGATCTTATTTAAACATTTTCTCAATGTACACACATATTAAAACACTTGATGTACCCCATAAATAAATCCATTCTTTCATGGATTTGCATCAATTAAAAAACACTTTTAAAGTTATTATGACAATTATAACAGCCAAAAATAAACTTGAATTTTGATTGAATTATTAACTTCTATGTAAATGGATGTTCAAGAAGAGAGTGGGAAGAGTCAAAAGTAAGATGAGCTGTTTTCTGAAATGTTATCAAACTCTGGATCCTTTTGTCTAGAACTTGCATAATGAAAGGAGGAAACTTTGACAATATATTTAAATGTATTAATTGTTTTTCTATTATATGAACAAACTTCATGCAGTAACTATGACTCTCATAAAACATTTAAGTGTTTAAAAAGTCATTACTTTTCTACACAAGTCATTTCAAACTTAAATTATGATCCCACCTAGTAGCCAAAGCTTGCTATTAATTCTAGATAAGCTTAAGTCACTGTTAAATTTTGGGGGTTATTTCAGAATTTAATTATGCCCATTTAGAATTGTTTTCTGTAAATGTATCTTTTAGTCTCCTGTGTAGTAACTATCGTCTGGAAGGCTAACTGCCTTCGTCTGCTCACCTAGGCGTAGTCCTGGAAGCTTCTAACCTTACAATCTTATCTAGGTCTAGAATGTTTTCAGCCTCTGAGACTTACTATGAGTAAGCTCACCATTTCTTGTTCTGGGTTCTGGCTGGCTAGTTCAACTCAGCTGTTCTGGCTCAAAACTCCTCTCCAAGATAACTATTTCAACCTGGCTTCTCTCTGGGTCTCTGAATTGCTCTGCTTGGCCTCAAACAAACTCTACCAATCTGTTGTAATCTTCTGGCTCCATTCTCTTGTCCATTCTGTCTTTACCTGTGTCTACCTTGTTCTGTCTTCACTCTCTCTTTGTAAAACCCTCCCAGTAAAACTGCCTTCTTCTTCAACTCTGTGCTTCTCTTCCTCTCAACTCAACCATATTGCTCTCCGTGACCTCTAATTTGTTCCTGTACTGTAGTCTCCCTTCACTGCCAGGCTCTCCCTTAAGTAGCTTCCCTGTCCTCTCTCTCATGAGAGTTGTGCATATCCTATTCTGTCAATTCTTTTTCATCTTCATCACCTTGTCTGCCTCTCAGTTAGACATCACTTTCAAATATGGCTTCTTCCTTCTATAAACTCTCTTTACCTTCATTGTTTGGAATTAAAGGTGAGTGCTAATGATGTGTCTGTATGACAGCCGGAGGGATTAAGAGTATATGCTAAGTGTGAGCCATTTACATGCCTTTTCACATTTATGCCACATCTGGAAACAGGTTTAAATATCTTGTAACATTTTTCTTAACTTCATTCCCTTCCTTTGAGGTAGTTTAAGTAATCCCATATGCTGAAATAGTACCATGGCATCTGAGAGAGTCACTGACTCACCAGTATCTGTGAATATTGTCAGACTTAAGCATGGAAAGCCATTTCTCCTGTACTAATGCCTCCCGACTATGTCAGCATTGGCTAAGAAGATGGCTTCAGTTACACCTGTTACACATTCGCCCTATCCACATTATACTCAAAATGAGAATCACAAATCTCTTCCTCCCCACAACTCTCCCGTTCCCCACCTTGCTTCGCTCTCCATCCTGATAATTATATTCATATATCTAGCTTTAAGAAAGCTATTGTCTTTTTTACATTTATACTGTAAATGTGAAAATGTGTTTAAGTTCCCTTTTCTCTCTTCTGTGGGCTCATTCTAAGGAAACAACTAAAATCAAACCCTATCATTTTTCTATGCTCTTTATCATCCATAATCTATGATTCTTATTTTTCCTTTTCCTGAAATGCTGAGGATTAGAACAGTATTTTATAATATGCTCCACTGAGCAGCATCCCTTGCGCTACATCAGTTTTATAAACCAATGGAAAAGACATAATATGGTATTTATTGGTATGAATTGGTATCTTGTAGGGTTTTTAAAATCTTTTTTATTTTATTGAAAATAGATTCTTTTCTCAAACAATAGTTCCTGCTTACAGTTTCCCTTCTTCTACTCCTCCAAGCTCCTCCCCACATCACCTCCCATGTGGATCCGCTCCCCCTTGTGTCTCTCATTAGAAAGGAACAGGCTTCTGAGAGATAACAACAAAACATAACAAAATAAATATTATAAGATAAAACATCCAAGTTGAAAAAGGCAAAACAACAGCAGGAGAAGAGCCCTAAGAGTAGGCACAAAAACCAGACCCACTCATTCACACACTCAGAAGTCCCATAAAAATACTAAACTGAAAGCTATAATAAATATGCAGAGGACCCGCTACAGACCTGTCTTCCCTGTGCTTGCTGCTTCATTCTCTGTGAGTTCCTAGGAGCTTTGGTCAGTTGATTTAAAAGGTCTTGTTCTCCTGGTGTCCGTTATCCCCTCTGGCTCATACACTCTTTCCACCTTCTCTTCCATGGGGTTTTCTGAATTCTGAGGGAAGGGTTTTGATGAAGACATCCTATTTTAAAGCTGTATGATATCTTGTATTTTTCTTTACTTTGTATTTTCTTGATAGCTAATTATATTGATTATTTGTTCATAAATTTATTAGTGTCTATAGATTTTTTAAATATCTAAAATTATTTTTCACTTTTAAATTGTTTTTTTCATGTTTTTAATTGTTGAACAGAGAATATATGCACTAAATAACTATCAGGTAAATGACCTACAAGTACTTGATTATTTTGTGTCCCCTTTTCACTTTTTGATTATTTTCTCTGATGTACTAATTACCTTTAATTAAGTCAAATTTATGTATTTATATTGTTGTTTATAATTTGAATGTCATATCTAAAATGGTTTTGCCTAATCCAACATTTACCCTAATATTTTTTTCTTACTAGCCATTTATATACCTATACTTGACTCATCATTTTTGTGACTTTTACATAAAACTATGAATATTGTACTCAAAAACCTATAAAAGAGTTAATTGAGTTCTTGCCTACCATGCACTAGTCCCTGGGTTCATTCCACAGCACTGGCTAAACTAGTGTGGTAGCACACTACTAAAGTGGAGGAAAGAGAAACAACAATTTAAAGTCATCTTTGGCTATATATCAAAGTTCAAAGCCAGTCTGGGCTACATGAGACACTTTATCAATAAATAAATAAAAGCACGAATATGAATTTATCAAATTTACTGTTGGAATTATCAGGCAGTTGGGTTACATCCCCAGTCCTAAGATTCCTAACATTCTTTTGTTCTGTGACTATAAGATTTCATGGGACTTCTTTCACAATGAAACACGTAATTCACAGTAATCTGGATCCTTTTTTCTAGTGCCCAGAGTTACTCATTTTTACTTCAGAATAAATTGTTTCCTATTCCATTTGAAGCAATAGTTGACACTGGTATATAGAAAGACAATCTATGATATATATATATATATATATATATATATATATATCATATATATATATATTAGAATGTTGTTAAATGTTTTGAAAATGTTTATTTTAACTCCATTTGATGAGTTTGAGATTTCTTTAAGATATAGATTCATCCATATGCAAATAGAGGTAGTTTTGCTTTTTAAATTAATTTTTATTAGATGCAAAGTAATGTGTGTTTAGTTATGCATTTTCATATATATATATATATATATATATATATGCCATTACGCCTTCTTTTAATTCCCTCCATCGCGCCCCCCTTGTGCCCCTAAGGGTCTTGTTCCCACCCTCACTACAAGTAAACCCTCCTTTCAGGTCACATGTATTCCATTACCTCTCCTTGCCCACATCTTAGGATCACTTCCTTACTACTCATGATCCCTTTCTAGTTTCAAGCCTACACACGCGCACACACACACACACACACACACACACACGCACACACAGATTCCTGTTCTGTAGGCTGCCTCTTCCCTCTGGTAATCATGACTCTGCTGTGCAGCACTGTCATTTCATACCATCCTATTTGCCACTTCTTGAAATTACTTCTTGTTTTACTCTTCTAGTCAGGCATACCTATGTTTTCCAGCACCGTTTGTTAAAAAAGATTGGTTTGGTTTTTATGCAAGACAGGCTTTGGAACTTTGATTAAAAATTAGGTGGATATAGTCATGTACTGTTGTTGCTGTTGCTGTTTATATTTCATTGATCTATGCATCTGCTTTTGTGGTAGTGCCATAGCTTTTGATACTATGGTCCTATACTACTCTTTTGAAATCACTTACTGTAATGATTTCAGTATTGTTCCTTCTACTTACTGTTTTGAATATTCAGGGTCTTTTGTGATTCCTTATGAGTTTAAGATATGTTTTTCTAGTTACTTGAAGAATGTCATTGGAGTTTTGATGGGATTTTATTGAATATGTAAATGACTTTCAAGAATATAATAATATTTATAGTATTAATTCTTCCAAATCATACACATGGGAGGTTTGTCTGTCTCCCAGTGTCTTTTAAAATTTCTTCAGTATCTTAAAATTTTCATTTTAGGTATTTTACCTCCTTGGATATATTTTTTCCTTGATAGTTTTAAGAAGGTATTGTAAATAAAAAAATTTTCTTGGATTCTGTCTTGGTAAGTTTGTTACCAAGTTTGTTACAGGAATATGGAAAGGCTACCATTTAATATGCTGAAAAATTTAAATGATGTGACTTGGCTAAAAGTGTACATAAATTCTAGAAATTTTCTGGTTGAGCCTTTTAAATACAGCGTGGGCTATGTGCTGATAAGCACACTTCTACTTCTGACTTTCCATTGTGTAACCATTTTTTCTTATCAAATTACAGTTTTGAGAGTAGACATTGGCTCCTTCTTGATTTTAGAGGAATTATTTTTAGGTTTTTCCCAACTCAGCATAATGTTAGCCACAGGTTTATCATACATAGCCTTATTATGTTACTTTTCTCACCCTATTTCTCCAGCGGTTAATGCCATGAAATGATACGAAACAGTTTCAAATGACTTTACTGTCTGTAATGAGGTAACCATATGATTTCTGTCATTAAGTCCACTTATGTGTTGTATTTTATTGATTTGTATATTATGACACAACTTTGCATTATTTGTATGAAAGCAACTTGTTCATAGTGTAATTAATATCTTTGTAATCAGTTCTTGAATTGAGTCTGCAAGTATTTTGTTGAGAAGTTTTGTGCCTGTATTCATAAGAGATGCTGGCCTACAGTTTTCTTTTGATGATATGCTATTTTCCAGCTTTATTATAGCATCTACTAGATTTATACAATGAGTTTGTAGTGTGCAAATATGTATTTAAATGCATAAACAAAATTGCATATATATGTATATACATATATATGGAAATGAAAATATTTTAAAATATAATAAAGTAAAAGGACACTAATGTATGGGGGAAAACATGGTGTACAGGAAGCAATGCCACCCCCTAAAAAGATGAAGAAAATGGTAAAGTGCTAGAGCTGCTTTGTTCTGGGTCTTTGAAATTTGGGGAGAAGAATTAGTTGAACTTGTGGTTTGTACCATGATCTGTGCATGTGTGGTTTCTATATTGGGCAACTCTCCAACTGTCCAGGACAGTTGCCTAAAATCATTGGTATGCAAGGCTACATATGACATTCATTTTGTTACTTGTTTTCTAGTTTTACTACAATCCTTCCTATTCCTCTTTTATAGACTTTTCTTTTTTTTTAAGTAGCTTACTTTATTACCATATGTTTTTTTTTTCTTCCATACTATTTTTGGTTTGTCAAGTGTAACCTTTTCTTTGTGGATACCACTGCACTTACAAAAATCATCTTTTGATTATAGCAAGCAAATCTGAATAAAAACTAAACATGATAAATAAAAACCAAGTATTATTTCTGTATGATTGCTTTCAATTTTTTATTTTGTTTTATCATTTTATTTTGGGTCTCAGCATGTAGGACAGACTGAATTTGAACTACCTAGGTAATGCAAGATGTCATAAAATTCAAGATTCCACTGATTGAGCCTTCCATGTGCTAGAATAACATATATCTACCATTTCATCAAGCTAAGTCACTTCCATCTCTTTATTATGTTTTTCTGTATTAGAAAGCAATAGTAGTGTCTTCTCTTGCCCAGTAAAATATGTGATGAATGCATATTGCAGGTAAAGAAGGTTTATGTTGGCTCACAGATCAAGGACGTAGAACATTTTTGCAAGTACAACATAATAGCAGGAGTCTGAAGCAGCTGGTCACATCATGTCCATCACAAGAAAGCAGAGAAATGAATACTGCTCTTTAGTGCACTTTCTACTTTTATTCTAGCCCATGGAATGTTGCATCCCACAGCTGGGAACCATCTAATATACCTAATCTAAAAACATCCTTCACAGACATTCTCAGAGGCTTCTTTCCAAGTAGTTCTAGAGCCTGTCAAGTTGTCAATCATATTATTCATCACAAATGCACTCCGAGTTCAAGTTTTTCTAAATATTCTGTTGTTTACAATGAATTAGGAGAATAACTAAAAATTATAGTCTGTCCACAAATGTCTTAGGGATGGAATACTCCCACACATCTCTTCTCCACTGGCCAAATACCTCATCTCCGAAATCTAATAACATTCCTGTAGTCTTCAAAGCCATCAAACGGCGTCACCCACTAATGCCCATAGCCTAACAAAAGCAGCACAACCATGGGGCAAGGTCAAGGCCCACATTATTATGGACTACCAAATACTGATATGGATACAGAACTCAACAAGGCCACATTAGTCACAGCTAAGGCGAACTAGTCTAATAGCTTAACTTAGGGTTTCAGAGATTCCAAGAGACTGCATGTTTACACAGAGCCCATCCTAAAGATGAAGATCATTAGTGTAGACATCATTTTCACCAAGTGTCCTTTCGCAAGTTTGCTATATCCACACATCCTTTCACCTGTGTCTGCTTCAAGAAAACTTTCATGTGTTTGCTTTAGCAAGACATCCTTTCACCTGTGTGTTCCAGCAAACCAACATTTGACATAACTAACTTTCCAAAGTAACTAGAAGTTTCTACACTACATTAGGATCTCCTTTATCTTGGGTTTCATCAACCAAACACAAATTCCACGGTGAAGTATTGTCCTGTAACTCCAATGTCCACGATTAGGGTAGTGTTGGTGAAGGCAATCATTTGGACACCTAGGCTGATGATAAGCTCAACTGATCTTGAGTTTCACAGATACAGGCTGATGCTAATGTGAATTAATCTTAAATTTCATAGATTCTTGAATCCACAGAGCTTTGGGGGTACACCAAGTCCCATGTATCATATATATGAATGGATACTGTCCGATAGCAGTAGTTTTAGCGCTGTCAGTAGACAGTCTCCTGGTATTACCTGCACTACCCAAAGATGGGTGGTAGGGATAATATCTTGGCTACCAAGACTAATATTACTGATCTTGACTGCTTCTGGAAGTCATAGGCATCTGCATGATTTCAATAGAAAGACAGGTGTTTTCTCTCTAGGCCTGTTCCATAGGACGGCATGAAGAACTTTGTTTGATGCCAGTACTGGTTTAGAGGCTTGATTTGAGAGCTCTTGCCTATGTATCTTGCCTTCTCCTCAGTGCTGGACATCAGTGTAATAGAGAAAGAGCCTCAAGACAAGGACATGTGCAAGATTTTCTACCCTGCTCCCCAGTGAAGGGAATCATGTTCCCTTATTTGCTACTACTTGTGGGCATAATGTTTTGTACGATGTGTAAGGTTTATCCTTGAATTATTGACATGCTTACATCTCTGCCTTCATATCTTGTTTCAGTCTGGACATGGCATTGTAATGCTTACACCAAAAATCTCCTGCCTCAATTTTGTGTAAACAGTTTTGACCATTTATTCTCTGCCTTGTCAATAAATGCTGATTACCCAATGGCTGGGCAGAATAGAGAATAGGGTGGGACATCTGCCAGCAGAAAAGAGAGAGGGAGAGGAGGAAAGTCAATCAGCAGCAGGATGGAGGAATTGGACCGATAAAGAAGGAGGTTTGAAGACCTAGATCAATAATACCCAACTATCATGGGATGGGGCTAAGAGGTTGCCAGATTTGCATACAAGGTGCTCCAATGCGTGACTATAGGCCTGATAGTCTGAATGCTGATGCTTTGCTAAAAACCATGTCTCACCATATCCAGAATATTAAGTCTAAGATTTGGAGATACTTCTCTATCCCTATCTCAGGCCTAAATCTCCTCTTCTAAAGCTGAGCTGTTTGTAGTTGAGGGAGATAGGATATGGTTCTTTCCTCTTCCTTTCTTTAACGTCTTCACCCTGCTATACTGAGAGCAGTCACCATGCTCTCTCCAGTGATTCTTTCAGCTTGTACAAAGGTAGACATATGATATATAAATTTTGTGTCTATGAAGAGATATTCCTTAAAAGATCTTACTAAGTCATCATCTTGTTTATATCCTGAATTAATTTTTAATTATGCATTATCTGTGTATAAGTGTGACTTTGTGTACATACGTGTGATGTGAGCTGATTAATGTTAGTGCTGAACACTGAACTCTGGTGTTTGGGGATAGCAGTGTGTCCTCTCAACCACTGCTGAACCATTTCTCCAGCATCTGTATTTCATGTTACAAAATCAATCTCAAACCTATGGCAACTAGCCTAGTTTCTACATAGATCTTTTAGTCATTTAGGAAATATGCAAACGCTGCCATTCCAGGCACAGAAGTAGCAGCAGGAACTAAAATAGGCACATATAGTAAAAAGATCAATCTGTAAACTACAGTGAGCAACTTGATTTTTTTCTTGTTTTTCTATAGTCCTTGTTTATAAATGAAATTATTTTTTATTTGTTTATTATTGAGATTATAATTACAAAATTTTCCCTTCTCTTTCCTCCCTCCAACTCCTCCCCCCATATATAACCTCCTGTTCTCTCTCAAACTCATGGCCTCCTTTTTTCTTAATTCTACAAACTTTTTTTTTACAAATATTTGGCATATTCGTTGAAATATTGCTCATCGAATTTAAGGTAAATGAAAAGTGAAAATCCATGAAGAACACTGAATAGAAATTAGTCAGAAGATTTAGTGGATCATTCGTTAAAGAATAATTATGGTGTCAATGTTTGCATCAGGACTCTAGGACGTTAGAACATTATGAGGAACAGGATACTTTTTACAGGTGGAACATTTTGTGGGTCACTTCAGTGATGCCATCTCTGTCATTAAAACTGTAGCTGATCTGGTCTCTCCAATTCCAGGTGCCATGACTAAAGTTTTGCTCCCCCTTACAATTGATTTTTAAAGTTATAAACTCACGGTGATAGTATCTGGAAGTAGAAGTACTAGGAAGTAGTTTTGTTTACATGTCGTCCTATGAATAACGTTGTCCTGATGGGATCCCCTTAAGAATAAGAATACAGAGCAGCTCCTCTGCCATGGAAGGGGAGACAGTTGTCTTGCAAACCAGAAAGGGAGCTATACCCAAGAGGTGAATCAACTGGTACCTTGTTCATAAGATTCTAGCCTCTAGAAATGTGTGAAAATAAGTGCCTATTGTTTATTCCACCAGTCTGTGGTAATTAATTACAGCAGACCCCACAGGTGAAGACATCAACCTAGAATGTCAATGAATATCACACCTTCAGATTAAATCTTTTCACTGTTAATGGGTTATTTCAGATTATTTCCGTGAAGCATTATAAGCATTCAATAGTTCTTATTTTGTTTGGGGTCTTTCCCTGAGGTCACAACTTTATTGCACTTAGCCTCAAGCTATTCCTTAAACATTATATCTTCTTGAGCACTGGATTTAGCTCCGTTGCGCTTCCTGGTACTCCTTTTTACCTCACACTACACATTTTGTATTTTTTCTTGCTTAGCTTGCTGACTTCCTATCATTATAGATCTGCATCATAGTTGCCACCAATAAAGCAAGTAACAAAGGAAGTACTAGGCTGTTGGTTTGTTTGTTTATTTTTACCTCTTCTGCCAACACAATTATTCCAAAACTCTTCAATTTAGCTTCAGGCAGATATTTTGAACAAGGGCATAAAATAGCCACATTCTTTGCCAAGTTGTCACAAAAAAGATCTCAATATACACCACTTATTCCTTTACTTCTCCTCTGAAACTTCATGAGCCAGACCACTGTCATAATAATCTACATTGCTCTGAGCAGCACTGTGTTCCCTGCTCCTATGAGTATAGCCAATTAAGCCCCACATAAAGAGTTAAACTGCTTTCCTAATCTAAAAATCCCAGCACCACATTCCACCAACAAGAAGAGTACTCAGTCCTGTAACAGTAAGGACTCTCAGCCACTTTTTCCTCACCATGTCTGCAGGCATGCCACCATGCTTCCATAATGACAATGAACTAAGTCTCTGAAACTGTAAGCAAGTCTCAATTGAATGCTTTCCCTTATAAGAGTTGCCATGGTCATGGTGTCTATTCAAAGCAACAAAACGTTAAGACAGAAGTGAATCTCAAGAAAGTTTATTTCAGAAAAGTTCCTTATTTTGAGGCAGGCACCACCTTGGGACACAGGTTGTAGGAAATCCACCAATGTATATACTTGTAATTTCTTCATAGACTATTTGAAAACTTCCAGGTCTTTATCAGATCTTTTTACATTTGTGGATTCTTCATACTAGCTATTTCAGCAGACATCATTTGTCATAGTAAGAATATTTAGATTGCTAACTGTGACAAGTAATGAGATTTATTTTGTCACTACTTTAACTAATTAGCAATTCTAAAGTGAATGTTTCCTTTATGGATTTTGTTTTGAAGCAGAATTGGGGTTTTATTAAAGGTATGTTAACATAGGCTTAAAATGAGGCCTAGTAGAAAGAGGCATTCATAAAGAAACAACAACATAGATATTAGTTTCCTTAATGAGTTTCTTCCTTTGAATCTATATATTAAAGAAAAGTTTAATGTTCTAAGGTGGCTAGAAAGAAAATCACAAATAAATGCATTTACTCGTGCAACGATACTTATATTGACTTATGGTAGATTTTCTTTTTTCCTATGCAGATTCTGTATTTGTTGCATATGAACATTATTTCCATTTTATTCATTTTATATTTCTCCTTTCAATTATTTCTTCAAAACTACCAGGCCAAGACAAGTAAAACATTCCACTTTGGTATTCTATTAGAAGAACGCCCCTCAAGCTGAATAAATACATGGCATGTCAACCTTTATTCTTAGTATGAGGATAGTAACTGCCAGGAGTATAGTAGTGTTGTGCCAGAGAAATGTTAGTGATCCCCAAGAAATTGACAGGAGCCAATCTCATGCAACTCACAGCAGAGTCTTTATTCTATTTGAAGTAGCTCAGTCCCCACCCACCCAATGCATGGCTGTCATGCAGGATGGTTTTGGTGGTGGTGGAGCCCCGAATCCCTTATTGGGGCAAGGATTTATAGTAAACAGCAAGCAGGGAGTACGGTGTGCAAGCATCTAATTGGAAAGCTATTCTGGCCTTTAATATAATTGGCTGGTACTTGGAGTCATATCATAAATTTAATTTCTGCTCCCCTTTACATTGGTGGTCTTTAGGCAGGCAGGGTGTGGGGTCTTGTAACCTGGGGATGTAGGTTTGTTGGGGGAAGACTCTTGAGACACTGATCTCGTTGAAGGTGTAACCTGGAAACGCTGGTCTTGTTGGGGATTAGCCTAGAGACAGGAGCTAAGCTTGGGTTTTGTTGGAGGGCCACTTGAAAACTAATTCGAGGTACCAGCCTGTTAGTTTACCTGAGTTCAAACTTAGATCACGTTCTCTAAAATGGAGTCTGAACTTAAAAGATTTGGCATCTCAGTATAATAGCTGAGCCTATGGTGGTTGGTGGTTAGAAGCATACTTTAGTGAATTATTCTGGAGAACTTGAAAACAGAATTTGTGTATATACTGCAAGCCACATACTAATTCTAGCATGAATGATGCAACATAATACTCTGTCTATCTCCGATGGTAGGTGATGATGATGGTGGTAGTGGTGATGATAATGATGATCATGGGAGTGATATAATGGTTCTAGAATGATAAGCATCATGAGTCTATCAAATCACCAAATAGATAGTATATGGAAAGCCGATAACTTGATTGATTAGAGAAGAATCAACTGGACTGGACCTCAGAAGTCTTGATTACTAATGCCAGTCTGATAACTAATTTCATAGGAAATTTCGTTCCTTCTCTTTGAGAATCTACTTTCTATGTATAAAATAGTAGTGTTTGATTAAAGCTTTGATTTTTTGACTAAGACCACTAAATTATTTGCTAAATGTGATAAAAGGAGCAAAGGGAGTCTTTATTCTTTCAGTTATATCAAAGCAATACCTACTCTTTTTTTAACAGTGTCTGTTAACACATGAGCTCATGTGCATGCATATAAAAAAAAAGAAAATCTTAGTGTTTAGTTTTTTCCATTTGCCAAAATGAAAAAATCCAACTAGACTATCTACACAGGGCTTTATGTCTGTTGTTCTAGAACTCGTCAATATCTAATATAGAAAACGATGATCTTCCAAAGGGCATGTCATAGACAGTTTATTTGTCCTCTAGAGGAAAAATGCTGTTTGATACTATTGTCATGTATTCATGAAAGGCATCTAACTCCATCCTCCTGAACCTTAAGACACAATGGCTGGCCTAAAGGAAGAATGCCAGCCATTACTTTGGGAAATGCCCTGCTGCTGTTTATCTCCTAATGACAATATTACAAGAGTATTCTATAGGTTTACTAAAGCAGAGTTGAATTCTTAAAGAAAAGGAAAAGAACCGCATAACTCCCTAGGAGTCTGACCTTTTCCTTTAACTTTTTCAAATCTACTCAAAGTCTGTTTACTTGAAATTTGACCCACTTGCAATTATATGGGAGAGTTGGAAGTTCAGCAAATAGCCTATCCATGAATCTCAGGAACTCTCAAGTAAAAACGAGGTCACTGACAATTAATGCTTCACATAGTAAACTACCTTAAGTTTATTTCAGGAAGTGAAAACAAGAACTATAGCACAAGTCTATGAGCTACCAATTTCCTAGCTTTTAGGAGAAATTACAGAATGATTGAAGAACCTAGCTGTTCATAACAATGATTCAATAGTTTTGAAGTTGAAGTCAGTAGACCTTGATTTGGATCACATCATTTTAGATATGTTATTGGTAATACTTATTTAAAGGCTGTTTTGTAAATTGTAATGTTATCTTGAACATTTACAACTACTAAACCAAGACATAATCAGATCATTTTGGAGCTAGAGATGTGACTTGGTGGAAGAGATCTTGCCTAGTCTGATGACACCTATACTACATTCACAAAAGCAAAAAGACAGTCCCCACTAATCCTTGAAGAAAAGCACACAGTGGTGTGATTGGGTATTTAAAGTTCTAAACTACTTATGGGCACTTTTAAGATGATAATTATATCAGTTTTAACATTTTGATAAGTTTATAGCCAATATTCTTCTGTCATTTTACTTACAAATAATGTTTCTATTTTCACAGTTTTCACACTATTAAAAACTTGTTTTTAACTTATCTGGCTGATTTCTTTCCATCCTGTTTTAACTAAAAACAACTGTGTACCTAACTGAACAATTACTGCAGTTTATTCTTCCATAATAATTCTTATCAAACCAGCCTTTTATTCTTCATCCAAGCACACATTATGTAGTAATCCTACATTAACTGTATCCACCGTTTAAATATTAGCTTCAGTCTTAGACACCTCAGGGAGACTGACTTCTTTGGAAAACTAACCCATGAAAAGGATCAAGTCTGAAATTTTCAAGAAGCTGAGGTATACTCTGTCTCTCATGGTCACTGTTCTGGAGTTTCCTGGCAAAAAAGTTACGCAAAATTGGGTAAAGCATTTTCTGGGCCCTATAATTGGTAGCTGAAATCCAAAGATGAGTATAAATTATACTGACCTATACAAGCACATAACAATGCACTAGGGATAATTTTTCATTAATTTGTTTATTCACTTTACATCTCAATGTCAGCCCCTATGCTCCCCTCCTCTTAGTTCCACCCTTATAAATCCCTTTCACATCACCTCCTCTCCTTCTCCTCAGAGAAGGAGAAGGGGAAGCCCACCCATGGGTACCACCCCACGCTGGGATATCCAGTCCCAGCAGGACTAAGTTAATCCTCTCCCACTGAGGCCCAACCAGGCAGTCCAGTAGGAACATTTCAGAACTTTGTAAAATTATTCCCTGTCAAGAAACATGAGAATCATCCCCATCTGCTGAATCACTAATACAGCCAATTTCCATAAAACACTTAATATTCCCTACACCTGGAGTAGTGAGACAGAAATTAGTCATCCCAAATGGAGAGTGTTGCCATATATGGGATACCCGTAATGAAAAATAATATGAAGACTATTTAAATCCAAACTATGCAAAATCACATCGATATATGAAAATTTTATTCAAATACTAAAGTAAGCAGTTATGAGATCACAATAAAGCAGCACACAAAATATATCATCTTTCTTTATTTAATTATTGAATTAATTTTAGGTCATTTTAATTATGTGACTATCAGCATATAGTAGGTATTTTGATGAAATGGAAAAATCAGTATGGGAAAGTTGAATTTTTAAATCTGAAGTTATAAATGCAGTTTTAAATTTGATATTAGCTAAATATTATTGTTTCATATAGTACTATATAATCTCAACACTATGGATATATCTACTACATAAATAAAATATTAATACATATTCCTGTGCCTAAGAAATTTACCCACAAGGATGCTGTTGAAATATATTTCATTCAATTTTTAAAAGTACAGACTTTAATATAATGTATTTTCATGTGGGTAATCTGCATTGAAATATTAGAATCAAACAAATCAATAGACAATGTACATAATATTTTCAGTCTCTACATGACAGTAAATCAATTTTCCCAAAACTCTTGTCCATTGTCTTTTCAGACTCAACAATCTGAATGATTAAAATCGATTGGACAAATATGGGAGATGATGAGAAGGAGTGAGGGAGAGAAAAGCATGGTATTCTAAGTGGTTCAAGCTACAGGACTGAAGAAAAACGTGTGATGTAAAAATCACAAACTATGAGGTCATTGAACTGGTTCATTCTATAGGATTTAATAAAGAACAAACATTTATTCTGAGGGGATTATTAATAAATAAACTTATTAACATATTATACATTCAAAAGAAGTTTATAACAGAAGCCCATACCACTCTATTTACAAGCTATAATATGTAATGATCATTTCACTATTCATAGGAAAAATGTGAGCTGTTAGCCATGAGAGCTGGTTTCCAATTTGGCAATAGAATATAACATTTTAAAAGGTGTATTAGGTTAATTTAGTTTCAATTACAAACTTTACATATTTTCTTTTATCTTATGTCAAGATCATGATTGTAGAGAATCTGAATAGTGTAAAATACTGCCAAGAGAATCTCAGAAATAGATGATGGTTTGCTATACACTTCAGTCACTCAACCTGTGCACCTTCCTTCCTCTCAGATTTAATAACGAGGAATAACAGAGTAATATAAAAGAGTTAATCCTTGCGGAGCGGTGGTGGCGCATGCCTTTAATCCCAGCACTCGGGAGGCAGAGGCAGGCAGATTTCTGAGTTCGAGGCCAGCCTGGTCTACAGAGTGAGTTCCAGGACAGCCAGAGCTACACAGAGAAACCCTGTCTCGAAAGAAAGAAACAAAAAACAAACAAACAAAAAAAGAGTTAATCCTTGTTCCAATAGGGTTTAAAATAAAATAAAGTTTTATTCTAATGGAACCAAATAAATTCTCCATTTTTCCTTAATCTTTCCGTCAGTCCCTTACAAATGTCAGCTAACTTGTATTTTTTTTCTATAGGCTCTTCGAATCTACATATGAAAATAGTATATGTGTATGCAAAAAAAACCTCCCAGAATATTTTAGTTATCAGTGTAAATAGTCTTGTGTGCCGTAAGTAAGAGGAAGTTTATTGAAACACCGATTATATGCCTCTAAAAATATTTTGATACAGCTCCTTCCTCATACTGCTTTTGTGGTAAACAAAGCTTAGTGACAATATGTACATACAGAGCATACTAACTCTAATGTGAAAACTATTAAAGGTATCAAAACAGAAAGAAAACAGAAATAGACATGAATCTTATTTATTGTACTTATCTCCTACAAGAATTCAGATGAACCAAAATAATTTCTCAAAGCAGTAACATCACCACAAAGGAAACTTTATGAGACCTAAAAAGCAAGAGAATGCAATTGTTACTGTAGTTTCTTATTCGACCCAGCCAGTCTTTAGTTGATTCCCATTATAGGTGTCATACAAATTCCCGACTAGCCTGGTTTGATATTTGTAAGTTAGGAGTGCTTAATTCAGTACTGTTTCTGTGGGAAACATTACGAAGATTACATAGTGCTAAAGAGTGGAGGAGGGCTTCTCGGGCTTTGGACGCCTCTATGTTCTGCTCTTGAGAGATTTGAAGGCTAATTTGATTGACATTATTCATCAGTATGCTAGAAGTCATGAGGTTGGTTATCGAGAGGCACCTGGTAAGATTTTCTTCCAAAAACTGTTTATAGAGTTCATCTACCTTTCTTTCCATGTAATTATTAAGCATAGAATTAGAGAGGGGTTGCTTATGTAATAGCATGCTTTTTTCTCGAATTTCATCACCATTGAATAATTTTGAGGTGGATGTTTTCTCTAGAGGCTCTGTTTTAGGAGAATGTCCCAGTGGTATATCCACCGAAAGTAAAAGAGGACCATTACATGTATCATCATGTGTGTGTTCCACAAAGCAGCCAGAATCATACATGTTTCTGACACGGTCACCTCCTATCTGTAGGTCAGGATAATTCTGGCAAATACTTGTACATGACCAGGATCTATATAAATCCAGTTGTGTTTCATCATGTCCTCTCTTTGGAATGGGCAACGCAACAGATACATTTCCTGGAAGAGGTATACTTTTGCATTTTGCGACAGGTAGCTCACAAGATTTCATTTGAGATGAATCATTGTCTTGTTCAGTTAGACTTCCTTCTATAACTTTCTCTTGACTTCCAGTCTTTAAAGGGGGAAGTGAATTGTCCGGTATATCTAAAAGTTTATTTTCCCAATTTTCCTTTTTGTCATTTGGCGTCTTCTTACATCTTAGTGGTTTGTAAAGTTTTGCATGTCTCTGCTCTTTGTAGAGGAATTCAGTTAGGAAGGCTTCTCCAAGCATTTTTCTTGGACAAGTTATAAAATATGAGTGAACTGTATTCCTAAAATATAAAATAACTAATTAACGCAATGGAATACAAAATTTTTCATGATATGTACTCACTGATGAGTGGATATTAGCCCAAAAGCTCCTAATACCCAAGATAAAATGCACAGACCACATGAAGCTCAAGAAGAAGGAAGACCAAAGTGTGAGTGCTTCAGTCCTTCTTAGAAAGGGGAACAAAATACTCATGGGAGAAAATATGTAGACAAACTGTAGAGCAGAGACTTAAGGAAAGGCCGTCCAGAGACTGCCCCACTCGGTGATCCATCCCGTATACAGTCACCAAACTCAGACACTATTGTGGATGCCAAGAAGTGCTTGCTGACAGGAACCTGATATACCTGTCTGCCAGAGTCTGACAAATACAGAGGCGGATGCTCGCAGCCAACCATTGGACTGAGTGCAGGGTCCCTGATGAAGAGTTAGAGAAAAGACTAAAGGAGCTGAAGGGGTTTGCAACCCCATAGAAAGAACAACAATATCAACCAACCAGACCCCCCAGACCTCCCAGGGACTAAGTCACCAACCAAGGAGTACACATGGAAGGATCCATGGCTCCAGCCTCATATGTAGCAGAGGATGGCCTTGTCAGGCATCAACGGGAAGAGAAGTACTTGGTTCTATGAAGGCTGGATAGATGCCCCAGAGAAGGGAAATTCAAGGGCAGGGAGGCAGGAGTGGGTGGGTGGGTTTTTGAGCATCCTCATAGAAGCAGGGGGAGGGAGGATGGTATAGGGGGTTTCTGGAAGGGGGAACTTGGAAAGGGATAACATTTGAAATGTAAATAAAGAAAATATCCAATTAAAAAATAATTCCTCTGACATGAACCATGTTTTAGAGAAGAACTGTTGTTTTAAAAAGAATAATGCTAGAAATGCTTTGATTCCTTTTTACCACTGTTTAGCAATGAAAACGTTACTTATTTCTAGCTCTCAATTTTCTCAACAGTTAAATTATAATAATGCCCCCTTCCATTTTCATTGGGCTATTGTGAGAATAGTACATAGCATCCATGCATATGTTTAAAAATTGCAAAGCCAGGGCCATGTATAACATTCTATTGAGCTGGGGTTTTTTAGTATTTATTTAGAAATTAATAAAATGCCTTCCCTTTTACTGTCCAAAATTGCACTTAAAATAAAACTTACACCTATGGAAATTTTCTGAACTAAACTATAATAATAGCTATCCATTTTCCCAATAATGTAGATGTCTGCTTTTTCTTTCTCTTTTATTTTTAAATTTTTTCTTTTTCTTTTTTTGGACTCAAAGTTTCCTTACTTATTTGCTATTTCATGCTTTTACATTATTTATTAATACAATTCTAAGAGTTTCAAATTTGCCTGTAAAATCTATGTAAAAAGTCAGGCATGATGCTTCACACCTGTAATCCCAGCACTCAGCAGGTTGAGGCAATAGTATGTTAAATTCAAGGTCAGCCTGGGCTAAATGGCAAAACCTTCCTCTTACATAGCAAAATTAAACACCAACTCTATAGGAATGAAAAAGGTCAGTTGCCTTCATTCAAGATAAAGCTTTCATCTCATAGGTCTATGTTATATAATACACATGTTTCCATGAAATCTATCTATGTTATTATTTGAAAAAAATTGAGAAGAAAATGAAACACAAGTAAAACTAAATAAGAGTTTAGACTTACCTTTTCCAAATATCAGGATACCTAAAGATTTGGTCCTCTGAGATGCCAACAGTCCAAACTTAGAAAAAGTCCTTTCTGTCTGGTTTGCTTCTCAGAGTCTGCTTACATCTTACAAAGGATAACAGCTTTAATCACACAAATTGGTTCTGCTTTCCGTTATTACCCCAGGACTAGAAACACTAATAGGAAAATGATGTGGGCTGGTCACATGTTAGGATGGTAATGACCATGTACCAAAAGAGGATCTTGAAAGTGTTTCTTTAAGTTCCCAATAACAATGGGTGGGAAAATGTTAACAGTGGTAGAGTTCTTAATGTACATAAAGACAGAGACAAGGTTATTTTCATTTTTAAATAGGACAAAGGTGGAACAGCCTCAGCATCTTTTGTAAAAAGGAGTAACTTGAATTGAACTAAATGAGCATCAAAAAGAAACTGATTGAATAAATTTTGATACAGTCATGACAGGAAATACTAAATCCTTTCTTTAAAAAAATTTATTAATTCATACACTCATGAGATGAAATACTAAATTAAACATTTCTTTAAACATATTTTTATTAAATCTTTCAAGGGTTACACCTGTCTCTCCCTCCCCCCAGAAGCCATTAACTGTCACTAGATCTTCAGTTATGGAGTGTGGAGTCATTAGCCACTCTGCCCTTCGTGTTCGAATGTTGACTAGCTTGACATTGTGCAGGTCTTACATAGGTACTCACAGTTGCTGTGAGTTCATGTGTGCAGTGGTCATGTCCTGTTCAGAAAACACTGTTTTCTTCTGTTCCTTCCTGACCTCTAGATTTTATAATCTTTCCATGCCCTCCTCCAGGATGGGCCTGAACAAATGGAGCATTTCTAGTGATTTTATGATACTAAATTGATAGTTTCTTTATTTGATTTTGAGTAGACAGCACAGTCTCACATTGTAGCACTGGCTGACCTAGAATATGTTATAGAGACTAGACTGGCCTTAACCTCATGACAATCTTCCTGTCTCTGCCTCCCAAGGGCTGGATTATAGGCATGTGTCAACACATTTGGCTATATGACAAGCATTATAAATTGTCATGTAGTTTATTTAAAAACACATTATTATCCATTTTACAGAGCAAACAAAGGAAAAGGAATATATACTTTTTGACAGCCACAATACTAGTAAGTAATAGAAGTAGATGTTTCAGCAGACAGTTGGAATAAGATTCCATGCCCTAGCCGGGCAGTGGTGGTGCACGCCTTTAATCCCAGCACTTGGGAGGCAGAGACAGGCGGATTTCTGAGTTCGAGGCCAGCCTGGTCTACAGAGTGAGTTCCAGGACAGCCAGGGCTACACAGAGAAACCCTGTCTCGAAAAAACAAAAAAAAACAAAAACAAACAAACAAAAAAAAAAGATTCCATGCCCTTAGGCACTGCAGCGTATGTTATGTATATGTGTAAAGTATGTACTCTGCAAGAGAATATACACAGTTTGATTCCACAATGAATTGTGTGTGTCATGTGTCAAACACTATTCAGAATATCTCACACATAGCAATTTGCTCTTCCTAAAATTCCAGGAAAGAGACACTGTTTTTCCTTATGAGAAAAACCAGGTACAGAGAGAAGTTAGGGGTGTTCAATTTCAGAGAAGTGTATGAAGTTGGAGAACTCTACTATTAAGGTGTCACAGGCCATCATGTCCAGATAGCTCTCCAAGCTCGGGACAAAATGGAGGACTCCTTCTAGGTTGTTAAAATAATCCTCCTGTTAGAAGTACTGCATTATAAAAGCATCCAGTGAATTGAAGAAATATGTCAACATCTCACACTAGCAGGTAATACAAAAACATAAATACATATTTTATCAATGCTACCACAAAAGACTATTAAAAGAAAATAGAAATTTCAAATCCCTCCTAACTTAGATTTCATCACTGGTTATATTCCATGTAGTTTTTCTTCATTTCATTGGTCCAAATTGTATCACCAATGCCCTGTCCTTAAAATGTCTGCCTTTCAAAACTAACATTCCTTTTCCGTACTTGGATTACAATAACTCATTCTCATCTTGCCGCCATACACACAACATTTGTTCATACTACTTAATCTTCCCTTCATACAAACCTAAAGTCTCCAAAGCCTTATGCTTACCCATCGATTAATAAGAATATGTACAGTATATAATTGTGTGCCTCAAAGTAAAATATCACAAGAAAGTTTTTTATTTAACCATCACAGCAAATCTTCAAGCTATAATCATCTGCAAGTTTACAATAGTATAAAGCCTCAGGAGTACAAAAAATTAAAATAAAATATGAAACCAGATGTGATTTCCTATGTTCATCCCAATTTCCATCTTTTAATGTTTTATGTGTTTTTAAATCTCCAATAACAAGCTTACTTAATAGCATAAAGACAAAAAAGTCAGCAATCATCATGTTTTAACATCTCTGCCACATATCTGGAGCCCAATATCAGTGACTCATGATGTTTTATGTAAACATGTGGAGCTTGACTTTTACTGACCAGTTGTAACCAAACCAAAATGGCCAGTCTCAAAAAAGATAAGTTACTCTGTAAAATCTACAACTAAAGAGACAGTAAGAAACCCACCTCTGTGTCTTGTTAGGGCACTTGTACTAACAGCCCTTGAGATAACCAAGAACTTCCCTCTCAACTGTTACAAGATTCCCAAATAATTTCATGCCCTGTGACCTCTGATGCAAACTCATCATCTATATCCCTGCAGTGCAGTTCACTAAATAGGCACTGTACTGGCTGGATTTGTGTGTCAACTTGACACAAGCTGGAGTTATCACAGAGAAAGAAGCTTCAGTTGAGTAAATGCCTCCATGAGATCCAGCTGTAAGGCATTTTCTCAATTAGTGATCAAGGGGGGAGGGCCCCTTGTGGGTGGTAGCCTTGGGTTCTATAAGAGAACAAGATGAGCAAGCCAGGGGAAGCAAGCCAGTAAGCAACATCCCTCCATGGCCTCTACATCAGCTCCGGCTTCCTGCCCTGTTTGAGTTCCAGTCCTGACTTCCTTTGGTGATGAACAGCAGTGTGGAAGTTCAAGGTGAATAAACCCTTTCCTCCCCAACTTGCTTCTTTGTCATGATGTTTGTGCAGGAATAGAAACCCTGACTAAAACAGGCACTTATACTGTTTTCATCTCAGGTAAATATCATCAGCCTACCCATTACTTTTCCAGATGCTATTTCAAACGTGGCATTCTCCCTTAAAATGCTTTATTCTCTGTTCCTGTCTAAAGGAAACTCAGGAACAAAAATGGATCAGAGACTGAAGGAAAGGCCACCCAGAGACTGCCTCACCTGGGGATCCATCCCATCTTCAGACACCAAACCCTGACACTATTGATGATGCCAAGAAGTGCTTGCTGACAGGAGCCTGGTATAGTTGTCTCCTAAGAGGCTGTGCCAGAGCCTGACTAAAACAGATGCAGATACTCCCAGACAACCACTGGACTAAGCACAGGGACCCCAATGGAGGAGTTAGGGGAAGGACTGAAGGAGCTGAAGAGGATTGCAACCCCATAGGAAAAACAACAATATCAACTAACCAGACCTCTCAGAGCTCCCAGGAACTAAACCAGCAATCAAAGAGTATACATGGGTGGGTCCATAGCTCCTGCTACATATGTAGTAGAGGACTGCTTTATTTGGAATCAATGGGAGGGGACGCCCTTAGTCCTGTGAAGGCTCGATGCAACAGTGTAGGGGAATGCTAGAGAGGCGAGGCAAGTGGGTGGGTTGGTGGAGGAGTACCCTCTCAGAGGCAAAGGGAGTGGGGATGGGATGGGGGGGATTCGTGGAGGGGAGACCAAGAAGGGGAACGACATTTGAAATGTAAATAAATAAAATAATAAAAAAACCCCACAGAACATAAAAAATGCTTTATTCTCATATTTTTCCTACATTATACATGCCTCAAGTTTGTTAATCCTGTCATTCCAGGATTCCTGCCTGAATTCACATAGTATGGTTTGATTTTATCTTATGACTTCTCAGTTCCTTGAAAACAAATACTGTCTTACCCAATGATGTGATTTCTAGCAGTATGCAGAGTCTAACAGCTATTACTTGTTATACTTGCTTTCTGAGCAACCTACAATAAAGGAACACTCCTTCAGTGTTATCATCCTCACTTTAACATTAACAAAACTGAAATTTCACCAAATTCATTTGCCCAGCCTCTCTGTCTCTCTGTCTCCCTTCCCCTCTCTTCTCCCTCTCCCTCTCCCTTCTCCTCCTCTCCCTATTCCTCCTTCAAGACTTATGTCTCATGTATCCCAGTCTGGCTATAACTCTCTATGCATCTAAACATGGCCTAAAACTTCTCGTTTTCCTGATTCCACTTATTTTGAGTGCTGGCATTACATTTATGTGCCACTACCCCTATTATATGTGGTGCTAGGCATGAACCCAGGACCTCTGAAACACCAGGCAAACACTCTGCCAAGTGAGCTATCTTCAGCCACAAATCCATTCTTATTGATGGGTAGAGCCATGCAATAAAATATTGTCTTATTGAAAATAATTTGGATACTGTAATGAAGAACTTAACTTCCATTATAGACCCACTTTTGGCAAACTCCTCAAAGCACAAATATGTCAGTAACTTCCAAATTTTAAAAAAAGGAAACACTTGGGTCTGGACAGATCCCTGTTTAACAGTGTGTACTGGTCTTCAAGAGGACAAGAGTTCAAATTCCAACGTCAATGTCAGGTGGCTCCCAACTGGTTGTCTAACTCCAGGCCTCTAGGGCCTGTACTCCTACCTTCAGACAAGCACAGATAACATAATTAGTACACACAACTTCACACAGACAGATATATAATTAAAATATTTTTTAATCTGAAAAAAAGTTATAGCTAGAAAATGTACCCTAAAAAATAAATTAGGAATATAAGGAAGAGTACGCAGACATTTTGCAGTGAGTGGAGAGTGGGGGTGGGGGAAGAAGAGGAAGTACCAGGAGCTGAAGAGACTATTGCACACATTGCAAGGCTGACCTCAAGAAGAAAAGGGCAGACTGCAAAGCACGTTTCAGCAAGAGAGTCTGGTGGGAGGCAGGAAAAGAGAACTTTCCTGTGTCAAGACTTGGGGAAATGTTGCTATGTTGGTCATGTCCTGCCTGGATCTGTTTGTACTGACCTTACAAGCTAAGGCAACACGAGTTTATTTGTCTCTTTTCTTCACATGCCACACTATTTTTAATGAATTTTCCCCCTCTTCACTGTGCCAGAGGAGGCAGGAGTGGCCAGCAGAAACGTGGCTGGCCTCCCTTTCTAAACGAGAAGGGGAAAGAGTTAGCAGAACTGTAGAGTGCCTTAGTTTTTCCTGTTCCTACCCCAGAACTTGGCAGATGGGCAAAAGAAGAGAGAGGTTAGCTAGTGGGTATTAATTACTCTAGGGAGCACATTCACCCTTCTTTTCAGGGCAGGTGGGTGGGGCTCTCTGTCCTCTGGTCACTAGGCACCAGCTTTTCTCAGAACAGACACCAGTCTACATCACAAGGGGCACTTGCTCCTTAGCCAGTCCTGAGTGCAAGCCCTTAGCAACTCTCAGAGAGGAAGCAAAGCTTTTTTTTTTCCAGACTTCAGGAAGCCGGTAACCAAAAAGAGAGCTGACTGGAAGGCATGTTGGACCCAATACATTTGAAGAGCAACTGCAGATGAAAACCATGAATAATATTATAATTTACTATGCCAGCATGTCAGGCTCTAAGGAGGTGCGTAGGAAGTGCCTCAGCTGGAGGGAGGCAAGAGGAGGGGATTAGAGTAAAAACACCATAGTTGGGGACTTCAAGATTTTGTTAAGATTATCATGTCATTTCTGCCTTTTTTTTTTTTTTCAGTTTCCACTCTTGAGTTCTGTTATCTCCAAAATTAGGGCTACATGCTTTTTCTTTTAGCTAGTATATCAGGGTAAAATAGGGGGGAAACCCCTGAAATGGGTTAAGAAGATACACTCATTTAAAAGGGGGTATGTTTCATCTGCTCTAAGAGCAAATGGTAAGATAAAGGCATACAGACCCCAGAGAAATCCCCAGTTCCCACACCTCAGAAATGTATTGTCTGGGCTAGGTCCAGACCTCAGTTCTTTGCTCTAGCCACCTCCTATTTCTTTGGTATTGTCAGAAAACAAGATTCAGTTCCTGGGTGTTGGGGAAGAGGGAGAAGAGGTCAAGTACCTCTTAAGTACTGAGTGAACAATTTACAATGTTTCCCTTTTTAAAGTATTTTAAAATAAATCAAATTCCATCCTGTGCTGTACACAGCCCTTTTGACTCCCTGACATTGATTTGAGGAAGGGAGAGAAGGGGTGTCATCGTTGGAAGGGCCGCCTCACTTTCTTCCGCCTTTTAGGTTTGACTTCTCCCTTGGGTACTGAACTGTTGGGCCTGGAAGTCGAAGTGGTCCCAGGGCCAGGGTGAGGTGCAGCAAAGAAGTTCCCATTGGACATCGGCCCTGGAGGTACTTGAAAGATCCAGCTCAAGAAATCCTGCAGGTCAGCAGGAGGGGACTCTGGAGTGGCCCTCTGCCGGCCACTGGTGCCCGGTACCCGAGAACCAAATGAGATGTGGTATGGAACTCTGTGGGTATCTGGGGAGATTCCCACACGCTGGCATCCAGTCCACTCTGTGATGTCATACACCTTTCCATCCATCAGTGCAAAGTAGGTGATCTTGAGGCCCAACATGCTTGACTCTGCCTAGAAGTCTCCTTCCTCAGCAGGATGCAGCCTGATACACTCAGAACAATATCCGGCACTCTTGGGTTCTCGGTCCATTTCAAACCTCCTGTGCTTTCCTTGGCATCTGCTGCACATCATAGTATTCATTGCCTCCTTGAGATCATCTTGCAGCTTCAACAGAAACTCATTCACTGACCGGCTGAGCTCATTCTCTGCCATTCGTTTCATCTCATATTCCTTCTGCCTCTCTGGGTTGCTGACAATGTCCCAAGCTGCCCGCCAAACTTTGAAGGCCTCCTCAGCCCGAGGATGGTGATTTTTATCAGGATGAACCATTACAGCTAGCTGCCTATAGGCCTTCCTTAGTTCAGTGTCAGATGCTGTAGCGTCAACCCCCAGCACAAGGAAAGTGTTTAGTTCATCCTCAGGGTCCCCAGCCATGGTCAAGAGCCTGGCTACTTCCTCTTCAGCTGGCAATATCGCCCACTAGCTACAGGTGCATTGCCCTGTTTCTTAGTCCTCTGCTTGACCCAGGGCAGCTCCAGCCAGCCCCACTGAATTAATCTTACCAGCTGCTGCCATGGCCTGCTATCTTTCAGCAGAGTCAAGCAATGATGCAAGGCTTGACAATCCAGTCAAGAGAACAGCCAAGCGGTCTTATCCCTCCAGCCTAACCGGTTGCCCAATCCCACCAAAAACCTCCAGCTCAACTGTAGACATCCCAAAAAGAGGGCTAGAGCCAGGAGGAGGAAAGCACCCACTACCCTAAGAATACGGGCGAACAGCCCTGCCACACAGAAGCAGCTCTGACTTAGAAACTGGAACATCAAGCGGGCCCAGCCCCCCAATAACCTGGTCCAGACCCCCACCCAGACTCGAAAAAGGTCCAGGTCACTGCCTTTCAGCATCCTGCATTCGTAAATGAGATGGCCACAAGTTTCCACATACTCTCCCACCAATACCAGAAGTTCAATCAGCCACCAGAAACCTGCCCGTCCAAGCTGACATAGTTCCTCTACTCCCCACAGTCCCAGGCCTTTGCGCTTATCTGTCTGACTTCGTTTTCGGGCCAGCCGATGACGATCTGGGGCCTTGGGTTCTCTGCATCCACTATCCCGAACATCCATCCTCCTTGGTCAGAAAACGGTGTCTCTGCCTCCGGGACGGGGGTTTCTTTCCACTAGACACACGTG
>CM052722.1:53820813-53889262 GCA_028551405.1 Uromys caudimaculatus | reverse complement strand
CCTGGCAGTTACAAGCAGATGGAATGGAAAGAAAAGGAGGACTCCCATCCTCCTGGTACCCAGTCTCATTCTCTCTTGAGAGTTCCTGGTCCACTCCTGACTCTTCTGAACATGTCTCGCTCTCATCAGGGTAGCCTCCTTCTCTAGGTGGTCCTGGATCCCTTGGAGGAACATGGCTTGGATCCGACCAATGGGCTGGGTTTGGAGGCTGTGTGTACTTAGGGCCGGAGTGCTCTTTGAGGCATCGTGTACCATTAGGAGTCTCTGTCGAGTCCCTGAGTCCTGAGAATAAAAGTATTTCGGGGTCCACAGAGGATCCTGATGTACTGAGGGAGGAACCACCACTGTGGTGGGCTCCACACAACCCTCTTTTTCCCGGGTGCTTCTGGGCCATGACCCCGGGGCTTCCAGAGGATTTTAGGTCACTGCTATCATTGCGGAACAGCGGCGGTAACTCCTCCCCCCCCTCAAACAGCTGTGCCTGAGGCCAGGGGGAGCTACAAGAGCAGCTCCCCCGACTCCGCCTCCATTTCCGCCTTTTAAAATATTATTTTATTTTACTTTATTTTATCATAGTGGATGGAAGTGGGACATGTAAGCACCTACCAAAATCACTGTTAACTCCTTTACTCCTGTTGTGCTCTAAGAATTGACTGATCTTAGAAGTTTCTGGTATCTTGAACTCAACTACCTTAAGGAATCCAATAGTTTTGTCAATATTTCAAGTGTACAAGAAATAGTGAGCTCCATTTAGGATGGGAGAGAAAAAAGAACACACACACACACACACACAGTATGTATATAGCTCAGATCCCCAGAGAAGACCAAGCAACGCATAAAAGGGCCAGTTGTTTATTTCTAACATGTTGGTATATTTTCATAGGTCACATTTCTTACACAAAATGATGAATTATTTTGAGCAATATTTAGGAAGTATTACAGAACAGCATTGCCCAATAGAAGCATAACAAGAGCTACCTAAGTAATTTAAAATTCATTACTAGTCATTTAAAAGAGAAAAAAGTGAGACTAATTTTAGTATATACATTTAGTGTGTGCGTCCCGACCTGTAATCACAAATGGTGACCTTCAAAAACCAGCACGCACTGTACTCACATAAAGACAGAAGGACTGGAATTTTTACCCTTCAGAGTTCGACTTTCAGGACAACCAATAAATGGTTGTCAAGCAGTCATCACATTCTTGCTACACATCACACACAGTAGGTGAAGGGAGAAATGAGATTTGATCTCAGCCTAGGAAAAGGAGATTGCTTTTATATAAAGCCTGGTCAAGTAGTTTACTATATTTGCATAAAAATAAGAAGCAGTTTTAAAGAAAATAAATTATGACATATTTCTCTAGTTTTAAAATAGCAACAACAAACAAACAACAAGTGACGTAAATGCTATTGGGCATAACAGCCTACAGCAAGGAACGATTTCAAGTAAGAACCATAAAGAATGCAACACTAAACTGCTGATCTATGACACTCACACTGTTTCATAACCATCATCGGGCTAGAACGGATTACTCCTAGTACTAACCTCAGCATTTCTACTACTCTAGATCTGAGGTGGAAGTGATGCTAAGGCTGCCAGTCTGTGGATCACGAACTGAATATCACTACTCTATGTAACTGTTCTCTTAACGGGTTTGTCTGGAGAGGTTTAGAAAAATACTATGCAAAAATGACTCAAGTCTTATGCAACATATTTTGCAATTTTAAAACTTAATGAGAAATTAGAAACACCGAATTTTGGAACATTAGAAATTTCTCTGCTGTCCTTTGCATACAGACAAGAATTTTTGAAGTATAACTGGGTTACTTTTTTTTGGTTTTTTTGTTTGTTTGTTTATTTTTTTTGATACTTTATTTACATTTCAAATGTTTTCCCCTTTCCAGGTCTCCACTTTGGAAACCCCCTATCTGATTCCCCCTCCCCCTGCCTCTATGAGGGTATTCCCCTACTCACCCACGTACTCCCATCTTCCTTCCCTGGCATTCCCTTATACTGGGGCATCTAACACCCTCAAACCCAAGGGACTCTCCTACCCCTGATGGCCAACAAGGCCCTCTTCTGCCACATATGTGGCCAGCACCATGGGTCCCTCCATAAGCGTTCTTTGGTTGGTGGTCCAGTCTCTGGGAGCACGGGGGGGGGGGAGGGGTGTCAGACCAGTTGACACTGTTGCTCCCTCCATGGGACAACAAACTCTCTCAGTTCCTTCAGTCCCTTCTCCAACTCCTCCACCTGGGACCCAACGCTCAGTCCAACAGTTGCTGTGAAGTGAAACTTGGGTGTTCCAAACTTTTGGTCTAATATCGGCTTATTAGTGAGTACATACCATGTTTGTTCTTTTGTGACTGAGTTATCTCGCTCAGGATGATATTTTCAAGTTCCATCCATTTGCCTGCGAATTTCATGAAGTCATTATTTTTAATAGCTGAGTAGTATTCCATTGTGTAAATGTACCACATTTTCTGTATCCATTCCTCTGATGAGGGACATCTGGGTTGTTTCCATCTTCTGGCTATTATAAATATGGCTGCTATGAACATAGTGGAGCATGTGTCTTTATTACATGTTGGAGCATCTTCTGGGTATATGCCCAGGAGTGGAAAAGCTAGGTCCTCAGGTAGTATTATGTCCAATTTTCTAAGGGTCTGTCAAACTAATTTCCAGAGTGGTTGTACCAGCTCGAAATCCCACCAGCAATGGAGGAGTGTTCCTCTTTCTCCACATCCTTGCCAGCATCTGCTGTCACCTGAATTTTTGATCTTAGCCATTCTGACTGGTGTGAGGTGGAATCTCAGACTTATTTTGATTTGCATTTCCTTGATGACTAAGGATGTTGAACATTTCTTTAGGTGCTTCTCAGCCCTTCGAGTTTCCTTAGTTGAGAATTCTCTGTTTGGCTCTGTTCCCCATTTTTTGATAGGGTTATTTGGTTTTCTGGAATCTAACTTCTTGAGTTCTTTGTATATATTGGTTATTAGCCCTCTATCGGATGTAGGATTGGTAAAGATCTTTTCCCAATCTGTTGGTTGCCATTTTGTCCTATTGACAGTGTCCTTTATCTTATAGAAGCTTTGCAATTTTATGAGGTCCCATTTGTCGATTCTTGATCTTAGAGCATAAGTCACTGGTGTTCTGTTCAGGAACTTTCCCCCTGTACCCATGTGTTCAAGAGTTTTCCCCACTTTCTCTTCTATTAGATTCAGTGTATCTGGTTTTATGTGGAGGTCCTTGATCCATCCACTTGGACTTGAGCTTTGTACAGGGAGATAGGAATGGATCAATTTGCTTTCTTCTTCATGTTGACCACCAGTTGAACCAGCACCATTTGTTGAAAATGCTGTCTTTTTTCCACTGGATGGTTTTAGCTCTTTTGTCGAAAATCAAGTGACCATAGGTGTGTGGGTTCATTTCTGGGTCTTCAATCTATTCCATTGATCTACCTGCCTGTTCCTGTACCAATACCATGCAGTTTTTATCACTACTGCTCTGTAGTACAGCTTGAGGTTGGGAATGGTGATTCCCCCAGAAGTTGTTTTATTGTTGAGAAAGTGTGTGTGCAGGTGTGCATGCATGTGTGTGTATTGGGTAGAGGGCTATGCCAACACACACATGTGGGAGCCGACATAAACCCAGAGTGGGTGTCAGGTTTCCTATAGTTACAGGTACCTGGAGCTGGCCAGCATGGGCTCTGGGAATGAAAATTGTGTCTTCTGAAAGACCAGCAAACACTCTTAACTGCTAAGTCATCTTTTCAGCTCTAACTGTGAACACTTCCCAACAAGAAAAAAATTGTGCTAGCATCCATCAACATGAAACTTTTAAAAATTCACTAGTAACTAACTATGGGCATGAATAGACTTCTAGTACAATTTTCAGTTAGCTTTTTAAAAAAATGTCTGTCACTATATTTAACATAGGTTTACATACCTAATCACTGCAGTGTTCATAAAATTAAAGACAAAAGCACAGTGTAGACTTTGATAAAAGGTAAGTTTAAGTCTAACAATCTACAACAGAAAATTTGAAATTATATGATGTAGAAAAATCATATTCCCTACAATTATCTAGAGTGCTACTGAATATTCAGATGCTAAATGCATCCTTGCATTTTTTATGTTGAAATAAAGATATAAGAATTTAGTTAAGATGCTTCTGGTGATTCTAAAGCATAGTAATATCTCAGAAATATAGGTCAAATGGAAATTCCATGCACATTTTAATTACCCTTCCCTCAAGATCTCTACTCTGTTTTTTGTAGCTTCCCCAATACATCAGCTTTACATTTTCTTGCCATTTTCCCACACATTCAGGTCATACATCCTCCTGCCATCTGGTGACAATGAATTATTTATTGATCTTTCAGGTGTGAGTTCTCATGATGGTCTTGGTGATTTCTCCCTACCAGAATGTAGCTTCATTTTCCTTTAGGATTCAGGTATAACCTAATGTCTACTTCTCTCAGAACACAAATAACAGGCTACAGCTATAGACTCTTAAAAATAGTATCTGCCAATACTTTTTCATGTTTTTTCTACAATGTCACATTGTGTTGAATAATAACAAATTCACGAGATACAATGGTTTCACTGACAGTATTTGCCAAGTAGCCTTACTTGCCTTGATAGCTTCCTCTGGAAAATTTCTTTTTCAAAATATTATTATGATTGCCTGTATACATACATGTAAATACAACCTGCTTGACTCCATTTAGTGTTGCTTGTGTGCATATGTTTTTTGTAGGGATGACCCACTTGGAATTGGATAACTATTTAGGTAACTCATCTCTGGGAAAGACTGATTCTTCCTCTCTCAGCAGTTATTAGTTGTCTCTAGTTCTTCATCTGTGGGTGGGGGCTTGTAAGAACCAGTAATTCCTAACAGCTTTCTAAATATTATCCTTATAACCATAGATGATAAGTGTAGCTCCCACCCATCAACAAAGACATTTCTTTCTTCATCAGATGGAGACCATTATAGAAAGCCATAAAAACTACTCAAAGTACAGGAAACAGCTGACAATGAGGTGCCCAGCTCAAGGTAAGACATCCAATACAAGTCATACACCCAAGGCTCTGGGAAAGTTGTGGAAGAAGGAATGGAAAGATTTGTGAAAGCCAAATGATCAGACTTTCTGCTGTGAGAAATCTGAAAACTGACAACATCAGGTAAGAACCAACATTTCTTATACGACATGTGTTGGGCAACATTCTAAAGTGTTCTGCACGGCAACTTCATTTAACCATCTCAATTTCATGATCTATACATGAGAAAAATAAGCTGCAAAATAAAAATTTGCAAAAGACTGCAACCAGTAGGAAGGTGAGAAAGCAGCAGTGAGTCAGAAGTCTGTAGCCATAAAAAGAAGTTCTGTAGTTCAGGCCCTTTAAAAAAGATTCTTTATTTTATGTGTATGAGCATTTTGCATGTGCCTCTGTGTACCATGCATGGACAGTGCTCCCAGAGGCCAGAAGAGATTATTGGTTCCCCTAGGATTGAAGTTAAAGATGGTAGTGAGCTACCATGTAGGTGATAAGACCTAAACCCCGGTCATCCGAAAGACTAGCAAGTGCTCTTACCTGCTAAGCCATCTCTGCATTCTAACTTGAGCCTTCTTTTAGGCAAAAATCCCAGGAAGTTAGAAGATTGTCAATCCTGAAAGATAGCTACTTTTAGGGGTAATAAATGAGAAATGAGGCCTGCATTTTATTTCAAAAGTCTTTCGAGAAAAGCCCAACAACCTTTCATTGAAATATTGCTACATAACTATGGTGTTTAAGTGAGTCTAGGGTGATGAAACTGACGGTAGTCACACAGAGCCCCATTCCTCCTTTACAGTGAAGCAACATTTCAAAATTTCCCGTGCCTCCAGAGAAACTAAATGAAGACCACCTAATGAGAACAACTGAAGCCTAATTATTCAGAACGTGGTAGAAGTTAGGCATCATCACTAGTATTTTGCAGAGACTTTCAAAGGCCGGCAAAAAATGGGAAGTTTTGTAAACGAATGAAATCAGGTGTGTGCCAATTGACAGCTATTGGCTGTAAGATGCTGGAAGCAGGATAGCTAGAAATAGGCAATCCCATGTGATAACAGATTTTCTCTACCTGAGGTCACCAGTTAGGGAGGCTAACAGTTAACGTTGAAAGTCGGGGACTGGGCTGGGCAGTGGTGGCGCACACCTTTAATCCCAGCACTTGGGAGGCAGAGGCAGGTGGATTTCTGAGTTGAGGCCAGCCTGGTCTACAGAGTGAGTTCCAGGACAGCCAGGGCTACACAGAGAAACCCTGTTTCGAAAAACCAAAAAAAAAAAAAAAAAAAAAAAAAAAGAAAGAAAGTCTGGGACTGATTGCTACAGAGACTGTGGTTCAGACTCATGAATGGTTTGTCACAAAGGCTGTGGTTTTTGGTTGTGCTGATCAGTACAAGCTATGGCCCAGTGTTCTACTTCCTTTTTTAAAATCTAAGATCTGGCCACTCCCAAAGAGGCTCTAAACTGCTGTCCGTGAACAAGGAAGTATAGAAGCCTTCTTGAAATTCAGGAAATGAAGGGTGGGAAATAACTGTGACCCTGGTAACCAGTAAGTAGAGCGATACTGCAGCCATAGTTTAAAAAAATCAGTTTCTCCCTTAGAAAAAAAAAATGGATACCATGTACAAATAAGTCCTTTCTCTTTAAGATCTATTCTCACAGGTTTCATACACAAACTAAGAAAACTGAGGATTCTCGTTTTGCTTATTCAGTGGAGTTACCCATAAAATACTTAATCTGGGTAGCAAAAACATTCTACTAGTTTTGCAGATGCAAAAACCTAACAGCAATCCACTGAGAAGAGACTCTCCAGTAAGAAATAGATAGGTGACGCCCACACACCTACACACACACACACACACACACACACACACACACACACACATCCAATAATTTCTGAGATTTAGGAAGTTGCCTTATTTGAATAAAGGGTTTTTGCAAATGTAATTTAGGATTTTGATATTTAAGATAATGTAATGAACCAAGTACATCCTGACATTGATTTTCAAGCATCTTTATAAGACAAGTCAGAGAGAAAAAGAGAAGGATCAAAGAGGCAGACTGAACTGATTGCTGCACCAACAGAAGCAGAAAGCAGGCAAAGAATCTTCTTTTTCTGTGGCCTTGGTGGGGCACACTACTTTTAAAATTCTGGCCTTCAGAGCAATTTTTTTTTCAAATTCACAGGAAACTATTGCATCCTCTAACTGTGATCTCTTAAAATAAAAAGAGAAAGAATCCACACCCTAGAGTTATGGATGAGGTCACATTCCCCTTTACAATTTCAGAAGCTAGATCCAAACTATTTCCAAGGTCCTACTATGGTTGCAGAAATGAGTAGACTAGGATAAGGGCACTCTCATGTCCTGAGTATCTTTTATAAACTTTAACACCAAGGCTGGGAAAGGCAGTTAGCCACATCATGAAGGTCATGTCCTAACTTCTTGTCTCTGCCTTGCAAAAAGAGGTTTTGTAAATCAAAAAACATGTTCATTGGTAAGATGTAGACATCTGAAGTTATCAAAGTCACATTCAGAATGCTCTAATGTTATAGATATGGTACATAAACCCCATTTATCTTTCAAACTAAAGAAAAAATAAAATGAAAGCTACAGTAATGTGATACTATGTTAAGAGTTAGCCCATATAGACAAAATGTACAATTCAAAATATGTGGAAGAATGTTAGAGTTTTCTTACTAGCAGATTTTGTCTTGTTCTTTATAAAGCAGCTTCTTATAATAAAAGAATATTTGTAAGCCACATGGTAACCTTAAAGCAAAAATTTGTAAGAAACGAACCAAAAATGATAAGCAAGAAATCAACATGACAATGGAGGCTATCAAATAATTATAAAGGTAAATTATAAGTAAAAAGAAGAAACAAACACAAAACTAGAATTATACATTCAGCAATAACTTCTCTATCAAGTCTCATACCAAAGTGCATAATTTGACTCTCTAACTAGCACAGAGTGACTCCACCAAGGTCTATGTATTGTATACCTCATCTCTAAGAATATACATGGACTGAAATCTAAAAGAAAGCAAAAATAGTCACAGCAGTATCACATAAAATAGATTTTAAATGAAAAGCAGAAAAAAAGCAGAAAAAGGTGAAAAATAACAGTAACTGAGGCAAGACAGCAAGAATAAATAATGTATTGAACTTAATATCACATCACATGAATATATAAAGCAAATATCGATAAATGTTAAAGGAAATATATACTGCAACATAGTAACACCTGATGACTTTAATTCTCCTTTTATTAATAGAAAGGTCACTCAGACACTACATTAGCAAACTTAAAACTATACTCAAAGCCCAAACATATACCTATACTGCACATCCCAGTGAGCACTGCCAAATACACATTTTTTTCCCTCTTGAGCAGAATATTTTGTAAGATAGGTAATATCACCAGTCACAAGCTACGTCACAACATACATTTTTAAAACCCTATAAATACCTCTTCTGACTTCTGTGTAATAAAACTAAAGCCAGAAATCACTTGCTCGGATAGTTTGGAAACAACAAAAATGTGTGTAAATAAACAATCTACTTTTGGACAGCCAATGGATTGTTGAACGTGTTGAAAGCTAATACTGAGAAAGTCAACAAGGAAATTTTAAAAAGCTACAATAAAGTGAAAATTGGAAAATCAATCTATCAAATCTTAGGAGATACAGACAGAGGGGGATTGAGAAGAAACTTTTGTGCAATCAATGCTTACATTTCACAGAGTGGGGATAGTTCAAACACATAAATTATTACTATTTCTCAAACACCTGAAAAAAGAAAATCATACTACTTATAAAAATTAGTAGATAAAGTGTAATTAAGATTAGATCATAAATAAAAGACTAAAATATCCAAAAACAAGTCATTGTTTAAGAAATATTAAGAATTGTAAACAAAATCTTAGGCTAAGAAAAGGGGAGACGTCTCTAGTAACATCAGGTAAAAAATGCAGGATTGCAACTGCCACCAGGAAAATACTAAAGACTGTCACAAATTATTATGAACAAGTACATATCCACAGACTGAACAACCTAGAAACACATGGCAAATTCCCTGACTCAGAAACCTTACCAAGACTGAATTTCAATAAATAAAACACCAAACAGAGCTAGTTCAATTGGAGGCTGTTTGCCTATCATGTGTAAGTCCCTGGGTTCAATATTCAGAAATATAACAAATAACAAAAGACAGCTTAAACAGATCAACACTGTGCACTTATAATCTATTTTTAAATTGTTTCCAAAAAATGAAGAAGAAGAAATCTTCTAGGTTGATTTAATAAGGTCAACATCATTCTGAACCTAAAATCCTGCAAGAATACAAGATAGGAAAAAGGTTACGTGGTGATATCCTTAATGAACACAGATTTTATAATATTTGCCAAGGGTCTGGAGAGATGAGTCAGTGGTTAAGAGCACTTGCAGAGGACCCAGTTTCAATTCCCAGCACACATGGGGCACCCAACTGTCTGGAACTTCATGACTATGACACCTTCTCCTTGCCTCCAAGGTCAGAAGGCACTCACATGCTGCAGACATATGTGTAGACAAATCATCCATTCACATAAAATAAAGAATGAAAAATTTAAATGTTTACCAAAATTATAGCCAACCCAATCTAACAACTCTAAGATAAAGAGAGATTTATCAGAGAGATGATAAGGTGGTTCTCCATACGTAAGTCAGTAAATATGATACAGTACATCATCAGAATAAAAGACAAAAATCCTATGATTGGGCCTTTAAGATCACTCAGCAAGTAAAGGAACTTGTTGTCGAGTCTGATGACTTGAGTTCAATTCCCAGGAATTAATGGTAAAGGGGGAGAATTGACTTCCACAAGTTGTCCTCTGACTCTTCAACTTGCTCACTGTAGCAAGTGCTGCAGCACGTGTGCATTCTCTCCTCTCTCTGTCTCTGTCTGTCTTTTGATCTCTGTCTCTCTGTCTCTGTCTCTGTCTCTCTCTGTCTCTCTCTGTCTCTCTCTCTGTCTCTCTCTCTGTCTCTCTCTCTCTCTCTCACACACACACACACACACACACACACACACACACACAGACACACACACAATGGAAATTTTTAATCTTAAAATGAGCCCAATACATACAAACAGGCACCTGACAAAATCAGTATCCTACCAAGATAAAACTTCCAAAATTAAGTATAGGAGGAACATAATGAAGGCCATTTATAACAAGCCCACATGCAGTTAACTTTGTACTGGATAGCAAAAGCTTATATCTCACCTGGAACAAGTGATGTCTGCCCTTATCACTTTTATTCAACATAGAGCTAGATGTCTGGCAACAATGATTTATTTAGTGAAAGAAATGACAGGTATCTAAATTGGAAAATACGTCAATTTGTCACAAATAAATACAGTTGTATATATTAAACATCTCAAAAATTTCAGCAAAGAACCTATTGTGCTGGCTAGTTTTTGTCAGCTTGACACAAATCTAGAAGAGGGAAAGTCAGTTGATGGACTGCCTCCATTAGACTGGCCTGTAGCAAGTCTGTGGGTCATTTTCTTGACCCAGATTACTGTGCGTGCCATCCCTGGGCAGGTGGACCTTGGCTGTATGTGAAAGGGAGCTGAGCAAACCAGTATTCCTCCATGGCCACTGTTTAAGTTCCTGTTTCCAGATCCCTGCTTGTGCTTTCCTTGCTCACTGGCTCTACCTGTAAGTTAAAATAAACTCTTTCTTTCCCTAAGGTTCATTCATTCAATGTTTTACAACAAAAACAAAGAAGCAAACTGTGACATGATTCAAGTACAGAAACATAATCATAGCCCTATGCAGCATTCATAAAAGTTTGACCTGGTCCAACCATCCCCAAACTGCAGGCCGAGCCCTAGTTGTGCAGACTGTGTTCCAATCAAGTTTGGTGAGCCTCACAGACTCCCAACCATCCATGTGTCTCTCAAAACCCAGATTTAGCCTTAGTCACTCACCCATCCAGTCATGGGAATTCTCAGAACCTTACTCACCTGTTCCATCTCCAGGCTTAGCTCCAGTTGCAGTCTTTGTACTGGCCTTAGCCTAGTGAGTGTTCCAGATCCCATTCAACTATGCCACCCTCACATTCGTAGGCACAGCTCTAGGAGATCAGTTTGTGTAACAACTTAGGCAGATCCAACCACTTGTCCCACTCACATACTTTCTTGGTTACCACTGAAGTGGAATAATCCCCAGCCTTCCAATCAAAAATTAACACTGACTATCCAAAGGATAGACCTACCAACTCTTCATATATGAACAACCAAGTGTGAACAATGACAAAATTAAAACCAAACTTACATTTAACAGAGATAGTCCTGAAACTCATAACAGATGTACAACTAATGAGTGAAGTCCACATACCCAGGTCACATCATAAAAACACAAATACAAAAGACCAAGATAGTATGTCTCCTTCCCTGAACCCACCAGCTCTGTATTCTCCACTGAGAATTAACTAAATAATACTAAGAAATGTTCTCCAATGAGAATTCCCTAGATAAACCTAAGGGCACAGAATTTAAAAGAACAATCATAAATTTCATTGAAGAATTCAAAGAAAATAAAGAAGACAAAAACAGCTCAATGGATTTAAGGATGCTAAGAATTCACTGATTTAAGGACAAGAAAATATATAGATAATGAAATGATAGAGACAATTCAGTATTTAAAGACTAAATTTAAGAATAAGGTAGAAATACTTTAAGAAGAGAAAAAACTCTGAAGCTTAAATAAAGATGGGATTGAAAAACTCAGTAACACACTTAAAAAACTCAAAGGAACACGAGACTAGATAGTAGAAAATAGAATATCAAGATGTGAAGACAATGTAGAAAAATTGGTTGACACAAGCAAAAACTATGAAAAGTATCTTAAACATAGCAAAGAAATATATTCGAATCATGTCATTTGCCTTTCAATTTTACAAGAGGTTATAGTTAAGAGATTCTTTTAAGCCTTAGAAGAGATCAAATCTTTAAACAGTGTTAAGACCGTGAAAGAGTATGGGGATATTTGAAGTTGGACTAAATGCATTTTGCATTATGATACAGCCATGAGCCTATAAGGACCAGGGAGTAGAATGTAGAGGTTTGAATTTAAAATATATATATATTTCTATGCCCTTTCCTGTGTCCTTTTATTGTTGTTTTGGTACTTTAAGAGGCTAACACAGAAGGGTAAAAGAACTCTCCATTAAACCCAGAAAGAAAAACTACACCTCCTCTTTGGATCCTGTCTGGAGTCACAGATGAAAAAAAGAAAAAAATATTTCCTATGTTCTTGGATATTTGATGACTTCATCCTTAGTTGCTAGTGCTGCTTGCTAGGGTAATGCCTCCTTCTTAGAGGAAGTATGTCACTAGCAGTGAGCTTTGAGAGTTCATAGCCTTATCTCTCTTGCAGGTTGCTCTCTGCTTTGCTTGTGATTGAAGATGTGATCTCTTAGTTTCCCACTCCCAGCTACTACCTACTGTGATGTAGTCATCATATGAATTATAACCCTCTGAAACTGTACGTCCAAATAAACTCTTTCTTTAAGTTGTTTTAGCCATGTGACTTTATTGAAGCAACAGAAAAGCAACCAAACTTGGGAAAGACTCTAACTGAGGCAAAAGAGGCTGTAAGACACAGAGAGACAAACGTGGCCAAATCTAACGATCTAAGTCAAATTCTCAGGATCCACATAGTGGAGAGAAGAAATTCCTTCAGGTTGTCCTGTGACCTCCACACATGAAGGGCAGCATGACTACATGTTCTCACACTCAAAATTGTAGCAAATAATAACAAAAATAAAATAAGATATAATAACAAATAAAGATGTCTTGGTGTTTAAGGGTATATACTGCTCCTGCTGTGGGCAGGATTTCTTTTCCAGTACCCACATCATGTGTTCACAGTTCCCTGTAACTTCAGCTCCAGAGAGAGCAAAGCTTTTGATCTCCAGAAATACCTACACTCATGTGCAGAAGCCTCTTCACCACCCACACTTAAAAATTCAATCTTAAAAAACTAAAAATTAAAAAATTAACATATTTAGAATGTAGTTGGAGACTATGCTGATTTAGTGAACTGATGGTTGTTGATCTTCCTCCAAGAGCAATGATCTCACAGCTCAGGCCATTATCTGAGTTTCCAGTACTAAGAATGATTTTCCTTTTGTTAAACAGGTTGTAAATACAATTAGAAACCTGTTGGTTATCTGCATGTATGAAATAAAAAGAGGAAAAAGAGACATTGAATTTGAAAGAGAAAGGAGTGGTACATGAACAAGTTTCGAGGGAGACAAGGAAGAGGGAAATAATGTTATATTATATCAGAAACTAAAAAATATGTTTTTTTCAAAAGATGCCATGATCAAAAAAAAAAAAAGGCTAGCACAATTGGAACTGAGACAACAGAACAAGAGACTAGGAATGAGAAAATGGAGAGATGTTGATTAAATTGGTAGAACATATAGTTTGGCAGGAGTGATATGTCATGGTGTGCTACTTACTACACAGTGCATATTGTACTTAAAATGTTTCAAGTATTTTCCATAAAGAAATAATTTACTGCATATGTTTATCTGATTAAACATATATACATGCATACATTCGTGTTCTGTAATTACTGTATTCACAAGCACATGTACACATAAACACATCGTTTTAAAATAAACCCTTAAGCTTATTTAGCACCATTTGCTCACAGTGTCGCCTCCAGCTCCTCCACTGCTGCCTCCCCAAGTCACTGCCAGTGCAGCTCTGGCAGCCCAGCTCTGCTGTCCTATGCGCCTGGAACAATATTTGGAGTTCTTCTTACAAGTTGTCAAATATTGACAACAAAGAACAGTCTGAATTAGATCAAGATTTGAAGAAGAAGAAGAAGAAGAAGAAGAAGAAGAAGAAGAAGAAGAAGAAGAAGAAGAAGAAGAAGAAGAAGAAGAAGAAGAAGAAGAAGAAAGAAAGAAAGAAAGAAAGAAAGAAAGAAAGAAAGAAAGAAAGAAAGAAAGAAAGAAAGAAGAAAGAAGAAAGAAGAAAAAGAAAAAAAATCAAACCTCTTCAGCTAACTGTTCAGATGATGCAACCTTCACAGATTCTTGCAGCCATCCAGGAAAGTCTTGATGGTCTGCTAGATACATCAACAGGAAAAACACTGAAAGGTTGCCTAAGGTAGTCAAAAGATGAGTGAATGCTCTCAAAAATCTTCAAGTTATATTGTCCTGGCTTTTGTTGATTGTGACAGGAGTCATGGCTGTCCTCTGAGAAGCTTCACCCAGCAGCTGACTCAGACAGATACAAACACCTACAGCCACAGTGGATGGATTTTGGGGACTCTTACAGAAGAATCAGAGGAAGGATTGAGGCCTAGAAGGGGATAGGAACTCCACAGGAAGACCAAGAGAATCAGCTAACCTGGATCCTTGGGGCTCTCAGAGTCTGAACCACCAACCAAAGAACACACACAGGCTGGAGCAGATGTGCAGCTTGGTCTTCCTGTGAGTCAGAACAACTGGAATGTAGGCTATCCCCAAAGCTGTTGCCTGTACTTAGAATATGTTCTTCTAGCTGGGCTGCCTTGTCTGTCCTCAGTGGGAGAGGATGCACCTAGCTCCCCAGAAACTTGAAGTGCCTGGGCTCAGGAATACCCTGGAAAGATTCAACCTACTCAGAGGGCAAAGGGAGTGGGGGGTATGGGAAGGATTGTGGGAGGGGTGACTGGGAGGAGGCAGTGAGTGAGCAGGATATAAAGTGAATAAGTAAAAAATAAATTAATTAATTTGTAAAATCTTCAAGTTAAATGATCACAGATAGAAGCCAACCTCTATGAGGAATTTCATGATCTTGCGAGAACGTATGCTGTTCTCTTATCAGCCTTTATTTGATATGCAATTTGAGATCATTAATGCAATTCATGAACCTATAAGAGAAGAATGTGAATGGAAACCAGATGAGGAAGTTGAAGTTTCAGAGGAGCTAAAAGAAAAGGCTAAGACTAAAGATGAGAAAAGAGATGAGGAAAAGAAGACCATAAAGGAATTCCTGAATTTTGGTTGACAGTTTTTAAGAATGTTGATTTGCTCAGTGATATGGTTCAGGAACATGATGAGCCTGTTCTCAAGCACTTGAAAGACACTAAAGTCAAAGTTTCAGATGCTGGCCAGCCTATGAGTTTTACGTTAGAATTTCACTTTGAACCCAGTGAATATTTCACAAATGAAGTGTTAACAAAGACTTACAGGATGAGGTCAGAACCAGATGATTCTGATCCCTTCTCTTTTGATGGACCAGAAATTGTGGGTTGTACAGGGTGCCAGATAGATTGGGAAAAAAAGGTAAGAATGTTACTTTGAAAACCATTAAAAAGAAGCAGAAACACAAGGGATGTGGGACAGTTCGTACTGTAACTACAACAGTTTCCAGTGATTATTTCTTTAATTTTTTTTTGTTGCTCCAAGTTCAGTGTTATACTTCATTGGAGAAGCTACTGAGGACAAAGATGATGATTTTGATGAAGTTGAAGACACTGATGAGGAAGAGGAAAAAGGAGATGAGGAAAACGATCCAAACTATGACCCAAAGAAGGGATCAAAGCCTAGCAGAGTGCAAGCAGCAGTGCACCAGAGTGTCTGGCCTTGAGAACCACCCGCCCTGTGAGAGCCTAACCATGACTCATTTACTTACAGACCTATGTTTCTATATTTTCTTGGTACAATCAGTACGTTTTTAAGGGAAAGGAAATTGGTATTTTTGTTGTTGTTGTTTTATTAATCATTTTATTCGTTTACATTTCAAATGATATCCCCTTCCAGGTTTCCCCTCCACAAACCCCAATCCCATCCCCCATCTTTGCCCTCCCCTTTGCTTCTATGAGAGTGCTCCCCCCCACCCTCTCCGACCCCACCCCTCCAGCATCCCCCTACACTGGGCATCAAACCTCCACAGGACCAAGGACCTCCCCTCCCGTTGATTTCAGACAAGGCCATTCTCTGCTATCTATGTATCTGGAGCCATGGATCTCTCCCTGTGCACTCCTTAGATGGTGGTTTAGTCCCTGGGAGCTCTGGGTGATCTGGTTAGTTGATATTGTTCTTCCTATCGGACTGCAGCTCCACCAGTCCTTCCCCTAGCTCTTCCATTTGAGTTCCCAGGGCTCAGTCTGATTATTGGCTGTGAGTATCAGCATCTGTATTGGTCAGATGCTGATAGAACCTCTCAGGAAACAGCCATCCCTGACTCCTGTCAGCAAGCGCTTCTTGGCATCATCAGTAGTATCTGGGTTTGGTGTCTACAGATGGGATGGATTCTTAGGTGGGGTAGTCTCTGGATGGTGTTTCCTTCCGTTTCTGTTCCATTTTCTGTCCCTGTCTTTCCTTTGGACAGGAACAATTCCGGGTTTAAAAATTGTGAGATTGGTGGGTGACCCCATCCCTCAACTGCGGGCTGTGCCTACAGGTTCTATCTCCTCTTTGTAGAGTTTTTGAGTGAAAGACATTGCCATTGGCTCCTGGGAGCCTCTCATTTCCCTGGAGTCTGAAACTTTCTAGTTCTTTCAGTCCTTTCTCTAACTCCTCCATTAGGGACCCAGTGCTCAGTCCAATAGTTGGCTGAGAGCATCCACCTCTGTATTTGTCAGGCTCTGGTAGAGCCTCTCAGGAGATAACTATATCAGGTTCCTGTCAGCAAGCGTTTCTTGGCATCCGCAATAGTGTCTGGGTTTGGTGACTGTATATGAGATGGATCCCCAGGTGCGGCAGTCTCTGGATTGGTTTTATAGCATAAAATAAATACCACAGAGTTTTAGCTCTCACTGGATGCTGTTTCAGTTTGTACTGATTGAGGCTATTGCAGAGGGTTAGTTTGAATTCAGGGATGCCTAATTTTCTATACTGAACAACGTTGGAGGAGAGAATACGCATGTGTTTTAATAAAAGTGATGTATTATAGATAGTATTTTTAATAGAAAAGTGAAATTCCATCTGTCAGAACTGAATACCTTGAGTTTGTGGTTATTCTAGTCCTCCATGCTGAAGGGATGAGGAGTGCCATGAGCCATGCTGTTTACTGTGCAGAGCTAAGAATGGATGGTCATGATGAAACAACCACCTCACAGCTCTGTTGAGACATAGTGGGGTAAATATCACATACTTTCTCAGTCTTACAAAAGGCTCAAGAATATTGGCTCTCTATAACATGAGTGTAATATTCAGGAGCATGTAGCTCCTGCTCTAGTAGGAATGAATGAAATTAATGTATTATTTCATGAGATTGAAGGCTTTTGGTATTTTTGAGTTAGCTCCCCCTGCTTCGGATATTCCAAGTGACTACATTGTAATAAACCCTAAAGTGGTAATGGGGCCATTACAGGGAGAGTGGTATTAAGTTTTCAATCACTGAGAGCCACATTTAAAATACCTCAGGTTAATTACTGTTCATTTGGGGGAAAGGAACATTTTTGACAGGGTATATTAATTGTATTGTACTTGGAAGAAAGTCTATAGTTCCTGCTGTAAAAAGGAGGTGATAGACTTTTTTGTGAAATTTTAGTATTAAGCTCTGAGAATGTGAACACATTCTGTAGCTGACCTTCCTGAGATTTTTAACTATTGGAAATCCTTAAGGAATTATATTACTTCCTTTATATTGAAAATGACTTGGTTGTATTTTTTCAGATGGTTTGTGCTATTTTCTGTAATCATAATTCATCTAAACACAACTTATTTTTTTTAATGTTAAAGTTTATAACCTAAAGATAGTATCTCATCTTCGGTGAACTTACACCCTTCCTTCCGCAGGAAGTAGCTGCTGCAAAAGTGAAGGCGTAACTGGTTGGCTCTTGTATAATGGGGATATGCTGGGGTCAGTGTTCATTATAACAATCTGTTAGTCCCCAAATGGTTCTATTTCACTCTAGAAGTCTGAAATATGTAATCTTAAATCCTTAATAAAACTGGATCTAGTTTTATAAAAAACATAAAAATAAACTTAAAACCCCTAAAAGAAGTACCATATGACTCAACTATACCATTCCTCAGCATACAAAGAAAGATGCTGAGGCAACAGACCACAGAGATATTGCTTATTGTTGTTTGCTCAGCACTACTCACAAGAGCTGTTACTGAACCAGTCAGGTGTCCATCGATGGGTGAATGGATATAGAAAAATTAGATATTCTCAGAAAGACAAATATTGCATGTTTGTTTTCTTTCATCTATAAAGGATGGATTTTCTGTAGAAATAAAGTATTTGGGGGATATGCATCATGAAAGTAAAATAGTAGAAGTGAAATTGGGGGAAGGAAGAAACAAAATTTCTATAGGGACAAAAAGGTCTTTTGAGCAAATGGTGCTTGGACAAATGAAAATCCACATGCAAAACAAAGTGACCTTAAATCACTACCCTCTAGCACACACAAAAATATATCACACACATAAGTGTAGAAAGCATGGCTGTAAAAATATTCAGTGAAAGTATAGGAATGATATCATCATGACCTTGGTTTAGGATTGTCCCCCTTAGTTATGATAGCAAAAGTAAAAAGAAATAAATGATCAACATATGGACTTTTTCAAACTTAAAACTTGAACATCAAATACCTATCTTTAGAAATAAAACCCATGGAATAGAAAATAACATTTCACATCTTGTCTACAATAATAGATATGTAATCCTATTATAGAAGAAATTATTATAATCCATTAATAAACACATCAAAGCTAAACAGAGGACTGGAAAAGATATTTTTCCTAAAAAAGCTACACAACAGCCATAACTGCATAAGAAAAATGTTCCACATATTTATCCACCAAAGAAATGTAAACCATGACTACTGAGATGCCATAAAATAGCTCCTACAATGGCTATATTAAAAAATATATAAGAATAACAAATATTTCCCCAGCAGTAAAGAATTTATCACATTAGTACCATGCTAGTGGTGATGGAAAATAGTAAAGTCAATTTGAAAACATGTGGTAGTTACTCAAATTTTTAAACAGAATTGCCACATGAACCACACTTACAAATATGCAAAGTAATTGAAAACAGGTGTTCAAATAAAAATACATCAGCACTCATAGTAGAATTATGCATGATAAACAATGGTAGAGATGTATAAAATATATACCCAATGATTAATAAAGCAAAATGTGATCCTACCCACATAATAAAATATTATCTCACAATATAAAAGAATAGATGCTTTATTCATCAATGACTTACAAGATGTGGCATAAATGAAATTCAAAAGCATTGTAACTGAAGGAACCATTAACCAACAATCAAATGCTTTATGATTCCATTCATGTGACACTTGTAGAACTGTTAATGCCATAAAGATTAAAAGTAAATTACTGGTTGTGTATAGCTGATGGAGTAAGAACTAACAGGTAAGGAAGTATGTTCGATGCTGGAGTATTTCACACGGAGCTGATGACTGCACAAAATCCATGGAATCTTGCATTTTAAATAGGTAAAATTTAAAGTATATAAAATACCTCAATGAGAATGTTAAAAAAATCACAGAAAATAAAAATTACATTAACAGTTGTGAGCCACCTTGTGTGTGCTGGAAACAGAACCTGGTTTCTCTGGAAGAGCCTTAAGTGCTCTTAAACTCTGAGTCATCTCCCCAGCCCCATGAATGGCTACTGTTTCTAAAGAAATTTAAAAATTAGTTACAAAGGGATGACTAGTAATATTTAGAAACACGGATTGTGGAAAGGGAACAGAAGACCAGAAAATGAAAAGTAATCAAACATGAATCACTTAATTGGTTTTATTGAAATTCATCAAATGAAAAGAAGTATTAGTGTTTCACAGAAAAAGATTAATGTTGTACTTTGTATATTTTAAACACCACCAACAAAATCCATGTGAGTTCTACTTTTTTGTTATTTTTACTTAAGAGTGAAGTCTGATTTCACCAAAACTCCCTGTACTCAGTCTTTCCCTATCAAAACAATTTTTGTTTCAAAATTCTCTATTTATCTATGCTTAGGTTCCCAAAGAAGTGTCCACATTTAGCAATACAATTAACAATTCATAGTGTTTTTGAACATGGAACTTTTTCTGAAGATCTACATTTCTAAAATGCAAATCAGCTCTAAAATGGGAAATTCACAACTTACCAGGTCTGATTTAGAAACACAAATATGCCAAACATACTATGAAAAGCAGCAAGAATTCTACTTCCAAGCAGATACTGTGGAATTTTTTTGTTTTCAAAACTCATCTTAATTCTCAGACTTTTATTTCCTTTTCTTTCATGTATCAGGAATGTTTCTCAGTTAACAAAATGAGAGACTCAATTCAAACTTCTACTTTAAACCTGCGGAATTCAGGGTATTATCCCATGGACATAAACACCCTCCAATGCATCTATTTTTTAATAATGCCTACCCAGACAGTAGTATTTAATACAAACAAAAGTTAAATTGTCCACAGAGAATATTGCAAGTTTCACATGTAGCATTTAGCAATGTTAAGGAAAAACATTGGCTAAAAGTATTTTGCTAACTCAAAAATTCATTTAAAGCACTGCCTTCCATAAAGATCCCCAAAACTATTTTTTTTCTTTTGGTAAAAAGAAAAAGAAAAAGAAAAAATGGAAGACTTTTGACTCTGATTCACAGTTCAAAGTTTAGGTCACTAAAAATTGCCTTCAATTTGTTTTATATTGTTGTTTTGTTTGTTTTGGTTCGGTTTGGCTTTTCTCCTTTCTAAACACCTATAAACAACAATTACTCAACAAAATTACTGTATAACATTTAGAATCGAGTAACACATAATTTTAAAAATCATTTATTTTAAAGCATCAATTCACTTTTAAGTTTCAGTAAACAAAGCTATGGCTTCATTATATGTTGAATTTTTGCCAAGTACAGTCTAGCAAACAGCAGATACAGTGATAATAGGAATTTGAAGTAAAAGGTGTTTATTTTTTAAAAAAAAAATCAGGTACGAGACAAAGGTACAATATCAAAATCTTATGGTTGAATGCTTTGGGTCTCGCTTATCTTCAATTTCAAAAGTTGTTGCTTTTCTTTGATACTTGTACTTTCTCAAAAGATCAAAGTGTGCTTAGTGATTCTTTCTACTTGGACGGATGTGTTGAGTCTGCCTAAATTGAAACTAAAAGCTTACCTATTAAGAGCACTATCATTCATGATCACCAACAGTATTAAAGCAGGAGACAAGGGCCACTACTACACCTGTCAGCAAACACCCAAAGAAAATAAATCTTAAACAATAAGGGGCAAGATACTGTATAACTGTCAGTTAAAAGTCTGTGTTCTTTGCAAGGAAGGGCCAATTTCAAAGGAACTGCAATCTTTTCTCCATGACCACATTTTACTGAGGCAAGCAACTTAGAGACATGATTATAACTGCATGCATAAGCAAGGAATTTGTCAGTTGAATGCACTCAATGCTTGTCTTGTGGGAAGTCAATGACTTTGGTCCCTGACTATGCAATAAAAGGTTACCTTTAGAAACCTGAAAAACATGTGGCTCAGGACATACATGTTTCTTTGATAAAAGGAGAATGTCACAATCACCATAGGAAATTACAATGGCTAACACATCATGAATGTAACCTGTAAAAAATACATTTCAACAACAGAATATCACATCAAAATATCCATGTTCACTAAAGATAATGAGGCATTTTTGGAATAAGAGTCTCAGACTCTCTCTCTCTCTCTCTCTCTCTCTCTCTCTCTCTCTCTGTCTCTGTCTCTCTCTCTCTCCTCTTTTAATTTCTTAAAGTTGAAATGAAGATATCCATAAGTTACACAGTAATATAAAAGAAGGAGCATATTGTTTTTTTGTAAAATCCTTAACATGAAATGCCTTGGCAGATAACACTACTCTACAATATCTACTTAAAGTTTACAGCAATGCTACTCTATGATATCTACTTAAAGTTTTAACTTCATCTCTCATTTCTTACTACCATGTTCACATTTTCATTATGCTTGTTTGCATGCGAGAACATCAACTAATCTATTATTTCAACATGTAAGCCTATTTCTTTTGAAGCAAGGATTTCTATAAAAGCAATGGAGATTTCATTATTTTTCAAAATGCTGAAGGAAGAACATGGAACGTTCATGCTTGCTGCTTTGCCTGGGCTTCTGCTTCCTGGAAAAAAACAAACAAACAAAACTTACATTTAAATATCAGAATGCAGATGCTCTTATGCATTTTGGCTAAAATAAACTATGTCAAGTGACTAAGATTATTCAAAAATATAGTAATTACTCCCATGAGTCTAAAAAAGGCTTTAAAATAATTAGCAGAAGTTTTCATCATGCCAGAAAGTATTACGTCGGCGGTTGGAAGAGGATGACCATTACATTCTTACTCAGCTGTGGAGCTTGTATACCACACAGCCAACTCCTAGTCATGATAGGCCCCTGGGAAAGTGATGATGTGACTTTTAGGGGTTACTAACTGTTTTCTGATTGGACTTGAAACCTGCTCCACAAGAGGAAATTCATATCTGGTTCTATAAGCCTGGTAAAAAGCCCATGAGCAGGAAGGTCACAGGCACTGGAGGAACCCACCATTGTCTGTTAAATGGTCCTGTTGCATTCATCACACTGCCTTCTAAATGACTGGGTTTATGACCATATAGTGCTACTTAAAAACTTGGTCAGAGACATTTCTTTTTGCTGTGAACAGCAGTTGAGAACGAATCAAAGTACTAGGAAAAGTGACTGTTGAATCCTCAGTCATGAATGGATGGGACATCTGCACCACCCTCTCCAAGTCTGAAAGTGCACTTTGGAAAAGGAAGTGGACAAAATAGCCAGAGAATAGGAATGGTATAGAATGCTGTCTTTGGGCACAGTATAACCTTTACACTCATTTCATGAACTCACAGTGAGGTTACCTACAGAAGACGAGTCTCTGAGGATAATCTCTCATGTAATTAAGGGAGGGGCTTCTGAGGCCCAGCCTCTTCTTGAGAAGCTATTGGCAGTTAACAAGTAAAAGTTGTAGTTAACAGTTAATGGTTGCAGTTAATGGTTGCTAGGGGGTAGGAAGTAATTTTTCCTCAATGCTAAATGGCTCCCTATCATATCAGCAACCCTTTTTAAATTCATATGGAAAGAAGAGGTTAAGGGAGAGGAAGACAAGGTAATGGGGTGAATATGATCAGAATCCATTACATACATGTATAAAGTTATCAAAATTATCAAAAAGTACAAAATGCTTTTAAAAACGTGGCAGAAAATCAAACCATAACACAACTATGAAAGAGCAACTAGCATATGCAGCTGGGGAAGCACTTATATAATAATGTGCATAGCCTTGTGTCAAATGTTCCTTCACATAAATGGACATCTATTTCCAGGGACTAGTACTCTCCCAGTAGTCACATTCCATTTTTCCTAATGAAAGAAATTACTAGCATGGGCATCTAAAACAAAAGAGAAATCTATATTCTCAGTAACTGGCTCTTAGGATGCATCTAAACAGACACAGTGGCTTATGCCTTCAGTCCCAGTACTGGAGGAGAAGGGCAGAGGCAGGGGGATGTGTCTGAATTCAAGGCCAGCCTGGTCTACAGAACAAGTTCATATTTAATCTTAGGAATAAAATACAATGTAGGACCAGTGAGATGGCTCCGAAGGCAAAGGAACCTGCTGTCTAGGAGGCAAACCTGATGACCTGAGTTCAAATCTTGGAACTTTTACCTACACACATGCTTTGTGGCACTAATGCTCCCTCCTAACACACACACACACACACACACACACACACACACACACACACATACACACACACATGTGCATATACACTGAATAACAAAAATATTAAAAGAAAGTAAACAAGATCCATAAAATATATCCATTTAAGTTAGCAATAGCTGTCCCCTGGCCTCCATATGCACATGCATGCTCATGTACACGCACATTATGCAATACATACATACAATGATAATAAAAGGCGCAATTACATTTTAAAAGAATATCATATGAACTTCACCCTGTGCCTACCCAGGCTTTGAGTTAATTAATTCAGGATGCAGATCTCAGCTGGGCTAGTCAATTATGTATTCTTGGACAAAGTAAATTAAGTCTTTGTTTCTTCTGTAGAATTTCATTCCAAACACTTAGCTTATAAAGAACATGTGAAGATAAGAAGATGAGAGTTGGTATCTACAGAGTGTGCAGCTCAGTGAGTGACCCCATTACAGGCACCAACTCGTTCTGATTTTCCTCTGCTCTTGTTTTTGACTGAAACTAAGTTCACAGTTAGGTAATATTAATTTTGGTTATTAATCTCTTGAATAGATTATTTTCAGTGAAGATAGGATTGTTTCACATCCCACGGCTGAAGCAGTTTCCATGGCCACTTTCCACACATCCAAACAAGATTGCCAAAATCATCTTCCTAACCATAACTAGCATATTAAAAGCTTACTGCAAGCGGTTTTTCTAGCCAAATCATTTTCTCCCTAAAGACAAATGACACCGGATTTATATTACTTTACTATTTCCTATCTTCATATCATCACTTTCACTACAAAATAAGAACTGCCAGTGCTAAGAAGTACTTTCTGAATTGATAGAAGCAAGAAATGAGTACTATCCCTTTTAAGTACTCTGGGTACACAAGGGGATTGTAGAACATATTTGTCCTCTACAAGAACATACTTTATGGAAATATTTGCTGGGCAGTTCTTTTAGGTAGCAATCTTTCTAGTGTATCAGTTTTCAATAATTTTAAAGGGTATGTACTATTAGTGATTTGAAAATTAAGGAATGAGAGAAGGCCATTCCTATTGGCTACCATCCATTCTAGGCTTCTTTTTTGCCTCATGAACAGATTCTAAATGTAATTAGAGAATTATCCAGTAAATACAAATCTATAACTCATTTCTATATTTTTCTATAAGTTATACAGTTACCTCTTATCAACAACCATAAACATCCTAATTAGACTAGATTTTTCTTATATAAATACCTTAACTTACAAATAAGATTGTTTGCAACTACCAACAATAACTAATAACAGTCCATTATGACAATAGACTATATAAAATTTATGTGAATGTGGTTCCCCCTCCTTCTCTTTTTAAGCAGGTGGTACAAACGGACTGGATAAGCTTAGCAAGGCAGCATGGGATGGACTGGGATGGGGAGCAATTTTGTCATATTACCCAGAGTGACACAAACATATAAATCATTTGTTCTAGAATTCTCCGTGTTTCCAGACCAGAGTTGACAGAACTATGGGAAGTGAGACTGCATAAAAGGAAGCCAAGATATAATTTTTCAAATGTCAACATGAGCTTACAGAATGGAGGAATATATTTGGTAGGTTCTATTGTTGGACATTTGTTTCCAACATTATAGACAATAGACATATACATAATATATATATTTAAATTATATATGACTTTCATATTTTATCCATAAAGTTCAATGATGAATTAATTTAATTGACACTCTTTTGAAACATTTAACATTTCAGCAAAGGTTTGAGATTATGGATTATAATCTGAATCATGCTTTTATCCAACCTTGTTAATTGTCAACGCTTGTAATGTGACTTGGCTCATTTGACTTCTAACTCCATCATTTGCTTTCTAAAACTACTTCACATAAGGCCCTCTTGATCGTTTTTGTGGACTTTAAAGCATCCTAAAGTAGAAGTCTTACTATACCATGTCATTCGTCTAATGCTCACACTGCACACACCTACCAAATTTGTCTTAAGAAACTACTGAAATAATCATCCCATTAGCCGAGTATGGTGGTACACACCTTTAATCCCTTGGGAGGCAGAAGATGAAGGATCAATATGAATTGGAGCCCAGACTAATCTATATAGTGAGTTGCAGACCAGCTAGGGCTACAAAGTCCGACAGAGTCCAAACAAATAAAAAACAAAAATCACACCATTGCTCTCCCAGATTCTCCATGGTGACTTTTGGGTGCCTAATGGAAAAAGGTGAAGCTACCTGATACAGCAATCATAACCTGGCCCCAAAGTACCTAGCTAATCTTAAACCTTTTAAAACAGAGCCCTTTGTTTAATATCCTCAATTCCAAAGTCACACTGCACTACATTTTTGTCCCCTTGACATGAGATAATCATGTATATAGCTCTATGCACCTATGCAGTGCTTTTCTTTGTTGTCCTGCCAAATATGACTTAGTATCATTTCAATATTTTGAAATTTCCAACAGGTCAAATAATAGCTTTCTACTCAAAACTTCTCCAGTCTCTTCAATAAGAAATGATTATTGTCCTCAATTCCTGTGGACTTTATTTATGACAGTCTTACAAAATTGACCACAGTGTGTCTTCAATTATAATTACTTATATACCTACTTATTATATAATCTTCTGTACATATACACTCACTAGGTTATAAAGAGAATGTAAGGATTATTTTCATATGTTATGTTTTCTTCACCATTGATTTCAGTGCTTGACAACTGATAAATATTTGGTGAATGAATGGATCTTAATTTTAATTGAAGGAAACAAAGGCATCAGCCACAAGAAATAGACTGTCCTTTTGATTTTTTTGCAGTCTCTGATCTGCATTAAACTCACTGGCTTAACTTTGGTCTTACCAATTTTTTAAACAACAATAAGAAAAACACTGTTCTTCTGGCTTGACTCAGTTTTTACAAAGCCTAAAATATAACGTTTATCCATGGGAAAGGAATGTTTGGCAAGGAAGCAGAACTTTAGAATGAAACAAACATATTTACAAAGTCCGTCTGGTGAAAACATAGATGCTATTAGAGGTTCTCAAGACTGAAGAAGGAACTAGAGATTAAATAAATTGCTGATCATAAAAATCTACTCTTAAGAGTGGAACACAGATGGGTGCTACTGGGGAAACCTATTTTGATTAAATGATCTGGTACAAAACAAACAAATGGAAAAGGCAAAGGTCTATTGAAAGTCCCTAGCTTGGAGGCATCTCACTGGACAAGTAATTCTGGTTTTGCTTTCCTTCTTTATCTGGGCTCCCTAGGGAACACTGTCACTTGAAAAATTAATTTTTCTTGGCAAGGAATTAAATACCAAGTTAGCTAGCAATTTAGTGACCAATTTTGTAACTCCAAGGTTCTTTTTATCCTTGGATAGCTGACTATTCATTTACTCTTACAGAAGGTAATAGCTGCTGCTAAGGAGAGGACCATGAACTAAGATGCTTGATGGCCATGTAGACCTGAGCATGATATCTGGAGGTTTAAAGCTGGCAATCACATCTTTGAGAATGAATAACGATATATCTGTTGCCTCAGGAAGCTTGATAGAGAAGTTCACTTCTCTAAGTGTACTTCACTAAGTGTACAATGCACATTTATCTGACCCATTAGGGGTTAAGTATATTGCCACAAACACTGCTTTAGACTTAATCTGAATATTTAACAGCCATGACTTTTATTGATTAAAAAACCCAGCAGCAATAAGATGGTCAGCAATGAAGGAAACAGAGGAATCATACCTTTGAACCAGGTGGTGCTGTCAAGCCTAAAAAGGCATAAACTGCATTATTTTCTCGGGCTTCGAAGAAGGCATCATAATCCTTTGTGAAAAGAAGACAAGAAAAATTAGCAGTCTGCAACCCAATAGAAAGAGACTAGCTTGACTGGCTGACAGGATCAGGTGTCTCCTTGGGGCCTAAGCTCCATAATGCTGAAATTCTGGAAGGAATAATAAACAGAGAAACAGACAGGCGGGCTTCTGAGACTACACATGTGTAATACCAACTGTGGAGGCTGAAGCAGAAGGATTACTACTAGTTCCAGGCCAGACTACACTCCACAGGGAAATACTATCTCCAAAAAAAAGCCTGGTATGCAGCTCCCCAGTGAGAAGCAGAAATGGCTGGTGTGCCATTGGAAAACGTTTACATTGCCAGCTTGCAATATCTCAAAGTTGGTTTGTATTCATCTTAACTTAAAATAGCGTGGGATTTTTAAAAAAGCACATTATAAGACAAAAAATAAATAAAAAATAAATTAATTAAACCTCCAAAAATATCAGTAAAATTTTTGATAGCTTTTGGATTTATGTTTTTTTATGTTTTTATGTTTTTATGAGAGTTCCATGTGTGTGAGCGTGTATATCTCTGAAGTTACATGTGTGGCTTTTGTGTTTTCTCTTCAACTGTATTTTTTCCTTGTTTGTTTTGTCCTTTGATGGTTTGTTTGCTTTTGTCCTATTGTATTTTACTTTACTGTCTTTTTAAAGGTAATTTCTAACAATAGAGAGCAAGAAAAGGCACAGATTTGGGTGGGTAGGGAAATGAAGTCATGGGAAGAGTTTGGGGAGGGAAAAAGGTAATTATATATTGTTGGGAAAATCAACAACAATAAACATGCAAAGAGGAAAGGATGGCGAAAGGGAGAGATGGCAATTGGATACTATTTAAAGTGAACTAGAAGGTAAGCTGGTCTTCGGGTCAGAAAATGCCAAATGGTTTATTGCACATCACACCGGAGTTACAGCCGCTTGCATTTTCCTCCACCACTTAAAGCAAGCGTTTCTCAGCAGTAGATTGCTTCTTTCCAGTGGGAAGCTCATTCCAATTCTCCATATTTCTCTTCCCTTACTGAATTTAATCGTGATTTCCTCAGGCTGAAACCAATATTAGCTACTTAAGGCCAGAAGAATAGTGGGGCCGTACTGTGTTTACTAAGAGAGTAAAGAGTTCTTGAAATATGAGCAAAGAAAGCTTTAACCCTGAGTATACAAGAGAATCCTGACATGTCTCAAGTTGGTTCATTTTAACATTGCTGTCCCCCTAAGCCACTAAGCCTTCCTCAAAAGTAACAAGTGGACTTGTCTACAATTTTAACTTGTAACCAGCAGCAAACATAGTAAATGTCTATTTTCTGTACGTGGACTTGATTAGTGTGATTTCTAGATATGCACAGGGAAGGGGGGCAGTAAATAAATAAAACAATAAGAAAAATAAAATAAACAAAAAACACATAGTCCTTTCTTTCCCTCATATTCTTCATAGTCTGGACTTAAAACATATTGCTTTATGAAGGACAATGTTAAGAGAATCAAAAGATGACTTGCAGCACGGAAGAAAAGAATTGCAAAACGTCTAAGTAGCAAAAAATTCATGTCTAAAAAATACATAAAAATCATGACATAATAGTAATAAAATAATAAAATTAAAAGTGAGACTGACTAAACAGACACTTAAAGAGAACGGAAGGATTGCAAATAAGCACATAAATGTGTGTTAATATCATAATTTTGATCATTATATAAAAACATGATAATACTACCAAGACACCAAGCTATTTAATACTGATTTAAAAGGCTGACAATATAGGTCTGAGACATGGCTCAGGGCTGCATCCTTTGTCTATTGTGTGTACAATACTGGGAAAAATATGTAGCAACATAAGAAAAAGCCAACAGACACAAAACTTCTGACAATATCAGGAGCTGAAGGAAAAGACTGAGTACCAGAACCTGTGCAAAATGGCAGTCAATCCAGAAACATTCCACATTCCTTATAAATTAAAAATATAATCAATGTGTTAAGCAGTAAACACATCCGTGGGATTTACCCCTGAGAAATGAGAATTAGTGTTATACAAAAATCAGGAAACAAATGCAGAAAGCACTTATAATTACAATGGCTCAGATTTGGAAAAAATGAAAATGTCTACCAACATATGATGATATATCACCACCCAAATGTATGAGGGGGAAATGTATTGATGCAGACTACAACTAGATCTCAATCACAGCCAATTCATTGAAAGAAGACAGCATCAAAAGACTGCATACTGTGGGACCTTATCAAAAAGACAAACTTAGAGTGATGAGGATAGATTAGCGCTGGCCAGGGATTAGAGTAGGCATAGCATATACCTATAACGGAATATCATGAGAGTTTGAGAGATGGGTCTGCACTTTTATAGAGGCACTAGTTCCACAAATCAATGCATGTGTTAAAATTCAGAGAAAACCACATACCAAAAAAAGTCACTACCATACACTAAAATTTTAAAGATTAAATGTACAAAATGCAATTACATTTTAAGGAAAATGACAAAAACTAAAATATATAAATTCAAGTTAACCCAACTAAAAATGGATTGAAATATCCAAATAAGACATGCCTCAAATGATTATCTACAAAGGCCAATAGGCTTATGAAAAATGTCCATCATAATGAATTACTGAGGAGCTCTAAATTAAAACCACAGGGAGATACCACCTTTAACCATGCAAAATTAAGGTTTTTCAAAAGGACAACAATGTAATGAGTATTGGGAAAGATGTAGAGGAAGTAAAACCTTGTGCACTATTGCATACAAATGTAAATTAGTACAACCATCATGGAAGATGAAATATAGAGGTTCTCCAAACCATTAAAAAAGAACTACCTTAAGCCAGCCTGGTCTATATAGCAAGCTCTGGAACAGCCAGGACTAAATAGGGAGACCTGTCTTTTAAAAAAGTAGAAAAAGAAAAACAAGGAGGAGGAAGAGCAAGAAGAGGAAGAAGAGAAGGAGGAGGAGGAGGAGGAGGAGGAGGAGGAGGAGGGGGGAGGGGGAGGGGGAGGGGGAGGGGGAGGAGAAGCAGCCCATGATCCAGCAATCTCCCTTTGTGGTACACATCCAAAGGAATTGAGGTCATTATAGGTCCTATCACTCATGGTGGAGGCAAGAGAATTGTCTGAGTTTAAGGCCAAACTAGTCTATAGGAACCCTGGGTTTAAAAAAAGCAAAGAAACAAATAAATGAAATGAGTCTGTCAAAGAGATTGCTATAATCAGATATTACTGCAGCACTAGTCACAACAGGCAATATATGAAATCAGCTTGTTTCCTGCAATGGATGAAGGAAAAAAGAAAATTCTGTATGTGTACATAGTAAAACACTATTCAACCTTTAAAATAAAACTGTTATCTCTGACATGGATGAACCCAGAGAATATGCTAAGCAAAATAAGTCATCGAAAATGCACATACCTTGTGTTCTCTACTTTTGATTCAGTGAATTTACATATAAAGTTAGCATTTTACCGAGTATCTGAAGTAATATATTTCATTATGGAATTTGTGTGTGCTGTATATGAGTTGTTGTGTGTGTGCCCACACGTGTACATATGTTTGTAGAAGCCAATGGTCATTATCATATGTTGTCTGCCTTATATTTGGGCACAGGGTCTCTCACTGAAGCTGGAACATTACAGACATGCATTGCCTTGCCCAGCTTCTTCACTGGGAAACTGAGGAGATGAACTCTGCTTCTCGTGCTTCTGCAGTAAGAACTTAATGAAGTCACTTCTCCAATCTTGCATTATGGGATTTTTGTTGCTTTGCTTCCCCTCCCCTCTTCCCCAACTTGCTTGTCCCATCTCTCCTCCCATGGTTCTCTTCCTTTCTTTCTTTCTTTCTTTCTTTCTTTCTTTCTTTCTTTCTTTCTTTCTTTCTTTCTTTCTTTCCTTCCTTCCTTCCTTCCTTCCTTCCTTCCTTCCTTCCTTCCTTTCTTTTTCTTTCTTTCTTTCTTTTGCTGTTTTCATTCCCTCCACATTCCCCCTTTAAAACTTCTTTCCCCCATCTTGTGGTCTTTTGCCTAGTTTTATGATGTTTCTCCTCCCCCCCATATATTATAAATAATATATATATATATATATAAATTAAAATCCAGGAGTCACATATGAGCGAAAACATGAGTATGCAACTTTCTTTTCTGGAACATTTTCCTTAAGATAAAACATGTCCAGTCCAAATACAGAAACCCACAACTAGAGAGTGAGAGACTTTGGAACACTAAGTCCTAAATGGGATGTCTCTATCAAATCCTTAGGACTGAGAAAACCCTGCGTCAGAGACGATGGAGGCACCAAGGAAATAAGGGTTTCTAAACACAGCAGGACCCATGCAAGTATTAACTCACAGATACTGAGCCGGCGTGCACAGAGCCTGAACAGCTCGAAGCCAGATTGAGTTCCAGCATAGAAAGAAGAAGTGGACACTTGCCTCCATTCCTAACCCAGAAGATATCACCAACTGACAAAGGCTCACAAAGGAAAAACTAGTTCTCTCCAGTACAGTATATCACTGGGTATATAAACCACATTTACAGGCAGTTGTGCCCAGCAGTAGATGGCCAACACAAAATGAACTTGGTGGTATTTATAGAGATTTTTTTTATTTTTATTTTTGGATATTTACTTTATATACATTTCAAATGTTTTCCCCTTTGGAAACCCCTTATTCCATTCCCCCTCCCCCTGCTTCTTAGAGAGATATTTTTGTATCATACTTTGGACATTTTTTTGAGACATTTTTTGGGTTTCTCTGCGTAACAGAGCTCTAGCTGTCCTGCACTTTCTTTGTAGACCAGGGTGACCTCAAACCCATAAAAAAATCCACCTGCCTCTGCCTCCCAAGCGCTAGGATTAAAGATGTGTGCCACCAAGCCCAGCCTTTTTAGACATTTTTTTCTTTTATCTCACTGGTCTTTTGCCTGTATGTTGTGGTTTCTGGTTTTGTGTTTTTATGGTGTGTGTGTGTGTGTCTGTGTGTGTCTGTGTGTGTGTGTGTCTGTGTGTGTGTTTCCAGTGCTTTTAATCTATTCATTTATTTGCTGGTTAGTTTTCTAAAGAGTCAAAGAGAAGGTCTGTAGTCTGATGGGTGGGGAAGAGGGGAGGATCTGAAAGGAGTTGAAGGCAAGGAAACTGTGATCAAAATATTTTGTATGAAAAAACTATTTTCAGTAGAATTACTAGTTCCATCTAGTTTCTTGTAAATGTCCGGCCTTTGTTTCTCATTATAGCTATTTATCTGCTGATATACAGTTATCTGTGTTCTTACTCACATGTGAAATTTAAGCAAATCAAGCTTACAAAAGCAGAGAATAGACCACTGGTACCAACATATGTTTCTTATCTTCCAGATAAACTGTTGGGTTCCTTAGACAAATGCAAAACTAGCTGGATTCTGATACCAAATCTATGCTGACACTGGTAAGTTATTCAAGGTTTAAAGACACATATACACTATCTACACTTAACAAGTGGTAAAGAAGCAAAGTATATAATTCAAAAGAATCAGTGTACCAGGCATTGTAGCACATGTCTGTAATCCTAGCACTTGACAGGCAGCACTTGACAGGCAGAAGCATAATCAGCCTAGGTCAGCTGGGGTCATAAAGCCCCTTCTAGGTCACCCTGAACTACAAAGAGAGATCTTGGAGACCCTGTCTCTAAAGGAAAAAAGCACAAAAGCCATACAGGAAAGTATTTTTATTGTCAAAAAATAATAAAAACAACTTATGTAAGTCTTTAGATTCCTGTGAAATAAAGCAATTCTTCATTTGTATAAAATTCTGGTAATATAATACCGTGTAAGGGATCTACTTGTCTTGGTTCCAGACATACACACAAAAAATATGTTTGTGACTCTAAAGAGAAAAAGAACATTTTTTCCTTAATTTAATCAGGTCAATTCAATTATTCCACAAATATTTATTAAGTAGGTAATTATATAGACTAAATGCCATTTGTTATTGTTGTTATTTTATTTTGAGAAATGGTCTCAATACGTAGTCCAGGGTGGGTTCAAAGTCTGATCTTCTGGACTCTATTTCCCAAATGACTTGGAACTGCAGGCATACACCCCCATGCTTAGCATAAGCAATGTTCTTGATATTAAATATACAATAGTAAGCAAGGTAGTTTGTGTTCTGGACAAATTCTCTTAAAGGAAACAAAGTAGAGAAAATTAAAGCACATTGCTGGAATTCCAATGTCATTAACCAAGAATGTACAAGTCTCTCAGAACAAGGATACTTCTTATAATTTTATATCTTCAATAGCAGAGTTTCACATATATAGGTGGAATAGTTGTCTATGTCACCGTCTAGTCATAATAAGACCCTGTGCCACAGTCCAGTGGCATTCAGTACGATGCAATTTCCACATATGGGAAGCATTTTTCATTGTTCAAAACAGAGAGTGCTATTGCTATGACATAGGTAGAAGCCAAGGTTCTTGTGAAGGGTCCAGCAGTGCATAGGGATCTCTAGAAACAAAAATTGACCTTCCAGGGTGCCAGTAGTACCAAGGTTGGGTAATCCTCAGATAAGTAAAAGCAAACTAATGTGGAAAGCTAATGACTTACTATTTCAGAGTAAAAAAAGTCAAGCAGGAGATAGAAGAGCCAGAGATTAGCAATAGTAAGATGTTGCTAGCAAAGCCGTGTGGTACCCTGGATTGGCATTATTATTGTAATGCACAAAGTACACACCACTGGTATCTAAGTTTTATGCCAATGACCACCACAAGGCTTTCTGCCTGAGAGTTTATAAAATCAAAATCTTAACTCGCATTGTCGTTAAACTCCTAAGTCTGTTAGGCACAGAGCAGCACCAAATAGAAAATGTCTTCCTTTTCCACTAGCAGATATGGATTTGGTTTACTGAGTCTCACCTCTTGATGTTTCATTTCCATCTCTGTAATTCTTAGAGATTACTTGACTTTTTTTTCTACAAGGTAATCCATTCCCCTGAAGTGTAGCTTCCAAGGAAGAGGTAAAGCAGATATATATGGATTCCTAATGCCCTCTTATGAAGCAGACTGTGCTTGTTTCCAAAAATAAAACAGACATTTCAAACAGGAGGCAGCAATAACGTGGTTTATGTTTTCCAAAAACCATGAGGATTTTGAAAGTGCCTAACACTAAAAACAAAACAAAACAAAAACAGAAAACAGAACAGAGAAAAGGGGGGCGGGCAAATGGTTAGAGGTAGAAGAGGTGCTCATCATTTTTGTGGCATGAACATAACTTGGATCAAAACATCACATAGTAAAATACAAATATGTTCTGACTTCTATGTCTCTAAAAAGTAACAGTTTTAAAATGAACAGTCAAAATCACATATTATCTTACATTATCTTATTCACCATTTTAAATTGTTTTATTTTTACTTAAAATATAAGTACATTGTTTTCCCCCTTTCCATGCATCCCCTTGAATTCATGGCCTCTGTTTTTTTTTTTTTTGTGTGTGTGTGTGTGTGTGTGTGTGTGTGTGTGTGTGTGTGTGTGTGCATGCCATGGACTCACTGGCCTTTAAAAATCCTTCTAGTTGCTGAGATTCAATGATTCACAGAAAATTAACAAGAATAGCCTAAGAACCTTCACTCATCTTAAAATAAAATTTACACATTGGTCCTATATTCAATAACTCATGAAATCTGAAACAGAACTGAAAATTCACTGATAGAAAAATTACATCAATGAATTTTTCCATTTTGGTCATACCTTTCTCCATTAGCAAAAGAGGTTCTCTAAGATATCCTCTTCAGTCTTATATACGCCAATGATATAGAGTGCCTCTGAAAACATTTATTCTAAGCCTGGTGTAGTGGAAAGCCTCTGTAATCCCAGCAATTGGATATTAAGGTAGGAGGATCAGGAGTACAGGTCCATTTCAGCAACATCAGAATCCGAGGCCAGCCACAGCTGTATCCAAAATAATAGCTAGATTGAAAAGTGGGGAGAGCAGGACTGCTCACCAAAGAGGAAGTCCCACAGCAGAGGAACTTCTAGTGGTAAAACTACATCCAGGAGCCAGGAAAGGGCTGTGAGAGGATCCAGATGACAGCTAACAACCAGGCACGGTTATCTGTATTGATGTGGTTAGAACCAAAATGAAGAAATATAAAGCCAATGGTATGTCCAGTGTCTGTCCTTATACATTCACATGCTTTGTGTGCTCATTTGAATGTTGATCCTAGAGAGCAAAATACTATGTAGCTGCTTAGGGTGGATGCAGAGGGCAAATAACTGTACAGAAGAAATGACTACACATAGGCTTGGAGGTGAAGATGAAAGGTGGAAGTTCATCTGAGACAAACTACTGCAATAAACAAGAATTCAAATTGCTTTCTTACCCCACGGTACTGGCTTTCATTGAAAATCTGAGGTGGCAGGGGGTGCCCTGTGGCTGGTCGACTATCTACAGGTACATTTTCTCTCATCCACTTCCGATTCTCTTCATTAGCTGCAATATCTTTTTCTTCAAATCCTATTTTGTTGGCTTCTAAGAAACAAAGCACATCTTGCTGTTTCTTCTTAATCTAGGAGTCAAGAGGAGGGGCCGAGACAATACTATTAAGCAAATAGCATTTATTGGTTTTCTCTTTCTTCTTTGTTTGAACTTAACAGGTTTTATTTAGGAATATATGTTCATTCAAATACATATAGAGCATGCAATAACAACTGATGGAAAAAGACAAAATGACTCTGAAGGAGAGTAGAGGAGTCTGTACATAGGAGTGTTTGTGGAGGCAGAACAGGGAAGGAAGAAATGTCAATTATGGTCTCGAAAAGGGGAATATCAAGGTGGGAATATGGGAGCGGGTGGGTGGGAGGTGGAACTCCCTCATAGAGGCGGGGAGGAGGAAGGGATAGTGGGTTTCCAAAGAGGAAACCTAGAAAAGGGGAAACATTGGAAATGTAAATAAAGTATTAAAAATTAAAAAAAAGAAAATAAATAAAAATGACCAAGCTTTCTTTAAACTGAGAAGCTCTTTACTAGGAGGTCAAAATAATTTACCTTTCAATTCTAGTGATAGAGATTAAAATCAGAGCTCCTAGACAAAAGGTTCTTATTTTTCTAATCATCAAAGTCAGTGCTTATGAGCCAGGAAACATGAAACATAGATCAAACCTGCAGTGCAGAAGATATGTTTTCCTCTCATTACTGTCTTGTTGATGATGTCTCACAAGTGAAGAGCCGAAGATCCTTTTTATCTAATTCTCCATTTGCACTAAAGGCTCAGTATCTAATGATGCTGATATAATTCTAGCTCATGCATATTACGAACTGTACAAAGTATGGTTAATTCAAGCATCTTAATCAGTAGCAATGTTTCCTCTTTCTATGGTTCAGACCAAAATCTTTAATGTGAAAGAGCTAAGACTGTCTGTATACTAAGTTTGTAATACAACCTGCATTACTCAGTAGCTCATAATATGCATAGTTAGGACACCTTTCACACGTCGGTGCTATCTCACTAGATTATTAGTAGATTACATACTTATCTCCTTATCATATCGATGTCAGAGAGCTTTGGAATTAGTAAAATTAATACCTCCTAGGATCTTCCGATGAAATGCATTCGAGAACCTGATTTCACATAGCTATGTTCATATAATTATGGTTAAAGTCTCTTCATAACATGTGAACTATATAGAAAATATGTAAGAAACAAAGCTTTTTTAATGGAGTCACACTTAAAGGACACATAAGGCAGAAGCATTTAAAACAAAACAAAGGAAAATTTTTATAAAGAAGTAGTCCACACACAATGGCGATCAAAAATGTGAAAAAGGAACTCACTGGCAGGCTACGTTAAATTCACACTTCCCCCCTCCACTACTGTGTGCGTGCACAGACAGGGGTTATATTTTCATCCAAATTACTTTTGGTTATGGCTACATAATTCATTTTAATAATACAACTCACAACTCCAGTAAAAACTAGAATTTCTGGTACCTATTTGGATTCAATACTAAAAATCCTTTCAAAAAGATCAATTATAATCCAATAAAATGTACCACAACATTAATTTTTCTAATAGTACTATTTCCTCATTGCTATATATAATTAAACTTTCATTTCTAAATAGAAAATTTGGAAAACATCACTGAAGATCAGTATGTATAATCATCTAGCATACTAATTTACATGAGGGAAGTAACAAGTCAGTGACTTTCAATCTTTGTCACACAGTAGGGGAGTTAAATAGACATGAAATGTATCAAGTAATGTGTAAATGTTTAAACTATTTACAGATATGAGTAGATGTAAATGTGGTACTTTCAGGAACCTAGAACTTCAACAATTAGAATTATATACAGTCCTAGCAGACTAACACCATCATGTTTGTGTAGACAAAGATCAGAGCCCTTCTAAAATAAATAGCCCTTGGAGGCCTCTCCTGCCTTACTGGATGCTCTTTATGTTGAGAACAGTGTGCAGGGCCAATACAGTTCCCTTGCCTGGTATCTGCATGTACAAACAGATACCTTTACTCATAACTTTATGTTATATCAAGGGTTGAGTTTCCTTTTTAAAAAGGAGATTGATAAGGTTTCTGCTTTAGAAGGTTCTAATGTAAAAGAACAAAGCTTCATCCCAGTGGTACAATAGGGACACCAGCCCACTCACAAAACTTTCGACCCAAAATTTATTCTGTCTACAATAAATGTAGAAATGGGGGATAGAGATCCTTCCCATGAGCAACCACCATTCCCTGACACTATTAATAATAATCTTTTATGCTTGCAGACAGGAGACTAGCATGGCTGTCCTCTGTAAGGTTCCACCTATCAGCTGACTGAGACAGATGCAAAGACCCACAGTCAAACAGTGGATGGAGTTTGGGGACCCTTATGGAAGAGCTGGAAGAAGGATTGTGGCCCCAAAGGGGATAGGAACTCCATAGGAAGACCAACACAGTCAACTAACCTGGACCCTTGGGGCTCTCAGAGTCTGAACCACCAACCAAAGAGCATACACATGCTAGACCTAGCCCCCCCCCCTACATATGTAGCAGATGAGCAGCTTGGCCTTCATATGGGTCCAGAGCAACTGGAGTGGGGACTATCCCAAAAGCTGTTGCATGTCTGTGGGATACTGTGGGATATGTTCTTCTATCTGGGCTGCCCTGTCTGGCCTCAGTGGGAGAGGATGCACCCTGCCCCTCTGAGACTTGATGTATCAGGGTAGGGGGATACCCAGGAGGGTGGCCTCCACCTTCTCAGAGGAGAAGGGGAGGGGGTTAGGGGGAAGACTGGTGGTGACTGGAAGTGGGGCAGCAATTGGAATGTAAACTAAATAAAAAAAAAAAAGGAACAAACCTTCTCTAATGATGTTTCAAATGAGATACGAAAAGTTTCTGTTTCTGTTTTCCTAAAACAAATCCACTAGCCTAACATTAAAGTTTTTCTCTTCTGATATTTAATGATACTGACAGAGGTTCTGACTGTGAGGAATAAAAATCTGAAGTGATGGCCAGAAAGTGTCCCTAGTAATTATTTGGTAGCAATTCTTAGATGTATCATTAGTGATAAGCAAAGCACTTTACCAGAGTCTTTATGCCTAAAGGAAAGTAGCACTCAGAAGCTCTGCATATTACAGTCTACTGGGAGAGCATATAGACAAATGCTCAGATGTAACACAGCATTTAAAGTCACTGCTAAGAGAACATTGCAGGACAGTTCTGTGAGAAGGGACCAGTGAATTCCAAAGCCGGTAAGAAGAAAAGAACAAACACTTGTTGCTATTAGAGATGCCCTTAGGCTAAATGTAAGAAAGACATTATCAATGTAAGAGTCTCTACTGATCTAAATGTAACAATGAGAGCACCAATGTAAGAGTCTCTACTGATCTTCATAGTTTTAGTCAAAGAAGTTGAAGTTAATATAAAGATTAGTAAAAATAAAAGTGGGGCTGGGAAAATAAATTGCCTTATGAGCACACAATTCTACCTTTTACCCAGAAATCAAATTTTTAATAAAAGCTGAGCATGATGGCAGTCACTTGGAAACCCAGCGTTGGCAAGGGCGGCTGCTTCTCACGAGTCTATTCGGCAAGCCTGAGACAGCATGGAGCCTCTCTTAAGAAACAGCATGGACAGAACCTGAGGCAAAACATCACATGCACACACACACACACACACACACACACACACACACACACACACGCACACGCACGTGTGCACACACACACACACACACACACACATACATATGTATGTATGCTCATACTCAGTCAAAACTATGCAAATGCACACATATGCACCCCACACACATACACACAAAAATTGAAAAAAGAAGGGAGGGAGAGAAGGAAGGAAGGACGAGAAAGAATCCCTCTTTCCAGGCATAGTCCTTCATGCCTATTAATCCCATCACGTAAGGAAACTGAGTCAGAGTATCACTGGGTTTTGAGCAGTCTGGGTTACAAATTGAGATTTTCCCCTAGAGCTCCCCCTGTATAAATTCTAAATGTCATGTGATAAAGACACAAAAAATGCCTTCCCATGTAACTCCAAGAAGCAATTTCCAAGACTTTCTCTACGCTAATATGGATGGTTGCTTAAGGGAGACTACTGCTTGTCCCCGCTAATGTCATTCTAACCCATCCAACCAGATCCACTCCCTGTGTGAAATTCTCCTTAGGTCTCTACTCTTTCCTGACTTTCAGCCTTCTATATCAGCCAGCTTTGAGCAGGTCCACCTTATCCACGGAGAAGCAGGCTCCTGTTTATCACTGAAATTGTAGATAGGATTAAGCCTTTATGTACTATATTTTTCTAGAACATTAATAACCATAATAAAGTTTGTTTCATATTAGGCATAGTAAAATAGCAATAAGAATCAATAATAACGTAGAAAGGTTACAACAATATATCACCACAAATGTTATGTGAACATGCTCTCTCTCTACTAGCATACACGAGTGGGGAGTGCATACTGCATGGCTATCCAGGCAGTGATGGCTCCCATCCCAGGTGTAATGAACAGGATGGCATGAGATTCCATCACACCACTCTAGATGGCAATTTAAATTTTATGAACTATCTTTCTGGATCCATCAATATTTTGTATAACTGTTTGCCACAAAGAACTAAAAAGTGAAATCCTGGAAACAGAGAACTACTGGTAACAACGTTTGCCATCAATTCATACAATGAGGTTATAGTCCTTTAATGAGCTGATAAGGCACCTGGGCACAGGGATCATGCCTTTAACCCCGGGGCCCCATACACATGGTGCATAGGTCTGGAAACAAAGTCAGTGTTAAGTATTTAATTATCTACTATAATTTTGCTTTAAGATTTGGACAATCAAACTATCTGTTTTGGGTTTTAAATTCAAATCAAAGTTATTTATGGAATTATCTTAAATTCATAAAAATACAATTTCCATATATCTGTTACCCAGTTCACCTATTATTGACATCTTACCTTGAAGAAGTACAACTGTCATTAAGAAGCCTACACCAGTGCAACACTATCAATTAAACCCCAGACAATAAGGATTTCACCACTTCTTCCTTTAATGCCATTTTCTGTTCCCTTCGAGATATTTAGTCATCATGTCTCCTCAGTTTCTTCTGGTGTGTGAGTTACTCAGACCCCTTTTCTCTATGATCTTGGCAATTTTGAAATGTATTGGTCAGATATATGGCAATGCCTCTCCAATCAGACTTGTGTAATTTTTCTCTTATGATTAGACTGGGATTATGAATTTGGGGGAAAGAGTATAAGAGATAAACGACTTTCTCATTCTATCATACCAGAGAACACCTGATAGAGACGTAACTCACTAGGGCAATATTAACCTGGATTACCTGGTAAACGGAGTATGAATTAGCTTTCTTCACTATTTTTCCCTTCACCACACTGTATTTGAAAGTAAATCATTTTCCCTTTCCACACTGTGTCATTTGGAGTCAGTAAGCTCAGCCTACATTTGAGCAAAGTATTCGCTATAAGACTCCAACTTCATAGTGAAAATCTGATAGTACTTCTTAGAGATTCTGGGAAATTTGAGAAACAGCAACATGTGAGAGATTGCTGGAAAGTAATATATATCCATCTTTGGGGATAAATAGGGTGGCTTTCTCATAATTCAATATTTTTATTCTTCTCTTATATGTTACATCCATACCCCAGTTACCCCTCCCTCCTCTCCCCCAAGTCTCTCCCCCAGATCCACTGTCCTCTACCTTTCCTCAGAAAAGAGCAAGCCCCTCAGAGAAATCAACAAACAAAGCATAACAAGGTCCAATAAGACCAGGCACATACCATCGCATCAAGGCTGGACAAGGCAACCCAGTAGGAGGGAACGGGTCCCACAAGTAGGCAAAAGGGTCAGGGACAGCCGCCACTTCTACTGTTATGATTCCTACTAGAACACTGAGCTACTAAGCCATAGCACATATATATACAGAGAACCTAGGTCGGATCCCTACAGGATCCCTGATGTCTGAGAGCTCCCATGAGTCCTAGTCAGGTGATTCATTGTCCCACGATCTCATGGTGTCCCTGACCCAGTACTCACTTATAAGTGCATATCAGTTGTAAAGCAAAAGACAATCATACTATGGTCCACAGATTCAAAGAAGCTAAGTAATGAGGAGGGCTGAAGTGGGGGCACAAAGATCTCCCTGGGAAGGGGAAACAGAATAGCTTTCCAAGGTGGTCTTGGGGCAGGTGGGGTTGGAAACAGGAGGGACAAGGTTGGGGAGAGGGAAAAAATACCAGGAGAAATGACTGGAAGTGTGGGGGGGGGGGTAATTCAAGAGTGAGGTAGAAACCCAGCGCAATGGAAACTCCATGGAATCTACAAGAGTAACCCTAGGAAAGTCTCCTAGTAATGGGGGACACATGAACTGGCCATCTTCTGTAACCAGACAAGGCCTCAAGTGGAGGAATTGGGACACCAAACTTCGAACTACAGTTCGTCTTGCAGAGGCCATAGAACCTTCAACCTATAGACAGTTTGTCTTGCCTGTAGAGTGTTCTGGGACCAGAGCCTAGCATAACTGTCTTCAGAGAGACCAGAGAAACTTGATCCAGCAACTGATGGGAGCAGAACCAGAGTCCGATAGCCAAACATTAGGCAGAGCTCCAGAAGTCATAATCCAATTTTTATTTGGAAATATCTTTTTAAAAAATTCTTGGACTAAACATGTTAAATATCATATTAGAGTGATTGATACTTAAATTACATTCCTTTTAGGCCCACATACATCCTTCTAGCAAGACTTCTTGTACACAGAAATAATGGAAATAATCAATGTTTACATACAAATTTTCCTCTATCCTTATATTTTCCAATGCAAATCCTAAAACAAAGCTGATGAAAAGTTTGTACCTTTATACATCACCAGAGCTCTATAAAAGTACATAAATGTTAACATATTCTGCAACAGGGAGACTGCTTGCCTAAGTAAAAATAGATAAATAAACAAACAAACAAACAAACAAAAAATAAAAGCTGTGAGTTCACCTGATTTAGAGAGAAACTTTGGGCTATCAGAAAGAGTTCACTGCTATTATTCCCAAATTTACCAGATTTCTAATTGCAGCTATTTTAAAAAGACTGGGAGTTAGAGAACTGGCTCAGCAGTTAAGAGCACTTGCTGCTCTTACAGAGGTCCTGAGTTCACTTCCCAGCACCTGCACTCACACACACTCACACACACTCACACACGGTGGCTCACAGCTACAAGTAACTCTAGTTCCATGTGGAGATCCAACACCTTCTTCCAGACCAAGCAGTTCCATTGTACACCCACAGATGCAGTCAAAAGACCCATGCACATAGATAAGTGAAAAAAAAAAAATAAGTAAATCACTAGGAAACATATTTGGTTTCTTATTCATACCAATATTAGTTATCACTATAGATAGATGGCAATGAAGAGAAAGTTATAACTATAACTTATATAACATTATAGTTAGTGCTTCATGTGTATTTTTCTATTTCCTATTCAAAATATCCTGTAGGGTAGGTATCCTGATTTTCATGTTATGGATTAGATTACCAAGACTCATAGAGATGAATGAAATGTACCCAAATTCACAAAACCAATTCATGACAAGACTAAAATTCAAATTTAGATATCCTTGAACAACAAATCTTACATTATTTTACTACATTTGCTCTTCTTTCATTTACCTTCTATGTTTAATTTCTTTAAGAAATTCTTAGTCCAGCAATATTATGGCTCATTGGGTAGATACCTGCAGGCAAGCCAGACAACCTGAGTTTGATTCTCAGTCCACATAACAGAGAAAGAAAATCAAGCTCCACAAGTTATCCTCTGGCATCATACACACACACACACACACACACACACACACACACACACACACACACACAAATAATAATAATATAGAAAGCAATCTATATAACGCTGATAAAATCTTATTAGAAGTAATACTCCCTGCCATAGTGGCATGCACATGTATTTCCAAGTCCTTGAGAGAGAATGATAATCACATGACCCTAGGACCTGAGACCAGCCTGGGCAGCACAGTGAGAGACAGTATTTTCAAGCCAATATTTTTTTTAATGTGTTCTTGTTATAGGAGTTAATTGTGAACTCTATGTAACAACCTATGTTTTTACCTTATTTTCTGAATGAGTATGTGCACAAATGAACAAATTTCCAGGCATTCAAATTAAAAAAAAGACATCTGAAATAGCCACTTCCAGCTCAGGATTCTCTGCAGGTAGAAAAGCTTCAGTATTTGACCCTATTTGGCAATGCTATGGGTTACCAGCTAGCTCATTGAAAATGTAACTCTTCAATAAAATCTAGGCCTCAAGGATTCTATAGATTAAAAATAACAATAGCAGTTTTATGATCCGAAGGAATTTGTAAATTATAATTATAAAATATAAGTTCTAAACTAATCCATGACTTTAAATGATTAGATCTATCTAGCCCTTAATCAAAGTCTGGCATAACTCTGCTGCAGGCAAGTAGATGAATTAAGGCTGGAATAATAAGGAAAAAGAATAGCTATGCTGAATTGGCTAGCAACAGGCTATATGCATTAGGTCCCCTTTGCATTACACCATGTGTGATCTCGTTGTAAAATATAATGTCATAATTATTATTTATAAAGCACTTCCCATGAACCAGGCACTGTGATAAGCTCTTTACATGTTTATTTTATTTTATTCTCACAATAATCTTCTGAAGCAGCTGCTATTATTTTCATTCCAGACACTCTGAGAAAGAAACTAATGCTCAGATGGATTAGGGAACGTGTTCCAAATTACTTATTTGTCCAATCTCTGCCAGAGTAAAAATCACCCTTTAAAAACTAAGTAGACAGAATAACAAATAATGTACTGCCACGCTCGATGCCCCCTGCTAATTAGATCATCTGTTGACTTACTGACGCTCTCTTGAGCGCAGATGTGGCTCATAATAAGTTTTGTATCAGTCTTCATTTCAAAGCCTGCTCTAATGTAACAGCAAGAAAACCTGGAGATTAATTTTTTGGTATCATTTTTGGTTTCTTTTTGAGAATGTAATGTAATTGCAACCTTTTTCCCATTCCTTTAAGATTTTTGTTTCTGTTGCTTTTGTTTTGCAGTGCTGATGATCAAGCTCAAAGTGTCATATACCATAAGAAAGAATTCTAGCACTGAATCATATTTCTATCCCTTACGACAGTTTTTTGACGTAGGGTCTCACTACATGGTCCACGATGACCTCCAACTTATAATCCTCTTGCTTCATCATCCTTAGTCCTAGCCTGACAAGCACGCACCACCACCCAGCAACTGAAGAATGTTAGAGCACAGTGTTAGTGGCTTGTGACTAAGGATTTATACAGGAAATGGCTGTCGTGAATTATACGCCCTGTACATTAAGGTATCTCTATGTGAAACCTTTCATGAACATGGACAAATGCAAGTGTAAAAGGAAGAGCATTATGACATGCTTCCACAAAAGTGCCGGTGGCTTATGACTACACCAGGCTACAGGGAACGGCTCTTCAGAGAAAATAGGGTTAACAGGCACCCTAGGCTATTCTCAAAACTTTAGGAGTATCCTTAAAGAAAACCACTTCACACTGTTAGCAGCAACTATCAAAGTTCAACTGGTACATGTGCTTCTCTAACACTATGATCTTCCATTCAAAAATGTCAGATTGGTGTCATGCTAAGATTTTTGAAAATAAATCTGTTCATCTCAGCCCCCACATTCCTGCCTTAATCACTGTCATTAAGAAGTCGGTAAAATGGCTTTCTGTATAGATTTCAATCCTCTTTAAGAGAATAGCGTTATAATAGAATAAAAGGAACTTGGATGCTTAGAAGAAACATTATGAGGAACAAAATGTTTCCAGCCCATCTTTCTCTTTACGTAACAAATTCCAGCAGTAAGGAAACTGTGTTCTAAAGCCACTTCCTGCTAATGCTACAGGGCTTCTAATTCCGGTCAGCCAAAGTCACCAGGCAGCCTTCCCATATAAGGATAAGCAAAAACAAATCCTCAGACAGGCTGATGTGAAGTCACAGGGCAGGCATACAAGAACCAAATATGGTAGCTAAAATCTGCGGCTCACAAGATGCCTTTTTTAAAAAAGAAGGCTGTAACCATCAATTCTATCAGTTCTTGAATCATAAGTAATAAGCTTGCTAGTGTTAAATAGAGGACAAATATTAGCCACACTGCAGTGTGTCACATTAGCTGGCCATCTTCTTCAACTGACAGGCTATTATGAAATGTGTGGCCAGCAGGTATACATATAACATTAAAATGATGTATGTGAATAAGTAAAGTCATTCAGTCTACCTCCTCCAAAAGAAGCAAATAGAGTTCTCTAGTGACTCAGGAAACTAGCTCTGTCCCATTACAGTAAAACCTTATTCTGACCAAGGGGGAAAAAATCCAGATAGGGCATAATTTGATAAGATTAGGCCCTAAGGGGATCCACGTTCTCTTCAATTACAGGGTAGAACCAGATTCTGAGAGCTGTCGTACAGCCATGAAGAGACCATAATACCCCATATTCCTCTCCAGCCAAACAAGAGAACATAGACATACACACAGACATCATCTTTATTTTCCGTGAGCATAGTATTCCTATTAGTATGATCAAGTATGTTGCTCGTGCTGAAGGGTGTTAATTCAGACAAAGTCGAGTAAAATCAGAAACTTTTTTCCAGTGTGTGGTAATAGCTATGGAAATATTCAGAGTTCTTAATCTTGTAATTTCAGGTCCAGATGCTTTAAGTAAATAAACAAAAGAGAGCTAAATGATGTGCCTGAAGAAATTGTATGTGATATATTCTGGTGAGTTTGTTATTTGTTTCTTTTTGACAGTGGAGATTTGAAAATTGTCTGCATATTTACCCATTCAGACTTTCATAAATGTTTGGGAAGTAAATACTTGAAAGAATACTGCATGCACAGTGAAAACAAGCGCATGCTGTATGATTATGTAGCAACAAGGAAAATATTTACAACATGGAGAGGAAAATCAAGAAAATTATATATTTTTGTGATTCCAACTGTGAAAAGCAAAAAAAAAAAAGGTATATGTATATTCTTAAAAGACTAGCAAGAATTTAAACAGTATTAGGATTGCTTCATAAGTAAAATACATCATATATATTAAGGCCTTTCTAGTGGTAGCATGTCATAGAGATAAGGCTGTGTACCACTGAATCTTTGGCACACACACTCTAATGTGTTCCTTCATCAAAAACCCTCCCAGAGACTTACTTGGGGATGGTAGGACTTCCTGTTTATATTAAAAAGAATATGGCAAAGGCGATAGGATGTCATTCTTATGTTGTGCTAGACGAGGTTCTCTCTGCAAGACTCGCTCCAGAGTCTCCTTTGTTTACAATGAAGTAAACAAATTCTGTAGTCTCAAGGAATTCTGTCAACCACCACATAACATGCAAGCAGATTCTGCCTTAGTGCGCCCTCCCAGTCAGAAGTCAGTACATCTTGACTGCAGCTTTACAGAGAATACAGGTAAATTATGCCAGGACTTCTGACTCATAGGCACTGTACTATAATAAATGGATGTTAATTTAAATAGATAAAATTACAATAATTTGCTCTATAGTACAGAAAACCAATGCTGGACCAAACTGACTTGGCTTCAAAACTCAGAGAACTTCTACCTATTGTGTATGGCTGAGCAAGCTGATTAACCCTGCGAGTCTCAAACTCATTATCTGTTTGTTGATAATAATAATAATAATAATAATAATAATAACAATAATACCCACCTCTCAGAAATGTTGCACAGAAAATCATAGATAAGAGAAGCTATGGGCCTACTGCATTACCTGCTAGAAAATTGTCTAGATTATAAATTATAAGTTCTCATATGGCTGGGACCTTGTCTATTTTGTTCATCACGTTATTTAGTATCCACAGCAGGTATTTTATAAATATGTGGTAAAGGAACTAATAAACCAATGAAAGTAAGTTCGTGTGTGTGTGTGTGTGTGTGTGTATAAAATAAAGAACATTAAGAAAAAAATCTCTGCCCTCAAGGTACTAAACATAATGAATGTCACCATGGTGCAAAAGTCACAATACAGAAAAAGCCCTTCTGGAGTTTTATGAGAATGAAAGTGTGTAGATGAGGAATCAAACTTTGAAATCAAATATAGTTAAGTTTATATGCACAACTCAATGAAGCCTTTCTGAAGACAAGATCAGTATCAATCCAGAAAAATGACATATGAGGATATAAGGTGTTAAAAGAAATAAACGCAGTTACTAGGAAGCCACTATAAGGCAAATGATATGTGACATGCTGGGCGTAAATGTTTTGTTAAACAAAACAATTCTTAAGCCTCAAAGTCAATCAGCAGGTAAAAAAATATCTAGCCACATTTTAAAATTGCTACATTTTCTTAAATTGGCTACATTATGAGGCAATTTCCTCTAAAAGGAAAAGAACTGCCACTCCACGCATAAGCAAGTGTGGAGCAGTAGAACAAATTCCTAAGTCAATCTAAACTTCAATCTTCAAAACCTACCAATACAATTTGTCACTTGTGTTCACAGTAAAATTCCAACAACATTCATGTGTGAGAAAAAGAGGTAACAGAAAATATGGTGAAATCACAAAGAGTTAGAAAGTCATTGTCTTAACCTCAAAAAGTTCCCCAAACCATTCTGTGAATAATACCAATAATACCCACACAGAGCCATATGCAAGTTCTCAGAAATGCAGTTCTTAATTATTTTGCATTGAAAGAAAATTAATCACCATCCTTTGTTTTTTCAAAGGAAAAGAAAAATGGTTTTATATTTGTCTTAGTGCATTTTCTGCCCTGTAAATGCTTTTCCCATAAACAAAATCTGCCCCAATATAATAAACATATTTAAGTCATTAAGTTTCTCAGTTTCAAAGGTGGTATTATGTTAGAAAGAAAGAAAAACAGGGAGGCAAGACAGAGAAAAGATTCAAAGACATTCGGACAACTAATAATTGCATCAATCAAATCAGAGAGTGTCTCAGTCAACTCACGCTGAAGAAAACCATCAAATGCAAATTACAGTCTTTGACCATCATGATCAAATTCCTAGAAATGGATCACAATTCCAAATCCAATTTTTGTTGTTGTTTGGGTTTTTGCTTGTCTGTAAGGCAAAGTTTTGCTAGCCATCTATCCTTTGCTGGGTGGCCTAGTAATTGCAAATAAACCAGGTTGTCTAAAACTCCCAGCAATCCCACCTTAGCCTCAGGAGGAAAAGTTAGGATTAAACTCATGATACCCGGACCTGTCTGACTTTCAGTTCAACTTTTAAAATTCAATTTCTTTGTATTTAATAATTACTATTTGCCCAAAGGCCCCAATAGCAAGAGACATCAAATCTCTCTATACACTTTGTAATTGGGTAATACTTACAAGCACTTCTTTCTGATTTTGTATGTCACATAGGCAACATTGCAAATAAAAAATCTTGTCTAGTTAAAAAGAACAAGACCTTTTCTTAACACAGATTTTTTTTTTTTTTTTTTGCACATGGAATAGTTTAGAAGCTGCTGCCCAACTAAAAATGATTGTCAGGTAGAATTGATTTAAGATAAATGAGTTCAAGTGAGTTCATACAAACATTTGACATTGCAATTTGTTTTACTTTTGAAGGAGACTTGTTCAAAAATCTTCACAGGAAAATATATAATTGATAAATGTTTTATCAAGGGGCTGGAGAGATAGCTCAGCAGTTAAGAGCACTGACTGGTCTTCTGAAGGTCATGGGTTCAAATCCCAGCAACCACATGGTAGTTCACAACCATCCTTAATGAGATCTGACACTGACTTCTGGAGTGTCTGAAGACAGCTACGGAGAACAGGGCTGGAGCAAGCAGGGCCGGAGTGAGCGGGACCAGAGAGAGAAGAAAAAGTGTCTGAAGACAGCTACAGTGTACTTACATATAATAATAAATAAATCTTTTTAAAAAATGTTTTAACATTCTATTTTTTTATTCTGGTGCTTCTTCGAGACTGTACAGGCTGAGTTAGGAAACTATTATTCATCTAGTTACAGACACACACACACACACACACACACACACACACACACAAACACACACACACACACCCCAAGGTATGGAAAAACAGAAAAATGAAAGGGACTGAAGATGTCCATCAGTTGGCAGTGGGTTTGACAACTGGAGGTAAAGGCAAGGGGATCAGGCTTGGTTAAGGTCATCCAGAGCCACACAGCAAATCAGGAGCCAACTTGGAATATGTGTGGTCCTGGGTCAGAGAAGAAAAAAGTGTTCTGCATGATCAAAGTACTTATCCTCTCCCTCAGCTTTTCTCTGAAAATAAATGCTAAATACACACAAACGGGTGGTGAATCTTTATCATATTCTTCATATTTAAAAGGCTATTCATTTGTGCAGAAAGTACTTTTTTGTAAAACAAAAATAAAATACCAAACACTATTTTTGGACTACCTTAGCTGTTCCACCATCCCTCATTGACAATTGATGAGGTGCAGCCATTACAAAGGAAATTGAAGGACTTTACTTTAATAGACCAGAAAATTCTGTGTTCTTATGATAACAAATTCATTTGCTACAGGCAAAGGGACAAGTCTGAGGCCTGAGCTTAACAGAGTGCCCCAGATGACATTCCAGAGAGCACCATGAATGTACTCCCACACTTAGGCCAATAACACAAGTTCCAAACTGTCCAGCTGAAAATGGCTGCCACATATTGCCTAATTAAACAAGACCAGACTCAAATAGTCCAAAAAGTTAGTAAGCTAGTGAATTGCTATGCCAAAAAAAAAAAAAAAAAAAAGCTAAGACAAAAAAGTCTGGGCACTATAATTGCAAATTAGTGTGCAATGTAATTATATGAACGACTATCAAAATAAATAAATAGCATATCCAGCAATAGGTACTACTGGCAAAACTACTGAAGGGTCTAAAACTTTATCCTACTTGATATCAAGTAAGCCTGCCATAATTTTTAAGGTTCTGTAAGAAAACACAGAACTCCTGAAAGAACATTGGCGTTTCCTTGAACCTCTTTCCTGTTCTACAGGGGGACAAACAGTCTGACCAAGAGACTTGTTATCTTTTATATTGAGCAGTTAGCAAACTTGCCCTTTGCTCTGGAGATAATAACAGCATGTTTCAATGTCATTTCTCTGTCTAAGAGCATACTGAGATCAGTGGCTCTATCCACAAGTTATGCGGGCTCTACCCACAAAGGATCAACAAAGGATATTGCTGCCAACACCTACCACTTACAATATACTTTGACTATAAAATGGCGTCTCATTCTTGTCTTGCAGGTTTTCCAAGGTGAAGCTCATCTGAGAGTCAAATGCTATGTTGGGTGATGAAAGCCTTTAACTCTACCACCTGCTTAAGTAAAGACCCTGTGGGAGTGAATTTGTATAACAATTCAATTAAAAACTATAAATCCTGGATACTTTCAAAATTCATGGAGAAGACTGAACTTTATACATCCAGACACAATGCATTCACCCAATAGTCCCTGGTGGAGGAGGTTTGTTTAATGTGAAATCAATTCTTGTGAGTGATGTTACACCTTTAACTTTTCTTACTCTCTAAACCAAATCTCTTTGTGTCTGCCAAAAGACAAAAGTGAATCATGACCTCATTGAAAGGCTAGACAAGCTGAAAACCATTCATTCTCTCTATAAGCACTTCTGTCTTAGGCATTTTGATCCTAATTCAGTGTTGAGTTGCTGAAATAAACCTAATTTCATTCGAGTTTTTTAAAAAAAAAAAAACTGGCAATTATCAAAGAGAAACCTTATTAAATATACAGTACACAGGGTTAGCAGTGTAGCTCAGTGGTAGAGCAAGTGCTTTGGCCTACCAAGCTCTCAGCCTTGGGATCATATCCCAGCACCATAAAAACTAATAATAATAAATAGGAATGAAAGACTCTAATGCCTAGTGTAAAAACTGAAATGTTAAGTAAATAAAGCTATTCCTTTTAATTTTTATTTTATCAGTAATAAGAACATGCATACCTTAGAAAGAATAAAATTGTAGGAATTAAAATATTCATCTTATATTATGGTTTTTAAAAGTGCTCACTTTATGGCCATAAGTGTACCCCAAATCTGTTAATGTTCAAACAAGAATCCATATACCCAAAATAGAGGTTGGCATGAGTGTGTGTGTGTGTGTGTGTGTGTGTGTGTGTGTGTGTGTGTGTGTGTGGTAGCTTTATAATAAGACAGTAAAATATTTCATTCTCTTCATTAAGAAGTACACTAAGGAAGAGACTCACTCTAAGGCATCATCTGCTGATCTGATGATACTAAAGTTGCTGAAATCTATCTAAAGTATCATGTATAATTAACCACAGACAGATATGTAGTCCCTGATAATCATCAGTTTCTAAAAAATTATGATGCTTTGTTTCTTGGCAAATAAACAGTTTGCTTAAACGTGTATGGGTCTTTGAAAAGATGTAAATGACAAACATTTGTTAATAATTCATTATAGAATATGGTAAGCTTTTGACATCAACATTTTGATGACTTTGTAGAAAACAGAGCAAAGGCAACAAACTTGTAGGATGAACGAAGCTCCTTATAAATAACTATTTGTATCTTGATATAAAAACACAGAAAGTATTAAAAATAACTAACTTAAGATTCTCTGCTTTACTGTTCTTACCTAAATTAGGGCTTGAAATATAACTAGCAATTTTCATTTTTTCTTCATTCCATGTTTATATGTAATATCTAGCAAACTAAACACCACCCCCATATTCTGTAGGGAGAATAAAGTACCAAAATGCTATTTCTGTTTCATAAACATTTAAAGTTTCAATTTGCCATACTTCAGTAAAATACTTATAAATACTTACATGCCTGCTATTACACTAAGCACTTTGCATCGCTCATGTTAGTTAATGAACAGTTTACACAGTACTTAACTCTCTTGCCAAAAACAACACAGCTAGAAAATGATAGAAAGGAGAATTCAAACCAAACAAATCAAAACTTAAACATACAATTGAAACAAAAATTCTCATGTTTACTTGAAAAAAATCACATTTTAAATAGTTACTCCCACTTAACATACATGTTGTCAAACACATTTCTCTAGAATTAATTATTTTCAAGTCCACATCTGAAACTAAAAATAAATTTTAAATGCTATTGCATATAAATCATCCAGCAAACTCATTTTATGATAATTAGAAGATTATTGGGTATTTCTTGCTTCAGGAAAATCCTAGGAAAGTTCTTTAATTGTGGTGTTCGTTAAATCCAGTAAGGTTTTAAGATCTATATCAGAAATGTAAGATTAGGAGCTTAGCATAATCAAATAACATTTTTTTTACTCTTTACCTAGTGGTATGTTATGAAATACACTCCCGCCCCCAGGGTACACTGAATACATTCATTTCCCAAATAAAGACACACATTCCACGCATTCAGAAAATGGTTTGCTGAAATAAGTCACATTCTATTCAAGATTTTTTAGTCAAAGAAAAGCAACTGACCGTTTTCACTGCAAAAATCTTTATGAAAAGTAAAAGCATTTGACACAGGGACTCTGATATTTGGTGTTAGTATGAAAATACAAGGAGTGGTTTGATTTTGTGTTGGGGGGGTTGTTTTGCCCTGATTAGTAAATATTCAGAGTTCATCTATAACAAGTACTCAGTTAAGATGAATAGTCCCTGTGAAATTGATTTACATGAAGGCCTGATTTGTAAGGACCTGGAAATTCTGCTTTCTTACAGCACACTATGCAACCAATTTTACCAAAAGTTAAGTAAGATACAAATATTTGCTGTGACTACTCCATGTGTATGGAGTTTATTGGTAATATTATACATTTGTCCATGCAAAGAACAGCTGCAATCATTTTGTCCTTTTCTACAAAGACGCCCGTACATTGCAGTAATTTTCCCTTTTGACTTTATACAGAGCGGAGGGCCACAACTCCCTCAGAATTGAGAATGCATTCCCTCTGAATGGTCTACTCTGCAAAGCCAATGTGTCTTGTCTCAGCTGATTCATTAGCATATCCAGTCACAGAAAAAGGCTCTCACATTCTTCCATACAAGCAAGAGAAGGGACGATTTTGGATATATTCACTGCATGCCTAATACCAAGAAATCTGGTCCCACTGGGAAAAACATGCGTCATACCTGTTTGTGAATACGGTTTACTGAGAAAAGAGAAAATTAACGTAAATTCTATATTTATGGCTCCTTATAAAGAAGCAGAATTTCACCCTAAAAATTTGATTCCAGAAAGGAAGATCTTAAATTTTGTAGCCTTTACATAAATCAGGCTGATGCATATCAATGAATGTATGCTATAACTAATAACTTATTTTTAAAGAGGATGAGGAACTAAAGCAGGAGGATCAACACAAGCTGTAGGCCAGCTTGGTCTACATAGGGAGACCTTATCTCAAACCGTGCAGACCACGGGCTAGGGCCAGGACTCCATGGTAAACCATTAGTCAATGGTAAGTCAGGCTGCCAAGCATTCAGTTCCCAACCCTGAAAACCATGGGGAGGATGGACTACCGAATGAGCTCTTTTGCCTGAACTGAGACGTGCATTTGCTATCACTTTCGTCCCCATTATACTATTGCCTGCTTTCCTGCTCTTGCTGGAACCCTCCTCAAGATATTATAAATGTCCTTCAATGTCCCTCTTCTACTTTCCTGTCCTTTGTGTATGCATGTGATCCACTGAGTTAATTTAGAGTTGCTTCTATGAACATGGGTGGGAAGCTATTTGCTGGGCCCTGGGCAACTTATCAGTGTCTATGTCACAGAAAGAAATTTTACCCTTTGCCTCAATAAACATTAATTGCCAATATTCCCTCAGAGAGGATTGGGGCTTACTGGGTCCCTGGCCTATCCATGATGAAATGTTGATAAGCCCAATATTATGTAAGTCTTGTGTGGGTAACTGTAGCTACAATAACTTCCTAAATTCAACAGCTATGTTTTGTCCAGATGTCTTCTTTTTTGTTGCACATTCTGCCTTTTGTAAGACATTCCCTGAGTGTTTAAAAACATAGCAGGCTTCTTGGTACTGTTATTCTAATTTATTTTTATTTATGTTGGCTACACATACCACTACCAGCACCACCAGCACCCCTATCACCACCATAGATCTTCCTTGACTTTATCTAGAATAATTTCTTTACCTTTGTCTTACAGACCTTATCTCAACTTGTTCCCCCAAATAATACCAATTCCAAACACTGGCCCTTCCTTTAGAAAGCCAATACGAGTGCTGGTCTTGGAAAGGATACTGTTCTCGGCCCTTTGAGACATGGCCTAGGTTTCTCAGGTCCTCACTCAGTTCTCTCTCTGTGTGTGTGTGTGTGTGTGTGTGTGTGTGTGTGTGTGTAAGACTAATTTAACTAATTGATTTTTTTCATGACATATCTGCTGTTTAAAATTCAAAAAGATGAGTCACATTCCCACGGATCCTAATGTACTAGGTCTACATCACTTATGAATAGAATTTAGACTATGACCCATCCAAGATTCCAAGAACAGATGGTCCTCGTATTACACAGCAAGAGACAATGGAATGTTTATAGGACACTCAATATTGCTATTCTTGTTCTTGCTCTCAGCAATGTCCATTCCCTTCCTTAATAATAAAAGACGTGCTCAGTTTCTAAGCTCCAATTCTAATGCAGCCTCCTGAGTCATTCCTCACATACCCATTTCATGTGCTCTTTCACACTGAACAAGATCCAGGACACTGTCCACATGGGGCACAACGATGTGAATACAGAATGATAATAAATCTGTGTCCCTGAGTTGACTATTAATGTTCTAAATCAGATAAAAGGAAATTAATTCTGGTCATATGACTGGTCAGGGTAGAAACTCAGACCACAAAGAAAATAGAGACAGCAAGAAGCTACGTCAAAACCAAAGACAGAAGATGGTAAGTTGAAAAAACAAAGAATTATCAGCCAGAAAACTGTACCACTTTAGTAAGGCAGAGTTGGTGATAAACCTTCAATGGGCTAAAGACAAGTGGCAGCAGACTGTGACACTACTTAACTGCATATATACAATTGATATGGGTTATATGACAACACTGGAAATGTGAGGAAAGATGGGCAGGAGCAAAGGTGGCTGTGGCATATGAGAAGAACCAAGGCCACTGGCCAGATAGCAAGGGGCCAAATGAAGATTTGGGCCCAGAGCAACCTGTTTCCATTATTCCAGCATATTTCCATGCCTTAATGTGACCAGGAGGTGTCAAGCTAGCATTAGTAACTTTCATCTTTAAAGAAATCATCTAGTTGGCAACGGACAGTCAATATATCACACGTAGGAAACAGTGACTACTGTATCTTGAGGCTCACTTACAATATTGGATTTTTGCCCATTTCTTACTAACATTTTTCAACTCAGGCAAGTTTGAAAGACAACTTTTCAGACATACTCATCTCCCTTCAAATACAGGCATTCTTGTTCCACCTAAGCTCTGAGTTCTGATGACTAGAAACTCTCTCAAAACTTTGCTAGTATGCACTTGCATTCTGAGACAGGTTAGGAACTTGCAGTCTAGACCCCTCAAATTACTAGATCTTACACTTTCAAGCTTATAAGTTCATTTTTCTGTGGTGAAGTTAAACATTATCTCCACCATATTGATGCTAGTCTTGAATTTATTGAGTGGTTACTAGATACAGTGCACAATGGGAAACATAGCACATTACCATTTAGTCTTCAAAAGAGCTCTGTAAGATTGGTATTAGCATTTTCATTTGATAAAGAAAAAGTATCTAAGCCAGGCATGATGAGACATGCCTGTAATCCCAACACTCGGTAAGAAGAAGCTTTTGGATCTGGAGTTCAAGGCCAGCCTGAGCAACGAGTTTGAGGCTTGTGAGGACTCTATAAGATCCTGTATAAAAAGTCTCTAGGATGAAAAATATTAACTACTAGTAAAGAGTATTTGGAACTATCAAATAAGACTTGAATCCATGTAGCCAAAGACTGTGTTCTGAATTGCTCAATTCTATGGTGTGTGGAAATCTAAATGTCTCATGACTACTTGACAGCTAACAAATATCATCAATAATTACAGAATGAATTTAAGGCACTACCATCCAACTGCGGCACATCCATACTGTTTTTGCACTCTTCATAATAAACTAGGAAACAGACCCAATCTAGAGATTCATCAATAGATTATCAGGCAAAAATGTTACATATGTACAATGGAATTGTTCATCCATTAAGGAAAAACAATAACATTTTCAGGAAAATGGGTAGACCAAGAAACCATTATGTTAAGTGAAATAAGAACAGCAGAAAGGCAAAAGCTGCATGTTTTCTCTCATGTGTGTAGGTGTATGTGTAGATCATGTAACTAGAATGGAGACCATGAGAAGAGGAGATATTAAAGAAGGGACAAAGGCTGAGGAGAGAGGAGAGCACAGGTGTCACCAGAGCTAAAACAGGACTATTTTGGGCAGAGTAAGTAGAACAGCAAGAAGACTCCAGGTAGGCTGGGGCAAGACAATGAGGAGGAGGGATGAATAAACATATTCACATATTATGCATGAAAACATCATGAAGCCAGTAACACTGTGTGCTAACTTAAAAGACTGAGGTAAAAAAAGATAAGGAAAAATCTGAAGAGTAACAAAAAGAGATAAAGCCCAAAGTCCCAACTTATAATCCTTCATGTCTTTAAACATACTCAGGAAATAAGTATAACTAGCTACATACAGTCCTGATGAAACCTACTTACAGCCCTGGTCACATTACTATGTGCCTTAAATCCAAAAGAGCTTTAGTTATTTCAAAAGGAGATAGATTTTTCAAAATAACAACAACAACAACAACAACAACAACAACAAAAGATGGTAAGTTTTAGCAGAGGCTCCCCTGAGAATTTTGAAATTCCTGAAGTCAGCTCTTATTTAATATCACCCTTCCTCTTACAGCAAATGAAGTTTATCCATGTTATAAGATTAAACATCCATAAAGAACATTTTGCTGTTAACATAAGGGGTAAAGCAGTATTAACAATTCCCTCTGCAGTATAAACAATTACCTCTGCTGGCCTTAGTTACTACAGGAAAATCAAAATTACATCAGAAGAAAAGAATTATTAAAATGTTAAATAAAAATAGCCAGGTGTGGTGGTGCCCACCTTGAATTCCCAGACATAGGCAGGCAGATCTTGAGTTTAAACGCAGCGAGGTCTATAGAGTGAGTTCTAGAACAACCAGGGCTATAACAGAGAGTGTCTCAAAAACGAACCCCCCCAAAAACAATCTTAAAAATAAAAGCTACGCTGAACTGTTCATAAATGTTTTATACAAGTAATGAAAGGAAAAGATGGGCCAGTGAGATGGCAAAGTAAAGGCAACTGCTACAAGACATAAATACCTGAGTTCGTTCTCAAACCCACAGTAGAAAGAGAGGGGACTGGCTCCTGCACACCGTCCAGAGAACTAAATTGTCAAACCTTATTTTGAAAAAATATTTGTACATAATATAAAATTGATTGTATGTTGTTTATCAATTTGCTTACCTGAGAATATTAAAATGTTTCTGAATTGCTCAACTATTTTTAATGAAACCCTGCTTCTTCAATTGTAATTTGAATACAGAAAGGCTAATCAAGGAACCATATAAATTTTTATGATCTGATTGAAATAGCTTATAAAAACCAGATCACTCTGAAACATGCAAAATACTAAAGAAGAGACAGACATGGTGGTACACCACTCCAGTTGGAGACATATGTTTAAGTCTATAATATTTAAAACCCTAAAAGAAAATGTAAAAGGAAAGGAAAACTGTTGGTGAGGGTGGTATCATGTGCCTGTAAGACCAGCCACGCTTAGAAAGCCCAGGTAGGAGAATTGGGAATTTAATAAAACTGGTCAGACTACATAGTGAGATTTTGTCTCAGAAGAAATGGGGGAGGTGGCTGGAGCTCAACAGATCACTTACTTGTCCAGCAAGCCTGAAGGCTTGTATTCAACTCTCAGGACTGCTTTGAAAAGGAGCCCAAGGAGCAGTTAAACATTAACCGTCAAGTAGATGGAAGATGAAACAATTCATCAAGTGATGGAAGAAGAAAAACAGATGTCTCAACAGGATATTCAAAAAACACTGAGGCAAGATGTGCCTGCCAAATGGGGAAATACAAAAGCAAACAACTTCTCATTTCTGCGCATTCCAGGCTTATCAGTTCAAAGCAATACTTTATTTACCAGCATTAACTGTAGCTAACTCCAGTCAAGTGCTAACTTCAACAATGCCAAATCATAGTTATGGATCCTGGCTTTGCTATTACCATCTATAAGGCCCCGGGCAACTTAAATGCTCTTGAGAGTCAGTTCTCTTTTGTATAAAATCCATACAGATGCAAGGAATAAATGAGCGGGGAATTGGAAAGTGCCTGGCTTCATGCCTAGAACTTGAAAAGAACTCAGTACGTACGAAGTCTTTCCACACTCATCTCTCCTTTCTCCTACCTGGGCTTCAATCCTTTGCCGAAGTCCCAGCATTCTTAGACCATATTTAAATATACTTATTTTTTCTTCTCTGGATTATTTTTAAAAACAGGTTTTCTAATACTATAATTACATCATTCTCCTCTTCGCCTGCCTCCCTCAAACCCTCCCATGTGCTCAAATAACTGTTCCCTTTCAAATGCATGGCCTCTTCATCTTATCATTTTGTTTCTTTTTTTGTTACTCTGTGTGTGTGTGTGTGTGTGTGTGTGTGTGTGTGTGTGTGTGTGTGTGTGTGTGTGTGTGTGTTCCTAAAATCATAAATGCAACCTGGTCTGTCTGTATATATAATGTTACTTGTATGAATTATTTTTAGCCTGTCCCTTTATTATTTTTGTTTTCATTTTAATTAGGCACATAATACATTAGATACCATTATGATATTTGAAACAAAGTGTACCTTGTGGTTATTATAGCAGTGGTTTCTAATCTATAATGCCATATAATGCCAGCAACTCTGGAGGCTATGCCATGAGAATTTAGATAATGGTGAGGAACAGGGGTGGGGGAGACAGTGGAGAGACAAGAACAAGTTATTATAAGGGAGTTGGGAAGCTGTATACACACAAAGCATATTATTTATAATTTGTATATACATTATGATATTAACTAAACTTCAAATTTACCTAGAAGTATTTACAAAGTTAATGGATCATAAAAATTCAACAACTATGGGTGACTTCCTACATTCAGAAAAACCGGAGCCCAGTAAACAACTATGGGGTTGTACAATGCTCTCTAGTAAGAGTCTTGAGAAAGTCACCTTCAACACAACATTTAAGAGGACATCAGATTCAATAATCAGATAAAAATCTCTTAAGTCAAGTGCTTTGCTTTAGTTCGTGTTGCTATAACAGAATATCCCAGAACACACAGTGCATGAAGAACAAATGTATTTCCCTATCCTATGGAGGCAGGCATTGGCATCTGGTAAAGGCCTTTTGTTGCTTCTGCAAAGTGAAGCATAGGGGGGAAAGGAGAGAGGGAGTAGGGGATTAGAGAATGGAAGAGGAGAAAAGAGACACACAAAAGAGGGCCGAACACAGCGTGCCCCTTTATGTATCGCTCACTCTTCTCACAGCATCTACCCAAGCACAGACGCAGGGAGCCCGTGAGCTCCTGAAAGTCTCCTTCTTTAGTACTATCACAATGATAAATTTCAACACGAATTTGGAAAATGATCAATACTGAAACCAAAGTAGAAACAGGAGAATTTAAAATTTAAAGTAAAAAATAAGTATGGAACAAAGTTACAAAATCTTAAAGCCTTGGTGTGGCAGAGCCACCATAGGTGAGTCAGACAAGAGAAGCATTCTATCCTGGCTCATAAATCTATTGAGGAAGTTGACCTCAAATGCCTAAAACAGAATGAAAGACTGGGTCCCATTTCACAATACAAAAAGTGTTAAGTAGGATGTCCAGCTGGACCTCCAAAACGTAAGCTGATCCATAGCACAGGTGCTTTCAGGGAGAAAAGGCTTCCTTTGGCAAGCAAATAAAACCAAGAGACAAGAGGCAGCCTGAGGAGGGAGGGCTGGTACTTGAGTGGAAAGCTGAAGTTCCTAAGAGCAATAGCTCAGAAAGAGTGCCAATTAAGTAGTAAACGCTTGTTATTCAGAAAGCCTGCCAGGTTGCCCACAGTTCTTTCTCTGAAGGCAAACAGCAACACATGTGCTCTATGATCATCAGCACCACCCACCACTAAGACTATTTAGTGCTTACTGTGGGCAACAAACTACACAGCAAGCTTAATCTTGTTTAGTCACCCCAATTCTGTGATAAATATGTATATTACCTACATTTTCTTTACTGAGTTCTAAAGAGAACCATATATATATTATGATGCCATATCTGGAAAAGATTGTAGGAATAGTACAAAATTTTCAGATAGACTTATAATAATAACTAAAACAAAGTCAAGTAACACCATTGAACAATTAGTATTTTAAGCAATATGCTAGGCATATTATCTGATTTTACATTTTAACAGTAGTATTATATCCTCATTTTACTGAGGTTTACAGGGGAGAGTAACACATACATATAGATAGTAATATACACACATGAGGATGAATGTGAATATTTAGCATTCCCTGTATAACAAGGATTAAGCTCTATATTGTATGCATAATCATGTTTAATTTTACTTGTCAGTACCTGCAGAAGGTTGCTGACCTATGTCTCCTAGTTTGTCTTCTGTTGCTGTTATAAACATTATGATCAACAACAACTTGAGAAGGAAAAGATCTATTTCTGTTTTCAGCTTACAGTACCTCATCATGAAGGGAAGCCAGGGCAGAAACCCAAGCAGAAAACATACAGTGATAGATCCTGTTTAATGTTTAGCTTTCTTATACATCCCAGGTTCACCTGCCTAGTGGTGGTACTGCCCACAATGGGCTGGGCCACCTACATCAATTAGCAATCAATAAAATGCCACACAGACACACTCATGGGCGAATTTAATAAAAGCAATTCTCCAATTGAGACTCGCTCAGTTAAGTCTAGTTCACAGATGAAGCTAACTAGTTGATACCTTTTACTCAAAGTTACTATTTTTAAAACTAGAGCCTTCTAGAAGACCTCTATTAACCATTTTTTGCCTTCATTTATCTTTAAAGAGATTACTATAACCTATGAAAGCAATAAAGTCAACATTATCAGAACTAAGAAGATATTTGGAATTTAAATGCAAAATATGTTTTGGTGGTCCTGGCAGCTCATGCCTGAAGCTAAAGCAGAAGGATCCAAAATCAAGAACGCTTAAGCTTCCAAGAGAAAACAAGGATCCAGGGGCAAGTTAACAAAATGAAATGGAGGGAGTGACAGATGGAAGGACTGAGGGAGGGAAGGAGGGAGGGAAGAAGGGAGAAAAGAAAGGAAGGAGGGAGGGAGAGAAGGAGGGAAGGAGAGAAGGAGGGAGGGAGAGAAGGAGGGAGGGAGTTAGGCAGGCAGACAGGCAGGCAGGCAAGAGAGGTAGGTGTAGCTCAGCAGTACAGCCCTTGTATAATGTGTGATGCCCTAGAGTTATTCACTAGTACTGGAAGGAAAACCTAACCTCTTTAACCCCAAATTAAAGGACTATATATATATATATATTCTTGTTTTTCTTTAACTTCAAATATGTGTTATTTCGTTATACTATCAAGCCAAATTTCCTTTCTCTACCACCAACTGTCTGAAGTGAATATCAGATTCCACATGCATAAAGGCTCAGTCAGGAGATTGTCTCCACTTAAAAACACAAGCCCAAAGTATAATCTTCTTATAAACTATACTTTGGCCTCTTAATTAAAAATGCAAGGATTTCCATAGCCTCTGTGGTGATAGGAGGGAGAATGCCCCCTCCCATAGGCTCTGGCTTTTGCATTCTTGGTCCCCAGTTGATAGTGCTACCTTAGGACGCTTAAGAAATGTGGCCTTGCTGGAAGAAGTATCTCACTAGGGAAGGGCTTTGAGGTTTCAAAACTTCTTAGAGTTCCAATTTGCTTTCTGTGTCCTACTTACAGTTCAAGGTGTGAGCCCTTAGCATCCTGCTCCAGCCTGCTGCTTGCTGCTGTGTTCTCTTGCCATGACAGCAATAGACTCTTAGCCCCTCTGGAACCATAAGCCTAAATAAGCCCTTCCTTTTATAAGTTAGTTGCCTTGGTCATAGTGTTTTATCATAGCAATAGGAAGGTAATTAATACAGCCTCCATTTGGGATCAGTAATTCACTACAGCAACTCACAGAACTGAGAAAAATGTTCGACTTACCATTACAATTTACTATTAAAAGCAGAAGTGATCAGCCAGATGGCTAGGTACAGGAGACTTTCTGGAGAGTCAGAGGACTTCCTCCTCCAAGCATATAGAGTCATGGGACTCAGAACATTTCTGAATCTAGTCATCCTCTGAAGACCAGCCCCACCCTGAAGCCATAAAGCCATAACTCTACCATTTCCTTATTAGAATAAAGTCATATTTTTAAAACAGCCTATACTCTTAACTCTAAGAAAATGTCAACGGTTTTACCAGACTCCAGGAATAAACACACACACACACACACACACACACACACACACACACACACACACACACACAGGTATTCGAAACATTAGTAACTTTGAAAAGTGTTAACACATTAATTTTACACAAATTAGACACTTTTTTAAATACAATTGGAAATTTTCAGAAAAATTTTGACTGGTTAATCAAGAACTTGATTATCATCATCTAACAGAAAGTAATTCAATTAAATGGACAACTTCGAGGCATAGGAGTAATTTGTTAGAACAATATAACCACTTCTCAGCACAGGACAAAAAAACCCCATACTATATTACTAGTTTATTTAGATCCCCAGGTCCAGATGTAATTGATCACACTCATGAAAAGAATTTCCCAAAACGATACCTTAGTTCCTCCATTCTAAAAACTATGGCAACTAACATTTTTAAAAGTTAGTAGTATATTTGAAAGAAAATACACCTCTCCTCCTTTAAAAGTAGGGCAATGGCATTGTTGTCCAGCTATTTTAAATTATAAACTAAATTAGGAGTTATGAGTATTTATTGACTCCAAATTTACAAACATCTTCAATTTCAAATCCATCTTTCATATATGAGTCTAGTGAAATGCCATTCTCTTCCCCAGAAAACACTTTTCCTGAAAGAGTAAGAACTACCAAAGAGTCTGTTGATAGGCTTCTACTAAAAGTTTGAATGTTTTTATACATGACAAATTTCCATGACAATCCAACATGACTTTCCTAACTTCTCCCTGAAGAAACACAGAACACCAACTAGTGAGTGACTTATTTCATCATATTAACATATTGTTTTAAGCAGAAGTCTCTCAGAAATCTAATTAGACATGACCCAGTGTCAAAATTCATATGGGGGAACAGGACAGACTAAATACAGGATACTTTTGAATTTCTATCAGTAAAGGAAACTCAGTTGTCCCCTAGCTTGGCTCAGAGTCAAAGTACAAACACAGGAATCCACTGGTTTACTTTATGTGTCAAGAGTCAGTAGAAGTCAAACATTACAGATAGGAAAGAACACAGCTTTATATAAACATCGGAAACTCCAGGAGTACTAACAATGCTTTAAATGTATGGAAAGTTTTAGAGCTTCTAACATCTGCCATTATGTCTTCAAGGCTCTACAGAGCTCTCCTCTGACTTCCACACCAAATTTATTCCATTTTTTCAAGCTGTTCCAGCCATCCAAGATAGTGCTCATACTTCTCAAATCTGCCAAACTCATTTTCTTTCGTAGAGCTGTCAGTTGTGATTCCTTTACCCAACATGTTAACTTTACTGTATACTCTTCAGCTATTTCTTCCTTCTTTCCCTACTAGGCTTAAATATCCTCTTTGCAGCACGACTTTCCTAGGCCATACTATTTAAAACAAGTCTCTTGTTATGATCCCTAGCTAAGCAGTGTCCTAGTTCTTTGTGGCACTTATCACAAGTTGAAAATATAAAGTTGAAATCACATTCTTTCATTCTGTGCTTCCTTCTTTAACATCTATGATTTCCTTTGGAATGTACACTCAATTTAAGGACTACATTGATCTTGTTGACCAATAATCCCAAGGGCCTAACACAAAAGCATGCATGTTGAAAATACTTAAAGCACACTCGCGTATGACAACATTTTCATGGAATAGGTGTGGAAGTGCTAGTATTCTCCTTTTCAAGTTAAAGTCACGGGGGTTAGTAGAAACTAAGGAACTTATGAATCATGGAATTGAAACTCAACCTCTAAACTTCCTCCTCCTGTCCACAGTCCTTCCCACCATGGTAAAACTAAAATCTCCCTAGTTACTAGCAACTTCACGTCATATAATCCATGACAACTTTTCTAGTCTCCAGAAGTTAGTTCTAGGTAGTAAATATGAAATCAAATCACATAGTTTTTTTTTAAAGATTTGCTTTATTATTCATGTGTGTGTGTGTGTATGTGTGTGTGTGCAGGTAACTGTGGAGTACAGAAGCAGACCATCAGACCCCTGGCCCTAGAGTAACAAGCTGGAGTTACGGAGTGCTGGGAACCAAACTCTGATCCTCTGCAAAAGCAACAGGCACTCTTAACTGCTGAGCCACCTCTCCAGTCCCAGAAGTCTTTAAAAATATATTATTAGTTGTTTACATTATTGTCAAAAGAGGGTTCCATTTATAACCAGACCACTCAAAATGACTAAACTAGTCTGCTCTGGTCTTTCTAGCAAACTACCCCCTGCCATGTGACTTAAACCAATGCATATTTTAACCCTTTACAGCTCTCAATGTCAGTTTGGAATTAGACTGACAGGGCTGAACTCAAGGCGGTGGCACAGCTGTGTACTTCTAACAGCCCTGGTGGAAATTACATTTTCTTTACCTTCACTGATTTCTAGGGACCAGCTATACTCCTTACCTTGGGACCCCATTACATCCCTCCATCCTCAAACCTCCAGAGAAACGTCATCTATTTCCCCTCTGTCGATAAATTTCTCTGTGTCCTCTTATAAGAATACTTCTGATTACATTTATGGCTCACATAGACAACCCAGGAAATATATCCTATCTTAAAATCTTCAACATTTCCTTTTCCATATAAGACACACAGACAGGTTCCATAAATTAGAAGCTGGCTATCTCTGGTGGGCATTATTAAAGCAAGCTACAGAATAAGACTGAATCGATGGAGGGACTGAGGTAAAGTCGGGCATAGGAACCTTCCGGTTTCCATCTGTGGCAGGAGACCTCTGCCTGAGTCACCAGGGTTCCATAGCCAAGCAGCACCTGGAGAAAGTTACCTTCCCAGGAGCGTGGAAAAGCTGTGAGTAGGGTTAGGAGGAGCACCACTGCTCACCAGGACCTGGGGACCTCAGCCTGGGCCACAGGGCTCCAGGAGAGAGCTGGTATCCCAGGAGTGCTGACACACCTTCGAGCATAGGCAAAACCACCACTTCTGTTCAAACTCACTGGATCAAGAAGGACCCTCGCAGAGCCATCAGGACACAGGAAGGAACCAAGGGACACCTGGGGACAAGATCCTTCTGGTTTCTGTCTGTACCCCAGAGCTGACCCTGTACCACAGCTCTCCAAACCCAAACACCTCTCAGAGAGAGCTGGTCTTCAAGGAGTACTGATATAGAGGACTGCAGGAGGGACAAGCCACAGGCAGACAGAGTAAGATCAGCTAACATCAGAGTTAACAAGATGGCAAAAGGCAAGGGCAAGAACATAAAGGAACAGAAACCAAGGCTACTTGGCATCATCAGAACCCAGCTCTCTCACCACAGCAAGCCCTGGATACCCCAACACACCAGAAAAGCAAGACTCAGATTTAAAATCAGTTCTCATGATGATGATAGAAGACTTTAAGAAAAAAATAAATAACACCCTTAAAGAAATACAAGATAACGGAGGTAAACAACTAGAAGCCCTTAAAGAGGAAACACAGAAATCCATTAAGTAATTACAGGAAAACACAATCAAACAGACAAAGGAAATGAACAAAACTAACCAGGAGCTAAAAATAGAAATAGAAACAATAAAGAAATCACAAAGGGAGACAGCCCTGGAGTTCGAAAACCTAGGAAAGAAATCAAGAGTCACAGATGCAAGCATAACCAACAGAATAAAAGAGATAGAAGAGAGAAGCTCAGGTGCAGAAGATACCATAGATAACATTGACACAACAGTAAAATAAATCGCAAAATACATAAAGCTCCTAACCCAAAACATCCAGAATGGACAGGATAAAATGAGAAGACAGAACCTAAGGATAATAGGTATAGAAGAGAATGAAGATTCCCAACTTAAAGGACCAGTAAATATCTTCAACAAAATCATAGAAGAAAACTTCCCTAACTTAAAGAAAGAGATGAACATAAATATACAAGAAGCTTGCAGAACTCCAAATAGATTGGACCAGAAAAGAAATTTGTCCCGTCACATTATAGTGAAAACACCAAATACACAAAACAAGGAAAGAATATTAAAAGCAGTAAGGGGAAAAGGTCAAGTAACATATAAAGGCAGACCTATCAGAATTACACCTGACTTCTCACCAGAGACTATGAAAGCTAGAAGATCCTGGGCAGAACTCATACAGACCCTAAGAGAACACAACTGCCAGCCCAGGCTGCTATACTCAGCAAAAGTCTCGATTAACATAGATGATGAAACCAAAATACTCTATGACAAAACCAAATTTACACAATATCTTTCCACAAACCTGGCCCTACAAAGGATAATAGATGGAAAACATCAACTCAAGGAGGGAAACTATACCCTAGAAAAAGCAAGAAAGTAATCTTTCAACAAACTGAAAAGAAGATAGCCACACAAACCTAAAAGTAACATCGAAAATAACAGGAACCAACATTCACTATACCTTAATATCTCTTAACATCAATGGACTAAATTCCCCAATAAAAAGACATAGACGAACAGACTGGATCCATAAAGAGGACCCAGCATTTTGCTGCATTCAGGAAACACAACCCCGGGATAAGGACAAACACTACCTCAGAGTAAAGGGCTGGAAAACAATTTTCCAGGCAAATGGTCCCAAGAAACAGGCTGGGGTAGCCATTCTAATATCCAATAAAATCGACTTTCACCCAAAAGTCATCAAAAAAGATAAGGAAGGACACTTCATACTCATCAAAGGAAAAATCTACCAAGAAGAACTCTCAATTCTAAACATCTATGCTCCAAATGCAAGAGCACCCACATTCATAAAAGAAACCTTACTAAAGCTCAAAGCACACATCGCACCTCACACAATAATAGTAGGAGACTTCAACACCC
>CM052722.1:53783812-53820313 GCA_028551405.1 Uromys caudimaculatus | reverse complement strand
TGAGATTCCACCTCACACCAGTCAGAATGGCTAAGATCAAAAACTCAGGTGACAGCAGATGCTGGCGAGGATGTGGAGAAAGAGGAACACTCCTCCATTGTTGGTGGGATTGCAAGCTGGTACAACCACTCTGGAAATCAGTTTGGCAGACCCTCAGAAAAATGGACATAATACTACCTGAGGACCCAGTTATACCACTCCTGGGCATATACCTAAAAGATGCTCCAACCTGTAATAAAGACACAGGCTCCACTATGTTCATAGCAGCCATATTTATAATAGCCAGAAGCTGGAAACAACCCAGATGTCCCTCATCAGAGGAATGGATACAGAAAATGTGGTCCATTTACACAATGGAGTACTACTCAGCTATTAAAAACAATGATTTAATGAAATTTGCAGGCAAATGGATGGAACTTGAAAATATCATCCTGAGCTAGGTAACTCAGTCCCAAAAGAACGAACATGGTATGTACTCACTGATAAGGGGATATTAGCCCAAATGTTTGGAATACCCAAGTTTCACTTTACAGTAACTGCTGGACTGAGAGTGAGGTCCCAGATGGAGGAGTTGGAGAAGGGACTGAAGGAGCTGAGGGAGTTTGCAGTCCCCTGGAGGGAGCAACAGTGTCAACTGGCCTGACCCCCCCACCAGTCCTCCTGGTGGGTGGACCACCAACCAAAGAATACACATGGAGGGACCCATGTTTGGGACCACATATGTGGCAGAGGAGGGCCTTGTTGGCAATCAGGGGGAGGAGAGGCCCTTGGGCCTGAGGGTGTTAGAGGCCCCAGTAAAGGGGAATGCCAAGGTGGGAATGCGGGAGTGGGTGGGCGGGTGGGTGGGAGGTGGAATACCCTCATAGAGGCGGGGGAGGGGAAGGGATAGGGGGTTTCCAAAGAGGAGAGCTGGAAAGGGGGAAACATTGGAAATGTAAATAAAATATCAAAAATAAATAAATAATTAAAAAGAAAAGACTGAATCGATGTATACTCACAGGATGCATCCACTAAGCTGTGAGTATCTTGCCCATAGCCATATGGCTGTTGTAGGTTATTACTAGTTTCCTATGTGACTCGGATTCTCAGAAAAGAAAATTTTCATCTTTCAACTCTCTCACACACACTATTCAAAGGCAAATTACTGATAAAATCTTACATATTATTTTAAAAAAAACATACTAATGAAATTTTGGACAGACATGGAACTGAGAAAAACATTTTCATGGTAGACAAAAAAAAAAAAAAAAAAAAAAAAAAAAAACAACTTTAAATTATAGTCTCAAAGTGGCTGCCAATAGTCTAGGTTACATTATGTATGCAAAAATCTGGCCATATACCAAAAAGTAAAGCAAATAGACAGTAATTATGTAATGAATTTAGATATTGCAATGTTAAAAACATCTAGATAAACTAGAAAATACCTTATCTCTACTCTACTCCATTCCCCAAATATCTTTATTTCTCTCTATATATAAAATAATTGCAGCCATTCTATCTGAGTCATAAAGTTGGATAAAGTTTTACCATCAACAACATATGTAAGTTTGCATATGTTCTGTAGCTGATATTACCAGTGAAGTATGCAGCTTTGACTAACTTCCTTTTCTATATAACTCAGTGTCATGCTAGGCAGTGGTGGCGCATGCCTTTAACTCCAGCACTCAGCAGGCAGAGGCAGGTGGATCTCTGTGAGTTTGAGACCAGTCTGATATACAAAGTGAATTCCAAGACAGCCAGGGCTACACAGAGAAATCCTAGCTCAAAGGGGAGTTGAGGGAGGGGGGAAGGACATGACTCAGTTTCAGGTATGATGAGATGACTCTCAACCTAACCACAATAGAATTTCATCTTCAATCAAAAATTATTACTGTGAATGATACAGGTGACCATCAAGAATTTTCTTATTACAGCAAATACTATTCAATCAAAATATTCGTTTAACCATCCCAAATCCTAGCACACAATCTGCTACTATAGTTGCAAGAATGCTAGGCCCGGGACTAAGCTCAGTGTTGTTCACTTGCAAGGACAGAACTTGGAAGGAGAAGCTGTAAGGACTGGAGTTGAAGACCAGCCTGCCCTACCTGTCTCCAAAAACAGTAGCCAAGAATCGTCATTTAATACCTGCCATTCAGTAATAGATCAACTCCCTAATAGTAGCTAAATTCTCCATTACTTACTTTTCTCATAAAATTTTAAGAACTAATAAGACAATATATATAGAATGACAATTGTCTTCAATAAGATAAATATATCATGTTAATTTATTTATAAATATCATAAATACACAAAACCAAAAAGACCTTCTTAGAGTCACGCTCAAGGAAAAAACAATGGCATTAGACTTTAAGATAACCATGGGTTGGTCCTATATATAAATTCACCACTAAATGGGCTCAGTAGGTTCTCCCTGTCTCTCTGTCTCTGTCTCTGTCTCTCTGTGTGTGTGTGTATGTGTGTGTGTGTGTGTGTGTGTGTGTGTGTGTGTGTGTGTGTGTGTGTAAGAGAGAGACTGTGTATATGTGGGGGGTGTCTGTTGTTCTTGGGTGTATGTAACACTAATAATTACAGAAGAGGTCATAAATTTGAAAGGAGAAAGAAGGGGCTATGGAAATTATGAAATATAGAACTTATATATACCAAATTCTCAAACAATAAAAAATTAAAACTAATAATTCAAACTTTAAAAAGACAAGCCAATGTTTTATTCCTTTTGCAAAACTTGTCAGTATAACTATTTGTATTAAGTTAGAAACGTTAGGTTGCATTGACAATCAGTAAAATATTGACTGTTTCTAGAGTAATGTGTCTTCCTCATAAAAAGAGCCACAATAATGTAATCTCAGATTAGATATTCCAGTTTTGTCCATTGGCCTGTGTAGATAACTAGAAAATGAATAAATCATTGGAAAACTGCTGAATTGTTTCCTAGAGGAATCACGTAGTGCCTCTTCATTCCTGGTACGATTCTAAAACCTTCTGATTTTAATTCCCAAAACTATGGCAGGGGAAACATACTAATTTGAACATTGATGTATTGGCTTTCTGTTTTTTGTGTAACAAAGTATACAAACAACAAAAATCTATCCTGAATGTTCTGAAGGACAAATTTCCAATCTTGATCTTACTAGGCTAAAATCCAGGTATAGCTAGGTTCTTCTTCAGGGATTTTAGAGAAAAATACTTTTCTTCTTTTTCATTTCCCAACTTACACAGAGTGCTGGCAGTCCTGTGCTCACAGCCACTTTTTCCCATTCTCAAATCAGAAGTCCTTATAGGTTTTTTTCTCTCATATATTATCACCCTGACAATTACAGTTTGATCTCCATCTTTCACTTACAATGAACTTGTGATGATACTGAGATCTCTTGGGTAATCTAAAACATCAAGTTTAGTAATAACTGAAAAATCTCTTCTGCAATGAACAATAATAATATCACAAAATCCAGGGATTAAGATGTAGACATCTTTTGGAAGCTATTATTATGCCTGCTACAGTTGGCCCCAATTCTAATAATTAAGCCACCAAAATTGTGTAGAGACATTCGATTATGTAAATTTACCCAATGAATTTAACCAATGGATATAACCAGAATAGGGCACTGTTCATAAAAATAATCCCTTCTTAAGTAGAGAAATGGTTCCCTTGATAAAGTGTCTGCAGGGTGACTATGAGCACCTGAGTTTGGATCCCCAGGACCTGCACAAAAAGCTTAGTGCTTCAGCATGCACCTGTAATCCCATTGCTAGGGAAATAGAAACAAGGAGGACCCCAAGGGCTTGCTAGCCAGCCAATTCAGCCACATTGATTAGCTCTAGATATAGGGTGAGATCCTGTCTCGGGAAAAAAAAAAAAAAAAAGAGAACAGTGAAGAATTTCTGGCTTCCCCATACATTTACATACAAATACACATGTGTAAAATACATGTTCATATACATGTGAGCATTCACATGCACACAAATAAATAATATTTCCCAATTTGTTGTAATAGAAAGTGGAGTCAAAGTACTTTAGAGTAAGACGATAGATTAGAATGCTTACCACTGAAACTTGGTACAAGAAAACAGTCAAAAGTTAATACATAACAAACACTTATACTGTGAGATAAAGTGTTTAAATGAAAAGAAGCAAGGGAGCTCACTGTAGGAACGCAGGTAGGAGAGCCAAATCAAAAATCAACTGCAGGCCCTCTTCCATGGGCATAACACAGCCAAATTAAGGCAGCCCAAGAAACAGTAGAAACTACAAAGGGGGCATGCTGCTCGACATACGCATAGCATATGAAGGACCAAAAGAGACAACACTGGGGTGCAGAGGTACAAGGGAACTACCAGGAAAGGACTTAAAGCTTCAGTTCTTCACAAGATAGAAGCACATAAACCACAGGCTGCAAAGGTGATTTCTTCCCATTTGTCTTTCCCAGCACAAAGTAGAGCCTGTCCACGTGGGAAGGACTGGAAAACTTCAACTTTCAACTCACTGAAGCCATGCCAGCAATCACCGCAGAAGTAGCCTTCCTATTTCTTATTTTGTATTGTTTAGCCTCCACTCTTGAAGATGTATCTCACGGTGCTTCTGATCGTTTTGCCGTTGGATGCATATTGCTCAGTGAGGTTTCAGGATTGCTGTGTACATTTCTTCACCTAGTCTCAAACAAGACATTCTTTTGACTTTTTTAAACAACCTTTCACCCATATCTCATAAACTTTCCCTTTTATTTATATGTCTTCTCCTCCATCATCCTTATCACCTCCTCTTTTTACCTCTCCATGATTTTAACAAGCTAAAACTCTGCAGACCCTAACAGTATCACAGTTTTATCCTCCAGGGCACTTCGCCTGCCCTGATTTCTTTTCTGTTCTTTTCAGAGTTGATAAACTACTTATTCTTATCTCCACTCACCTTACTTGTCTCCCAGTCCTGAACTTCCTAATCCTTGTACTTCAGACTATCCTTGGTTTATCCTCAGGTATTGGAGGCAAGGGGGCACTGTGTCAATAGACTAGTATAGCATTAGAACAGTGTTGAAATCAAGCAGTTGTCGGTTTTCTCAGTCTGAAGTCTACTTGGAATAATGTAGAGCTGGCCACACCCTGAGCTCCTATATCAACTCTTTTCTGAATTCTGCACCTGAATGCTCCAACATTCAAGTGCCACTTGAACACTGTGATAGCTTCAACTGAAAGGCTATAACCGATCCACACACATAAAATGAAATAAGGTCAAATATGTAAATTCCAATGCAGTAACATGAAACACGCGCGCACACACACACACACACACACACACACACAACATAACAACTCCAAAAATTATAAATCCTACTGTAATGGCATCTAGTAACAGTGAATTAGAAGAAATTTCAGAAAACTCAAAGCAGCAATTAGAAAGTATGTTCCAAGGACACAATCACCAAAACAAAATAAAAGATGGACTAAAGAAAGAGATAGAAATACTGAAGAGAAAAACAATGTGAAATGCTGGAATTGAAAAACACAGTAAGTCGCCGGGCAGTAGTGGCGCACACCTTTAATCCCAGCACTCAGGAGGCAGAGGCAGGCGGATTTCTGAGTTCGAGGCCAGCCTGGTCTACAGAGTGAGTTCCAGGATAGCCAGAGCTATACAGAGAAACCCTGTCTCGAAAAATCGAAAAACAACAACAACAACAAAAAAAAAAAAGAAAAAGAAAAAAAAAAGAAAGAAGGAAGGAAGGAAGGAAGGAAGGAAGGAGGGAAGGAAGGAAGGAAGGAAGGAAGGAAGGAAGGAAGGAAGGAAGGAAGGAAAGAAAGAGAAAGAAAGAAAGAAAGAAAGAAAGAAAGAAAGAAAGAAAGAAAGAAAGAAAGAAAGAAAGAAAGAAAGACACAGTAAGTCAAAGAAAGAGTTCTTTGGAAACTCTCACTAACAGAATGGGTCAAGGAGAGGACAGAGAAGGTAGGTAGCCTTGATCACAAGCTGGAGGAAGTGGTATTGATCAAGATGTAAAACTTCTAGAGGAAAACTGTGCCCAGGCACAGGTAAGGACATCCTGAGTAAGACTCTGACTTCTCAGGAAATAAAAACAGTATTCAACAAATGAGATGTCATGAAATTAAAAAGTTTCTGTACAGTAAAAAAGAATCATCTATTGATTGAAGAAGGATCCTATTGAACGGAGAATTCCTCTGCCAGCTACCCAGTTGATAGAGGATTAGTGACTAGAGTGTGCAGAGAACTCAAAAAACTAAATATGAAGAAAAGAAGCACTCCAAGAAAAATACATACATACATACATACATACATACATACATACATACATACATACATAAAAGTAAATGAGCCATAGAACTGAATAGCATTCCCCAAAAGAAGAAATACAAATAAGCAGTAAACAGTTTTAAAAAGTATTCAATACCATCAGCAGTCAGGAAAATGGAAACTAAAAGTACTTTGAGACTTCATCCCACCCAAGCAAGAATGAGTATCAAGAAAACGAGTGGACTCGGGAAATGGCTTCGTAGTAAGGAGCACTGGCCGCTCTTCCACAGGCTCTGGGGTTGATTTCTAGCACCCACATGGCAGCTCACAACTTTCCAGTTCCAGGGAATCTGATACCTTCTTCTGGCCTGTGTGAGTACCAGGGACACACAGGATGCATGGACATGCATGCAGGTAAAACACCCACACACATACAGTAAAATAATATTTCTAAATTTTTATTTGAAAAAACACACAAACCAAAGTAAATGAGTACAAACGCTGGTGAGGTTGTAGGGAAGGGGAAATCTGTTTCCACTGTTGGTGGGAATATAAATGGGTGCAGCCACCGATGGAAACTAGTGTAGAGATTCTCGAAAATCTGAAACCAGATATAGCAGTCCTGTGCATACACAAGGTGTCCATATCATATCAGAGATACTTGCACATCTGTGTTTATTCCTGCTCCATTCATAATAGGTGGAAATGGAATCAGTCTATATGTCTATCAGCTGATGAATGGAAGGTGGAAATACGGTACACATAAGGAATTTTATTCAGCTGCAAAGAAAAATGAAATTAGGAAAGTTGAGGGAAAATGTATAGGATTGGAAAAGTACTACGTAAGACACCCTAGTCTAGAAAGACAAATACCACATTTTATTGAATACCTCCCCAGCCCTGCTAAATACAGCCCAGGAAACATCACCTAAGACTGCTTGGAATATAGGAACTTGAAGATGGGGAGGAATTCGATAAAATGCTATCTTCTGGACGTGGAAGGACTATAGCACTCATGAACTAACAGCAATTGTGATTACCTGCACGAGATCAAGCTGATGGACATTCAACCGTGAATGATACAGGCGCTTTGAGGGTCTGCCCAATGCTGAAGAGCTATTGGTAACTGATGTTTCTATGTATCTCCTACTCTGCTGGGTGGAGCCATACTTATAGAAGTGCAGGCAGTACTAACTGAACTCAGTGAATTATTTACAAACAAGAAAATGAAGGGGGGAGGGAAATGTATTTGAGGGACCAATGGGAGAAAGAAGGGAAATTTAGGTTGGATGTGATCAGGATAAACTGTGTACCTGTATGAAGCTGTCAGATAAATAAAAATATTCTAAAAGAAAAAATGAGATATATGAAATTAATTTTCTACTTAACTAATCACAAGCACAACTCTTAACTGAAACAATTGTTCATACAATATATTTTCATCATGTTTTCCTTTCCCCCAACTGCTTATCAATCCTTCCCATCTCCTTACTCATCCAATTTTATGCTTCCACCTAAGAAAAATCAAAATACGAGACAGAAACACACTGAGTTTCTTTTGTGTTGGCTAACTACTCCTGGGCATCCTGGTCTTACGACCTGCCCTAGAGTGCGGTTGATATACACAGTGACACTCCAACGGCAAAACCTTAGTTTTACTTTTCTAGCAGCTATCAATTGCAGATAACTTCTTGGCTAGAGGTGGAACCCTCATGCCCGCTTCCCCTCTCAGTACTGGGATCTCATTGGCTAGAACCTGTGCAGGTCTTGCACGGGCAAAACTCTTAACTGTAATATAACATTTACTCTGTATATCATTGCCATTAGTTTCTCTGTCATAAGCAAAACTCTAAGAACACCATTTGTCTTAATATGCATTTATATATCATAAAATATTCCTCTGTATCTCTCTTTCAGTATGTGTGTGATTCCTTATTTAAGTTTTCAGCATAGCCTTCTCTATGTGTGTGTATGAGAGAGAGACAGAGACAGGGAGAGCTGAGAGAGGTTAAATCACCCATAGGTGATTAAAGCATTTGAAGAGAGTGACTGAAACTACATTTAGGAGTTACATTCAGAAATTAAAATCTTAACTGTGAAGACAATCTGTTCACATCTGCCACCGCAGTCATTGTCAGGATTTATCTGGCGGCACAGCTGATTAAGTTGGACCCTTCTTCATTTACCACTCCTGCACATGCCTCCAGACTGTGTAGACTTTTCAACAAGGACACCCTTCCATGATAGAGAATTGTTCCTTGGTCATGAGTATACAAGTAACTGCAGTTCTCTGGTAGGAATCTCCAAATAAGTTCTGAAGGAATAATAAATTCGAACAAGACACCTATAATAGTGAATACAAAACACACGCACCACATCGGCAGGCAGAGAAGCAGAGACTGTTTCCAGAAAACTGAGTGCTGGGGATATAGCTCAAACATTTTTCCACACAAGCATGAGGATGAAGTGCAATCCCCAGGATCGATATAAAATGACAAGCACAGTGGATTGTAATCCCAGTGCTGATTTAGGAGGAGACAAGCAGATTCCTGGGTATCACTGGCCAGCCATTCTAACATAATCAAAAGCCCAGGTCCCAATGAGGCTTCATGCACTTATACATGCACATGCCATACTTACCATGTAAACATGCGCGCGTGTGCGCACACACACGCACACAAGCGTACATACACATGCACACAGAAACGAAACTTAAGGGAGATATGACAGGGTCTTATGTTAGGTGAAGGATTCTAATGTCACGTTTCAGACCTCAGAATGTAAAATTCCAGGGCACTGGGTACAGGCTCGTAAGATATTTTGGCATAATTTTAAATCTTTTTAATAACTGGGTTATCTAACAGTAGGGAAACTTTCCTTTCTGAATAATTATTATGAATATGAATACAGAAAATACATGTTTAAAGGGCTACAAGTTGCCAGGTGAGGTGGTATTCATGCCTTGTAGTCCCACACTTGGGAGGCTAACACAGGCTTCTTGTCTGTTTGAGGCCATTCTGAGCTCCACAGTGAGTTCCAGGCCAGTCTAGACTACAAAATAAAACCCTGTCTCAACAACAAAACAATTCACAGCTATAAACTTGTATATTTTAAATGTTTAATGGAGTGCACTATAGGTCCATTTCACCTGTAAGATTCTTTGGATCTAGAATCAGACTTAACAAATACAATATCTCCACACAAGTTTACACAAACATTGCTCAATCCATTAAGGCAGCAACATCATCATAAAAGTTAAATAATTCAACAACAAATACCAAAGAACATCTTTTCCAAGCTAGTGACTAATGATACCTGACATAGTCCATTTTTACAGTTTAACTACTTATTATCTTGTTTTTACAGTTTCACTTTTATAGTTTTACTGATTAGCCATGAGAAGATTAACTGACAATAGGATTAGTACCTCTTTTGAGATTCATAGACCATAAGCACCAATGCAGTCTGCTTCAATTGTCTGCTCTCTCCTCCTCTGGAGGCCTGTTTCCTGGGAGGTTTGGACTTCCTCACTTTTCTGCAGAGACTCAAGCTCTCACCTTTCTGGGCTCAGGTTTTCTTCTCCCAGATTGTTCTGTTTTGCTTAGTAGCCAATATCAAAAGTCTCACTCAGAGCCTCAGAAGAGTTTACCATCACCTGAAACTAGAAGATCCCCTCAGACGCTATGGAGGTCCACCATGGTAACATGGGGGAAGGGGGAAGTTTCTATGGAAACCATGGCAAAGCAAACAGATGGTAGTATATGAGGATAATAGCAGCAATTGGAACAAGAGGGTCACCACTACCTGGGTCACATTATTCAAAAGTCACCCAAATCACCACCAGCCTGAGCCATGGAGACCACAACCAGGAAATGAGGTCTGGGATAGGTTACTGGGATTCAAATAGCCAGGCAAGCAACAAAGAGATCCACAGCCAGATGGTCCTCCAGGACACCAACAAGGAGACCCTGACCTCTTTGTCAGCCTCCATGTCACCATTTATCCATGATCACCTTAAGCACAGCCCTTGACCTGGGAAAGAAATGAGGACACCACCTCACCAGGCAGGCTGAGATGGGAGGTGATGCCAGTTCTGACCTATGTAACAAGTAGGAACAGATGTGAGTACAGACCAAAAACCCTAGAGAAACAGTTCTCTGTCCTTGTGCTGTCCTCAAGCCATAAGGAAGATGAGGGGGGGGAGGCAAGAACAAACTCAAAAGTCATCTCCTGATTAGTAGTATTAGTACGTCCTAGGGACGAAATGTCCTCCTGAAGGTTAGCTGACGTTGATCTGTCCAACAGTTAGACTAGTGCTCCATTGATAAATATAGTGTATAAATACTGATATAGTAGCTGATACAGAGAGAGAGAGAGAGAGAGAGAGAGAGAGAGAGAGAGACGTGTGTGTGTGTGTGTGTGTGTGTGTGTGTGTGTGTGTGTGTGTGTATCACAGAAAAACAAAAGTAGTTAATCTAATAAAAGAAAAAGGAAATAGACAAAAATAGTAAAGGAGTTTGGAAGTAAAGAAAATTACTGCATTGAGAAAGAGAACAAAGGTTAACAATGGATAAGACCAAGGACTGTGGAATAAGGGAACGAAAATCCACTTGCAAAAACAGAGGTGAGACAAAAGCTTGATTATCCAAAGTAATATGCCTACATGTCTAGATCAAACAGTGCCTTTAGTGCAGTGTTTCCACTGACAGCATCTAAGGTTATTTTAGTACATGAATGAGCATGTTTATTCAGTTGAATATATTTATGTTAATAGGTAAAAGAAAGCTGAGCAATTACCACCTCAAATCCATGACTTAACCTGTATTACTCTTTAAAATAAATCACTTTGTTCATGCACGCATTCATTCATGCATTCAATTCCATAAACGTATATTCATTATATACTTGCCAATGACTGAGCACACTGTGGTAGTCTGAAAACACAACAGAGATTAAGATTAACATCAGAAACTTTACAAGTTTAAAAGGAAGAACTATAAGGGAAAAGCTGAATAACATAGAACACCTTAAACACAACACAACTAGAGTGTAAAATATACTTAATCCAAGAAGTTCTCTGGAGATGATTAAGGTATTTTTTGCTAAGAAGTGAGTTCTGGGTAGAATGGATGGCAGAAGGAAACAACTCAGAAAATGCTTCACTCAAGTCAGCTCAGCTGTGATGCAGTCCATAGCTCTCAGCCATGGAAGTGTTATGAAATGGTGGCTAACATCCGTAAGCCACACCCTCCCTCTCACACTTAGCATTATCAGTATAAATCCACACATCACTTTAAAAGGAAACTATTATAGCAGCAAAAGTCATCCTGACTTTTACAAATCTACTTCTTTCCCAAAAACATATCCAAAAGAAACCTGAGGTGAATGTAGATCTCGAAACGTCTGATAAAGGTTTAATTTTAAAACGAAAGTCCAGGCCAGGGAATGGCTCCATGTGTAAAGATACAAAATTGGCAACCTCGGTTTGATCCTTGGGGCCATATAGTAAAAGAGCAAGGACTGACCCCTTCAAGTTGTGCTCTGGCCACTACATGTACATCATAATGCGTGCGCATGAGCATGTACACGTGCATATACACACAGAGAGAGAATAAATAAAGGAAAATGGCACACATTTTCTAAAAAGAAACTACAGATGAAAATGAATTTACTTCTCACACTGAGGTCAAGGTCTAGCATTCTTCTTTTTGAGGCTTTCACCCGAGTCATAATCAAGTTGATAATATAAAATAAAATAGCATTTACTTTTGATTAAAACATTAACTATAATTATTATGATCACCTTAGTTTTGATTATATAATATTACTAGAATTGGTACTAGAGATGACCCGACTGGCAGGATACTGAGTGAAATACATTTTCTTATGAATATGGTGGAGAGGGAAGCTAGATTTTCTAAACTTTCTATATAATCCATCTGGCCATAATTTGAACCATTCCTTTTAGAAAAGACTGCAATTGAGTCCGTTTTTTCTCCTTTGGATAGAGTTTCAATGTGTACCACAAACAGTCCTCGCCCTTGGAGGCCATCTACCTGCCTCAGCGTCCCATGCTTTGGGATACAGTCATGAACTATCATGCTTGGCTCTAGAGTCAGCTTGAAATCAGGAATATCCTAGAAGAAACTATAACATCCCTGCCTGGTTTCTCCATGCACACATTTTTTTAAAAAGTGTTCCCAATTCCAGAGTTGAAGACAAGGTAGAAAATAGAGAGTGTTGAATAAAACATCTGAACAAAGAATGATTCATGGTTCATTTATTATATTATAGCAAAAAAAATGGAGTTCAGGGTAAATATAATGGAATTATAAATGAGGCTCAAAGTAAACTTTTTGTATAAAATGAAATTGGTAAATACCAATTATCTTAATTTCAGTTCAATTGTGAGTAGAAATAATGCCATTTAATATCTATTCATGATGCATCCTCAGCCTTGTCTCCAATTATGTGGTTTTGGGTTAAGGACATGCTCTATACCTCAGCTTGTCTTCTTGCCTAACTGTTAAAAAAGCCATGGCTTCAGAACATAGTTCAGTGTTGAAGTACTTCTCTAGCACCCAGCTTCTTAAACTGTGGGCAATTGAATACACTTAACTGAATGCACTAGATATGAAAAGTTTAGGAACAATAACAGCTTCTGATTGTCAAGTGTGCGATCCTTAGTGAATCCAAGGCATTTCTGTCAGCACATGTCTATGCTGCAATGTACAACTTAGCTGCAGCCTTGGTTCTGAACACAGACTTGCACAGGAAGCTCTAAGTGGATTTAGTGGGTGGAAAAAAACCATGAAGTTAGGCAGGAAAAGTGGTAATGGTAGATACAGGAGGAAATGGAAAGAAGAGAATGGGGTATAGATCTGCAAACCTACTATATTTATGTATGAAACTCTCAAACAATAAAAAAAAAATAGCACTAAAATAATCTCAGTGGAACAAGGCACTCACATTACCTACTCCAAAAGTTTATAAGCCCAACCTTCATGAGCACCTCCTTATCAACAAAGATTCTCCTTGCATTTCTCTCAGACTACTTCAGAAACTTCTTGAAAATGGTTTAACTTGTATTTCACTCTGTAAAACGCATATATGTGGATAGATAGACAAATACAGACAGACAGACTGATGGATAGACTGATGTACTATTTGCTGTGAGATATGAGAGCTAATATTAGAAGTTAAGTTTTTAATAAAAGAACCTGTGTTTACCTCAGACAGACTGCCAAGGTAAGCAGATTAACTGACAGACTTAAATTGCTGAACCTCATAATTGTTATTCAATAAATTCCACATTGTAAAAAGAATTCTTGGTCTAGCACATGCTCCACTAACTCAGGATAACTTATTTCTGTGTGAGCATATGCGTGCATGTCCATCCATAGCTTCGGGAAATTATCTTGCCATATTTGGAACATTACAGTAGAAAGTCAAATTTTTAAAAACAATTTAAAAATAGTCTACAGTGAGACCTATCGCAGATGTACCTGAAGTAGCTGAAAAATATTCATCAAGAGAAGGTGTTTATTATTGTGGAGGTGAAATATTCGCTAACATATTCAGGAGAAATAGAGGATATGAAAGAAAACATGTAGAAATTGGACTAACAATGAAAGACATGTAGCAAGTTTTCAATAGCATAGTATCCCTTACCAGAAAACAAAGACGTGGAAATGCCAGTCACAGGCAGCATAATAGCTTGTTTTCTGGAGTTCCAATCTCCCTCTCTCCCTCCCTCCTTCTCTCTCTCCTTTCCTCCCTTCTTCCCTCCCTCCTTCCTTCCTTCCTTCCTTTATTCAGCCCCTCTCCTTCTATCCCCCTTCTTCCTTCTTCTCCTGCCCTCTTAACTTTTATGACTCTGTATCATTACTTTACTACCATTTTTCTTTCCTAAAGTGTAATTCCCTTAGGACACAAACTCTGAATCAAATGTCACATTCAACTAACCACAAATCAATGTGCATTCTTATTTTTTTTTTCCTTCAAGCACTGGGGAGGATTGAATGTTGGGCTTCCTAAAAAAGTACTCTGGAACATATCCAGTACACTTTTAACACCTTAAAAATTATTTGTTTGGTTTTAAGACAATCTCACTTGGTAGCCTTGGATGTACTGGAATTCAGCTATGTAAACTGGCCTGGCTTCAAACTTCCTTCCATTCCCTTCCATCTGCCTCTGTCTCTAGGATTGACACTGGAACCACTTACACTGTACATTCTCACAAAGAATTCTTACAAAAGAAAACAAGAGTTAAGAGAAGAGTGAAGAGGATAGGAAAGGAAGGAGGAAGAAGGGGGGATAGAAGAAGAGGGAGCAAGGGTAGGGAGGGAAAGAGGGAGGGAGGGAAGAAGGGAGGGAGATTGAGACTCTTCCTTCAAGAGAAAGATTCACTTACAATGGAAAACAAATAACAGGCCTCTCTTCTGTGCTAATATTAGTATTTCCAAACAAAAGAAGTAACTTGAAGATCTTGTGTAGCCTCTACAATGATTAAAAATACAGGCAAAATTTTCATTTATATAGAAGAGGAAAGACATTTTCTTCAGCTAACAATTTTAACCAATTATTGTGCTGCTGGTGAAATTTTTTCCTTCTTTCAGCAAAATTCACAGTAGTTATTATTACTCATTAAAAAGAAAAAAAAAGTCTAGGCATTCCCCAGGATGCAAATTTAAGGTCTTTTATTTCCACAAGGAATGGTCATTACAGGGGCTAAAGCACTCTCTAAGCCCCTTCCTTTCTCAATCTCAACTGGGAGCTCCTGGGTGAGTAGGGCACTGATGATAGAAAAGATTGCTAGCAAAGTATCATTTAACTACCTTAAAAAGTCACTGCCTGGAGTTGAGTCCTAAGGCAGGTATTTTTCTCTACAACTGAAACAGTTTAGTTCAAATTTTTACAACGGTTCTTTTCCTAGCAAATGAACCTTTTAAAGGCATTGCATTGGGTTTTAAATCAGTCTTGTCCTAATTTTCTTCATTAGTAATGCCATTCAACTATGCCCAGTGCTTGAGCTTTAAAGGCCTATACATTTAAAAGGTTTAAAATTTCTATCTTGAAATTTATGCAAATCCAGCAGGTTGCAGGCCTCATGAAATAAGCACCGCGTGGTAGTGGTAATGTCGTCTTATGATATGACCCCATAATGTATTGATTTACAGGCATGGGCAATACTCAGAATGCTTCCTGGAAAAAGAAAAGCAGAAGGAAAGAAATAAAATCATGGAATTTATTGTTAACTTTCTCAAAATAAATGTGACAGGCTCTTTCCAAAATAATTATTAAAAGGCTTTGCATATTATTTTAGTGGATACTGAGGAAAAAATGGTCAACTAATAGTAGGTGAATGTTTATGTAGTACACAGTCCTTTACTTCTTATGTTTCTGATTTCAAAAATCTGATCTCTCTCCCACAAAAGAATGGGTATGCTTTCTTTCACTTGTCACTCAGATTTCCACACCATGCTCCTGGAGTCTAGAGAAAAAAAGGAACATAGAGTAGTACTCCAGTGTATTACCACAGGGGAGTGTATGTTTCCTCCTCTGGAGACTTTACTAAGAGAAAATTGATCATAATCTTTCTGGGCCAGCTCCCAATCAGTCCTTACATGGAAGGGTTGGATGACCTGCTATGACCTCGCCTAGATAGATGCTCCTAAAATTCTGCTTCCAATTTGATGGTTATAAAAATAGAAGAGAATGTAAGCTGATTTTTATCCAGTAGACATTCTATGATATGGTCATGGAGCCTTTGTAACAGAAGAGAAATCGCTTTCAATCTATGATGCCTCTACCTACATAACGTTGCTTTAGTCTACCAAGAGCAGTACTATTACAAAAAAAAAAATTGCTATTTGAAGTGCTGTGTTAAAAGGAGCAGCTGTGGTTGTAATAGAAAATCCAGCTACCAGAACACCTGGTGTCAAGGCACTTATTAACTCCCGGGGATAAGGCAACAATTTTTTCTCAGAGTTGAATCAGTGCATTAAGCTGAGCTAGAAATATGTTGAGAAGGGAAAGAACTAAAAGTATGTATTTGTCCTATTATCTGGTGGAAACTTAAGAAAAAATACTAATTATTTCAGGATTTAGCTTTTTTCTTTTCCTGTCATATGGTTGGCCAAAGGCCAGCATACTGAATAACAGCCCCATATTGTAAACTCTAGCGCAGGATATAACCCTTATCCAACTTAGCAGTGGTATGAATAGTAAAGCAAACTGATGTACAAAACCTGAACTAAACTTCCATCCAAACTCTTGGGAAGCCTAGAAGCTTTAGAAAAGCAAGGGAAAAGCAAGAGAGAGAAGGAAACATGAGACTAGCTTAGGGGAGTTAGGCTTTTCTAAGTACTTAGAAATGCACCTCAAGTTTTTGTAAGGCAGAATTATTCATACAAACTGTCCAGGCCAGGTTGATCCCAAGGTGAAGGGAATCTAGATAAGCCTGGGTAGAACTGGTCAGATAATAAAAGAATACTTTAGTGTTTTCCTCTGGAATTCCAAAATAACTGACAGAAACAATTCTGCAGAAAAAATACAAATCTTCCAGCTTATTACCACAGCTACCTTTGACTTTAATGAGAACTGACCTCAATTGTGCCTCTGACCTCAATTGAATGTTCAAGTACAGAAAAAAAAAGCTGAAATAGTAAGTACATTTTACTTAGGGTCTAATTCCCATACCCTTTCAGAGATATGAAAAAAACAAAAAACAACCTGGATAAAAATTCAGTTGAAATAATAAATTATCACTGGTTTTAGAATAACTATTCAAGAAGTTGTGACTGGAAAATAAATAAAAATGCATTTGAACATCTGTTGAAGACACTAACTCCTGTGAGAGTCTATCAATATACCAGCTGAGATTCTCCTTATTTACTTACAGACCATGTAACTTAGTCCCCTAAAATGACATCCACATAATTTCTCATTCTGAGTCACACAAGAGTCTGAGAGGCATTTCATTTATTCCAGGTCCTTTCTTGGCCTTGAGAACTACAGTCTGTAATCTATTCCAGTGATTGGCATAAATGTTTTCTGAATGAATGTGTGAATTGGAGCATGAAAGGAAAAAATCCACAGCACAAATAAATCATAGACTGAGAACTGGCGGAACTTGATCTAGCTAAATCTATTCAAAATATCCACACTTTGCAAGGTTCTTCATTTGTGTCTTTGAGTTGTCTATATAGTTTTGCATATACCCACATGTTAGCAAGTTAGTTCCATGTAGAAGTTTAGAGCCAAAGCTCTATAAACTCTCAAATCTAGAGTATAACACTTTTGTTAATATGGAATCCCAAATGATTGACTTTATTTCTTTATCTTCTTTGAATTTCATTCATAAGATTCCAAGTCAGTCCAAGAATCTTAAGGTTATAGAAGCATCAGTTTACTGATCTCACAACACTATACTAGGCAGCCTTCAAAAGGCTCCATTAACATTTGGAATGAAACTAAGTTTAAATGATTCAACTGAAAAAAAACATTAAATTAGTTATACTTTCTTATGACTAAATAATCCATCTCCTAGAAAAAAAACTTAAAGTGTACAACACATACATACACGAGTATTTTTTATTTTTATTTCAGTGCTTGGAATCAAATCCAGGCCTTTGCTTATACTAGGTAAACTCCGCCAGCAAACTAGTATATTCTCAAGAGCCATGTTTTTAATTGGTTTGGCAAGTAAGGGTAGTGGAAACTGTCCAGCCATTCAATACTATATAAGAACTGTGACTTTTCTGCTTCTTCTCTTACAAAAACAATGGACATCTGGTCAGTTAAAATAAAAGAACTCTCTGCATGGTCAATATATATTTTATATGAAATTTTAGTAAGGATATTCATTTATTATTGTTACTGTTGTCCCTTGAAAAGGGGTCTCACTGTATATTCCTAGCTGACCTGTTACTTACTATGTACCTTCGGATAGCCTTTCCTCTTGTCACACTAGTACAAAACTAGACAATGCATATCTCTTCTTCTATGTGTATTCTATTCCTTAGGCCTTTCAATCAGCCTATTGCTTTCAGCGTGTCACTGAAACTACTATGTCCAAGATCACTAATGATGTCCTCCTTTTAGATTCAGTGGCATTTTAGCAATTTTCACAAGGCTTGTATGGCACTGACAAACAGTGCTCCCTCCTACCTCGCCTCTCTCCTGGCTTCCATGCTAGGCCTCTCTTCTTCCTTAATGCATCTCTCCCCTTTGTTTGTTCCTTTAACAACCTTCCATGTATAAACTTTCACCCAGGCTGTACCCTTATCCTCAGCCCTCTTCTCATTTTGTAATTCCTTCCTCTTAATTCCTTCTTTTCCACAGTTTCAAATAAAACCATGTGAATGGCTCCTACACTTTTTAACTTTCTAGCCATCATCTCTTCTCAACCCTAATCATACATTTCTGAATACCAACCACAAAGTTCCAATTGGTAGCCTATTTGCATTTGAATTGCACCATGCCATCTATGGAAGCATCTGCTAATGTTTAGAATCCTACTCCATTCTAATTATACCTGGATAACAAGAAGTAGAGAAAGTAAATGGATTATTATTCATGCCTCTTTGTTTCATTCTAAAATAGGGCCCTCCAACCTAGTTCTAATACTCAGCAGGTCATCAGTAGAATCCATCTAAGAAATAAAAACACTAACCTAGCTTCAATATCTGCTCTGTTAGATATAGGGACCTTCCTTCTACAGTTTGAAGTCATTACTATGACAAAGGGAATTTCTACAACTTGAGAAAATTGTTTAGAAAAACAAATTTAATATTATCATATACAATATGCCACCTGTCTTTTTATCATATGCTTTCACATAAGATGAACCACACATACATATGGTGGCACACATGTCATAATCAAAGCACTTCCAATGACCATTAGTACAAGGTCACCCTCAGCCTCAGTTACATAGGAAGGCCAGCCTGGGGACTTCAGGAGACTCTGTTATAAAACAAAAACAAAAGCAGACAAGAAAGCCTATCATTCCAATTTCAAATATTTCTAAGAAATCTTGGCACATCCAATGGTAGCCCTTGTTAATGGACTCAGTGGTTAAGAGTGCTTTTTGCTCTTACAAAGGATCCTTTTGGTTTCTAGTACCCAGCAACTAACAACTGTCTGTAACCATGGTTCCAGAGGATCCAGTGTCCTCTTCTGGTCTCTGTGGGCATTGCATGCATGTGCTACACAGGCATACATGCAGGCAAAACACCCACACCCATAAAATAAAAGGAAATGAAGAAAACAATGATCCTTTTCTCAAATGTGGGGGCGGTCCCAGTTACTTCACATAGTAAGAGACCATCTGAGAATGTGCACTTCTGTTTTCAGAGCAATCGTGTTAGAATCCAAGGAGGCCAATTAGCTTACTTTGCATTAATCTCTTAGGTCTTGCTTTTACATGCGATAGTATTGCATTTTTCCAATAGTTGCTCTTCAGATGTGTTGTCTATACTATAAATAGTATGCTTATGAATTATTTTGCTTAAATTAATCTAAAAGCAAAACTCTAAAGAACTCCCTGCCTAGTAGAAGGAAAAATCTATCTCTGTAAATGAATGATTTTCAAAATTTATTAGATATTGATTCGTACTAAATCTACTTGAACATCTAGCCATAAATTTTAGCCAAGCCTATGTTTCTGTGGGTTTTCACAAAATGTAGGAACTAGCTTTAAAATAGACATATGCTATGTTGCTTGCAGAGCAGGCCTCTAACTTGAGTCTTTGAGATTTGAGTAATGTTAGAATCCCTTTGGATATGAAGTTTGGTGGTCACATTCTTTTTTTTTTTTTTTTAGTCAGATTAAATCCCAATGTGATATACAGTCTTCTCTTAAACTCCTCATACAATATAAACATATAAGAAGGCAATATAATATATAACAGTAAATATAAACTCCCCATATAAGCATATAATAGCATAATACAATGTAAACTATAAATACAAATGGTATTTACAAAAATGTACTAGATAAAAATCTGTTGTTCAATTTCAACTTCCAAATTAAATCTGATGCCCTCACCTGGCAGACAGTTGTACATGCAGACAGAGCAATAATATACATAAAATAGATAAATAATGGGGTCCAGACATCATGGTGCATGCCTTTAATCCCAGCCTGTGAAAGGCAGAGGCAGATGATTCTCTGGGAGTTCAATGCCAGCCTGGTCTTATATAGTGTGACTTCCAGGACAGTCAGTGCTACACAATGACCTCAAATAAAAATGTGGATGGTAGGCCCTGGTGTGGTGGGACAGAACTGTCATCTCTGAACTTAGGGTGCTAAATGACAAATTACATATAAAGTTGTGGCTGCTGTGCCAGGTATATTTTAAGTACTCCATGATAGACAGCAAGGCGGCTCTTAAAATTACTTTCTAGACTTTTTTATTTATTTTTTTGCAGTGCTTCAAATCCAATGCTTCAGCCATACTAGGCAAGCACTCCACCACTGAACTGTACCACTGGCCTTTTTTCATAGTGCTGTCAGCTTAAGCTGACTAATTATTTGTGCTAGAAATTAAAGCAAGTTACTTTATCATTTTTTAAAACAGTAAGTAATTATCCAGCCATGTCTTCTGTCTAAATCAACCTGCAAATGTTATACTGGAGATGAGAGTTATCCTAATCCATACAACTTTGATTAAATACATACTGTTAACATTATAACACTGAGGAATGAGCCACACTTAAGATGAAACAACTGGATGAGCGGTGACGGCAACATAAACAGACCAAATTGTCTCACAGTGGTTGTTACCTGAGATGAATATTCTCTGCTGCTTAAAACTGAAGTTTAATTAGTCTTCACTCATTGTTGGAAATCTCCCAAGCAGAAATGTTTGGCTCTAACCCAACTCTGTCATAGGCTCTTATTTCCAAAAGAGCTAAACCAAAGAATATAATTCAAAGACAAGAATCCAAATCCAGACTTTATAAATTATAAATATACTGCCTTCCAATTTAATCATAGACTCATAAAAATCTACCTTTCTTTTTTATCATGCTGGTGTATAGCCACAAAATACAGGGTTTTGTTGTTGGTCCTGTAATTAGGGCTTGGATGGGTATGTTTTGTTTTCTTTTTTTAAGTTTCTTTTTCCTTTTATTTTTCTGTTTTTGACACATGGTCTGACCATGGAGCCTAGTCTGGCCTCAAACTTAATATACTTGTATACCTATTATGTTTGCACAGCCATGCTGATCAAAAAAGAAAAAAGAAAAAGAAAAGAAAAGAAAAAGATCGTTATTTAAAACAGAGAATCAAAATCATCGAAGTTCAATATGCTGCCCAAGCCACTACAAAAAGAGGTAAAGGCTACTTAAAATACAATCCTGGTAAAGCCCATGTGTGCATGCATGCATGCATGTTGAGTTGTAAAAGAGAATGCTAGTGCTGGCCTCACTCTTCATCTCCTTTCCCTCTTTTGCCCTAGTCTCCCTCCCACCTTAGTCTCAAGTCCAGGTTGTAGTTGAGAACCATTTACCGACTCAGAGGATCTTCCAAGTAGTGTTTTCATTGGATGTGAACATGTGCGTTTATGTGATGCGTATACATGAATGCAGGCACTTCAAGGTGAGTGTTTGGAGGACAACTTTCAAAAGTTAGTTTTCTCCCCTCCAACTCAAACTCAGGCCATTATCATAGAGAACACTCCCATTTCCACCCACAGAACTATCCCACACTCCCTACTGGGATTGTTACTGTATTTCTTAATCTCCCTTCCTCCTTCCCTCCCCCCCCCCCGCACCCCCCTCCCCCGTCTTCTTGAGACAGGGTTTCTCTGTGTAGCCCTGAGTCCTGGAACTCACTCTGTAGACCAGGCTGGACGCGAAGGTAATTATAAAATCAACATTTTAATGTGCTAGAGATGTAATTTCTATGCAATATCTACATGTGGAGGGTATGCAAATAACAATGCTGGGGGTTTTCTGAAGGCAACACTCTGGATTCTTTGTAATCACCGATCTGCCATTTCTAACTGTTTCTGATCAACACATACCTAATATCTCTATTTCAGTAAGAACCTCTTCCAACACTGGAAGAAGAAGTGGATACAATAAAGTACTTACTATCCTTTAAGAGTTAAATGGGATAAGATATGGAAAGCACTAGGCACAGTGCCTGCACTGCTCAATGCCGGTTTGTTACTATTACTACAAGCCAGTGTTGAGCAGCCGTGCTAAGGAGAAGGTAGAACAAGGACAACAAAAACCCAACTGTCCTGAACACTTTAAATGCACAGAGTTTGAATTTGCTGTGGTATATTTAAACTTTTATTTGAATTTCTATTATGTTCTGCAATTCTATAGTCTCTTCCACAACAATATATGCGAAATGTGAAGCAGTGGGCTAGAAAACAATTCCTCTGTTTAAAACTCTGCTGGGCTGGCCAAGTGTTAAATGTCACCTTTGTCTCTCACACTAACAAAGGCAGTTGTCATAAAAGATCTACCCTTTTGTCTAAAAGTATGTTTGTTTCATCTTGGTCTAGATAGGAAGAATTAATTAAATTATAATTTTAAAAGGTCTCTACCTAGGTAGCAAGGTAAAATTGAAGGCAAACAGATTCCTTCTAATCTATTTAATTTTACCAACAAAACACAACATAAAATTAACCCTTGATAATCCAGTTAAAGCAAAACATTCGATAAAGACACATCATTGTCAGCACAACATCAAGCCAATCAATATTGTACCATGGATGGGTGTGAAGCTCATCTGTCTCTACCTCTAGCTGAGGGGCTTCTGACAGTTGATGATGCTAGCAGAGGGAGAGTCAATTTCCTTTGAAGGTGTTCTCCCCAGTAGCTTTACCATGCATGCTCCAGTGGAAGGCCCACATCAATTTATATAAGAGCAAAACAAATTTGACTTGATAGGTTATTTTATGAAGAAAAAAAAAAGACAAGAAGTTTGGAGTGCTGGGAGTGAGATCCAGGAGGAGTTAAGGGGACGAGTGGGAGGGAATGAATATGAACAAAATACAGCAAATACATATATAAACTTCTCAAAGAATAAACATTATATATAGAGAGAGAGATAGTTGATTGTTCAATGCATGTTTTTAGAAACCACATCTGGGAATAGACACAAAGAATTAGAGCATTTAGCCTGACAGTGTTTAGACTTTAACACAGAGCATTCTGGGACAAAGGTTGTTAAGGATATTAATTTTCTTCAAGAGAATGAGTCTTTATGCTAAAGATAAATTCACATTAACCTTTTCTTCTATGAGGTTATGGTGCTTACCTTTCATAATACATTCTGCCATGGAATCACTGTTAGACTTTTAAACATTTGCAGGTCCTGAGAGCCACTACCATTGAGATGTTCCCTGTCTATGGCCATACAACCTTGAACACATCCCATCTCATCTGATCTCGGAAGCTAACAAAGATGGGGCCTGATTAGCACTTGGATGGGAACTATGTTTCCTAAACCTTCTTAAGATGGACTAAATTATTATTAGTAGTAGCTTTACTACTGTTACAGGGAAATCAGCTTTCAAGTACTGCTTACCAAACTGAAGGTACTGATTCTTTATTCAGTCTTTGCAATTGACACTTGAAAATCACCATTCTCTACAACTTCAGCTTGGGGTTTCCAAAAAGTACGCCTATTCATTTGGTGGTTTCTAAGTTTGATCTTCTAACTAGTTTATGAATAATGTTAGATAATACCATTCCAACAAAGCTTGGAAGCTACAGCATGGTGGAAAGCATGTTTTAAACCAGGGTTCAATATATATATGCAAAGACAGAACCGCAGAAACTCTGCCACCTAACATAAAACTACTGAAGAACCACATGACAAAGAACAGTGCCTTCGTGCTCTATATACAAATTCCAAATGATGAAAATAGTGTGACTAGGGAGCTGTGACTTGATCAAGAGTATTCAGTTCATTCCCTTGTTTTTATTATTTGTGAGTAAGTACCATCATAGAATCCACCCTAAAACTTGCTTTCTTTTTAGTAGTTATAAGAGGAACGAGAGAGAGAGAGAGAGAGAGAGAGAGAGAGAGAGAGAGAGATCACTGCATATGCTATTCCCTAAATGAAATCTTGAGAAACCTCCTATATACCATATCCTTCAAGTTTCTGCACCAATGCCCACAGAATGCACAGAAGACATAAAATGGATCAATATCGAGCTGGAAGAAAGAAGTAAGGGTAAAATTCTCCTAAGCCAACTAAAACTTTCCCAGTCTTTCATCAGTCTGGTAATTTCAACAAGAGGTCATTGTTGGGTTTTGGTTTGTTTGTTTGTTGTTAAAAGTTGCTGCAATTTGTTAAGTTATGTAGACATTGGGTTTAATATACCATTTTCTTCTAAATATAAATTTACAAGTCATTGTGATCTATTTGAGACATATGCTACTCCATGACATCACATCAATAGTGAGCACAAACAGTTCTAAACAGAAAGCTAAATGTGGTGGCACAAATCTACAGGAGTCCTGGTATTCGGAAGGCACCAGGAGGATCATCGAGTTTGAGTCTAACTTGGGCAATGAGTTCTTGTCTCAAAAAACTAAGAACAGATGTTAAGTTGGACTACGAAGTGGTAAGAAATAAAATATGAACACACAGAATTCACTTTCTTTGAACAATTGGAAACCCAATCCTTGCTAGATGGTTCCCAACAAAAGAAACATTAAGCCCTCAATTGTCATAGCTTCACCTAAAAATGATCGGTTTTGCCTTTCCTCAACTGCTCTAACTTCCTACCCTTGAGTAAATAAGCCACATAGCCCACTTACTTACATTCACTTATAGACACAGCATTCCTTCTCTACACTAGCTCCCCATTTTGCTATTCCCACTTATGGGCATGCTCAGGCAATTCTTTTCCACCTGCAGGACTTACTTATTCTCTAAACATCTAAGGTCATGTTCACATTTACATCTTCATGCCTACTAGCTGCTCTGCATCACTGTCAGCATTTTTTTTTTGTAATGGCTACACACGTTTGAACTTACGAAGCTTTCACTGCATTAAAACTCTGCCTTCACAGCAGTGTGACACTGCAGAAGTTGCTTAACCTCACTATATCTGCATCTCCTTTTCTGAAAGAAACATAATCATGGCATTATTGTCAAGAAAATATGAGACAGTGCCTGAGAGAACTTAAGCATTCCTATCTGCTACTCTCACTGGAGTTACTACCTAGAATACACTGCATCTGGGTGGTAGTGGCCTTTAATCCCAGCACTTGGGAGGCAGAGGCAGGTAGATCTCTGAGTTCAAGACCAGCCAGGTCTATAGTAAGTTCTAGGACAACCATGGATACACAAAGAAACCTTGTCTTGAAAAAGAAAAAAAAAAAAAAACCAAACAATAGAATCCACTGCAAAGTCTACCCCATTTGATTGTATTTCTAACTGTGTATTAAGGCAAAGATGAAAACACATTTTAAACTTTTTTTTTTTAATCAGGCTGAGAAATACAAGAAGTCTTGGGCTGTAAATATAATATTGCTTACTATTGCTGTTCTAGATCATTCACAGAACAACTAACCACCTAATATTGCTGATTTTTGTAATAGTCTGGAAAATAGATTCAGGGCTGGAGAGATCGCTCAATAGTCAAGAGCATTTGTTGCTCTTGCAAAGGACCTAGGTTCAGTTCCCAGCATCCGCACGGTGGCTTATAACCATCTGTAACTCTAGCTCCAGGGACCAATCCACCACCTTCTTCTGGTCTCCAAGGGCATCAGAAATTCACATAGTACACATATGGAGGCAAACCATTCAATGTATACATATTATCAAGCCACAGCCAAACATTTAAAACACTCATTAGACACATACATAATAACTTACAGATATGTATCTTTTCAATTTTTTTAGATTCCATGAGAACACTTTCCCCCAAATTTCTAAACCATTTGTTAAAAGAACAATGCTTTTTTGCTATCTTAAAGGAAAATTTTTGGTACTGCAAACTGAAACTTCCGTTCTCAAGTAAATGGCCAGCACTCCATCCACACAAAGGAGTTCTCCTTAAAGATAGTCTCTTTGTACTATTTCAGAATTAGTTTTAAAACTTGCAAGAGTATAATAAAGGATAATTCATTTTGACTTCTTCATAAAAATGTAAGAGTGCAACTGTGGACAAATTCTTAATTATCCATCAAGAAACAACAGAAACTAAAGACAAACACAATAAATCTCTGTCATTTGAATAATCTAATAAAACTCTTAAATCTTTCTAGGGCACTTAGAAATTTTATGTCTTAACAATGAGGGGGGTGACACTCTATTACTTGATGACATCCTTAAAACAGTTTCTACTTGCGTTTACTTCTGGAAGAGAAATAGAAGATTCCCTCACAAAACAACAACACAACAAAAACCAAAAACCTAAGTGCTTGAGAGGTTCAATCTAATAAGGTTTAACCAAAGGCATTAAGCTGGCTTTTGAAAATGCAGTTATTGTAGTAGATTGATATTCAGTAACCCATGTTTTCCTTCAAAATATCAGAATGTTAGATTTGGAAGACAAGATGCTTCTAAAGTGGGGTCCAAAGAAAATAATAAACATCTCTACTTTTTCAAACAAAATGTTCAACAACTTTAAGAGTAGGTTTTCTTATATTTTGAAACACAGTCTAAACACACCCACACATGTTGGCAATAGACAAAGTTCAAGGTTCAGGGTTCTGGTGATTTCATATAGCTTTCGGTTCCATTCCAAACCCTACTAAATGTAAACAACAACAACCCAACAACCTAGAACCTCTGACACTCTAAAGCTGGAAGACTTTTCTACATGCCAATTCCTGAGGCCACACATCTGTTCCTGCCACTTCGGGCCTTTATTTTTTCTCCTGGGGTTACTGGAACAGAGGTTCTTCCATTTAACTGGAGTATGCATTCAGCTTTCTTCTCAGTTTACCCAATGCTCCTCAGATATGCTAAAAAAAAAAAAAAAAAAAAAAAAAAAACCCTCTTATTCTAAGCTAACAATTGGCAGATGAATCAAGGAAGAAAGCCCAACCCTATGAAGAGGCAGCAACTCAGTTGCCACATGTTCTTTCCCCAGTTTTCACCAGTCTTGAAGGAGTGGGTTTTAGAAGGAAAATCTTTCCAAGGAAAAGAAAAACTCAAAATAGGCGCCAGTGTGGGGGTGGGGTGGGGTGGGCATGTCTCATACTACATTAAATTTTAAAAAGAGAAAAGAAAACGGCCTCATACTCCAAGAAGAAAAAGAAGGGGTGGAAGAGGAGGAGGGGGGAGGAGGAGTTGGAAGAGGAGGAGGAAGGAGCAAAAACCATTTGTATCATTGTTCCTGACTTTCTCCTATTTTTAAAATTATATACCCCACCTGCACGCTCTCAAAATAATTCCATTCCAGTGATTTCACAATAATTCTAGCACCTCAGGAATCTTCCCCTCCCTTCCCATCAGTACCCTCATCCTTTACAGAAATGCACTACTTCCCCTGAACTCGGTACTTAGAGCATATTTGTTAAATGTCTCACTCTAAAAAGCCTGAAAGCCACTTGTTTTTTCTTTTACTTCACTTCACCTAACCGTGAAGTCCCTTTACCAATTCTCCTAAACTTGGTAGTTTTCTTTTTCCTTTAGAAACGAAAATGTGGCACTAACATCTCAAGGCAAACAAAGCTAACTCCACGAAAAAAAAAAAATGAAATCGACGCAACAAAGGAAGAAAGGAAAGAAGGGGGGTATTGTGGGCGATGCTTGCGTCTTCTAAGGAGAAGCTTCCAGTGTAACTTCTGCAATTTAACGGTTCTGGGGCAGAGGAGGGCTAGTGTGTTGGAAAACAACAAAGGTGAGCTCCCACTCTCCTTACCGCTGTAGAGCCAGAAGAAGATGCAATATATACACGGATCACCATCCTGGAAACAAGGGCTTCTGGTCGGTCGCTGGAGTCTTGAAAAGGGCTGGGAAACAGCTGCCGTAATGGCTGGAACAGAGCTAGGGGCCAAACAGAGGTTGGACGAGGAGGGTGGGGGAAGGTAGAAGGGGGACTGGTCAGAGCCCCGCCTCCACCAGCGGCTGCTTTCAATGAGCTTACAGCACTGCAGTCCCAGCCCCAAACCCCGGAAGGCTCAGGCTCATTTGCATCATTTCTAAATTGTTTTTTTAAAACACAGGATCTCGAACAGCACCGCGAGATCTGTTGAAACAATTCTTTTTGACTATTCCCTCTCCGGGAAGGGGGCGAGGGAGAAATAAAAGAAGGGATAAAAAAAAAACTTCCCTCGATTAGAATAAAGGACCTTTCGCGTGAACACCAGAAGTTTTGTGTGTTACTTCCTGCTCAGAAATGTATGCAAATAAGATAACCTAAAGCTACCTTTGTGTTGAATCCAGACACAAGTTTAAATTTCTTTAAAGCCACATTATCAAAGCCCTGTATGTTTTAAGATGCTACTAATGAAGTGATTGATTTTTTTTTTTTTAACCTTAGTTGGCAGCAGGAACTGAGTGCTGAAAAGCTACGCAAGGAGGAGGGCTGGAGAGAAGTTTCAAGTGTCCCCAAACCTGAAAGCACAGAATAGATTTTCTTTTTGTTCAGAGTTTTGTTACAATATGGAACAATCCTTTAGTGAGAATTTGCAGGAGATCTAAGCGACAACTCTAGAATGAAGGAGCAAATTGCAAAGAAAAAAATTGTCTCCAACCCTAGAATGAGAGGAAATTGCAGAGAAAAAAAAATCAACAACTCCAAAATGAAGAGGGGAATTGCAGAGAAAAAAAATCATCTGAAAATACTTTGGAAGTACTTTTTGCCCTTGGTGTCTCATACCTGTAATCTCTGTGCTTGGAATAGTAAGACGTAATTGCCAGAAATTAGAAGTTAGACTAAGCAACAGGGCAAAACTATTAAAAACCAAAACCAACCAAACAAAAAAGACTTTCTACAAATTATCAAGTACAGTAAACAAGAGAAATCTAACTACCATCTTCGTTATCAACATCATGGCTACTCTTAATTTTTCTTGCCAATTCACATGACAAAAAAATTTATAATCATAAATCAAAATCATAGTCATGATAAAATCTATATTTCTTTTACATTATCACTGTACAGCTTGTTTGGAGTTCTACATTAACTGTTTGGACTTATAGACTCTTAAAATAATGAAAAAACAGGAAGAACAAAATATTTCTAATTAGTCTCTAAACTATTGAATGCAATCAATTATTCCCAGAAAATTGAATGGTAGCATTAGCAGAGAATCTGGTGGGCTTTATTAATACCTTAAAGAAATGAGGCTGGACATGTAGTTCCCTTACAGATCACACTAAGACCCAAAGTTGGACTTCAAATAGCGTGTGTAATCCATCCCTTAGAATCATGACAACCTTTCAAAAATTAAAAATAAACCCAGATCGTGTGCAGAAAGCTTAGAAAACATTGAACACCATGCATGTCACGTGCCCATAGTCCCTGCTACTCAATTAAGAAGATGACTTGGGTTCAAGAATTCCAAGCCAACACAGACTACTTAATGAGATAGTGGCTCTTAATTGAACACAGCCCCAGTACCTAAAGATAATTACCACTGTGTTACAGATCAGCTTTTCCAGGTAGATGAGATAGAGCAGGCAACAAGAAGTTAAAAGTAATGGTATGGAAGGAGAGGGTATTTTGAACTTTTATATATTATAAAATGTTATTTTGTAAAATTCTACATACAAAAAATATACTTATGTATTCTCCCATGTTAAAAATATGGTTTTGAATGGTTTTATGTGTTTCAAATTTATAGGCATACCAAAAGTTATATAAACAATTCTCTTGGCTAGTTTTTTGACAGCTTGACCCAAGCTAGATTTATCTGGAATGAGGTACAGCAAGTCAGAAAATGCCTCCATCAGATTGCCTGTTAGAAAGTCTGTGGGCCGCTTTCGTGGTTAACAACTGAGGTGGGTGGAACAAGAGAATTGACTTCTAAAAACTGTCCTTTGATCTCCACATATACACTATGGCACATGTTTGACCATGCGCACATGAACACCACACAAGCAGATATACACAGACACACAGACACACACACAGACACACACACACACACACACACATGCACACACGTACACCATGTGTATCATTCACATACAGTAATAATAATAATAATCACAATTTTTACTTTTTATTATTTGATGCAGAAGTGCCAATAAACTGAATAGATCCTGAAGATTCCAGTTACAATACTATAATGGCAGCCCAAGCCCAGTATCACTGTTGACTAGAATGGAAACAGAATGTTAATTGAAGAATTAGTTTGTGTGAGCCTAATCATGATGATTGGGTTGGGGAGATTTGAGCTAAGTGTCTCTGTTTTGGTTGCAGAGAACAGTCTCAGTATAATCTTCTTATTTTTATTTATTTGTAGCGTGTGTGTGTGTGTGTGTATGTGTGTGTGTGTGTGTGTGTGTGTGAGAGAGAGAGAGAGAGAGAGAGAGAGAGAGAGAGAGAGAGAGAGAGAGAGAGAGGAAATGTACCTGTATAACTGTGTTTGTGGGTTCTGGCCTTCACACACAAGAAGTCTTAGGACAGATTGTGGGAGTCAGTTCTCTCCTGCCACCTGCAAGGGCCTCTACTGACTGAGTCATCTTGTCAGTCCATAAGACATTTTTTAACATATCTTACTCTACATACCTCTTTTCCCACAAACATTCCTTGATCGACCTGAAGTAAGACATTCTATCCTTTTCTAAGGTAGAGGTTAGTATTTCCATATTCTAAATTCCATTTGCTGGAGTAGATCCCCATGTGGCAATGGTCATGAGTGTAGCATTCCTTAAACAACATATTTTAGTTCTCTGCCCTGGACGGTCGGTCCAGTCATTGTACAGGTGTAACTAAGACAATTTCAGTGATCTCACCATACAGTGGGAGTATCAGGGAGTATAGCATGTGCTTGTAGGGAATAGATTGAATTTTAAAAGCATCAAAATTGAAGATCTCTCTCGTGAAGTGGGGCTCTGTAGAGAAGAATCTCAATTATCTCTGCAAAATGACTTGTAAATTTGGCATACAATAAGGAGAGGAAACCTCCCATCCAGAGACTCTACCTTGTGTTTTGAATTTCATTTTATTACTTCTCGTAAAGTATTATCTTTACCCACGCCAGAGTCCACTTTATAATGAGATACCGCTCTTCCTAATTTGATCTTTTCCCCTAAATGTTCTTCCCATTTCATTGTCTGAACTGATTGCCTCTTCAGGATAGCATGTCTCCCTTTTTCAAGCAGAGACCATTTCTATACTTTCATATCCTACTTAGAATTAAAATTAGAATTCCAGGGAGATTCATCTTTACATGAACATGCCCTGGGAAAAGAAAACCTTTTCTTTTATTCTTTTTTTTTTATTTATTTAACTGTTTGTTTATTGAGTGCCCCCTGCTTTGTGATGTGTGTGTGTGTGTGTGTGTGTGTGTGTGTGTGTGTGTGTGTGTGCATGCGCGCGCATATAAGCACACACTCAGGACATGACATGAGATTGGAGGGTAGGAGTCTGTTCTTTCCTTCCACCATATGAATCCTAGGGATCAAAATAAGATCACCAGTCTCGGTGACAAACCTCTTTACCTGCTGAACCATCTTGCTAGGCCTAAAAAATACTATTTTCTTACACAGTCCAAACATTTGATCACCTTGGCAAAACAAGCTTTAAATAATCTCTGATCACCTTTTGACTGCAATTCCCTTCCTCCTTCCTTCCCTCCTTTCTTCCTTCTTTCCTTTTGCTTCCTTTTTAAAATTGCTTTGATGGAGCTGAAAAGATGGTTTAGTGGTTTTAAAGCACTGGCTGCTCTTCCAGAGGACCTGGGTTCAATTCCCAGCTCATAACACGCTGTAATTCCAATTACAGAGGATCTGATGCCCTCTTCTGGTCTGCACGAGCACTGCATGCCAATGATGCCAAGAAATGCATGGAAAATACTCATATACATAAAATAATAATTTAAAAAACTAAAAAAAAACATTTTGAGGGCAACCTGAACTACATTGGGATGGGAGTTTGTTTAGAGTTTTTTTATTTTATGTATATGAGAATTTTTCCTGTCTGCCTGACTGTTGGTATGTGCACCACTTGCATGCCAGATACCTTCAGAGTCCAGAAGAGAGTATCTGATAACTGGAACTAGAGTCACAGATTTACAGACCCTTGTGCGCCACCAAGTGGATGCTGGGAATTGAACCCAGATCTCCTGCAAGGGCAGCCAGAGCTCTTAATCACTGAGCCAGAGTATGCTTTAAGGGATTTTCCTGGCCTCCACAGCCACCAGACAGAATCACAATGCTCAGGTGTTGTGAATATGAATAACACAGCTATTCATATTAAAATAAAGAATTAAAACATATATCTGTATTTATTCCTTGAGAATTTTAGACATGATTATAATGTATTTTGATCAAATCTACCCATGATTCTCCCTTTCAACTCTTCATAAACCCTGTCTCCCACATTTCCCTCCCAACTTTCTGTCTTCTTTCTCTTTCTTTTTTTTTTTTTTTTTTATTTTTGTTCAGTTGTTGATTTGGTTTGGTTGGGTTTGGATTTGGGTTTTGGTTTTGGTTTTGGTTTTGGGTAGTTTTGTTTTCTTTTGTTTTGTTTCTGAAATGGTTCCTGTGTAACCTTGGCTGGTCTGGAACTCATTCTGTAGACCAGGTTGGCCTGAAACTCAGAGATCTTGCCTGGCTCTGCCTCCTGAGCGCTGGAATTAACCCACTGCTTCCAATTAGTACTGCCAGTATGTAGATGGGGTAGAACTACCCACTGGAGCAGAGAATCCTATTAGGGCCACAGTCCTGAAGACAATTTACTTGGTTGTTTTCTGTTTGTTTGTTTCTTTGCTTTGTTTCTTTGTGTTGTCTTGTTTTGTTTTTCACTCCGGGCAACCTACCTCTTCCTAGTTTAGGTGTTCAGTATTTTTAATTTTTATTACATTTTTGTTTATTTGGTGTGTGCATTGTGTACACATAACTGGGTATGCACATGCCATGGCACATGTGTGGAACACAGAGAACAACTTGCGGAAGTCAGTTCTCTCCTTTCACTGTGTAGGCTCTAGGGAGGTCATTAGGCTTAGTGGCAGCTGTGCTTCTCCCTGCTGAGCCATTTCACCAGCCACCACTCTTGGAAATTTTTGTTTCTTTGTTTTGATAAAGGGTCCCAATATGTAGTCCTGGATGGCCTGGAATTCACTGTGTAGACCAGGTTGTTAGTTATCATCAGACTTCTTACAGAAATTTGATTATTTCTATTTCCAAGGTGCTGAAATTGGAGGTGTGCACCACCATACCCACCTCATCTTTGATAATTTCAAGAGGATTTTTAAAATACTGTAATATTTTAAATTGTCCTTAGCAAGTGATTTTCTAACAAGGAGAAGCCAGGAAATTAGAAAAAAGTCACTGGGGCAGGGGAATCTTAACACATGGGTAATGGGAAATACAGGCGGTATGAAGGAGAAAGGGAAATATTGAGGAAGGAGATCTAATAAAGTGTGAGAGTGGAAGTGGATGGAAGAGTAGAACAGATGGTGTCATGAGGAAAAATAACTAACACTGAGGGCATTTGAAAAGTACACACACACACACACACACACACACATATATGTAGTTGGAGTTACTCTACACAAGGGATATATTCCATATGCTAAATAAAATGCATAGTGCCAGGTTTGATATAACTTCCCTAGAACTAGAACTGTTAGATAATAGGTATGCCAGAAGCCCCCCAAATAACACAACCTATTGCCATAGCTCCTGACTGCTGACCAGAACTTGATGGTAAGTTTCTTTTGCGGAAGACCTTTGGTCATAGAACCTGCACCATTCAGTCTGGCACTGACCTGGAAGCTTCCTCTTTGATGGATAACATTCATCACACCAGAAGGTGCTGTGTAGGCTACTGAGTAGAAGATGTCATCCACAGTTTTATCTAGCTGTGAGTCCTGCTGACTATAATAATTACAGCCTGACAGGGTATGCTCACGTGTACAGAAATGCCACAAATGTTATGGTGGTAATGAACTATTTTCTGATTGCATTTGAGTACAGCTTGACAAGAGGAAATTCATGTCTGGTCCTGTAAATCTGAACAAGAACCCATAGGCTCAAGTGATAAACCAACTACTGTTATTTTGCTAAATGAAAACAATATAAAACGACTCTCTAAATACATGTCTCTATAGCCATAGACCATTGCATCCCTCAGTTATCATCAAAGAAGTTTCTTTGTGCACAGGTTAGTAGTTAACACAAGCTCTAAACTGGCCAAAGTGCAGAGAACAAGTATCTGTGGAATGTTTAATTGTAAAAGGGACATCTATATTATGCCCTCTCTTTCTGGGATTGTTTAAATGAAGTGTGTCCCCCATCATCTCAGCTCTCTGAACACTTGGTCCCTAGTTGTTGGTGCTGTTTGGGATGGTTTAGGTGGCATGTCTATGCTGAAGGAAGTATGGCACTTGAGGCTGGACTTTAAGATAGAAAAGCCTCTGCTATTTCCAGTTGGCCCTCTTTTATTTGTGCTTGTGCCTCATGGTGTGAGCTCTCACCTTCCTGCTCAGTGCTTACCACTATGGACTCTCACCCCTCTGGAACTGTAAGCCACATAAACTCTTCCTTCTATAACTTGCCTCAGTAATGGTTTTTTTTTTTTCTCACAGCAATAGAAAAGTAACTAATAAACTCTCCAATGCTCAGGAACCCTCTCAGGAGAGAGGTAGAAAGATTGTAAGAGCCAGTGGTCAGGGAGGACTGGCTAGAAGGTATCTTCTGAACATGTTAGGTAATAGACTTTTCCAGGGGAGATTCAACACACACACACTTCTACTAACCCCAGAAAGGGAGCTCATGACAGATCAAAGTGATGATTGCACCAATGTCCAATTTTGTGAATCAGTAAGTTTTTTGTTGGAGTTACTAACAAGAGTATGGGTGAGGAATTACATCAAAAGAGGGATAACTCAAAAGCAGCTGCATCATCATAAAGTCTATCCCAACAAAAGTAATGACTCTGGAAAGCCTGTAACCTTAGACATCTCTATACATCTTGCAGGTTGCTCTGTATTTGAACATGGCATGTAGCAGTCAATCCCCCTCCTCGGGCTCTTAACAATCTTTCTGACCCCTTCTTCCACAAAATTTCCTGAGTCATGAAGTGGGTGATACAGATGTCCATCTATGACTAAGAATTAGGCACTGTACCACAGAAAGTCACTTGTTCTCAGTAGCTTGATTTGGGGTTATGAGCTTTATTAAATACCATCTACTGGAAAGAAAAAATTCTTTTTATATGATGAGTTGAAGCTCACTACAACAGCCATCATGAGTGCAAATGTTTAGAATGCAGTTCGAAAGGTATATTACATCCATTTCATAAACAACAGGAGTGGCTTCTCCATTGAGGCCTATGACCTCCTCAGCCACATACTTTTGTTGAAGTTCCAGTACCAGGTGTGAATTTCTCCCTGTGTTGTAGACATTATACACAATTAGAAAGTTGATTGTATCTCTAACCACTGGTGCCACTATTACCACTATCTGGTACATCTCAATTTTCACTTCTATCGTGAAACATGCAGAATCACAGCTGAGTGAGACTTTTGACTTTGATCTTGCCCAGCGTCTCTAATACCTACTTCTGGCACCACAGGAGGTAACTCTCAGGAAGAAGATTGATCCATCCAGTCTTTGCTTTGTTTCTCCAAATCCAGCAACTAAACTGTACAATACCTTCAGAAATACGGCCTTACCATTTTATTCTATAATGCAACCAACAATGATGGAAATACTTTTTACCTTTTGTTGGCTTCTAAGTACGACTTGGCTAAAAACCACTAGGGAGGTAACTGATGTCTGGTATGGGGAATTTAAAGTAACACCATTATGGCTTTGGGGACCACCTGTTTCTCCTCTTACGTTATAAGAATTACAAGATGGTCATTTTTACTATATTAATCCTTCCAATCCATGAGCATGGGAGATCTTTCCACCTTCTAAGATCTTCTTCGATTTTTTATCAGAGACTTGAAGTTCTTGTCATACAGATCTTTCACTTGCTTGAGTGAAACCAAGCAGACTTGCAGAGTCACACCAAGATACTTTATATTGTTTGTGACTATTGTGAAGGGTGTCATTTCCCTAATTTCTTTCTCAGCCTGTTTAACCTTGGAGTATAGGAAGGCTACTGATTTGATTGAGTTAATTTTATATCCGGCCACTTTGCTGAAG